>OZ024821.1:47565290-48765290 GCA_964016985.1 Anodontia alba
AAGAAAGTTTGCCTTGGGATCTCAGAGGAGAAGTCGTTCAACTGTGTGAATGGAAGGACGGACGGACGGACGGACGAGGACGGACGAGGACGACGGACGGGGAGTGATCACAAAAGCTCATTCTGAGCCATCGACTCAGGTGAGCTAAAATACACAAATAGCCAAAAGGTTGATTCCGTGCTTAGATTCACTGTAATCTGTTACAAAATGGTGTAAATGATGTTAATATCTGGTATGATCGATGTTTGGTCTAATTACTTCAAAAATACGTCGCCGCGTGGAATTTACGTTACGTTGGATGACGTGTGTAGGAATATTATTCCATTCCGCCTGCAAGGCTTAGCGCAGATGACCTCACTCTGCTATTGTTGGCGATTTGTGTAATTTTTTTTTTTTTTTGATCCCTTCTACACATTCACGCGTCGTAAGTTTTAAAGAAATTCAAAACGATAATCATATTGGTTTTGAAGGTAACTGAAATAGCTAAAAAATGATTCAACACTTGATTATTCTCGTATTCCATCCTTAGATTTTCAGAAAATCGACAGGTAAAGAGCGCGCACAATTGCTTTTGCATTTGAGAGTATATAATTTTTTATCTTCCGCTGATTCAAGAAGGGCAGTTGTCAGTTTCTGGCGAAAGAATGTGCACAATACTGGTTAACCGCTTAGAGGACTAAGCCTGCCCAGTAAACGTGTGGTTAGGTAAACTGACCGTGCTCGACATGACCCCATTGGGTTGACTGGGCCGTAAAACCTCAACACAACAACATCTGCTTTATTGGAACAAGTATACGCTTATCGAAATGCCGATCGGTTGTTCATTTGTGGAGACTTAAACTCTAGAATAGGAGATGCATCAGAATATATAGAAGGATGTCCAGCGATCTAACCACAAAAAGTAACGCCGACCGATTTATTGAATTTTTGGTAGACTGCGGTATGTGAAAAGTGAACTTCAGTCAAAATGACTTCTCTCATATATCGCATAGGCTTAAATCTGTTGCCACCCTACAAACAGTTTTCTTCAGTTTCGGGATTCAATGTGTACCTTTTATCGGACTTAGTAAATGATTTAGGATGCAAAGGAGCAACCAAGCTGTCTGATCACTCAGAACTGACGTGGACTATACATGTAAATGGTCATGTTAGGCATAAACAGGAACGAGGCTCTAATTTAGGTAAAATATCATTTACGTATAATACTTCGGGTGTTCCAATGACCTGACAGTTTGGATCGATTTAGTGCTTGCTGTGATAATCAGGATCGAGAGCGACATTGAGCATTTACAAGATAGTATTGAGCATTTACGCCAATAGGGTAAATTCTGCCTTTAAAGAATTAGTTTTTACCGAGATAGACAAAAAAAAAAAAAAAAAAAAAAAAAAAAAATGCGCGAACAGAAACTCAGATAGGGCCCTGTATAAGCTACTAAATCTTTATAAAGTCGTACCACAATAACTCGAACATCTCTGGGACCATGTCAATTTTTTCTAGACATGGGTATTTCGAACCACTGAAAGTTAATCATGACGCCAGGTCAGGAGGCAAATGGATATAATTTAAGATGTCTTTTCGATCTTCTCTATAGATATACAAAAACATACATTTCATGATAATGTAAGAACATTTCCGTAAATATTCCATAAGTATTTGCTTTCTTAGGCTATCAAGAGAATTTTCTATGGACTTAAAAACGAATTCGAATTAGCCATGGTAAACGAGCCGTCGATGTTCGAGTCATTGAGATTTGTTTTACCGTATAAGTCATACTAGTGTGATAAATTAGATTCGAAATAGACATCGGCTTGCAAACATGAACGCAACTGGTTATGACATTCTGGGTCCACTACTGAAATACATCGACTGCGAGCATTGTTTGTGTCTGAGAGAGTACAATTTGAAAAGATGAACAAAAAGACGAAAAACAGTATCGGCTGAGCGAACATAAGGCCAACAACCTACGTCACCAACCTTGTGATATGTACATATCCACGACCGTAACATTTGCTCGGATTTATGACAAAATCACGAACAGTGCATAATGCAGCATCAAATTACTGAGAGCACAAACCATGTCTATTTTAATTCTGCCTTTTACCAAAAAATGCGTACTCCATATATATTATAGTTAGCTTAGATACTTCGACTAATTATGCTTAAATTATTAGTGCTTTTGAATGTCTATATTGATGGTCGGAGTATGTGACTATCCATTCCGCTTCAGAAGCCCGATTTTTTAAACGACAGAAAGTCCATATCACAATGGATTTGGTTCACTAAATGAATATTCGGAATTGCATAAAACCCTAGTTAGTTCAGCAAGATTCCGTAAAACTAGTTACTGACGAAAATAGATGTCTACATCACCGTTATGACGCAGGTTGTTAGTGGTGGAAAAGCATCGTTTACTTGACATAAATATTAGCAATGATACACACGACTTTTGGCGAGAAATAGGCAAACTTAGAATACACAACGAACGGAAGTCCGGAATGCCAGTAGAAGTTGTATACTTTTGATAATGTTTTGAATGATCATAATTATATTTTATCTTTTAAGCAATATTACCCTCTGGTAACGTCATTGCTGTCAGTGCAGTTGTAATAATATAGGGGTCAAACATGGTTTTTCATGCATTAACATTCGCCAAGTCCCGTGGGAGGTGTTGAAAACCGAGGCCGAAGGCCGCGGTTTTCAACACCTCCCAAGGGACCTGGCGAATGTTAATGCATTGAAAAACCATATTCGATCGCTATTATTGCATAAAAACTGACAACATTTTGCGTTATTTCTTGCACTATTTTGTTTCGCCTTTCCACCGATGTCGCACGAACGCTATTTCCACGTACTATGCTTGTTCTAGGGCAGGACAATACACATCTCGTGACGGCAGCAATTCTGTGGCCCCGGTACGATCATATTGAAAGTCGCGTAGTCGTGCATTAACAGCGCGTGAATTGTCTTGTTAATACACGGCTTTTCGCTGGTTAACGCACGGCTATTAATAACGTGCGACACTGCTTTTTATGCAATAATTCAGTATAATAAAACAACTATATTGCCCTTGTACGATTTGTTCACCCTCGACAGTCAATGTTTACCTCGGGTAACATTACCTGCCTTGTGTGAACAAATCGTCATATTACCCGCGCACACGGTAACAGAAAGATCCGTCCCGAGAGTTACTGTCTGGCATCACGAGGCTTGCCGAGTGATGTCAGACTGTGATCCCGAGGGACGGATTTTTCTATGTGTCCCTCACACTCATGATAGATTCTTTTTCTTGCATACTTTTCATTTCTGAAAATGGGTTTTTGATAATGCAGTTATTTCGATTGCAGACTTCCGCCATAGTTTGATTATAATACCGTGAGGTTTAATGACGTCATTACGTTAAGTGACGTCAACCTTAACGATGCCGTACCGTGACGTCCTACACAACCAGTGTATATCAAACACGCGAAATTCCTCGATTTTTATCGTTCCCACGGGACGGATAAGTGGGTGTGAGATAAGATTTGCTAGCTCCGGTGTAATTTGCGGAAATCCTTATCCGGTATGCAAGGAATATATTTCTCTTCAACAAGTCCATTTAAGTACCTGAGCATGTGTGTAAAATTGTTGGGTGAGTGGTAAACATTACAGACCCTGAGCAGACGCCTCGTTCTGTGGCGTCTGTTCTGGGTCTACACTGTTTGCTCAGGCCTGTCTGTCCAAATACCTAGAGTAAGTACGGAAATCTGATCAAATCGAACACCCTCAAAAATCATCCTGGATCCGTACCTGTAAGAAGCGCAACGGGGAAATGGGCCCTTAACCATGAAAGCGCCAGTCAAAATGATAGCAGATAGTATTCTAAAATATTTTCTTTATTAGCTCACCAGATCGAAGCTGAGGATGAGCTGAATACCATCACTGCTTCGTCGTGTTTCCGTGTTTAACCGTTTCCACCATGAGGTCATGAAATGGACATTTCCATCATTATATTTGGACATGTACATTGTTGCAAATAGAAAGGTCAGTCCAAAATCATAACAGAATGGCAAACAGTGTTGATCCTGATGAGACGGTTCATTAGAAGCCTCAGGATCTACACTGTTTGCACAAATATCTGGAATAGTTAATGTTTGCGTATTGCTACCTTGGGGCGCAGGTGAACAATTTATGGCACTTGTCCCTCCTGTCAAGCCTTATTTTCTGTGAAAGACGAAAAAAACACACAAAAAAAACCCACAAAAAAAAAAAAAAAAAAAAAAAAAAACGCATAAAAACAAACGACAAAAAACAAAAGCACAATATTTTTGCTGTTGTGAGTTCTTATATAAACAGAGAAGGACCAGCTCAGACTATGCATTTCGCGTAATCTGATCAGGACTCTTCTCTACTCGTCTACTCGACTGTACACATGCACAGTCTGATCTGGGCCTTCGTTGTCAGCATATGGCATAAGGGCCTTTTTCTTTCATTGTACATCATAAATGTCTTCCTCATTATCCTTAGCACTGATACTTATTTTTGGTGTGTTGTTCTTGCATGACCTCACTTTCAATCGTCAATGTCATGGAAATGATGTGATTTGTCAGCGACTGGTTAATAACGGAGCAATTGGCAAGGTGCTATGTATTTCTGGATAAATGTGCATATTTGTGGCCTCCTGGGAAAATCAACATTTTTCTCCATGCGCACACCGAAGAACCAGACCAGCCTGCGTATTTGCACAGCCTGTTCAGAACCCCCGCAATACGCATTCAAAGTAAAAGCACCTTGTAGAATGTGTATGCGGATAGCTAAGCTCCTCTTAGGACTGTGCACAGGCTTCCCCTGGTCTTCACTGCATAAAATGCTGGTTTTCTTTTAGTGGTTTCTATTGTGGTCTTAAAGCACAGGGATGATAATTGATATGATGTGCGAACATAAATGATATATACAGAAAAAACAAGTGGCAAACATCTGTACAGAACGGTTGTTCCTAGACGGAAAAAACTAAATGATATTTGTTGAGAAAGAACCAAACATCTCTTTACAAGACTGTTTTATAATTTTGTATAATTGATAGTTACTTGGAACTCTTTGAATGTAAGTTTATTTCTCTTATCTTGATATTTTGAATGTATTACCGCTTATCAAACCAGCTGCGACATCAGAGAACGTACCTTCGGACGTGCGCCCAGTGATGATTCAGATCAGTCTGCGCATTCGTACAGTCCGATCAGAATCACCACTGGGTACATTTTGGATAGCCAAGGATGCAAAGTTTCTCCATGCAAACAACGAAGACTCTGATTGGGTGTATGTCCGTGTGTGTGCGTGTCGGGGGTGTGGGCGGGGGTGGGTGGGGATAAGTTTTCTCAAATTGTGGCTAACATGTTTCTGAATCTAATACGTTATAACAGTGCATTCTAATTAAAACAATGGGAGAAAATGAGCCACCTCGACAAAACCAACAAACGGCATTTGCGCCAGCGAAGACTCAGATCAGATCCATGGATGTCCAAGCTGATCTGGGTCTTCGCTGGGCGCACATTCATTTTGTTGGTTTTGTCATGAGGTGGCTCAAATGTTCTTTATTATATGTGCGCCCAGTGATGACTCAGACCAGCGCATTCCGACTAAAGACTTATCATGTTTGACAGCCTGTGGACTGCGAAGTACCCGATGCTTGTTCAGACGGATAGCGAATTCTCTTCTCAGACTGATCTGGTCTGTCTTTGCTGAGCGCACGTGACAAATAGTCTGAGCATATGATACATTTTGTCATTTTGCGAATCATTTATTATACTGTATTTTAATTCCAAAAACTCCTAAACCTTTATGCGTTTCTTTTTCCAGAGAATAGGAATTGACATTTAATACGAATCGTCTCCTTAACCCCTTCATCCCTACAGACCAATACAGACACCTTTGCAAACAGTGCAGATCCTGATGAGACGAGCCGTCTCATCAGGATCTACACTGTTTGCCATTCTGTTATTGAAGTTTTGACTGACACCCCTATTTTTAATAATGGGTGTATTCAAATTCAGAGATGTAGGAGTACATTTTAAAAACCCGCGGGTGAAAGGGTTAAGAGAGCATTCCACGTAAAACAGGAAATTAGTCACTTGTATAGTCTGACCAAATTTATCTGTTGCTTTGACCGTTTGATTATAATATTTAAAATTACTGCCTTAACAAATATTGAGCAGCTTACTGCTGGATAGTCTGCTTGTCATGCATAAACTGTACAATGGACGTGTCTTTATATATTGTAAATGTAAACTTTAAAGCGACAGGTCAGTTTGGCCAATCTATACAGGTGTACACCGACCAAATGTCGCTTTGACGTTTGGCTATAATATTTATAAGTGTACCTTTATTGCGAGAACAGGACTGCGTTCAATAAAGCAAAATACTCGCGAGAGGTTTTCCCGAACTATTTTGCATCTTTTAAACGGTTATTGTAAACCCGTCTTATGTGACTTTAAATTAGAGAGTTGCCGTTATTCTCGTTGGCGAGACTTGATAGTAGATCGAATAAATTATATCTGTCATTCAATAGTTATTAATTTATTATATCAGCTCAGTTAATGTTTCAATATTCTTTGTTACGAACAAGCATAAAAATATTCGTATAGGCCGCCATTTTGGTTGTGCCAAAAGACGGCTCGAGAATAGTTTGCGGGTATTCGCTGCCGTCCATCAAAAACTGTCACAAATGAACGTGAAGTTTGCCTATGTTTGCGAATAAACGCAAACATTTTGGTTAACTGAACGCAACCCATGTATTACCAGCAGAGGTGAGCGAAAATCTGTTTCACGTGTAATGTTGAATTTTCTGATCGTCGTGCCTAAATTGCACAATGAGTGTATCGCAATGAATATTGAATGCAACGGTGAAAGCGACAGATCAATTTTGTCTGTCTATAATGCCTATTTGCATAGTAAAATAGTCCACTTATAACTATTATAATGGAAAAATCAAATCGACAAACGAGTCGGGGTCGGTCGTTTTGACAGTTATGCCTTCATAAAGGTGACAGGTTAGTGATACTTAAAAGGTATCTAAACCCGTATACCCCTGAGTTTCTGAAGTGGACTCGCCCATCTTTGATTTTGGACATGTCCGCTGATGTAACAAGGGAATTCAGTCTAAAAAAAAAAAAAAAAAAAAAAACAGAATGGCAAGCAGTGTAGATCCTGATGAGCCGTCTTATCTGAATCTACGATGTTTGCACAGGTATCTGTTTTGATCTGCCGGGTTGAAAGGGTTAAGGGGAATTGGTGCACTTTCAAGGACGTAACCGTTTCAAAATTGTTTAGCCTTCCTTTGTGGTGCAGGAAAGCAAGCAGGAATTTTAAAAAGTTGTCTCCCTTGTAAAACATGGCGGAATGTTTACAAGTGTATCCAGCCTCTCTAATTCAGATCAAACTTTACCACAATGGTGTGCAATTAATGACAGAACTTCATCTACAGGTCAGTATGCCATCTAAGACGGTACAATTTCGCAGTGATAATTTTTCTTCACTTCTGTAAATTGGGTAGCCAATGTCTTAGCTCTTGCAAAAAAATAAAGTTCCTGATTTTTTTTTTCCTAATAGCAGGAAAATACTTTAAAATGAGGTTCAGTTAAGAAAAACCTTGGGGTTAAAACGGGAACAGCGAGGGCTGTCCTGCCTTCGGATCCGCGGGTCTAGGCCAGGGTCGTCCTACTTGTCCACACATTGAAAACACTGCGGTATGTATGCAGCAAACTGCGAAGACCCCTTTTAGACTGGCTCCAGTTCCTAAAGACTAAATTTATTAATTTTTATAATTCACTGATATAGACACTAAAATAAAAATAAGACAATATCAACATGCTAAAATTTCGAAGCACTGGTCCTTAGGTGACTAGGGACTGCAGCCAGTCTACCCCACCCCCTCCTACCCCTTCCCCGGCAGAACCGCTCGTATTTGCAGGCAAGACTAATACAACTGAGCTGTTTATGCCCTTTGTGGGTATATTTTGTCATGTGAAAAAAATTTGTTCTTCTGAGTCTGTACCCAGCAAACACACAACGTCGGCACAACGTCGCTGCAACGTCACGACGTTGCAGCAACGTTGTAACGACGTTGTCCAACGTTGTGTGTTTACTGGGTAGTAGTTAACCTCGTTTTAGGGGGGATAGATACACTTTCAGGGGAGGCAACTCTGTCAAAAAGTTTTGCGTCCCTTCTGAACAGGTATCTACTCAAAAAGGAAAGAATTTGCTCCCAGTCGGAGCAAACTGTCCTTTCAGAGTAGACCTATTTTCGGAAGGGGTCTTCTCTGAAAAGAAAAGGACCTGGTGTGTGTGTGGAAGCAAACAGGAAATCACTAAAAGTTATCACCCTTGTATAAAATGGTGGAAAATCTATTGACTATGTTAAGTATCCTTAATCATAAAACAAAATCTTCACAGTCACATTTTAATTAGCACAATGATATTGTAATCCAGGGATACAGATTTTAAATAAGTCGTTTCCCAGCGGACACATGACGTTTATACAATGTCGCATCAACGTTGATGCAACGTCGTGACGTTGCCTCGACGTTGATGCGACGTTGAATAAACGTTGCGTGCACGCCGGGTTGACTTCCGAATTCCTTTTGTATGTTACTTATAGTTCTGATATCAACATGTATGTATAAGATGTTTGTGTCATACAAAGAAATAAGGTTTAAACTACCAAAAAATCTTCAGCCTTTTCAGGATAAAGAGATATACCTGAAGATTTTTGAAAGATTTTTTTTTTTTTTTTTTTTTTTTTTTTTGCAGTCAGAAATTTGCCTTTTACCAATCTCTGGGCTTACTCAGGAGACGACACATTAATGATATTTTTCCCCGAAAAATCAAACGTGTTTTCGGGGAGAAAATTGAAAAAAAAAAAAAAAAAAAATCAATATGTTTCGTCTGCTTATATATTATATAGAGTGCTCAGGGTTAGTTTCCTAAAGCTAGCATCCTTTCACAAAATAGGGTATATTCATAAAAGGAAAAAAATGCTCCCAGAGACAGAGGGAGAGAGCAATTCTTTGCTTATCCTGCGAGGAGAGAGGTGAATATGTTGCTTGTCAAAGTTACTTCCCTTGAAGATGCAAATCATTTGTCTGCTGCTCATTTCAACGAAGTTTTAAAAATTCAAAATTCCATATCATAAATAAATAAATAAATAAATTAATAATAATAATAATCAAAGCGCTGACAGCACTGATGGGTATTTTGTCTCTGAGTGTAAGCTGGGAAAATGGTCCCGAACGGGGACGCAATACTGTTAAATTCATTTAACCCTTAACTTCCGCTAATTTCAGCAATCAGTGCAGACCCTGATAAGACGCCGAATTCCGCGTCCCGCGCCGCGTTATGCGGTGTCTGATCTGGGTCTGCACTGTTTACCAATGTCCCAGTCCAGGTTTTACAGATAACCCACTTTCAACAGCACTCTGATGTCATAGCGACAAGACTAGCGCGGCTATAAATAACCGTTACCTGGGTTTCGTCTAACGTATGGTACGTTTGATTACATTGGGCAAGTGTAAGCACGTGGGCAACTAACCTTAGGAAATTTTGGCGTTTATACACTATGGCTCGATTGTAAGCATTCGACCCACTAATCGATAAATAAATAAAATAAAAATACGGTAAACTAATAAAAAAAAGGAGTCCATATAACAGGAAACCATTTCCTATACCGGAACATGAAGCATGCAGAGTGGTTAGCATTCCCAACATCGGATCACGAGGTCCCGGGTTTTAATCCCACTGGAGTCGGAATTTGACTCACGACTGTACGGCGCTTCATTGCATAGAACGTTTCATTATCACCCTTACATCGTCTCGATATAACAATGTTGAAAGGAACGAAAGCACCAAACCATCATGTACAAAACATGGGCTGTGCCTATTGAAAGATTCGTACCCTGGGACCCCTGCACCGATGTATAAACTGAACAACAACAACAATGTACCAAGAAACCTCAATTAAGAACGCACTTAACAGTCATGGAATCTTTGATAGAAATCGTTAAGGGAGTCATTAGCTAAAGATCAGACGATAACAATTCTCATACAGTTAAACTCGTTAGCTGCTTCTTAAGACAGACAAGTTTTGCTTAACACTTGACACGAAATTCTTTATTTATTTGAGGACCATTGGTAAGAGAGAATAATGGTTAAATAAAAAAAATGGTATTCTACAGGGCCCAGGGCCCAGTTGTTCAAAGCATCGTTAGCTTAACGCACTCGTTAAGGGTCATTTCGTTAACTGTTTTAGCAGATTCAATATACAATATTCTGATATTTTTTGCTGAAAAAATGTGAGTAGCTTTTGCACTGCAAAAGCTACTCACATTTTTTCAGCAAAAAATTTCAGCATATTTGCATATCACTCAATGTAAATTTTAACGAATCGTTAACTAACGACGTCGTTAGCTTTGAACAACTGGGCCCTGTTGTTCAAAATTAAACGGAGTTGTTAGCTAACGTGATGTTAAATTTACTATCCTATAATATGGCAATCACATATTGATATTTTTGCTGAAAAAAAATGTGAATAGTCAAGCTAAGCTAACGATCCTTTGAACAACTGGGC
Organism: Anodontia alba; assembly: GCA_964016985.1. Lineage (NCBI taxonomy): Eukaryota > Metazoa > Mollusca > Bivalvia > Lucinida > Lucinidae > Anodontia > Anodontia alba. The sequence goes on from OZ024821.1 coordinate 47,575,886, forward strand.
CCTGATTTGCAATGGTCAAACCATTGAAGTGAAATATTTTCTCCACCTTTAACCCTTTACACGCTGAATTTTAATATTAGCAGAATACATGTATAAATACTTTCTTATTTTTTCCCAGAAATTTAGAACTGACATTTCGTACAAATCGTTCCAGAAAATAGCAATTGACATTTTTTAGGCGAATCGTCCCCTAGGGAAAAATACCAATCATAAGTTGTCTGGCTTTTTTCTTTATCGGTGTTCGAAGGGTTTAGAGTTTTCTGTTATTCTTACGCTATTAGAATAACCATACTGGCTTCAGATATTTGAGCCAAAGGATTTTTGTAGGACTGTACAAAGTAATAAACTCTGTCCTGAGACACTATCTTTTTCTTTCAATGTGTACAATCTAGTGTAGCTTAAAATATTCTAACCAGTTATGTCCCTGAGGCTTATAGTTTACAAAGATAAGAGTAAAACAGTGAAATGGGATTAGAGAGATAAATAAGGCTATATAAAGTAATAGAAAGAACGACAAAAAGACAAGTGCAGAAACGAATGGCGCCAGTTTAAATGTAATATAACTACAGTCTAATCTCTATAGCTCGAACACCGATGGCTCGTTTATCATGACTAATTCGAACTCGTTTTTGAGTCCGTACGAAATTCTTCCGATAGCTCAAGAGAACAAATATTTCGGGAACTTTAGTCAATTTATCATGAAATTGTATGTTGTGTGTACTCATTAGAATCGCCTCATCGGGGCGATTCTGATGAGTACACTCAACATACCATTATTGTGCAGAGGATCGAATAGATATCCCTAAATTATCGCCATTTCCTTCCTGACCTGGCGCCAGGATTAACTCTCAGTGGCTCGAGCTACCCATATCTCGAACAAATTTCCATGGTCCCAAAGATGTTCTTCGATCCACTGACGTTCGACTTATATCAGAGCTGCAGAGCAGCGAATGTTCGAAAAGCAATGCCGATATTTTAATCCTTACAAAACCACTTGGAATATCTGAACACTTGTAATAAAATAAGATGAACTTGGCAAGAGACAGCGTGGGTCCTAATAATGATTTCAGTTAAAGAAGATCCGTGTCTTTCTATGATCTACGAAGCTTGAATGTTGCAAAATCCCCTTTTTTGTATGTAAGACATCATTTTACTTAGTAGACCCCTCTTCAGAAGGGATGACACTTTGTGTCAATGTCTGTCAACAAGCGCCCCTTTGTCTAAACTCAACCAAAGGTAGGTCGAATATTAGCCGTACTCTTGATCTGGACGCGTACCGACCCGAGCGGCCAGTCAAAAGGGCACCGGGCCATAGGGCTTTTAGATACTTTAGATACTTTTATTATTGCAATAAGCCAATTTGGCTTATGAGCATGCATACAAGAAAAAACATTGTAACATTCTTCCAACTCCTTTTTTTTGTACATATTTCACGCGATATGGTTGGTTGAAGGAAAAGTTTTACACTACAACTAAATCCAGAGCATGAATCCGTCGGACCTATTTTCCTTCCGCCGTCTCAAAAGATCGACATTTCAGCAACATTTATATCATTTGGTGACAAAGTTGGAATTATAAGGAATTTATTACTCTGTGTGTGTGTGTGTGTGTGCGTGTGTGTGTGTGTGTGTGTGTGTGTGTGTGTGTGTGTGTGTGTGTGTGTGTGTCGACGAATCACTTAGAAACTGAATAAAGCCCGAATCCGGCGATTCACTCACAAACTGAATAAAGCCCTTCGAAGGGCTTTATTCAGTTTGTGAGTGAATCGCCGGACTTTACACATCGAATAAATCTTCAAAAAAATAAATTCCATTCTCATAATAATCATAATCAGGATAGCAAAATACAAAAACACAAATTTATAAATTACAGAGGCAACATAAGTAATGTGCTTTGCCTTTCTATCCCTTAGTCGGGAAAAGTGCAACCACTTCGTCACCAAATGAACTGAAAGTGGAAACTGGGTCTAATCTACACTTTCTTTTTGTTGTTGCTTAAGTAACCAATTTCAGTCCAAGATAAGCATATATTAAAATATATCAAATATATACAACAATTGAAATGCTATCTCAGTATATCTATGTACAGCTTCTGATACATATATTACAAAACCGTGATATTTGTAGAGGTTACTGCACCCTGTGTTTAGACTACAGAAACAATTTCCCGAGAGATTTGCAAATCCAATAAACAAACGAGTGAGCAGCACTAGTTTGTTGTTAGGATTTGCAAGTCTGAGAGGAAATATTTCTTTATTTAAAAACTCAGGGTGTATTAACTTATATATTACATATCATAAAATGATTTTTTCTTCAGATTTCGTTTTATACTCTTAAGACTTTTAACTTTTTTCGAATGGCGTTAATAAAGTTTGCGACAGTAAGTCATCTACACGCGTTGTTTCTAAAGGAAATATTTCTTTGCTCTAGGAATTATAAATCATATTTCCCACAGAAATCACTAAAAATAGCTTCAGATATGTAATATTAGAAAATACTGATAGGAGCGTTGTTTCGAACAGTGCTACCGTCGATATCTGAAATCGTTCAGGCTTATAGAAGCGATTACTGATTTTCTGCATATTCATAGCAGGGACCCCGGAACATGTTCTAATCAACTTCAGATAAATATTGCCAAAGCAGCAATAATCTATAAAACCCTGTTTATTTATTGATCTTGTTATTGATAAATGGGCAGTGTCATGTAAAGAGGTACCTTCCAGGCATATGTAAACAACGTAGACCCTGATCATCCTGCGCGTAAGCGCAGGCTGATCAGTGCCTTCGATGTCCGCTTACATAATTATTGTGTGCCGCAGAACATAACGGCGCATAGCAAAGTCCATGATTAGACTATAGAGCTTCACTGGCTGATCTGGGTCTTAACTGTTAAATTATGCACCGACGACACATTTCCTCATGCGGCTCAGGTGTGTCTGTGACTGCTTGTTAAGCCTTTTAATGTCATGTTTGTGGTGTAACAACTAGGCATTGTCATAAAGCGTCAAAGTCCTACTTGCAAAAACGGATGGTTTGAATAAGGTGTGTAATAAAATTTTGAAAAGAAAGAGACTTTTTGAACTAATGATGGTGTACTCAATATGCGGTTCTCCAGGTACGTACTCTATTGCTTATCAGCTATATATCAGGATTGAGGAAAATTGTTATAATAATTGAGCCAGCGCACGACAAAACCTACAATAAGACCTGCTCGACCTGCGAAGGCAGATCAGCCTGCGCATCCGCACAGTCTGATCAGTCATTGCTGATCGCATGTGCCTTCTACAGCCTCTGGGCTATCCAAAAAGCGGAATTAGCCAGAGCGGAATTATTTATAAGCACTCTCAGGAAAAGTCTTGAATAATATGTCTAGAATCGCTCCCAAAATAGAGGCTACTCTTAAAGGAAAGAATTTGCTCCTAGAGTGAGCAAATTCTTTTACTTTAAGAGCAGCCCCTATGGTAAAGAATCAAAATATTTTATGTTAGGGGCACTTTATTGTAAATATTTTTACGCATGTTACGTACACTGCATGCGTAATGTGCGTATTGAGCGCAACGGAATATATGGAATTGCGGAAGGGACATGGTTTGTTTCTGTTTCAAGTCGTTCCTTCAAATTTAGATCTACGTAGCTTTAGAGAAAATATACGATTCCACCATCTGGTTTGCCGCAGGCTAATATCTCTTCTTTTGATATGATTGATTGAGTTGAGATTTTACGGCCCATTCAATCTATTAAGTTCATGTCGAGTCGGTCAGTTTAGCTAACTACGCTTTTTCTGGACAGGCTTAGTTCTCTTAGCGGTAAACCAGTACATGTGCACATAGTAGAAGATATTTCATGATCAATCTCCACGGAAGAATTTTGCCGGACCTGTCGGGGAATGAATTCGTGGCCTCCTGATTACCAATCGGACGCGCATCCGACTAAGCCACCGAGGCCGTCACCGCAACGTGATAAATGTACCATCGGATATGTGCGCCGAGTGAAGATTCGGATCAGCGTGCACAATCACACGGTAAAACACATTCTTCAATTGGTGCTCTGGAGATAATCATGGATCGGCTGTATTTGTGTGCGTGCGTGTGTACGTGTGTGTGTGTGTTTTATACCTGCAAAAGACTGTCGTCTTTCAGTTCTTGATTTCTAGACAGTAGGGTTGATGTTTTCTGTCCGTTGGTCAATACAATATTAGCCGTATCATTAGAAAAGTTGTCTTCGAGCATATGTGAACACTAAAAAATCTGATTGGTCAGCGAAGCTGTATAGTGTGATACATGTCTTTGCTATGGACTAATTTCCAATGATTCTTTAAGCGAACAGCGCAGTCCCAGATCAAAAAGACATTTTTTTACAAGGCGCGGCTCAAACAATATTTCTTACCTTGAATAAGCGTGACAATTTTAACCCTTGTCATGCTGATTAAATTAAGTGCCACACCCACTTCTAATTTCCAGCCAATCAGATTACTTTTTTGATAGAAATTCACATATTTAATGACAAACAGTGCAGATCCAGATCAGTTGGCTCTACACTCTGCTAAGACAGGGCATGTTGTGTTCAGTAACAGAAGGGTTAAACATACATTACTTCATATATGCATAAAGCAAAGCCAAAATTTGAAAAAAAGTACACATGGTTATTGAAAAAGTACACATGCACCAAAATTTCCTCAAGGTTATTGTCCACGTAATTATCATTGACGTATCAAATCAAACCACGAATTAAACGGACCAACCAGTCGTTCACGATATATAAAACCCACAACCTGTTGTCTCCGAACCGAACTCTGTTCCCAAACTGAACGTTCTTTGGTCGATTTTACTAAAGAATCTGAGTTACATTACTGTTGTCCACGTGACTATTGCTGACCAATAAAGTTAATTCACGCAAATAGCGTTTGTACGTACTCCAGGAAACAGTTTATAACCGCGCTATTTTTGTCTATGTGACGAACGCTGTGTAAAAAGGGTTATCTGTAAAACCTGGACTGGGCTAAATGCTGAAACACAGAACGCGGCGTCTGATCAGGGTCTGCACTGTTTGCTTAAATTACAGGAAGTTAAGGGTTAAATGAAGCAGACTTCAATTCCCCTTCAGGACCTCCCGTCGCCACTCAAGAGACAATCTACCCACCAGTGCTGTCAGTGCTTTGATTAATGTTCCTTCTTTAAATAAATCGTAGCTCCCCAGACTTTAATCAGAATTCGAATTTGGTGCCTGTACTTAAAAGTAGTTACATCAGTGTCTGGGTTGACGTCATTTTTAGGAGTTGCAGGAGTCAGCTGCGGTATCTAAAAGAAGTAATAAATGTATGCGTCATTTAAGCGACAATCAGTTCTCTCTACTATATGCGTACCACAAATATGTATTAACAGCCAATATATATCCCGCGCCACGCCAAAAAACGTGTCTATAGGCATATGCGGACAGCGAAGGCTCAGATCAGACTGCGCATTCGCGCAGTCTGATCTGAGCCTTCGCTGTCCGCTAACAGAATCATTGGGCACTTTAGAATGTGTCAGTGGAGAACAAGTGCCCGGATGATACTTTGCGCATGCGTGGGATGAATCTGAATCTGTGCATTTTGCGCATGTTTGAAGACACCTTTTCGCTTGGCGCGGCCCAAAGCACATTAAAAGACCGGCCGCTAACCCTATGAGCAAAAACCACATTACTAATAACTTGTCAGCTCTTGTGGGAATGAATATGTGAGGATATGTCAGCTTTCAAGGTGAGAAGAATTTCTGATGATATTCCAAAAACAAACACAAAGACATTCCACAACATATGAGAGCCAAGAATCAGAACAGAGTGACGACATATTCATTGTGTGTTTTCTGCCAAATTTCTACGACAAGATTATTACATTTTCCGGCTCTCTTTGTCTGTCTGTCTCTCTCTCTCTCGCTCACTCGCTCTCTCTATGTGTCTAACTTTCTATCTCAGAGAATGAAAAAGACTGGTCAATTACTGACGATGCGCCCTTTTCCGCCCCCACTACACTAGCCTAACCCCAGCTCATACGTATGCCGTATTTACACTAAATATGCGGACAGACAGGCTTTCGCGAACAGTGTACACCCAGATCGGACACCGCATTATAAATAAAATATTTCAAACTAAGTATTTGGCCAAAATATAATGTTGGTGTCTGTACAACAAAACAACAACCAACGGTATTAGCATTGTTATAATGTTAAACGGTAAATATGTTCATTGCCTTACACCATAAGGGTGGCGGAAGTTAGTCCAACTGATCTTGGGCATAGCATACGAAAGGGGGAGCCAAATCCTTGCCCCTTTTTAGTTGATGATCTGAACTGGGCACACAGCAATCAAACGCACTAACCACTTAGCTATGGCACAGCGCCTCTCCAAATTAATACAGGGCTGTGAGAAAATCTCCAGTTCTCCGTATGTGAGCAGTGAAAACCCAGACCAGCCTGCGCATGTATGAACACTTTACGTGAGAATAATTGCTATTCACAAAAGCCATTCAACAAGGTCATTATATGCTAAGTGTGGAAAAATAGTGAAGACGTTTGTTGACTGTACGAATGCTCTGGTCGACCCAGGTCTTCACTGTGGGCTATGCCCGAGGCTTAATTTGTTCTTTGATCCCTGTTAAACTACTAAGATCTCAACAAAAAATCAACGCAGATCATTAGCTTCCACAACACTCAACTTTACCACTCTCTGAATAAATTAAGCAGACGACAAATTGATGATATTGTTTCTTATTTTTCCTTGAAATTAGGCTTTGATATTTCATGCAAATTTTCTCCCGAGGAGACAATTTGCACAAAATGTCAAACATATTTTCTAGAAAAATAAGAAAAAAAAAAAGAAAAAAAAAAAGAACATTCAAAATGTCGTCTGCTGGAATTTTCACAAAGCATGCAAAGAGTTAAATATCTTGCTACGCGCTTGATAATTATGTTGTCTGCCTAATTACCTTCGATGTTTGCATAACGTACTCAGTAAACTAACTAAGAATGACAGGAGTATGTTTTTGTTATACGGGAACATGCATCATGCTGATTGCTGTAGAATGAAAGAATAAACAAGGTTACCTTGCAGGTAATTACGAGTAAGAAAAGCCTTGGGTGAGGACACACATATACGTGATAGAATAAAATAGCTATTAGCGTGGGATATATAGGCAACTGAATCAATTATATTTACGATGTCATATTGACATACGTTTATTGTTACCCCTCCCGGTAACCTGTTTTTTGTACTATTGCAGGCAATCTCTTTATTGCTACCCTGAAGTAACTATTGCAGGCAATATCTTTATTGTTACTATTGTCAGCAACATCTTTATTGTTACCGCTACAGTTAATATCTTTATTGTTACAATTGTAGGCAATATCTTTATGGTTGCCGCAGTAGGTAATATCAATATTGTTACCATTGTAATCTCTTTACTGTCACCAGTGTAGTAATGTCACTAGTTTCACCATTCTAGGTAATATCTTATTGTTACGCCTGTAGATAATATCTTTGCAGCTACCATTGTGGGTAATATATTTATGGTTGCCGTTTTAGGCTATATCAATATCACTGTAGGCAATCTCTTTATTATTACCAGTATAGTAATATCACTAGTTTAACCATTGTAGGTAAAATCTTTAGACAATATCTTTATTGTTACCATTGTAGGCAATATTTTTATGGTTGCCGTTGTAGATTTTATCAATATTGTTACTATTGTAGGCAATCTCTTTATTGTTACCAGTGTAGTAATATCACTAGTTTAATCATTGTAGGTAAATATTTATTGTTACCCAGTAGGTCATATTTTTATTGTTACCATTGTCGGTAATATCTTTGTTGTTACCGCTATAAATAAAATTGTCGTTGTAGGTGCTACCACTATTGTTACTATTGTAGGCAATATCTTTTATTGTTACCCCATAAGTAATATATTTATTGTTACCATGTTAGGCACTATCTTAAACCGCTGTAGGTAATATCACCTTGTTACCACTGTAAGTTATATCTTTACTGTTACGCCCGTAATCTCTTTCTTTATTGTTACCATTGTAGCTAATACATTTATTGTTAGAGATGTAGGTAATCACTTTAATGTTAACATTATAGGCAATGTCTTTATTGTTAACATTGTAGGTAATGTCTTATTCTTAGCAGTGTAGGTAATAACTTTATTCTTACCAGTGCAGGCAATATCTTTATTATTACCATTGTATGAAATCTCTTCATTGTTACAATTGTAGGTGATATCTCTACTGTAGATAGCATTTTATTGTTAGGTAATCTCTTTATTGCTATTAGTATACATAATCTCTGTATTGCTACTAGTTTACGTTAACTCTTAATTGTTACCGCTGTGGTAGTCTATTGTTATCCATGTAGGTGACCTATTCATTGTTGACAATGAAGGAAATCTCCTTTAGATACCACTGTAGGTAATCTATTTGGTGTTACTACTATAGAAATGTCTTTATTGTTACCAGTATAGGTAATCTGTTATTACCAGATTAAGTTATTTCTTTATTGTTTCTATTGTGGTTAATCTGTTAAATGTTAAACACTGTATGTGATCCCTTTATTTTTTACCGATAAAGGTAATCTCTTTATTGATACTACTGCAGGTAATCTATTTAGTGTTATCACTGTAGATAATATATTAGTAAATCCAGGTATATGCAGGAACCTGTCGGGCTGCTAAGAGTCCGATATAGATTTAGTAGAACGCGGGTCTCTTCCCCTACATTGTGTGTCCGGAAAGTTTTGTTGTTTCAGTCATCCAATGAGAAGAAAGGTTATTTCTATTGTAAATGAATCTCCCAGATTATTTCGTTGCTGTGTGTCTACAGTATGTATAAAGTATTTTAGTATTGTTCTCGATTGACGGGTAACTGACAGTTCATAGTAAACAATATGTCATGACTCAAGGTACTTGGTTATTGTGGAATCGTCATTGCTGTTAGTGTTGAATAAGAACTTGAATAGTTGTGACTAACTTGGCAGGTTTATTTAAGAGGAAACCTAGGTTAGACAAGTCAGACAGGTTTCTTGTCTAGTTGTGAACTGAGTTACATCTATATACGCAATCACGCCGAGTCTTCTGTTTTCTATCGTTTGCTTTTTGTGTATTTTCAAAGCTGTGTCTTTCAGACTTTTAAAAGTTGTTTTACTTGATTTCCTTGGAGTACCTTTTATTAATTATTCATCTCGGACTGTGAATCTAATTACCTACCAATAACCGTTTAAGACACTAGCTTGACAGTTTTAAATGTGGATACACAAGAGAGAGACAGAGAGGTAAGAACGAATTTTGAGAGAAACGAGAAACACTTCGTTTTGAAGATTATTGTTTAATTAAATTAACAAGGATTTTGAACGACACATTTTATTCAAATCGCCCTGTGTAAAATTTGCAAACAGGAAACAGTATAATACTGAAGAAAATGTCCAGAAATAGCCACAGTCGCATAACCAATGACATAAGAGGAAAGGTAAAGAAACTAGAATGGACAGCCGACCTTGTTTAGCTATCGTGGATGTGTTGGCGTATCTGATCATTTGCTGATTGGATATGCGCAAACAGGTTAACGAATGTAGCAGTAGTTTGTTTGTTTGTGTTGAGGTTTTACGGCCCAGTCAACCCAGTGGGGTCATGTCGAGCGCGGTCAGTTTATCTAACCACACGTTTACTGGGCAGGCTTAGTCCTCTAAGCGGTTAACCAGTATTGTGCACATTCTTTCGCCAGAAACTGACAACTGCCCTTCTTGAATCAGCGGAAGGGAGAGAATGACCGTAGAAAATATTTCATGATCAATCTCCACGAAAGAATGTTGCCGACCTCGGCGGGGGTTGAACCCGCGACCTCCTGATAGTAGCAGTAGTTCTTCGTCAGTGCTGTCAATGGGAAATATTTAGAAAGAAACAAAAATATAAATCTGTTGGGTATAAATTTAAAAAAGGGGCACTTGACAGAAATTCGTGGTTTTCGATTTACTAATATTTTTTCTACTTTCAGAGGCTAAGTTCACGTTCAAGATGTCATCCTTAGAGGAAGGAAAGTACCAGCACCCTGATGATGCCACAGATATTGAAAATAGCAGAGGGTCTGTTGATTACAGCATCGACACATTCGAATCAACAGAGCATACGAACGACAACTGGTTTGAAAAGTTTAAACGCATAGCAAAAAAGATATATAAAGTGTCGTCGTCACTGCTTGGTCTTATTATAATATTGATTGCTTACTCGTTCTTAGGCGCATGGATTTTTATGGCGATTGAAAATCGCCACGAAGAAGTATTTAAACAAAACATTACAGATAAACGAAATGCAATCATTGGTCAGTTACTCATGAAATCAAGAGTTTCCAGTGCTCTTACAACAAACGACATGCAAGAAAATCTAAGAGAACTCCTGATCGGCTACGAGGCTGACATCATGGCGAGCTACAAAGCGGGGGTTTCTTCATCATCGACAGTAGAGGTATGGGGGTTTTGGAGTAGCCTGTTCTTCTGTGGTACTGTCTACACTACAATTGGTGAGTTGAATAATAAAAACAGAACCTCTTAGGATCAAGAATATGAGCATTTTAGAATTCTGTACCAATGCTAAAGATACAGGTTTTTTTTTTCAAGAAAAACAAAACAAAACAAAAAAAAAAAAAAAAAAACATTGATATAGTTCACGGAAACCTGTTTTAATGGAGAAACAAGAAAAATACTATGAAGATGCCCCCTCTTATCTAACGCTATGATATACATACGAACTTAATTGTGTAGCACTTGATGTGAATTGTGACTTGTCAATTTGTCATAATCCTAATTTAGAACCTAATGATTTGTATTATTGACAACAATCAGTCTAATCAGAGTATTTGTAGGGCACTCTTTGGGTAGCCAATGATCCTAGGCGTCTTGAGGAGTCTTCGTTGGGCGCTCTTACAATCTTCACCACGAAAGCATGCCTATATAATTTTAACCCCCTTAAACCACACTTTTATATACTAAATCTGGGGTTTACAGGGTATACATTATTTTTCTTATTTCTGCTCAAAAACAAAGGTTGTGAGTACTCGTTAGAACCGCCTCGTCGAGGCGGTTCTAACGAGTACCACAATCTATGTTTTGAGCAGAAATATGAAAAAATATCAGAGTTTTTGTATCTTAAAATGTTTGGTTTTTCGAGGTGAAATTTTCTATATATTTGAACAGGCATGTTTGCGTAATGTGTAGGAATTGCTAGGCGATTACTATTATTATTATTATTATTATTGGCAGTCAATCAACAGAAAAAAATATTATCAATATTGGGGTACCAAGGAAAGGCCACAATAACGGAACGCAATCACCCAGTGCTCCGAAAATGGTTTGAAAGACCGAAACGACATCACAAAATATCATTAAAGAAAAGAACAAAAGAAATGAAGAGGAACAACAACTGCAAAAAAAAATGTAACGGTCAACAGTAAAACTTTTGAGGGTTGGGAGGAGGCTTAAACCTTGTTGTACAGACACTCAGCTCTAGAATTCTGATACAATTCTACCTACATGTATTTGCTGGGTGCTTGTAAGGGTTCCCTTACAAGTCCGTGGTTCAACAAACGAAACATAAATTAACAATACAATACTATGATAAATCACAGATGAGGGCTCAAACTGGTCAGAGCAAAAAAAAAAACAAAACAAAAAAAAAAAAAACAACAACAACAAAAAGCATTGGTACAATCATGGTGAGCCCAAACCATAAAAAAGACGACACAGGCCACCTATAAAAGGTTTAGGACTGAGCCGTCATTTCAAACTGCTTCTTAAACTTTGACTGGGTTAACCACTAAGCATGCTCTTTGTCGCATTACATATACATATAACCTAACCTTTTATAGCAATTAAAGTTCTTCAGTTATTCAGACGCATCTGGCTTACCAACAATTCTGCTGATTTGATAAACCAACTCCCCATAAAACTCACATCTGTATTTATTATTGAGGACTAAACATTTGCTCTCCTAATATATAGTGTTTGATCTTATCTACCTATCCTTGCATATTGTCACATGACCCTTTGGCATTATAAGTAGATTGTAAATATTAAAGGCTCAAAAATAGACATTTTATTATCCAAGAAAGGTTTGATAAATTGATATATGGTATTAATACAATCATAAAATGTGGCACCGACAGCCTGTTAAATTTCAGTTCTTGAACTGGATCAAAAATGATAAGTTTGTTTATTGTTCATTTCATTTTTGATCCAGTTTAAAAACGAGAGTCTAACTGAAATTTTACAGGCTGTCAGATGTCACATTTTATTATCGTATTAATACCAATATCAATTTATTAAACTTTTCTTGGATAAAAGAATGTCTATTTTTGAGGAATATGGAGCCTATAAGAGAGAGAAAGAAGATAGAATACTTGTATTTGTGCATTGTATTGTATAAGTTTTGCATTGCGACGTAGGTTTTTCTGTGCCTCTCCCGGTTTAATTAAATTTTATAAAATTGATTCAAATTAAGACTGATTTATTGGCTCCGAGTGATCTCTTTAGAGAATGAATGATTGAGAAGTGGGAGAATGTTTTAATTGTAAAATCGTGAAAGATAAGAAGTGGAAACATTCTGTGATTAGTGGCACGAATTGCATGCCAATCAAATGTAATTACGCAAAATAGAAAATCTAGTATGAAACCAGTCAGTCATTTTGTCGGCGCACAGCATAAAATCCACAACGGTTTAGGTGGCATGCATTACAAGTAGGCCTAGTATACCACCGAAAATTGTTTGGATGACCTACATTCAACAACAGCATAACACATTGTTCGGATGATGTGCATTTATCACTACAATAATTACTTGTTTCTTCTTTTGAACTTAAGTAATTTTTTGGGGGTCCTCATATAGTCGTAGTTTATTTGTTTTATTCGGGCTTTACGTCGCTTTCAACAATCTTTCAGTCATATCGCGTCGGTGTCTGGATGTGGCAGGGAGCTCAATGCTTACTTTTAGAGTGCTGCCTCACTGAAATATCACGCCTCAGACACTTGACATGATATTCCACCCAGTCACATTATATTGGCACTGAGTTGACGAGTTCTGAGTACTAGCTCTATTTTCCTAATGCTGAGCGCCAAGCGAAAGAGCAGCTGGTTCCATTTTTAAAGGCTTTGGTATGACTCGGCCGGGGATCGAACCCAAAACCTCCCGGTCACAAAGCGGACGCTGTACCAACTGAGCCGCATGTATTCGTAGGGTGAACTAATTCAGTAGGACTCACCATGATTCTATTGGTGGTGTTTTGTTGCTCTGACATTCAGTTGTTGTCAAGCCACATGGTTTTAGACGGATTTTTTTTATCTACCTCTCACACCAATGATATATTCTTATAATCCGTCCCGAGGACCACTTGTCTGGCATCACGACTGTGATCACGAGGGACGGATTTTTTCTACCTACCCTTCACACCCATGATAGATTCTTTTTCTTGCACACCTTCCATTTCTGAACGTAGATTTTTAAATAATGCAGACATTTTGATTGCTGACGTCCGCAAAATTGTGATGACATTACTGTGGCGTTTAATAACGTCATTACGTTCAGTAACGTAAAAACCTTAACGATGGCATATGTGACATCCATTACAACCAGTGCATATCAAACACATGAGAATTTTCGATTTTTATGTTACCCTGGGTAGGATAACCTGGATAGGATATGGATTTCTATCCCAGGGTTAAATCCAGAATTTCCTTATCTGGTGTGCAAGAAAATATGCTTTCATCATAGCGTTGATAAGTTGTTTAATATACTTTCATCACCGTGTTATATATACCTTTTCAGTGTTGAGCCACTGTTGAGCTTAGAAACAACTACGTGGGGTTGGTTGGGTGAGGCAAAAGGTGTCGTGTATCTTGCGTCACCAGGGCGCTCAACTGATATTGGCTTACAGGTGGGCAAGACCTGCTGTCCTTGCAGCAGGTATAGGTAGAGAGCGGATGTTTAATTTCTTCTGTGTCTTCACTTTCATTTATTTTCCTCTTTCTCTCCTGTCCCTTTCTTTCATCTCATCTACTTCTATCTCTCTTCTCCCTTTCTCTGGGAGACGATAAAAATGACCCACAAGCGTTGAGGTGTCGTTAAACTCCAACACAATCATTCAAAAAACAACTACGTACATGGACTGGAGCCTAAGGGTGACGGCTGAGTACTGGTTAAAACCAAGGCTGCTTTCAGTTAGCCAAAACGTTCTGGGTTACTCGCAAAACAAAAGTAAACTTTCTGTTCGATTGTGACAGTTTTCGGCGGAGGGTAGAGAACATCTCCAACTATTCTCAAGCTGTCTTCCCAGTCAGCATTCTTTATAAATCTATAGCGGGCCGTTATCGGCCAGTCAGGGTAGCTGACGGGCCGATAACGGCCCGCTATGAATTTATAAAGCATGCTAACTAGGTTTTGGCACAACCAAGATGGCGGCATATGCGAATATATATTTATGTATGCTTGTTTGTGACCGAAATATTAGAATGTTTACTGCGTTGATATTTTTTCATTTGATTCTATATTAAATTAATAATTACTCGCCAGTGTTTCGCTTTACAAAACGCAACTCAGTTTTGATGTTTGCCGTTCTGGGGCGTTTCTGTTTCATTTCCGTATCGTTTGTTCGTTCTGACTTTGAGGAAGTGGTGAGTAGAGATGCTTTTACAGCCATTAAATTTATTTGTTGACTTGGGAGTGTTGTGTTCCGTGATAGTGATGTATTCTTCTGTTCCACGAATTTCATTATCTCTTTTATGCGCCCAACTCCTTCTACAGGTTTTTACCAACTTATATGAAATTTTGCATGGTGAGGATTTGCTATTTATATTGTTTAGTAACCCATGCCATCATTTTAATATTTTTATCTTAAGCCTTTATGCCTAGCGTCCCATAAAAAGGGACATTGGGAAACAGTGTTAGACCCAGATCAGACGCCACAGTACACGGCGTCTGACCAGAGTCTACACTGTTTTCATTAAATACAGAAATTTCTACAAAATTTGGTATTAATAAAAATTAATCAGATATCCCTTATATAGGAAATGTACCTGTCCAAAGAGTTAAGGTAGAAGAGTCCAATCGGCAAAAATGGGTTAAATAATTTGCACATCCTTATTAACCTTTACCACTATCTGGTCAGATTTAGCAAACGACAAATTGATGCTATTATGTCAATTTTTCTTATGTTCCCCAGGAAATAGGCTTTGCCATTTATACAAATTGTCTCAAGGTTTGCATGAAATGTCAAAGTCTATTTTCTGGACAAAATAAGAACAACATTTCAAAATGTCGTCTGCTGAAATGTTACTCGGCATGCTAAGCGTTATCCTAATAGTATATATACTGAAAGGAAAAAGAAACGCAGGGTAAATTTTATTCCTAAATTTTATTCAAGTTTGAAAAAGTTTGTTAAATATTTTACTATGATTACAAAACGGTACATGTATGGAACAAAAGTTCCAAATTTCATTGGTTTGTGATCAACAAGTCTCGAGTTATTGAAGTTCATTGGTAGTTACCCCGCAAATCTTGAAATCAAAATCAAACTGAAAATCAATATCGGGTGTGCAACTCTTGCTGCCGTTGCTGCCCTAATTCTCCTTTGGATAGAGTTAACCAAAGCATAGACAGTTCGCATCGGGATGTTATTCCATTCATTGATCAACGCATTCCTTAGTTGTGCAAGAGTTGCGGGGGGATTTCGGCGCTTCCTAACCCTTCTGTCCAGCTCATCCCACATGTGCTCTATTGGGGTCAAATCTGGACTGTACGGTGGCCATGCTAGTGGTGCGATGTTATTGTTTGCCAGGAAATCCTGACAAACTCGGGCAACATGTGGTCGGGCATTGTCCTGCTGCAGAATCAGATTACGTTGTTGCACAAGCGGGACTGCAACAGGACGCAAGATCTCATCCCTATACCTTACTGCGGTCATATTGCCCGTAACAATAATCAACTGTGATTTTATCCCGTGAGCAATGCCTCCCCTGACCATAACGGAGCCACCCCCAAACCGATCCCGTTCGACAACACAGGCGTCGGCAAAGCGTTCTCCGCGACGTCGGTACACACGACTTCAACCATCTGCGCGATAGAGAGTGAACCTAGACTCGTCCGTAAATAGAACTCGTCTCCACTGCCTCTTCGGAAATAGTCTGGGCGCATGCGCCGTCAACCACGCCATACGATGCAACCTACGTGCCTGGGTCAGAGGCAGACCAACGTATAGACGACGAGCTCGAAGACCAATCTCACGCAATCGACTTCCAACAGTCTTCGGAGAAATTTGTCGATTATGCGTACGGGCGGTTTCGGTAGCAGTGAGCTGACGATTCCGCAAATGTGCCAGACGGATTGTCCTGTCTTGACGTCGCGACGTCACGCGTGGACGCCCAGACCGCGGTCGGTCTGCTAAATGCCCTGTCTCCCTTAAACGTCTAACAAGACGTTCAATTGTTGAGACGTTAACCCCAAAATGATTGGCAACTTGCTGTTGCCTCTGACCCTGCATCAGCAACGCAATTGCCCTACCCCTCCGAACATCAGTCAATCGTATTGTCCGTGCAATGCATTGTGTAGTGCACGGTTGAATGATTTCACACACTGGGTAGATAGCACATCGACCAAAGACTCGTATACCCGCGGTTCACATTCACAGGACAATCTGTAAAAGTGTATGGCTATAGTAAACACCATAAAAAATGGTTAAAATAAGAAGGAAAAAACTCTACCCTGCGTTTCTTTTTCCTTTCAGTATAATTATGGTTTGCATGTGATCCTGAGATATCCAACTGATTATTTTTAACCACTTTCTTACAAGCTTTAAACTTAGCATCCTGTTACTAGAAAGTGCACATATCCATGGTAGGCACCTTGTGTGAGTACCTCCTTCTTTAGTAGATGTTTTCTAATCATATGGAACTTTACGGAATTTTTCTGCACAATCTGAAGATTTGTAATTGATTTAAGGATTGGCAATTGATTATATTACCACTGGATTTCGTATTTTTGGCTAGGAATAGGGGTAAAGCAATCAGACGGAGCGTACCTTCCTTTACAGTTTGTGCTTGTTGGATGAATTGTGGATATTTATCTTATGTTTTATTTTCGCAGTTGATTTGCTACATTTGCTTCGGCTCATGCAGTTTTCATTCTGTATCTAATCATAGCAAATACAGTCGAACCTCGTTATCTCGAACTCGCTTATTTCGAATTACCGCTTATCTCGAAGTGAAAATCTGGTCCCTGTGTTAACATGAAACTATGACAACAAGTAACAAAATAATGTGGAAAAGAGGAGAAATTGCTCCTAAGGAGCAATTTCTCATCTTTTCCACATTATTTTATACATATATTTCAAACTTCAGGAGTCAAATTACATATTCATTTGTTAAATGTGGTTGTTCAATTTATTATTTTACTCACTCTCTCAACTCTGATATGTCGAAGTACGGATATCTCGAAGTGTTTCAGTGAGTCCCTTGGAATTCGAGATAACGAGAGTCGACTGTACCTTATAATTATGTGCACAAAGACACGGAGGATTACAATGCATCAAATTGGCTTACTATTACAGCAATGTGCTTTGTAAATAGACAAACATGAGCTATGTTGTGCAACCATAGAGTCGTATCATTACCTTTCGCAAGAAAACCTGCGAATATTGTAGACTCTACAGAAAACGCGCATGCGTTTACCAGGCTGCTCAGTGTCTGTTCGAAAAGCCTGTAAGACTTCTTTTGATTTGACAGAACTCATAACTTGGCTTTCCTTTGATGTGAAATAAGAACAAACAAGTCGTTACCATCAATGTACCAGCCGTACTCATTAGTGGAAGTTTTACTATAAAGCATGAAAAGCTAATTATTGTATAAAGGCGTTGTAGGATCGCAAAAAAATGAAGACGTTTTGAAAACAAAAATGATTGTGTTAGAATCTGGTGCATTGTAAATTAAAATAGTAGGAGTGCATAGAAGCCCTTTCAACATGTAGACCGAGACATTTTATTTTGCAAACAGTGTAGATCCAGATGAGACGGCTCATTATGAGCACTGTTTGCCATTCTGGTTTTGATTTACGACTAGCAACCATATTTGTGACAAATCTAAATTCTAAGATGGCAGAGTGCGCTTCAGAAACTCGGAAGTGAAAGGATTAGACAAAAAATACTATGTTTAACACATTTAAAGTAATTGTTAGAGTAACTGAGGCATTCTAATATATACATCCCCACCCCCTTCCAAACTACAGTGCATATTTAATTTGGGCGAATCGCATGAAATAACTATCACAACATTTTACATTGATCTGTCAAACAATCTGCCTTCAATTTAACAAAGCTATACCTTATAGCGGAGAAGAACCGTTTACGTATTTACTTTCGTTCTAATCCTATATTGTTTGTATGTCAAATTTTTTACCATGTTGTATAATGAATTTTGTGATAAAATATGTTCAAATCAATTTGGGCGAAACAAACAAAATTTATAAAGGTTGTTCTTGGAAACAACACATAAAATCGAAAGTTGGAATCTCTGTTTTATCGAGACTCTTCACATGGCTGTAAAGTAGTTTGCAAGTCACAGTTAGCATATAGCTTCCTATTGTACATCGTTATCATAATTTCCTCTACGTGAGCAGTCTTTTATGAAGCACTTCAGTGATTAACCCATTTGTGCCGAATCGACTCTTCTGTCTCAAATCTATGGACAGGTCCATTTATAATAGAAGGGATGTGTGGTTAGTCTTTTTATCATTACCATATTTTGCAGAAATTCCTGTTTTTAATGCAAACAATTTAGACCCTGGTCAGACTCCGTAAATCTGGGTTTACATAGGTATAAATGAGTTAAAAGCATGGTTGGATATATATAATAAATCCAACCCCCCCCCCCCCACCCCAAAAAAAAAAAAAAGGTGAACCTTGATAATGATAAATTACTCGCAATATACCAGTCAAGCAGCTCAGGTAGAGTTGAAGACGTGCATCAAATAAATGAGAATAATCATAAATCATGTCGTGCGTGAATTTGGCCAGCATGCAAATGTTGTTCTTAGCAAAATACCCGATTTAAACCTCCCATGAGAGTAGCCGGTGCCGGGGGTTGGGGGTGGACCGGGGGTGTGGGGGTGGGGGGGAGTGGGGGTAGGGGCGTATCCAGCCTCGCAAACTCCATTTCTGTATATGAAAAGACTTAATAAAATTGAGTCTCCGATTTTCATTCTTTCGTGTGTTTTTTGTTTCCAAAGGCAGTCTTTAAGCCTTTTTTATTTTGAAACGTGATATAAAGTTATGGTATATGCTAAATGATGTGATATAGTCATGACAAACGGTTGGCATTTACTCTAAACGCTTTAAAGACCAGAAATAAAATTCAATATTGATAAGATTCAAAAGGTCACAGACCGCTGTATCTCTCAGGAATTCTGTTTATAGTCTACTAGCATTGTACGGTTTACTATACTGCTAAAACTCACTAGACTAACCCATTGATTTTGGTTTCTCGACGTTTTTGTCATTTGTTCAACATTAGTTTAAAAATGTTACGTCCAAACAGGTTGTTAAAGGGAATGGAAACAAATCCAGGGGCGATCACTCTGACCAGTAAATATTGGCTCTATTCTCGAAGCGAGTCTACTCTTATTAAAGAGCATCTCCCACATTAAAATATTCATATAACAAAGCAGGGATGACAAAAACTAGCAGTTTCGAGTACTCTCTCTTTGATGTCTATTCATTTCCCTTACATATATTCGCTTTTCGCAAGTCTGGTAAATTGCTGAAACGTGCTTTCTTTTAAACAAAAAAACAAAAACAAAAACAGGCCCAGTTGTTCAAAGCATCGTTAGCTTAACGAGCTCGTTAGAGGTCAAACTGTTAACTGTTCTAGTAAGTATGATATCTAATTTGCAGGTATTTTTACTGAATAAATGTGAGTAGCTTTTGCAAATGCAAAAGCTACTCACATTTTTTTCAACAAAAATATTAGCGAATATGCCATATTTAATGATCAAAGTTTTAACAATATGTTAACTAACGACATCGTTAGTTTTGAACAACTGGGCCCAGATTTCTCACAAAAGTCATTTCAATGTTATTGAAGCGTCCAAGTCAACGTCTCTGTTGCAGTTCTTCTTTTGTGTTTGTGCGTCTGTGATTTCATATGGGCGCTTGTGGTGTCCTTATTTGTTCCTCATCTCTCCTTCCTTAGATCCTTCGGGAAGGTTGTGCTTTGTGATTGTGGCATTTACTGGGTATCTTCACAAATGTTTTTGCTAAGCATTGATAATGATTACTTTCAACAAATGGTTACCCAAAAGGACTTCATATAAATTGAACTAATACATCTGATACCGAAGCACCGGTTCTTGATTTACATTAATTAATATCTAATGATAATCTCTACTAAAATTTATGCCAAACAGGATAAATTTGATTCTGATATTGTAATTTTCCAGTTTTTGGATTCGAGGTCCCTCGTGCTACATTCTGTGGTTGATATGTTTCTCAGCTGAATCATTTCACCAGAGCAGCTAGTCAGGTCTGTGACCTCAGTAATCGAAATTAGATTTCAGTAACCGCTAAACTTCTTAAGAAATCAGGGATACAGAATACTACTACTACTACTACTAACACACTACTTCTAATAATAGTAACAACACAATTTAGATTAAACCTAAACTGGGCCAGTCGTTTTCATCGGAGCCGTAGGCTATATCTCAATCGACATCGTTCCGATCGCTCAACGTTCTCTCACCGCTCAGCTACCGATCGTCACAGGTTATCGTTACTGGACCGTATCTAAAACTACGTATTTTTTTATTTATTTATTTTTTTTTTTCTTAGTTTTATTGCCGTCATTCTGATTTAATGTCCAAATACAATGCTGGTTTGAAAACACTTCGTCAAGAAGGTCTGTAGAATACTGAATGTTATGGTGACTTTATAGATTTTTTTACTTCACTGAAGCTGAAGTTAAAACATCTTCCCGTACTTCATCAGCCAGCTAGCATTCTTTATAAATCTACAGCGGGCCGTTATCGACCCGTCAGCTACCCTGACGGGCCGATAACGGCCCGCTATAGATTTATAAAGAATGCTTACTGGGCATAGTGCATTCTGGGTACTTTGAAAATCAAATACCGCTTTAGCCGGTACTAGGGGTGTATACAGCAGCACAAACGACACTGTTGTATATCAAGAGACTTAATAAAGGACATTTTCTTTTAGATTTTCGTTAATAAAGCCGCAAGTCTCCGATTTTCGTTCCTCTGTATGTTCTTTCTTTCCAAAGGCAACTTTTTTTTTTATCTTTAAGCTATATTTTCGGAAATATTGTTGGCAAAACTACTTTGTCGAACAAAAAAAGAAAAAAAAAAAAAAAAAGATTGTCACTCCCTACAAAACGATAGATTACAACAAGTATTACTTCGGCTAACGGCATGCATGGTAGTTAAATCAATTAATTGTTGATAACATTGGTTCCCTCTTTAATTTCATATTATTGCATAAAAAAGCAGAGTCGCATGTTATTAACAGCCGTGCATTAACCGGCGAAAAGCCGTGTATTAACAAGGCAATTCACGCGCTGTTAATGCACGGCTACGCAACTTTCAGTATGATCGTACCGGGGCCACAGAATAGCTGCCGTTACGAGATGCCCTAGAACGAGCATAGTCAGTGGAAATTACGTTTGCTAGACATCGGTGAAAAGGCGAAACTAAATAGTGCAAGACATAACGCGAAATGTAGCAAATGTTTTCAGATTTTATGCAATAATAGCGATCGAACATGGTTCTTCAATGCATTATCGTCCGCCAGGTTCCTTGGGAGGTGTTGAAAACCGCGGCAGTCGGCCGCGGTTTTCAACACCTCCCAAGGGACCTGGCGAATGTTAATGCATGAAAAACCATGTTTGATCCCTATAATGGCGAGAAGGTCTTCGGTAAGTGACACAGTGTTTCAGCAACCAATGTCTGTGGTCGGGTCCCTCGTAGTCCTATGTGTAGTTTCGCGTGTTATGGCTTCATATCGTCACTGCCACCTATATTTGTTGTATCATATTGTGTGCGATTATATGTGTTTCACTGTGATGTTGAGGACTCATACGCAGACCTAAAATATGTTTGCAATGTGAAGCTGCATCAGTATAAAGGACAAGGTATCGCGCGAGAAATACTGGTTTAAGCCCACCAGTAGATTTTCTACTGGCCATACCAGGGCAGTTCCACTGTTTCAGTTCCTTGGTCGTTTGGAGGCAAAATATGCAAAAAACTGAAATTAGCAAAACTTGCAATTTTTCACAGGTCAGCGGTCATCGAAATCTTCAATTATTTTGATTTTTGGAAAGCCTTTGAAAATCAAGGAAAACATCACTACTTGACATCAGGACAACTGAAATGTAAAAATTCACTCATTTGGAGGCAAAATATGCAAAAAACTGGTTAGCAAAAATTGCAATTTTTCGCAGGTCCGCGGTCATCGAAACCTTCAATTTTTGGGATTTTTTGGAAAGCCTTTGAAAATCAAGGAAAAATCACTACTTGACATCAGGACAACATTGATTGTGGGTACTCGTTAGAACCGCCTAAACCCCAATCTACGTTTTTAGCCAAATAAGCAAAATAACGTATACCCCTGTAAACCCCAGTTTAACTATATAAAATTGGGGTTTAAGGGATCAAAATTATATAGGCGTGTTTTCTTGATGTGACATGTGCGCCCAACGAAAACACAAATCAGGCTGTGCATCCGTGCAGTTTGATCTGAGTCTTCTTTGTCCGCATGAAGAAATTTTGCATCCTTGGCTATCGAAAATGCTGAGAGTGAAGATTCTGATCAGACTGCGCAGGCTGATCTGAATTTTTGTTGGGCGCACATGTCGGAAGATACATTTACTGACGTTGTGGCTTATGTGTACCTTCCATTTACATTTCATTGTGAAAACTCGCCTATTCAAATATATAGAAAATTTCACCTCCAAAAACTGAAAATTTTCAGATGAAAAACTCTGATATTTTTCAAATTTCTGCTCAAAACATAGATTGTGGGTACTCGTTAGAACAGCCTCATCGAGGCGGTTCTAACGAGTACCCGGTTCTAACGAATACCCACAATCTATGTTTTTGAGCAGAAATAAGAAAAATAATGTATACCCCTGTAAACCCCAGTTTTACTATATAAAGGGGGGCTTAAGGGGGTCAAAATTATATAGCCATGTTTTCGTGATGTCTGTAAGCGATTCTGTAAAAGTGCTCGTTGTGTGTGAAGTTGTTTATCTGGTCTCATTTATATTTGCAGGATACGGCAGTATAGCCCCTGTTACTGACTTGGGTAGGGGAATTTGTATGTTGTACGCCGGACTGGGCATCCCACTGGCGCTGCTGGTTCTCGCTGAAGTTGGCAAAAGATTTACGGTCGCACTGAAATTCCTTTGGGCTTATGTCCGAAGGTATTACCATACCGGAAATTGGAGAAAGATAAAACGACCTTTTTCGAAAAAATACGTAGTTACAGCGGATGAAGTAACTGACAAGACTCAGGATGGTTCAAAGTCTGAGAGTGATAGTAAAGGAAGTTCTCATATGGTTTATGGTTATGAGGTTGATGAAAATTTTAATCTACCTATCTCAGTTGCAATTGTTATACTTATTATCTACATATTATTTGGAGCCCTTATGTATTCCATATGGGAAGACTGGACTTTCCTGGAGTCATTTTATTTTGTATTTATTTCTATAAGCACTATAGGATTCGGTGATGTGGTTCCAGAACACCCGAAATTCTTCATTTTGTCATCCATTTATCTTTACGTAGGATTGTCTTTGGTATCAATGTGCATTAATGTTGCAATAGAGTTCTTCACAGTGACTGCTGATAAGGCGAGGGAGAAAATGGATGTAGCTTCGAAGAAAATTGGAGAAAAAGTGACGGTTGCGAAAGATAAAGTTCAGCAAGTTGGGCAAGATCTAAAAACTAATTTTAAAGATGAAACAGATAGATTCATGCAATTTAAAGATGACCAGATAAAGAAAGTGGCAGCTGCAAAGGACAAAGTTCAGCAAGTCGGTCAAGATATTAAAACAAATATAAAAGATGAAACTGGCAAAATAATGCAATTTAAAGATGAACAGATTAAGAAATGGGCAAAATCAAGATCGCGTAGTAATACACCAGTATCGAATGAATCTGATTCAACATATGATCAGAAACAGCTGGAGGAGGAAAGTAACTCACGGAAATGTAGTTCTGCGTCTAATGGCATTGAAGGCAGCAAGTTCTCCACTCAGATGAAAATGTAAACTAGGAGATACGGTGCTAAATTACAGCTTAACTCTTTCACTGCCACAGGCGATAATAATAGGCTTTTGCAAACAGCATAGATCCAGATGAGACGGCTCAATTAGCCGTCTCATCTGGATTTACGCTATTTAACATTCAGTCTTTCAACTTTACATACAAACGTCTTTTCAAACGATAGTTTGTTAAAAATTAAACAAAAGCAGACGACAAATGTCGTCTGAAATTCGGCACCGAACGAGTTAAGGAGACTTGTTACACTTGGCAGACATTTCGCCATATTTTACAAAGGGAGAAAACTTTTGTAACTTCTTTTTTGCTTTCCTGGTCGGCGACTCCCCTTTGAAAGGGTCATAATCTTAAAGGAAAGAATTGGCTCCTAAAGGGGGCTCATTCTTTTCTTTTAGAGTAAAGCACTTTTCAAAGAGGGGTAAACAAGTTTAACAAAGTTACCCCCCAAACCCCTCAGTGTGTGTCCATTCCGCTTACATACCTTTTCGTGTCTTTTTTGTTGTCCATAAGCTTGCATATTAATCCATTTCAGCGTAGCATCCCATGAAAGGGACATTGGCAAACATTATAGACCTAGACCCACGGAACGCGGGGTCTGATCAATGTCTACACTCTTTGCATTTAGGAAGGGAGTTTCTATAAAACATGGTAACAATGCAAACTAACCAGGCACTCCTTATATTAAAATGAACAGGTCCAAAAGTTAAGGCAGACGACGAGTCCACTCGGCATGAATTGGTTAATCGAATATATTTTAAAAAGCTTTGATTTTTCTGTGATATGATTTTTTTTTTTGTTCGAGACATATTTATAGAAGACACAAAAGCTTTGATTAGTTTCCATGTATTTTATCCAGGCTGGGTCTCTGAAGATTACAGAACAAATATAATTGTAATGTCTACGGTCCATATTATATAGATCGTTGGTTAACCTTTTCACCCCTAAGTTTCTGAAGTACGAGACTCTTCCGTCTTTGAACTTTGAACTTAGGAAAGTCCGTTCTTGTAAATAGGGGATTCAGTGAAAAATAAATAGCAGAATGGCAAACAGTGTGGAGCCTGATGAGACGGCTCGTGACGAGCCGTCTCATCTGGATCTACACTTTTTGCACAGGTGTCTCTTTTTGTCTGCCGGGTTCAACGTGTTAATATCGAAGACATGTTTGAGCAGCAACTTGATAAAAATATACCTTATGACATGTGCGTCGAGCGAAAAATC
Organism: Anodontia alba; assembly: GCA_964016985.1. Lineage (NCBI taxonomy): Eukaryota > Metazoa > Mollusca > Bivalvia > Lucinida > Lucinidae > Anodontia > Anodontia alba. Next base: position 47,601,447 of record OZ024821.1, read on the forward strand.
AGAACAGCCTGCGCATCTGCGCAGTCCGATCAGAGAATTCGCTGTCCGTCTGTCCATTCGCTATCCGCAGGATGCTCAGCGAAGACTGATCAGACAGCGGATGTACAGGCTGATCTGAGTCTTCGCAGTGTCCCGTTGTGGACAGGTTTCATTTGTTTATTTGATCCACAGGAGTTAGGGAGCGACCGTTTGCTTTTAATGGGGGTGAGGGGAGGGGTGTGCGTGGGGTGGGGTGGGGGGGAGGTGGATGCGGCGGAAAAAAATTATGAAAAAAAAAAAAAAAAAAAAAAAAAAAAAGGCAGGACCCGGTTAAGCAAGAAAGAAAACTATCTACATGTAGGATCAGATTGGCCAAAATATAGTTATCTACATTTTCATATGAGCAAAATGATATTTTGTAAAAGACGGTATTGAAACTGGACTATTTCTAAAATATAGGACCTGAAATGGATACATTCATAATATTTATTATGTTTTTCACTATGAAGAAACCAGCAAAATTGTGCTCATATATTAAAAATGACTAGAAGTTATTTCTGAACTTTTTGGATAATTTTCTGCATGTGCCTTTTTTGTTGGTTTTGTATCATGTGTGGTATAAACGTTGGTCTCAGAATTGTGATTGCCTACTTTTAAAAGCAACACTCTGTTAAGTATCTGAAACTTCAGTCATATACAGTCGAACCTCAATAGCTCGAACACCGATGGCTCGTTTACCACGGCTAATTCGAACTCATTTTTGAGTCCCTACGAAATTCTTCCGCTAGCTCAAGAAAACAAATATTTAGGGAATTTTTCTTATTTTATCGTGAAATTGTATGTTGTGTGTACTCATTAGAATCGCCTCATCGAGGCGATTCTAATGAGTACACTCAACATACATATATTGTGAAGGAAAGAAAAAATTCCCTAAACTATCGCTATTTTCTTCCTGACCTGGCACCATGATTAACCCTCAGTGGCTCGAACTACCCATGTCTCGAACAATTTTCTATGGTCCCAAAGATGTTCGAGCCATTGAAGTTCGACTGTAATAATGAAAGGTTGCGTATGAAAGTGACACAGATACAGTTCAGTCTCCCAGAAAGCATTACATTTCAAGTGTTAAAGTGTCTGCAAAATGCTTGCTTAAGAGATACATTGATCAAACACAAGCTTTAAATTTCAAGACCAAGTAAATGCTGTATTTTTTATGTCGCTTGTCATATTTCACTATTTCTAGCACTTCTAGTAAAATGAGGTACATGGCATATTGTTATCCCTGTATCATTCCATTTTGAAAGAAGCTGTACTGGAAAAAAAAAAAAAAAAAAAAAACAGGATGAGGTTCTCAAAAATTAAAAAATAAAAAAGCAGGATCCATTTCTTGAAGAAAAGGACAACTCCAGGACCATCGTAATCTTACCGCCCCCGCCCTCCGCCCCCTCCGCCCCCTTCCCAATTAAACTCAAATGGTCCCTCCCTTAGCTGATTACGTACAGAATAATAAGCCTTATGTGAACTGGAGGCGGTAGGGCATACCCCTGGGGATCCATGGTCGGTGTCACTGAATGCGTCTTATCATAAGGAACAACAATATGTATGCTTTCGGGGTGGGAATCTCAACGGTTTCAATGATAGTAAGCCTTATGTGAACAGAGTTAACACAATAGTCAGTTTACTCACGGAATATTGCATAAACTTGCTTTGTTAAGTTTAAGGTGAATTGGTACACTTGGTAGGTCTTCTGTCATGTTTACAAGGGAGATAACTTTTGTGACGTCGTTTGCTTTTCTGTGCACCAGTCCTTCTGAAACGGGAGGCGAATTTTTCCCTTTTATTGTAGACCCCTTTTCTGAAGGGTATTTTAAAGTTGTCTACCTTGATATAAGAAATGACATTACGAAAACACGCCTATTCAAATGTACTGAAAATTTTACCACCAAAAAACTGAAAATTTTCAGATAAAAAGAATTTACAGGAAGTTTTGCGAACTGTTAGCAACTTGCTACAAGATACAAATTAAGGTTAAGATAATCGTTTTTCTCATTATTTGTAAATGTATACCGTTTATTGGTTTCACTTCATAACAGCTATTGTTAAACTGTGCGCCACTACAGAAGAAAATGTGCCCTTCGGACACGTGGACCCAGTGAAGATTCACTTTGATCAGAATCCACTGAGCGTTATTTGGATACGTAGCCAAGGATGAGACGTATTTTCAGGAGGCTTTTGAAGAGCCTGATTAGATTGACAGGATGCAGTGTGATCTGAGTTTTGGTTAGGAGCGCATAACATTCGTTACATGTTCTCACGTGGCTCAGAGTCACGTGGGGGTTCTATTTATATCAGCACTATCGGTATGTGATGACGTTGTTATTTAGTTGGCGTTACTAATTGCATATGTTTTAGAACAACATAGATTGTGCAAAAGATGTTTATTCCTTTTGTTTGTTATTTACGGTTAATTGATACGCTTGGTAGATTTCTGCCAGTTTATACAGGGAGACAACATTTTGAGTTTCTGACTTACTTTCCTTGGTACAAGCTCCTTCTTGAAATTGGCCTCTTCTAAAAGGAAAGAATTTGCTCCCATTTCTATAAAAGAAAGAATTTGCTCCCATGGGGGCGAATTCTTTCTTTTTAGAATGAAACCCTGTTCAGATGGGGACAAAAAACATTCTGACAACGTTGCTTCCCCATCATCACGAAAACATGCCTACATAATTTTGACCCCCTTAAACCCCACTTTAATATTGTAAAACCAGGGTTTACAGGGGTATACATTATTTTTCTTATTTCTGCTCAAAAACATAGATTGTGGGTACTCGTTAGAACCGCCTCGCCGAGGCGGTTCTAACGAGTACCCACAATTCATGTTTTGAGCAGAAATATGAAAAATATCAGAGTTTTTCATCTGAAAATTTTCCGTTTTTGGAGGTGAAATTTTCTATATATTTGAATAGGCGAGTTTTCGTAATGTAAAGTGTACCCATTCCTCTTAAATAGGCAATATATTACACCCAATGCAGTAGAGCTATAATTATAATCATAATAAAAAAGTAGTACGGTAAGGTATCAAGAGGACTGGTTGGGAACTAATTCTTTCCCTTTAGAGTAGACCCCTTTTCAGAAGGGACCTGGTGTGCTATAAACAGGATGTCACAAAAGTTGTCTCCCTTGTAAAACGCCTGAAAATCTACCAAGAAACCAGCCCTCTTGATATCGTAGTACTTCTAAAATTGGTCCATTCGTCTGCCTGTTATAGGTCTCGTAAACGGTGTAATGGCTGGACTAAACGTTTGCTCTGGTATTTCTGTCAGAATATGCAGGATAAATATCTAGAAAAAATGTGCTGGCATTAATGATCAACCCATTTACACCGAATGAACTCTTCTACCGTAATACCGTAACCGTTTGGACAGGTCCATTTCCTATATAAGGCGTGCCTGGTTAGTTTTTTTATTATTATTATAATGTTTCGTAGAAATTTCTGAACTTAATGCAAACAGTGTAGACCCTGATCAGACACCGCGTTCTGCGGCGTCTGATCTGGGTATACACTATTTGCCAATGCCCCTTCTATGGGACGTTAGGCTTAAATTGGTTAAACGGTAGCTACTGTTCCCACGATATAGAACTTACTGGTGCCTGTCCGAGTAGACAGCAAGTGAGTCGGGCACTGTTGCAGGTTCGCCCAGCGAAGACTCAGATAGGCCTGCTCATCCGCGTAGTCTGATCAGAGTATTCGCAGGGCACTTTGTAGTTAGGCAATGATCCAAGGTGTCTTCAGGCGGGCAGGAAAATCCTGATCAGCCTGTGCAAGCGCAGGCTTATCAGAGTCTTCGCTTGGTGCACATGCAATCTTGTAGGAAAATGCTGTGCCCTGTGTCAAATTTTAGTATCAATGCAAGTAATTAATGTTTCAAATATATGTCAGTCCAATTCAATATCTACCAATGGTGTCAATGCAATCAGTATCAAATATTAGAGTCAATGCTCTTAGTGATAAATATATTAGTGTCCTCATAAAACGTTACATGTATTCAAATATAAGTTATGAAAACGCCGAGAAACTTAGTTGTTATTCCTAATATATTTTACCGTATCACTTGTTCAAGTCAATTTGAAATCTTAATTTAAATAACATATGATGCGCATTACATGGAAAGGACCCTTATGCGATTTGCGGACAATGCAGACCCTGATCAGTCTGCGCATAAGCGCAGACTCATCAGGGTCTTCATTTTCCGCGTACAGAATCAATGGATATTGTAGTATATGTCGACGAACAGAGAATGCTTAGATCAGACTGCGCGCATGCGCATGCTGACCTGGACCTACGTTGTCCGCAAATAGCATAAGGGTCTTTTTTGTGGGTTGAGCATCGTATACGAATATTTTCTATGAAATCTTATTGAGCCTCAACGTGCGAAAACGTACCTACTGACATATGCGCCCAACGAATATTCAAATAATCGGTGCATCCGTCTAGTCCGATCATAGCCTTGGTTCACATGAAGAATCTATACATCCTTGGCTATTTTAAAATGCCCGCCCCCCCCCCCCCCCCCCCCCACACACACACACACACATCCACCCCCATGACGAAAACATGCCTATTCAAATATACTGAAAATTTTACCACCATGAAATGAAAGCTTTCAGATAAAAATTCTGATAGTCTTCATATTTCTGCTCAAAGCATAGATTGTGGGTACATTAGAACCGCCTCGGCGAGGCGGTTCACACGAGTACCCACAATCTATGTTTTTGAGCAGAAATAAGAGAAATAATGTATACCCCTGTAAACCCCAGTTTTACTATATAAAAGTGGAGTTTAGGGGGGTCAAAATTATATAGGCATGTTTTCGTGATGCAGTGTAGATTCTGATAAGTCTGTGAGAATGCGCAGGCTGATCTGAATCTCCTCTGGGTGCTCATATCCGAAGGTACGTTTTCTGATGTAGTGGCTCGTATAAGAAAAAAAATAGTTAGCGGTCTTTATACATATTCCTCAAAAATAGACATTTTTCTGATAAAGGTGTAATAAATTGATATATAGTATTAATACGATCATAAAATGTGGCATTTGACAGCCTGTAAAAGTTCAGTTAGTCTTGCTTTTGAACCCGATCAAAAAAGAAATGATTTTTTTTTTTATCGTATCTCTGAATTAATGTTTGCAACATTAATTCAGAGATACGATTAAAAAATCATTTCGTTGCAAGAACGAGAGACTAACTGAAATTTTACAGGCTGTCAGGTGCCACATTTTATGATTTAGTTAATATCATATATCAATTTATGAAACCTTTCTTGATAATAAAATGTCTATTTTTGAGAAATATGGAGCCTTTAATAACAGATACACGTGTATTCATTCAAAAGGAGACTGTTCAAACCAACAGTACGGCCTAACACGTATAATACTCATAATGGTCTCTTTCAATTCAAACCGTATCTGAAAATCACATGTATACTAGATAGCTTGGGATATTTGAAAGGCCTTATTCGTGGGTCTGTATTCTATGCTATAATTATACAGTCGACTCTCGTTATCTCGAATTCCAAGGGACTCACTGAAATACTTCGAGATATCCGTACCTCGACACATCAGTGTTGAGAGAGTGAGGAAAACAATAAATTGAACAACCACATTTAACAAATTAATATGTAATTTGACCCCTGAAGTTAGAAATATATATATATAATAATGTGGAAAAGAGGAGAAATTGCTCCTAAGGAGCAATTTCTCCTCTTTTCCACATTATTTTGTTACCTGTTGTCATAGTTTCATGTTAAAACAGGGACCAGATTTTCACTTCGAGATAAGCGGTAATTCGAAATAAGCGAGTTCGAGATAACTAGGTTCGCTGTATAAAACATGAATTGGGGAGCTTTGGAAAATCGGTCAATTAAACAAGAAAGAAAGACACTGGCTCGATAGAGTCTGTGCATGATGAGTAGTAAAAGAATGAAAAACATCCCTCAAGCCCCTAGCAGCTTCAAGCAGAATTCTAACATATAATATATGAGCACTATAGTGTCTATAGTGCCAAAAGGACCCGAAAAAAAACAAAAAAAAAAACGAATGATATCATCACTATATCAAGATACGTAACAATGTTGTACGGTCTCCACACAAGTTCTTAGCGACAGTAAAATTTACAGAAATTTATTATATAACAGCATAATTATGAGCTGCGGATAAACAAGGCTTAGATTAGCCTGCGCATCAGGGGCGGATTCAGAGGATTTCGGAGTTAGGGGAGGAGGGGGGTGGTGCGGTTCGGTCGAACCCCCCTTTAACTCAAAATTGGGAAAGTTTGGATAAATTTGATACATTTGGAATGCCGTATATACCCTAAATATTCTCTCCCCTTATACTTTTCTTCAACAAATCTATTTTACTGCCTGTGAGTGTTTGTAAAATTGCTGAATGAGTGGCAAACAGTGTAGACCCTGATCAGACGCCTCATTCTGAGGCGTCTGATGTGGGTCTACACTGTTTGCTGAAGTCTCTGTCCGAATACATAGAGTAAGTACGGTAATTTTATCAAATCGCACCCTCCTCTGAAATCATCCTGGATCCGCCCTGCGCAACCTAATCGTCTCATCAGGGGATCCGCTATACACATAAAATCATTGGATACTGAGCATACAAAGGAAAACAGAAGTCCGCATATGAGATTATGGATGCGCAATCTGACTGCGCCTTCGCTCTTCGTAGATTCCCCCAATACCTTGTTTACTTTATGTATTCGAACAGACAGGTCTGAGTAAGGAGTGTACATGTATACTAGTGGCGTCCGATCAAGCCCTGCATAATTTTCCATTCAGTTATCTCTGTGTGTGCGCAAATGGACTTTTCGTTCTTTTCTGTGTTTTTCTAAAGGCAGCCTTTTAGATTTTTATTTCACTTAACTGCAGCTAAGTGCTGTGTGGCGACCATAAACCGTCTCCCCGTCCATAGCCGTAATGCAGATTATATTTTTTATTTTCTTTGGGATCATAGAGCCCATTCTGATTACTTTGAGATCGAACACCGCTTAAGGCGGTGCTAGGGGGGTGGGGGGGGGGGGGCGGGGGAGAGTATATAGCCTACTACAGTGTTTTTCGAAGAGACTTAACCCATTGATGCCTAGCGTCCCAAAAAATAGACATTGGCAAACAGTGTAGACCCAGATCAGACGCCGCAGAACGCGGCGTCTGATCAGGATCTACATTGTTTGCATTAAATATAGGAATTTCTAGAAAACATGCTACCAACAAAAACTAGTTTCTATTGAAAATGGACCAGTGTAAAAGGCTGAGGTAGGAGAATCTACTCGACATAAATGGGTTAATGAAACCAAACCTCCGATTTTCGTTATTCTATGTGTTCTTTGTTTCCGAAGTCAACCTTTTAGGGTTTTATTGTTCAGATTTTACGAGACGTATGATTAGGAATCAAGGAGTCTAGATACGCTTGGTAGATATTCCGCCATCTTTTACAGGGAAGATAACTTTTCGAACATCCTATCTGCTATCATCACACCAAATCCTTTCTTAACAACGGTATACTCTAACATAATAGAATTTGCTACCAAAAGGAGCAAATTCTTTCCTTTTTAGAGTAGACACTTTTTTCAGAAGGGGGGCAAAATAGTTTGACAGTGCATTTTTTTTTCGTGTTCTCTCAAAAAAAAAAAAAAAATAGGTGGTACTGGGATAAAGCATTTATGCTAATCATTCAGACAAGGAGGGCTGAACAAACAGTATAGACCCAGCTCAAACTGTTCCTAAAGGAGCAGTTTGAACAGGATCTACATTGTTTGTCATTCTATCAGTACTTTTAGAAACATGCAAGGATAGGCAAACAGACTTGGCAAAATGTTTGTGAATTATGTGCGAAGTCCAAATATACATGTATTTGTTATCGTAAATATGGTATTGTTTTTCATAACAAAATGTAAAAAAAAACAAACCCACCTACTCTATCAATTTTTTCATAGCATGTTACCCTAAACAGACATAATTTTTTATTTGGCCTAAGGATACCAACATGGTCCCAGTGGTCACACGTCGTTGAAACAATGTCATTTCAAACCTTGATTCAACAGTCGGTAAAACACATAATGGACACTTGGGCACTATATGCTTCTTTGTAATTTTACTTCTAAACAACAATTCTGAAAGTATATGCGTATTTTGGATTTAGAAAAGCACCTGTCTGAGTACAAACAGATATAATAGTCACCTTTCATTACAAGTTTTTGTGTAAAAATGTTCAAGTCTTGGTACTGAATATTATCTGAAACAATGTCTCCGCATATGGACGGCTTTCAACCAAAAGCCCTCTTTGATGTTTTCCTAACATTTGTTGAAAAATAACTGTTCATTTATAGCAAATAGTTTTTGACAAGATTTTCCGCGTATAGTACGCAGCAGGTAATTAGCATTGCTTTTTTTTTATATATATATTTTGTCACTTTTGGGGTAATAAACAGTAAAGTTGTCACTAAGGTTTATGCGAATCGAACATTTTTTTTAAAAAGTATGCCTCACATGTACAGTCAATGCTCAACATTATATTCGAGCTGATTTAATTTTATTTAAAAACCACACAACTAAACAAATAAATCAGTGTCAACCAGAACGTCAACAGTTTGAAACTGTGATATGACCCATATAAAGATAAGTATAAGAAATAAAGCAGGACATGCAGGTGATACGTATTAGTATTTGAAAATGGTCCCAAACTGCATAAACGAGAACAAACCCCCCAGATCAGACTGCGCGTACGCACAGACTAATCTTGGCCTTCGGAGAAGATTTAATGAATTATGGGCACTGCAAAACATAATGACGATCGGGGAAGACCTTACAATGCACTTTCCTCAGCTAATCTAGATCTTCACAATTCGCACATAACTGTAAGAACGTTTGTTGTCTGACAGGTCTCAATATGTTTTATCAGTGACCCCTGTTGATATGAACCCGCTTATTAAACCCATTAACCGTTCGATTATCATCATAAATGACTCCTAAGGTCGATGACTTTATCTTGATACCGGTTGGGCCATTCACCTCCGTGCGTATGCAAATACAGTCGACTCTCGTTATCTCGAACTCGCTTATCTCGAATAACCGCTTATCTCGAAGTGAAAATCTGGTCCCTGTTTTAACACAGAGATCTACCAACAGGCAACAAAATATTGTGGAAAAGAGGAGAAATTGCTCCTTAGGAGCAATTTCTCCTCTTTTCCACAATATTTTCAATATATCTCTAACTTAGGAGTCAAATTAAAGAATCATTCTGTTAAAGGTGGTTGTTCGATTAATTGTTTTCCTCAGTTCCGCAAATCTGATATGTCCAAGTACGGATATCTCGAAGTATTTCATAGGGTCCTTTGGATTTCGAGATAACGAGAGTCGACTGTATAACAAAGACCCAACTTAGAATGCGTATGCTATAGGACTAGTTTGCGCATTTATGCAGTCTGATCAGGGAATTCGATGCTTGTTTGGACGACTTGATACTGCTGGGTCTACCAGCAAGAAGAGAATGCTCTGATCAGACTGCATAGGATGTACGCAAGTATTTTTGCATGACATGGCGGACTGTTTTAATGTATGCTATCAGTTATATGCATATTGTACTTGTAAACAAAATATTTTGCCACTGAGCAGATGAAGGGAAACGTAGTCTATGGGGCTTAAAAATATTCTTTCGGACATATGTGCCCAGGGTCGGTTCAAAAAAGTCTGCGCAACTGCGCGCACAGTCTGGTCAGAATATTCGCTGTCCAAATGAAGAAACCTTGTATAATTGGTGGCTAACCATAGGGGCCCAACAGATCAGACATATATTACGGATGCTGCTACTTATTCCCTAAATAAAAACCTGACTGAGTTTCATCTGAATTTTCGTCCTTTGGAGACACATCAATTTAAGCATCGCGCAGTGTCTGCGTACCATCAGACCAATATTTATAAAGTACAGATGGCCAAGCCCTGAGATTATAAAACTTTTGTCTTGCTCATCTCAGCTGGACATGGAAGTTGTTTTGCATAACTGAGGACAAAATATATCGAATAGCCATATTTTACAATGAACATGTAATTTGACTCTTGAGGTAAAATATATATTGAAAATATTGAAGAAAGAAGGAGATATTGCTCCTCTTTTCCTCAGTATTATTTTACATGTTGTTAGATTTCCATGTCAAAACAGGGACCAGATTTTCACTTCGAGATAAGCGGTTATTCGAGATCATTACGAAAACACGCCTATTCAAATATATTTAAAATTTCACCACCAAAAACTGAAAGTTTTCAGACAAAAATTCTGATATTTTCCATATTTCTTCTCAAAGCATAGATTGTAGGTACTCGTTAGAACCGCCTCGGCGAGGTGGTTCTAACGAGAACCAACACTCTATGTTTTGAACAGAAATAAGAAAGATAATGTATACCCCTGTAAACCCCAGTTTTACTATATAAAACTGGGGTTTAAGGGGGTCAAAGTTATATAGGTATGTTTTCGTGATGTAACCGATGTCGAGATAACGAGAGTTGACTGAAACTAACGAAAGGAAATGCAAAAGAAATACCGTCTTGTAAAGAGTAACAGTATATCTATGGGCGTATTTAAGGGGAAGTGATACAGTTTCTGGGCGGTAACTCTGTCAAAACCGTTTTGTTTCCCTTTTGAAAATGGGTCTTTGCTGAAATGAAATAAATTCACCGGAATGTCAGTTAAATAAAGAAATTCTGTACTACGATAATAACCCTATCATCTGAAATTGCTGTTCACTCATTTTAGTCTCGAGAACCCGAAAAGGGTAACTGGCAAACAGTATACAGACCCAGATCAGACGCCGCGTTCGCGTCTGATCAGTGTCTCTATTGTTTGCAAATATTTTTTTAGTCATTTTTCTCCAGGAATTTCTACATCATATAGCCTGACATACCTAAATCTGAAAGTCACCTCTTCTAATATACAGTGTGGGGGAGTTTACTCAGTCTAAAATGGGTTAACACTCAAAAATCAACGCCAAATATTAACAACCTTTGTCATGCTGAATAAATTAAGATGCCACGCCCACTTCTAATTTTCAGCCAATCAGTTTACTTGATTCAAGTTGTTCATACAAATTCAAATACTTAATGACAACAGTGCAGATCCAGATCAGCTGGCTTCAGAAGCCAATTGATCTGGATCTACACTGTTTGTAAAGGCAGGGCATTTACAAGTTCAGCAGGACAAGGGTGAAAATCTCCGGCTTATCAGTTGACTTAGCTAGAAAGGGCAATTACTTTTACATTGTAAGCAGATTAATGAGAAGAAGTTGCTGGCCATTTCAACCCGTTTAAGCCTCGCGTCCCATAGAAGGGACATTGGCAAACAATGCAGAACGCGGCGTCTGATCAGGTCTAAACTGTATGCATTAAATACAGGAATTTCTATAAAACATTGTAATATAAAAATCAACTAGACACCCTTTCTATTGAAAATGAACCAGCCCAAGGAGTTGAGATAACTGAGTTAATGAATTAACCGTTTACCACTCTCTGAGCAATCTCATCAAAGTCGTTTGCTGAATTTGCCCAGAGAGCGGTAATGTTATAAAGACTGGATGCACTAACAGGGTTTCCGCCATGTTTGACAAGGGAGGCAAAGTTGGTGACTTCCTGTTTTCTTTCCTGTACACCAAGCTTCATCTGAAAAAGAGGTCTTCTCTAAAAAAATGATGAATTTACATTTAGAGAAGGACCCTTTTCAGAAAGGTGTTAAAACATTTTGAATAGAGTTGCCTCCCATATATCTCTTCCCCTTATGATGTCGGAATTTTTTTTGAAATATGGTATATTTGAAAAACATGTACGCTCTATTTTATAAGGGATGGATTCAGAGGTGGGTTCGGGGATTCAGTCGACCCTCCCTCCCCCACCCCTCGCCCACCCTTGACTCAAAATTTCATTTTCGTGGGAAACTTTAGATAAATATGATAAATTTGGGATACCGTATTTACCATCAAATATCCATACCTTACTTTTTATCTTATACTTCTCTTCAACAAGTCCATTTTACTACACTCCAACCTTTTTATAACACGGTTCGTTATAACACGGTTTTTGATATAACACGGTTCAAAGATGGATCACAAAAAAGTATAGATTATATTGAAAAATGACCATAAATGGTCATTTTTCAATATAATCTATACATTTTTGTAAAATGGTCATTTTTCAATATAATCTATACATTTTTGTTTGGATACAACACGTTTGTTTAACTAACACGGTTAATGCTATGGACTCCAACAATAGTGTTATAAAGAGATTGTAGTGTATCTGTCAATGTGTGTAAAATGGCTGGGTTATAATAACTGGCAAACTGTGTTGACCCTGATCAGCGACAAAATTCTGTGGCGTCTGACAATGATCTACATCATTTGCTCGAATACGTAGAGTAAGTAGGATTAGGAAAACACGCATTTCAAATATATTGAAAATTTTACAACCAAAAAATGAAAATTTTCAGATAAAAAAAATCTGATATTTTCATGTTTCTGCTCATAACATAGATTGTTGGTACTCGTTAGAACCGCCTCGACGAAGCGGTTCTAACGAGTACCCATAATCTATGTTTTGGGCAGAAATAAGAAAAATAACGTATACCCTTGTAAACCCCAGTTTTACTATACAAAAGTGAGGTTTAAGGGGGTCACAATTATATAGGCATGTTTTCGTGATGGGATAATTTGATCAAATCGAAGCCCCTCAGAAATCATCCTGGATCCGCCCCTGTTGATTGTCATATGTATCCAAACATTTTCAGACATTTGCATGTTTAGATGTCTGATCTGGATCTACACTGGTTGTTCAGGCTTTACTTGTCTGTTCCAAAATTTAAGTTAATGCGGTAATCTTTAGTCAATGTATTTTGCTATAGATTTTGCTTAACGCATAGCATGCTGGGTAAATATGTATTCCTATTTGTCTCGAGAAAATAGGCTACATTGCACGCAAATTGTCTCCTAAGGAGACAATTTGCATAAAATGTCAAAGCCTATTTTCTGGGAAAATAAAAAAAGAATACCATCAATTTGTCGTCTGTTGAAATTACTCAGAAAGCGGTAAATGCAATATCGTTTCATTGTTACGTTGCATATATTGCAGAAAATAAAACAGAGTGTCAAGATTTTCAATGACCGAACAAGGAAAAATACGAAATGTGTAAAAATGTTTTATAACAAACACTTCGTTCTTTGCTTGATCCTTTAGAATGCCAAGCAAACTGAAGCAGATGAGTCACCTAAAATGTCAAACTTTATTTTTCATCACGAAAACATGCCTATATAGTTTTGACCCCTCAAAGCCCACTTTTATATAGTAAAACTGGGGTTTATAGGGTATACATTATTTTTCTTATTGTTGCTCGAAAACATAGATTGTGGGTACTCGTTAGAACCGCCTCGCACACACACACGCACACACGCACGCAAACACACACACACACACACATACAACATACATATGTGCAATTTCATTTTTTCCATTTCGAATCTTTAAACATCTTGACATTCTGAGATATTTCTCTGTTATGGGTCCAGTTATTCAAAGCATCGTTAGCTTAACACACTCGTTAATGACAAACTAGTTTACTGTTGTAGCTAAGGTATTTTCAAATACTTTGATAATTTTGCTGCAAAAAATGTGAGTAGCTTTGCTATGCAAAAGCTACTCACATTTGTTCAGCACAAAATATCAATGTATTTGCCATATGTTAAGATAGAAAATTTAACGTCACGTTAGCTAACAACGTTAAGTTTTGAACAACTGGGCCCTGAATGCCTGTCTGTTGATAAGTACATTGATGATGGTGAAAACGGAATGCTTTATATTGATAGTAAAAAAATAAAGGCGCCACAACGTGATAAAACATATCTTCTGATATGTGCGCAAAATGAAGATACAGGCTGATTCAGGGGGATGTGGTAGGGGGTGCATGGGAGGGGGGGGGGGGGGGGGAAGAGAGAGAGGGGCTACTCTAAATTTCGCCTGCTACATAGGCTAGGACTATTTTTGGGGGCTTTAGATTTTTGAAGTTTACTATTTTTGGGGCTTTAGGAAAAAAGTGGCTATTTTTTTGGTATTGGCCAATTGCAGGTATTTTTTGGGTCACTTTCAAAACTGACTATTTTTGGGGCTCTCTCAAAATTCTCGGTATTTTTGTGGTATTATAAGAAACGAGGTTAGAACCTTCTGTTGAACTGATAGTTTTTTTTTATTTAGTTTTAACAGCTCGATTTCTGCTTCTGCTGTGCATCAGTTCAATGCCATTCAAGTAAAATCGGAGCTACTGTTGGAAACTGTTTAAAGCTTTTATATTACGAATACAATCATTATACAGGCAAAATAAATGAAAGCCACCCTTTTATAAAAAGAAAGCAAGGGGAGTCTTTTTTGGGTATGCTAATACCTGAATATATTTGTTGGGGTATGGCTGATATACCGTATGTTTTTGGGGGTAAATACTACATGCTGGGGCCCAGCCTATGTAGCAGACAAAATTCAGAGTACCCCCTGGGGGACAGAGAGCCGTCCCAATGCATAGGATAAGGGTTTAATGACCTAAAATGACAATATGAAATAGCACCTAGTCGAAAACAGAACACACAAATGAAGAAAGAACACACACGAAGAAAAATTGAAACAGTCAGACCACCTTAGAGCGGTCAACAGTAAACCTGGCCCTGAGGTTATAAAACTTTTATCATGCTCAATTCAACTGAGCATGAAATTTCACTTGGCCACAAAAATGAAACTACTAAAACTTAAAACTTTTTTCATGCTCATCTCAGCTGAGCATGCTCAGCTGAGTTGAGCATGAACAAAGTTTTAAAAATTTATAGGTATTTTAAGATTTATAAGCAAAACTTTCATGCTCAGATGAGTTGAGCATGAAAAAAAAGTTTTAAAAATGTGTAGGTATTTTAAGATTTATAAGCAAAACTTTCATGCTCAGCTGAGTTGAGCATGAAGAAAAGTTTTAAAAATTTGTAGGTATTTTAAGATTTATAAGCAAAACTTTCATGCTCAGCTGAGTTGAGCATGAAAAAAAGTTTTAAAAATGTGTAGGTATTTTAAGATTTATAAGCAAAACTTTCATGCTCAGATGAGTTGAGCATGAAAAAAAGTTTTAAAAATGTGTAGATATTTTAAGATTTATAAGCAAAACTTTCATGCTCAGCTGAGTTGAGCATGACAAAAAGTTTTAAAAATGTGTAGGTATTTTAAGATTTATAAGCAAAACTTTCATGCTCAGCTGAGTTGAGCATGAAAAAAAGTTTTAAAAATGTGTAGGTATTTTAAGATTTATAAGCAAAACTTTCATGCTCAGCTGAGTTGAGAATGAAGAAAAGTTTTAAAAATGTGTAGGTATTTTAAGATTTATAAGCAAAACTTTCATGCTCAGATGAGTTGAGCATGAAAAAAAGTTTTAAAAATGTGTAGGTATTTTAAGATTTATAAGCAAAACTTTCATGCTCAACCAGATATGATTGTCAGTTCCTCTTTGGATTTCCCTAATTGATAAGTGGCTCAATACAGAAAATCATATGAAGAAACTTTGCCTCTCAGGCTATCCAAAATGTTCCCACTAAGGATTCTGATCAGACTGCGCGAATGTGAAGGCTGATCTGAATCTTCTCTGAGCGCACATGTCCAAAGGTACGCTTACATCCTCTTTTATAACTGGTCTGAAAAATCAGACTTACCAACAACCTTCCTATCTTTGTTAGTTTTTTTAAAGAGGTTTATTTTTGGATCGTATGATATTTTACTTTTGGTCATTCTGTTATCAAATAAGTTGCTATCAGTATTTGTTGTCCTAAAATATTATTTGACGAATAGTCGTAACGCACATTAGTCACTTGTCATCATGATACTCATTAACAACTAAGAAATGTTCATTATCAATATAGGGCGGTCAGAGTCACCTGAGAGTGAAACTAATATTTAGAAGAAAAATGCTGCATCACTAAAATACTGCTAAGTTCATATCTGCTTTAAAGTTTCTGAATTCAAAAACTGAAATAATGGACCTAGGGTGAAATAACATTAGAGCGTACTTTGGAAAGCCCGGAGGCTGTAGAAGGCTCATGCGATCAGCGAAGACTCTGATCAGACAGTGCGGATGGGCAAGCTGATCTGAGTATTCGCTGGTCGCACAAGTCCTATTGTAGGTTTTGTCGTGCGTTGGCTCATTAAATAATTTAACAGAAATTAAGTCATTCTTCCTTCTTGCCAATTACAAAACTTGATGGATTTATCATTGTACTTTATAGATGTTCCTATGCGGGTACCCACAACATATATATTCCTGGAGAAATCAGAAAAAAAATGTGTGGACACCATTAGGATAATAAGCCAAAACCTCCTAGAGCTACGCAACAACGCATCCAGGCCCCGAGATTATAAAACTTTTTTTCATGCTCAACTAGGCTGAGCATGAACATTCTCTGCTAATAAATATGAAAATGCCAACAATAGTTGGCATTTTCATATTATTAGCAGAGAAATTTTCATGCTCAGCTCTGCCTAGCAAGGAAGAATTTGCAATTGTTAGTAATTTGAGATTTATTAGACGGACAAAAATCATACTCAGCTGAGTTGAGCATGAAAAATGTTTTATAACCTCGTGGTCTGATCAGGGTCCTCGTTCGACGCTCTGAGCATTACATTATTATATCTAAGTCTATGTAATGTGTTACCATCCCAGCTAACACACAACGTCGTAACAATGTCGCTCTAACGTCGCCGCGACGTCATAACGTCGCGACTACGTCGGAGTGGCATTGCTACGACGTTGTATGTTTACTGGGGCATGTCCACCCATAACAAACATGTATAGAGTGAAAACAGGGTCTACATCATTTCAGAATTTTGCCGGTTTCATTACGAAAACATGCCTATTCAAATACGCTGAAAATTTTACCACCAAAAATGGCAATTTTTCAGATAAAAAATTCTGATATTTTTCATATTTCTGCTCAAAACATAGATTGTAGGTACTCGTTAGAACCGCCTCGTCGAGGCGGTTCTAACGAGTATCCACAATCTATGTTTTTGAGCAGAAATAACAAAAATAATGTATACCCCTGTAAACCCCAGTTTTACTATATAAAAGTGGGGTTTAAGGGGGTCAAAATTATATAGATCTGTTTTCGTGATGTTTAAACCAGCTTTTTTATTTTTTTATTACTTCTAGCAGCCTCGTACAGCATGGAGCTTTCTTAATGGGCTTACATGTAACAGGTTCCTCTGTTGCAACTCTTGTTTGTTTATGCGTCTGTGGTTTCATATATGGCGTTTGTTGTTTTGTCATTATTTGTTCCTCATCCCTCCTTCATTTGGTAGTTCGGGAGGGATGTTGTTTGTTATTATGGCGTTTCTGGGTCTCCTCACTTATAGCCTATAAACGAATTTTCTTCATTTCCCATATTATATAGTGAAAATGCTACGGCTTGCATACCTCTAGACACAAGGCGCATCAAGATAAACTATCTTCTTATTTCGTCATAAAACATGTGGTGGGTACTCATTTGCGAGGCTGCCAATGTGTAATTACAATATATGTTTCTGTGAGCAAATATGTGAGAACAATTTTATGTTTTGATTCAAACGTTGGTTCGTCAAGAGCTATGGCGATTTTCTTGAGCATCCACAACAAAAATTGGTGCACAACTTGGGGAAAGGGCCCTTATTCTATATACGAACAGCGAAGATTCAGATCAGCATGCTTATCCCTGCAGATTGCTCTGGACATTCTTTGTTCGTCGACATATACTTCAATGTCCATCGATTTTGTAAGCGGACAACGGAGGCCCAGATCAGCCTGCGCTAATGCGCAGGCTGATCAGGGCCTGCGTTGTCCGCATCTTGCATAAGGACAATTTGTGTAGGATTCGGTGTGCTTTTTTTTTTTGGTTCTTTCTTGTCTTCTTACCAACTTGGTTTGCTTTCTCTTGTCTATAGTTTCTTCTTTATATATCTTCTGTTTAATTCTTACACTCATCTTGATCCATTATTTAACAAGATATCCTTTCGACTGTATTACTAAATTTTAATTGTTTACTGTACATTGATTGGAAAATAACTTATGGGCACAAATATAATGCTAATAATATAAATATCTAAGAAATGCCAAGGTCAAGGACACAGTCATTCTACCACACCACATATGGTTTAAATGACTCAAAAAAAAAAAAATCACAAAACAGCACTCTAACGATACAAACCAGGCCCCGAGATTATAAAACTTTTTTCATGCTCAACTGAGCTGAGCATGAAATTTTCTCTGTTAATTAATATGAAAATGCCAATGATAGTTGGCATTTTCATAATAATTAGCAGAGATAATTTCATACTCAGCTATATTTAGCAAGAAAGACGTTGCAGTTGTAAGTAATTTAAGGTTTATTAGCAGGACAAATTTCACGTTCAGCTGAGTTGAGTATGAAAAAGAAGTCACCTCGGGGCCAGCATACTAACGAAACAAAACGAACAAAAAGGAAGAGGAACTGCAATAGAAATGCCGCCTTTGAAAAATGAACCAAAGTACTACTGGGGACCCAGCTCCAGGAGAGCTCAACCCTCGCCCCAACCAGAACACGGCTCCAGCCACATACAGTGCTCGTTCCGCGCAAGGTCTTCCAAACCAATTAGTGTACCAACGCAGATAACACACGTCAACCTCACAAAACCACGATGAAATATATACGAGTGCCCAACAACAAAACGAAAGCAAAGGAAAACCAACATCAGAATGACCATGAGACCGACCAAAGACGAACAGGATCAGGCACCAGCCGTCTCAACAAAAGGTCCCAGGAACGAGCCGCCACCGATCCCGTAGGTCGACCCTCTGTCATGCTACCAGGAGGGCAGTAAAGTGTTCAACACCGACTAGCGTTAACCATCAAGCACACAGTCTGTTTCACGACATCTACATGATATCATAGCCTCCTAAGTTGCTCAGAACAACCAGGCTTACCAACAGCCCTGTCGAGTCAACAACTGAAATCATCATAAGTTTCGGATTTCAACTGTTACTGCAGAAGCAGTGGTCTTGTATTTGATTTCAAATCAATATAATATTAAAAAGAATTTACTGTGTTGACAATAAGATTCAGAAAAAGCATTGCGAAGTTTCTGACATCTTACTTTAGAAGCCGAAGCACGTGTGACAGGTGCTTGAATATGTTTAATCTTCACATACTGTTTGTTCTTTAGACAAAATTTCGAATTTTACAGTGGTTCCAAGGCCGTTCTAAGGCGGGTCCTCTGTTGCAGTTTTTCTTTGTTTGTACGTGTCACATATGGCGTTTGTTTTGTGATTATTTGTTCCATATTTCTTCCCAACTAGCATTCTTTATAAATCTACAGCGGGCCGTTCTCGGCCCGCCAGCTACCCTGACGGGCCGAGAACGGCCCGCTATAGATTTATGAAGAATGCTTACTGGGTTCTGCTATTGTTACCTCGGAAGCCAATGCTTAGTGATAATTGCATTTCCAGGGTATCCGGTATCTTCACATATATTTATTTATATGTTTATATAACTGTTTGTAAATTCCTAGTCTTAAGTTGTCTTCTAAAGTTACCGTTTCGCTAACCAGTGGTAACCCAGTAAGCGTTCTACATAAATCTATAGCGGGTCGTTATCGGCCCGTCAGGGTAGATAACGGCCCGCTATAGATTTATGTAGAATGCTAGCCAGGAATATCTTTATTACATTAAGGAGAAGGGTACATTTTAGTGAACGACAACTGTCGAAATTGGTTTTGCTTCACTTCTGAAAAGGGGTCAACTAAAGATGGAAACAATTTTTCCCACTCTTCCCAATGGAAACAAAGTCTTTCTTTCCAGACTATACTCCTTTCAAAAGGGCCTGGGTTTGCAGTAAAGCAAACAAAAGTCGCAAACGTTTTCTTCCTTGTTAGAAATCTACCAATTGTACCCTGTCCCCTTAAAATATTTTCATTGCAAATTATGATATTCAATTCGATTGCATTTAAGTAAACAGTATGTATTACACGTTCAATTATGTATTGTTTAGCCTCCTTCACATGTATGAAACCGTTTGCTTTGTTTGGCAGCTTATGATCGTAAAAAAGAAATAAGTCAAAGACAAATCTGCCTCTATAAGTCAACAAAGGCGTTTACATGCTGTACCCATTGGAACGCCATTTCTTGTGATTTGGTGTAAAATTTATTTGGTTTGTATAACATGTATCTAAGTGCATTTTGCAAGGAAGCATCAATATCACAAATCCAAACAGTATACAAGAGGGATCCAGGAGACAATCCAAAGACTTATTTAACCCTTACAACCCTGTAGACCATGACAGATACATTTGCTAACAGTGTAGATCTAGATCAAAGCATACACGGCATTCACAAGTCTATCAACAAGAATTTCACTGACTAACAAGCGTTTCAGTGGTTGTATTTTATCTGTAACAGTATTTTATCAGTAACACATATATTTCATTGGGTAAAACTTTTTTTACGTTTAACACTATAAATAAGAGCCTGTTATCACATATTACCCAATCTACAGTCATGATTGTTTTTTTCACTTACGCATTTGTACTTGCGGTAGCCCTGGTGGCCAGTGCCCCGATCCCTGGGGTGAGACCAACAGAAAACTTTAATCATTCCGTAGTTTTGGATAAGAACTACGCTTTGTTTTGGAACTATAATGATACACATGTCACGTTTGAGGTCCATGTCAAGACGAGAGGATATGTCGGGTTCGGAATCTCAGACAAAGGGAAAATGGCTCCAGCGGATGTGATTATTGGTTGGGTGAAGAACGGAACGACCCACTTCGCGGTAAGCATAATTGTTGAAGGTAATATAAAACGCAACCAAAAGTACATCCAGCAATTTAACCCTTAAGAAGATTTTATGTTCTTACAGGAGAGGTAACTCAATCAAAATTGTTTTATCCTTTTCTTAAGAGGGGTTAAAAAGCTCCCCATGGAAGAGGCAAGTGCTTTCTTTTTTGGGGCAGAAACTTTTCAGAACCGTCTTGTTTTGGAAGTAACATTTTTTCTCCCTTGTACAAAATTGCGGAGGCCGGCCTCGGTGGCTCAGTTGGATGCGCCGTCCGACTGGAGACCAGGAGGTCGCGGGTTCAACCCCCGCCGAGGTCGGCAACATTCTTTCGTGGAGATTGATCATGAAATAGTTTCTACGGTCATTCTCTCCCTTCCGCTGATTCAAGAAGGGCAGTTGTCAGTTTCTGGCGAAAGAATGTGCACAATACTGGTTAACCGCTTAGAGGACTAAGCCTGCCCAGTAAACGTGTGGTTAGGTAAACTGACCGCGCTCGACATGACCCCACTGGGTTGACTGGGCCGTAAAACCTCAACACAAACAAACAAACAAAATTGCGGAAAGTCTACCAAGGGTATCCAGTACATTTAGAGCGCGAGTACAACAGCATCAGACGACATAATGTGTGTGTGTGTGTCCTAAATATTTCGAACTTTTAGTTCTTCCTCGGCCTGCATTCAGAGGTGTGAAGTTGCCCTGGATCCCTCTACCTGATTATGTGCACCAACAGGAGCAGGGATCCATTCCATGCAAAACGTTTGCGAGTGTCTTGCACTTCTGAACACAGTTCATGTGTCACCTACACATCAACAAAAAACGATAAATATTAAAATGTATAAAAAAATCCTCGGAGGATAAATTGACAGTGACGTCACTGATTGTTTATATTTTTAGACCAAGTCCGTTTTGTTACATAGAGTCGAACCTCGATGGCTCGAACACCGATGGCTCGTTTACCATGGCTAATTCGAACTCGTTTTTGAGTCCCTACGAAATTCTTCTGATAGCTCAAGAAAACAAACATTTAAGGAAATTTTCTTATTTTATCGTGAAATTGTATGTTGTGTGTACTCATTAGAATCGCCTCATCGAGGCGATTCAAATGAGTACACTCAACATACAATCGTTGTGTAGAAAATCGAAAAGATTATCCTAAATTATCGCTATTTGCTTCCTGAACTGGTGCCATGATTAACCCTCAGTGGCTCGAACTACCCATGTTTCGAACGAATTTCCATGGTCCCAAAGATGTTCGAGCCATTGAGGTTCGATTGTAGGTAAACGCCACCCGAACAGTAGTTATCTTCAATAAATATTGTAATCAGCGGTACCCGTAAATCCGCAGTATCTCAGTGGAAATTTTCCTGGACTACAAATCTAGACTTTATGGGTTCGAATCTTAGTTTCATTTTTTTTTATTTTATACATTTTAAAAATTAAATATAAAAGAAAAAATATTTCAAGAAAGAAAACGTATTTTGCTAATATCAGATATAATATAAATTTTTAGCATAGCGACATTTTAATCTTTTTTTTTATTTTGCATATCTTTTTAAGTTAAATAAAGACAAGAAGAAAACCGGTAAACCTAGTTATTTTTTTTAGTTTGAATAGTTACCACGTGCTAACAGTCCGTGCAAATACATATGGAGACAAGAAAGCTGGAAGTTTGCCATTTGTGTAAAAAATGTCAGCAACGCCATAATAAATTCTAATAATATCTATTTAAAATAATATAATATGTAACATACAAGGACTGTAATCGAAATAAAAGTATCTTTTTTTCTATAAATAAAATAAATAAATAAATAAATAAAATAAAATATTAAAAACAACTGATGTGTTGCTAGAATCTCGTGCTCTAAAAAATCATCTAATCGTTCGTCCAGAGCGCTCCGCTCTACCAAATGCGGTATTGAAACATACTAATTGCAATAACAATTTATACTACAAAAAAAATATTAGAAACGTTTTCCCAATTATTCATGCAAAACCTGCTTTACCCAGGTAGAGTCGTAACTATTAAATTACGAGTATCCTCCGAGTACTATAACTGCAGCACGTAGGTATATTGATAAACCTAATTGACCTGTCGCTTTGACCTTTACATTTGATATTCATTAGGACACGCCCTCTGTAAAGTATAGGTCAGCCAGCCAGAAAACCATGCCAGCCAGAAAATCATGCCAGACAAAAAATCATGCGTTCCAAGTGAGGCAGATATTTGCTCACCTTTACATGTATTGCCTGTTTAGGCAGTACACCTGAGTCCGGACAATTCAAAAAGATTGTTAACCACTATTAAATATGATACACAACGTAGATATTTAGTAATGGGCCACCAAAACCAACAAAATCGATGTGCGCCCAACGAATACTCAGATCAGCCTGAAAAGAGTGTTCGCTGTGCGCTCAATGGGTAGCTAAGGATCCAAGCTTTCTTCATGCGAACAAGAAAGGCTCTGGTCAGACTGGGTGGATGCCCAGGCTGATCTGAGTCTTCGCTGGTCGCACATGCCACTTTGTTGGTTTTGTAATAAGGAGGCTCAATTAGTGGTTAATCCGATCGAGACATAGACTTCTATATAGATGTGCAAGTTATTTTACTGTATGGATCAACTGACAGTCAGGGAAGCACTACGATAACCAAACAAATATGTACAGCTGAAACTGTATATGTAATAGAACTGCTTCTGAATTTTCGCTGGACACCATTTGAAACACAACACGTAGGAATGTGAACCTTATTTAACAGCTCAATATACAGTTGACTCTCGTTATCTCGAACTCGCTTATCTCGAATAACCGCTTATCTCGAAGTGAAAATCTTGTCCCTGCCTAAACATGAAAATCTAACAATAAGTGAAAAATATTGTGGAAAAGAGGAGAAATTGCTACTAAGGAGCATTTTCTCCTCTTTTCCACAATATTTTCAATATATATCTAACGTCAAGAGTCCAATTACATATATATTTGTTAAATGTGGTTGTGCGAATTATTTTTTCCTCAGTTCTGAAAATCTGATATGTCGAGGTACGGATATCTCGAAGTGTTTCAGAGAGTCCCTTGGAATTCGAGATAACGAGAGTCGACTGCATATGTGCTTTAGGTGAGGGCTTGTCCTACGTCATATTGGAGCCACTAGCATCGCAATAATCAAAATAGATGGGAAGGCTACAACATTCACACTAAATTTCAATCGGAAATCACAGATTTGTCCAGGCCAGCCTCGGTGGCTCAGTCAGGTGCGCGTCAGACTGGTGATCAGGAGGATGAGGGTTCGGCAACATTCTTTCGTGGAGATTGTTCATGAAATATTTTCTACGGTCATTCTCTCCCTTCCGCTGATTGAAGAAGGACAGTTGTCAGTTTCTGACGAAAAAATATGCACAATATTTGTTAACCGTTAAGAGGACTAAGCCTGCCCAATAAACGTGTGGTTAGGTACACTGACCGCGCTCGATATGACCCCATTAGGTTGACTGGGCCGTAAAACCTCATTTATCCATAAGGGAAAATGTAATGTCCTCTATGAACCCATATATTACATATAGGTATTGGCGATGCTAAGCAAATCAGCTAGGCAAATCATAAAATAATTTCTGAACTTTGCGACAATGATATACGAGTATGTAATATGGGATTAAGTAATAAATATTGTAGCGTACTTACCCTAAGTATTAGGGAACCTTAACTTCCCACCATACTTGCCTAAAATTTGAAAAAAAAAATCTATTATACTACCTGATGATGTGTCTAAAATAGTGTTGAATGAGTGGCAAACAGTGTACCTGTAAACCCGGATCAGACGCCGCGTTCTGTGGTGTCTGATCTGGGGGTATACTGTCTGCCTAGGTCTGTCTGTCCCAATATTTAGTGTTATTATGGAATCCAGGAAACTGTATCTATTATCATTGTGTTAAAAT
Organism: Anodontia alba; assembly: GCA_964016985.1. Classification (NCBI taxonomy): domain Eukaryota; kingdom Metazoa; phylum Mollusca; class Bivalvia; order Lucinida; family Lucinidae; genus Anodontia; species Anodontia alba. The sequence continues at coordinate 47,626,248 of OZ024821.1, forward strand.
TGTCATACGAAATAAAGTGTACATGTATTTTAGGACTACCACACCACAACTGGACATCAACCTCCAGTTCGCGACAGCTCTCAAGACTGGACTTTATTACTTGGAATGGAAGATGACACTGGAACAGTTCTCAAGTTTGTTAGAAAGATAGACACCTGTGACAGTGCTGAGGATATAATTATTCAGGTAGTAATAAGAAAGTTGGTAGTTGGAAGATCATTATTTTACAGGTCTGTGTGATGTACAGTCTCATGTTCTCAAATATATAATGAAAATAGGAGTAGTTAGAGTTCTACAACACTAGGTACATGTTAAGTATTTTGCATGTTTAAGCCAGCTTTTCAATGTGCTTTTTTTCTTTAAAGCAACATTTGACATTGCACACTGTCTTAATTTGCTTATTAAAATACTCATTACGAGGGTGAGTCAATAAGTAAGCAGCCTAACTTATTTCCGGTTAAGATCCACCTCTTCTTTTTCGATGTAATTGCCCCTTGTGTGATGCACTCAGACTAACGGTGTTCAAGTGCCATCAGCCCAGAACTGAAAAAGTCAGGGTCCTTTCCATTGACCCACTCCTCAACTGCCGTCGCGACTTCTTCATCAGACCGGAAATGAAGTCCACGGATATTTCTTCCACCTGAATTCGCCTATCAGAGTATACCAGATCCCGAACTTTCTTACAAAATTTCTTCGTCGGTGGCATCCAGTGGGTGTACATGCCTGGCTTCATCTTCTAAAGACGTTCTACCGCGTTTGAAGTCCCCTACCCAGAATTTAACCTGAGCATAAGATGGTGCAGAAGACCCATAAACATCGGCTAACTCGCCGTGTATTTCCTTGCTTGTTTTACCTTTTAAATACAAGTACCGAATTACAGCACGGTACTCAGCTTTAGATGAAAATCATGCCTTTGCATCACTAGCCATGTTTGACATTCAATATCTAATTAAAGAATGACTCGATACGTGTGCAATTTTGTATCCATGTATAAAACATATATTGAAAGCATGAAAATCCTGACCGTCTCGGTCCATCGGAAATGGGATAGGCTGGTTACTTATTGACTCACCCTCGTATTTCATATATTTGTATGAATATGCGTTGTGTCATATATTTGTATCAATATTCGTTATTTAATATATTTGTATAAATGTTCGTTATTTCATACAGTTGTATAAATGTTCGTTATTTCATATATTTGTATAAAATTCATTATTTCATCTACATGTATTTGTATAAATATTCTTTATTTCATATATTTGTATAAGTATATAATATGAGCCAACGCACGACAAAACCTACAATAAGACCTGTGCGGCCAGCAAAGACACAGATGAGCCTGTACATCCACCAAGTATGGCAATGGTTCTCGTTCCTCACTCTTTGAATTGCCCGGAGGCTGTAGAAGGCATATGTGATCAGCGAAGACGCTGATCAGACTGCGCGGATGCGCAGGCTGATCTGAGTCTTCGCTGGTCGCGCAAGTTTTATAGTAGGTTGTGTCATGCATGGGCTCATATGGTAAAATGCATTTGCTTACATAGCTCTAGATAAAAGGGATATCAAGATTAACTTTTTCATATACAGTCGACTCTCGTTATCTCGAATTCCAATGGACTCTCTAAAATACTTGGAGATATCCGTACTTCGACATATCAGATTTGCAGACTTCAGGAAAAAATAAATTAAACAACCGCATTTAACAAATGTATATGTAATTGGACTCCTGAAGTTAGATAAATGTTGAAAATATTGTGGAAAAGAGGAGAAATTGCTCCTGAGGAGCAATTTCTCCTCTTTTCCACAATATTTTATTACCTGTTATTAGATTTTGATGTTTAGGCAGGGACCTGATTTTCACTAGATAAGCGGTTATTCGAGATAAGCGAGGTCGAGATAACGAGAGTCAACTGTATCTTAACAAAAACATATCTTGTGGGTGCGTTTAATGATCATCCGCACAGTATGCAATTCAAACAATCTATTGAAGTTAACATCAGGATTTGTCAACTCGAGAAAGTGATAGCCTCGGTGAACATCACTTTCTCGGGTTGACAAATCCTGGTGTTAACCTCAACAGAATGCATCAATTGTTTTGTTATATGACTAGTTTTAGCTGTCTGACAGCAGTGACAAAAGTGATGTTGACAGTTTCTTGACCATAGCCGGGTATTTAAACAAGCAGCGGCTTATTTTAGCAAACGTCAGGATTTGAAAAATACTGTTACAGCCAATATTAGCCAATCAGAGAAGGCTTCTGCTGGCAGTCATAACAACACATGTTTTTTTGTTTTGTTTTTTTGTTGTTGTTTTTTCTTTTTTTTTTTTGTGGAGGAAATTAGAAAAAAAGGTCAATATATAGATTTTGTTAAAATTGGCTTATTTAAGAGCAATGACTTGGGAGTGTACATTTTACAAATGTGTGTTAACATGATAAAATGGTGGAAACTCTAGTGTGTGTACTTAGTCGTCTTAGGTATAGAGCTTTATTTTCAGGAGGACACTGTTCGAGTTATCTACTCTTATAACGATATTGATCCTGCTAATGATACAGCTCTGTTCTATCACGGACCAACCACTAGAGGAACCAAGTCAGTTTCTCTTCTAAGTGAATTCCAAGTGCCCGACAACCTACCATCAGATCTACGACATATTGAATTCCTCCAGAGAAACGTAAGTGTTTATATAACTGAAGTAAAGGTTGATATGCCCTTACAAGCCCCTTTTAGACTGAACTACAGTCAACCCTTTTTATACCGATACTCGATACAACGAAAACATTCGTTTTACTGACAATTTGACCAGCAAGGATACCGTAGCCTAGTGGATAAGAGAGTTGACTCTTAATCCATTAGGTTTCTCACCGCTGTGGTTCGAGCCTAGCTCGGGTCATATGTGGGAAAGCCAAGTTCTGCTTACGGATGGTCAGGTGGTTTTTCTCCGGGTACTCCGGTTTTCGCCCACCTTCGATGAACGATCGGCTCGATATAAGTGAAATATTCTTGAAAGGGCCGTAAAACCAAAATCAAAAAAAAAAAAAAAAAAAAAAAAAAAAAAAAAAAAAGAATACCCTCTCTCAAGAAGTGACAGCTAATTTTTGATTATGCGGAAACATTATTATTCAACACTTCAAGCAACATATGTTTTGGATATTTGTTAGAATCGCCTCATCGAGGCGATTCTAACAAACAAACAAAACATACGTTTTATGAAGAAATAAGGATAAAACATGACATTTGTTGCATATCATTCTGCTAATTAAGAATTTCTTTACAACAGCAAATTCATTTTAATGGCAATATCTTCAGGAACAAACGCTGTCGTTGTAACGAGGGTTTACTGTATATATTGGAAGAGTCCAATTTCCATTTTACGTATGTCAGGCTATGCAATTGAGATATTCTTAGAAAAAAACGGCTAAAGTTTTTGCAAATAAGGGAGACCCTGATCAGACGCCGCGTTCTTGGTCTGCACTGTTTGCCGTTTGCCATTTACCCTTTTGGGGTCTCCAGACTACAATGGACACGTGAAATATAGAGTGGCAAACGCTTGCTTTGACGTCTTGTGCTGTTAACGATTCCTTATATTTGAGCCGGGACACAGCATTTCCTACAAGTGCGTGTGAGCCTAGCGAAGACTTATATCTGTCTGTACATCTGCGCAGTCTGTTCAGTCTTCGCAGAACAGTCTGTAGGTAGCCAAGAATCGAGCGCGTCTTCAGGCGGAGAGCAATGACTCTGATCAGCATGTGTGTCGGTTTGTTGAGGCTGTTCCTGATTAGCAGTTGTGCACTAAACTTTTCTTCTATTTCTGCACTAAAACATATAACGTGTGGACTCATTAGAAGTGGCTCACCGCTTTTAATTATAGCGAGCCCTCGTTACAACGACAGCGTGTGTCCCCAAAGACGTTGCCATTCAATGAGTTTGCTGTTGTAAATAATACTCAATGAGTAGAATGATTTGTATGCCTTGATTTACTCGTACTTCCTCATAGAATATATATTTTGGAAATTTGTTAGAATCTATCGAATTTCCAAAATAAATATTCTTGGCGTATTGAATACAATATTCTTGCATAATTTCTGATCAAATATCACCTCTTGAGCGAAGGTTTCGTGCAAGTAAAATTGTCATTATAACGAATTTTGTCATTGTATCGAGTGTGGTTATAAAGAGGATTGACTGTAGTAGCCAGAACATATTTTTCAATCGAGAAATAAGAGATAAATCAATGATGTTAGGTTGAAAAAAGTGCCTTGTCTGGACTGGTGGTGTAACCACAATCTACGAAGACTCTTCAGAAGATTATGGGCATGTTTAACCCATTTATGCCAAGTGGACTCTTCTACCATATTTCTTTGGACAGGTCCATTGCATATATAAGGGGCGTCTGGTTAGGTTTTATTATTATCATGTTTTGTAAAAAATTCTGAACTTAATGCAAACAGTGTAGACCCTGATCAGACGCCGCCTTTTGCGGTGTCTGATCTGGGTCTACACTGTTTGCTAATGTCCCTTCAATGGGACGCTAGGTTCAAATGGGTAAAAATATATTGATCGAATGTAATCGGGTTTATAAATGTGTGCTACTTCATTTTATATTGTTCAAATGTAAGAAGTGTAATAAGGACTAAATAGTCCGTTCTGCAGCATCTTATCATGGTCTGCACTGATCTTCACCCAACCATCATCAGGTAGTAAAATGGACGCCTATACGTTTAAAATAAAAGTGGGAAGGAGTTAAATATCCGAAATATTGCACACCCCTTGGCTGAGCAGTCAAGATAGGGAAGTTGGCGTAATTCTTAAAATGAGGCTTACTCATACTGTTGTTTCTGCCACGTTCACATTATCGGCCCAAGAAGCGCAACGCGAGAGAAGGGCCCTTATGTGATATGTGCTCGGTGGAGGCCCAGAACAGACATCCGATGATTCTTAATGGGTTTCTGATACACTTTCTGTCACAATAGTGTTGCCTCATGTACTTCTAAAAAAACGCATGTGTTCTAAGAGGAAATAATTTGCTCTTGATGGGAGTAAATCCTTTTTATTTCATGTAGACCCCTCTTTCAAAAGGGGCTTGTGGAGGAAGAGGCCAAACCGAAAGTGACCAAAGGTATATCCCTTGAAAAAAAATTGGAATATCTACCAAGTATATCAAGTTTCATGAAGCAGACAGCAAAGGTCATCCATCACGAAAACATACCTATATAATTTTGACCCCCTTAAACCCCACTTTTATATACTAAAACTGAGGTTTACAGGGGTATACATTATTTCACTTATTTCAAAAATATAGATTGTGGGTACTCGTTAGAACCGCCTTGGCAAGGCAGTTCTAACGAGTACCCACAATCCACGTTTTTAGCAGAAATATGAAAAATATCAGATTTGTTTAAATGCAAATTTTCAGTTTTTGGAGGTTAAATTTTCTATATATTTGATTAGGCGTATTTTCGTAATGCAACATCAGACTGCGTGAATTAGGCTGGCGGACCTGGGCCTTCGTTGCTTGCAAATAGCAAAAGGGCCATTCACTTTGCCGTGTCATTCATATACACGCGTAGCCTGCACTGGATTGGTCGTTGCTGTTCACAAATTCCAAATGGACAGCCCAGAAAACTCGTGGCAAATTCATTCAAAGTCATGATTTTCTTTTGCAGTTCATAGTTCCGAACGACAGTACCACGTACCACTGTGTGGGATTTCAGCTGCCAGACTTGGGCGGAAAACATCATATGATTCACGTATGTATCTAAAATAAGACGATAGAGGCGTACCCTGATGGGAATGATTTTTACGCACACCAATAAAAAAATTCCACAGTATCGCTTCGAAAATGGGGCTACTATTAACGGAAAGAACTTGCTTCCAGAGGGAGCAAATTCTTTCCGTTAAGAGCGGCCCCTATTATGAAGATGGGCATTGCAAACATTTTCCTTAGGCATATGCGTTAACTGCGTAAGGAAGGATAACGCTCATGATATAAACCTGCAAAATATTTGTTTTCAGATTACAACTGTACATGGCTTTGGCTCTGTTAGTCCGGATTTCCCTAATCAGTAAAAAAAAAAAAAAAAAAAAACATCCCGTTATACTATTTCTTTAAAATTTTGGTCATTCCTTAAAACAATCCATTATTCCTTAAAATTATTGACTGACAAGATTTTTTTTCTGGACAACGTTCTACTTTGAGAGCTTTCTAGTTTTTAATTTTATATTTCGCCTAATTAATTTTCTTTACTTTTGTTTATTTTTCTACAATTATTTTAAATCTGTCTTTAGATTTTAAGCCCCCATTGGAAATCTATCTCTAAATTTCTTGTTAGTGCATTTTCATACGGGAACGAAGTATTATAGTTTAACCCTTGCCATGTTGAATACATTAAGATGCCACGCCCACTTCTAATTTTTAGCCAATCAGATTACTTGATTTAGGGTTTTGATACAAATTCGTATTCTTAATGTCAAAGATTGCCAAATATGATTCATGCCATAAAGGAATCATGGCACATGCCATAAAGGAATCACTTTTTTTTTTTTTTTTTTTTTTTTTTGTTTTGTTTTGTTTTGTTTTGTTATCATAAGTTTTTTTCTTGTATATATTAGGGTTTGGTACCTATCTATAAGACTGAGCAGTAGAAAGAAGTAGTATCTTTAAAAATTTAATCTTCAATGTAATTCTGATATGTATTTAAGTACTTTATTTCAAAATGTAGATATCGAATTGAATTGATCTTCTTGAGAAAGGCCACTTGATGGCCGAAACGTCGTGTTCCTTGGCAAATAAAGTGATTGTTTAAAAATTCTATTTGGATCCCTTATTCATTTGGATCACTAGTGTCATAAGGAAAGATTGTAGATCCAGATCACACGGCTTCCGAATAAACCAACTGATCTGGATCTATACTGTTTGCAAAGACATATTCGGATTCAGCGGCGATAGGGTCAATACTTTTTATTTCTTTTTTTTTCCATATCAGTTATTATAACAATCCAGTTAACATCACTGACATGCTGTTCTTTTGGTGTCGTCACTTTAGGAGAACTTAGACACTTTCAAGGGAATGTAAACGACTGCCAAAAGTATTTAAGCCCTCTTCTGAAGAGGGATCTACTCTTAAAGGAAAGAATTTGCTCCCCATGGGAGCAATTCTTTCCTTTTAGAGTAGACCACTTTTCGGAAGGGGATTGTTGTATAGGAAAGCACACAGGACAAATATTAGTGAAGATACCTAGGAAATGTCTCAGACCTCCCGAGGCACAAAAAGAAGGAGAAAGGGGGAATAAAGAACGGACAAAACAGACGACACATATGAAACCACTCAAACGAAGAACTACAGTCGACTCTCGTTATCTCGACTTCGCTTATCTCGAATAACCGCTTACCTCGAAAATCTGGTCCCTATCCTAACATGGAAGTCTAACATCAGGTAACAAAATATTGTGGAAAACAGGAGAAATTGCTCCTAGGGAGCATTTTCTCCTCTTTTCCACAATATTTTTAATATATCTCTAACTTCAGGAGTCAAATTACATACTCATTTGTGAAATTTGGTTCGATTTATTTTTTTCCTGAATTCTGCAAATCTGATATGTCGAGATACGGATAACTCGAAGTATTTCAGGCAGTCCCTTGGACTTCGAGATAACAAGAGTCGACTGTATAATAGAAAAACCGCCTGGAAACGGTCAGTAGGAAAACTACTCTTGGTTTAAACCAATTTTATTCGCGCGAAACCTACAACTGTTGTGGCTGTGTCACAATTGAAAAAAAGTAATCGAGTGTCTCCATTCAACTTGATATGCCATTAGAAGTTGATATAAGGTATATAGCTGAATATCTTTAAATGTCTAGTATGTCATTCCTAATGTAGGTATCGATTTGTACGTATTTTGGGCCGATGGCCTTTCATTTCGAAACTAAGCTAATGTTATATTATGTAATCAGTATTGTTTAGCCATTTTTCTCGACTAATTATAAAAGTGGCCTTTTTCTCGAATCAGTGAAACCCCATCCAGACCCACTTGGATAAATAATTGGCGTTTCCCGATAATGAAGAATATATAACGAAATATAGTATGGTATACTTTGCATTATTTAAAAGTATAATCTCTTAAAAGTAAGTTTTAATATGATGTATTAAATATTTCCTGACGTATGTTTCATTTCCTGTTTCAGTCAATTGATGCATAAGCAATTCTCAATAAAGTACAAAATGTGTTATCAAATTTTTACAATTTTTAAAATAATTTACAGAATGTCAAAAAAAAAAAAAAAAAAAAAAAGTACAAGGAAAATGCATCGGTTGGGCTCAATTCTATAAACTTTGTGCTCAGAAAAAAAAAGAAAATAAAAAAAAAAAAAAAAAAAATGCAGCTTACTACTTTCACTTACAAAATTATTGTTCCACGTCAACCACTCCACAATAAAATGGGTCGCGCCACGCGAAAATTTATCTTCGAGCATGCGCAAAGTGAACCGATTCAGATTCATCCAACGCATGGGCAAAGTATTATCCCGGCATTTGCTATCCACTGATACATTCAATAGTGTCCGGTAGTTCTGTTAGCGGACAGCAAAGGTCCTGATCAGACTGATCAGATTGTATCCCATTAATATCTTACATCCAAAGTTGAGCCTAAGTAAACAGTGTACATCTAGATAGGACACCACAGAATAACAGACAGGATTTGACCGCTGACCAGGATCTGTACTGTTTACGTTTTACATAAGAATTACTAAAGCCACACCTGTGTTAAGCAAGTACCTAAGACAAAGTCTTAAGACTTAAGACAGGTTCTTGCTTTATACAGGTGAATTTACATTTAATTTCTTCTATGGGACCTGACAAAACTAGCCTTTAAATACAGGTGATTGCGTAATACAGGTGGCCTTTTAAACAGATTTGACTGTATAACGAAATAAGAAACGTAGATTTAATCAGACAACCCTAGAACTGAATTTGGAACAGGCCAAGTGTTAAGAACAGTTCGCTCGCTTACCATCGACTAATTTAATGCATTGCTTTCCATAAAAAAGGACAAATGACAAACAGCAAAGAGTCTAATCGGACGTCTTAGAAAGTGGCATCCGATCAGGATCTACTTTGTTTGCATTGAAGTACAAAACAATTAGGTAAAAGAAATAATAAAAGCAATCCACAGACCCAGATATATTTAAATCCTTTCGGTCTGTTAGACCAAAACCAATACCCGTGCAAACGGTGTAGATCTTAGATGAGACGGCTCGGAACACGAGCCGTCTCATCAAGATCTGCACTGTTTGCATTCTGTTTTTTTTTTTTTTTTTTTTTTTTTTTTTTTTTTTCAAATTTTGATTGAAACCCTTGTTTGCAACAATGGATATATATCCAAATTCAAAATACGAAAGAGTCCATTTCACAAACTCAAAATACGAAAGAGTCCATTTCTCAAAGTCCGGGTTGAACGGGTTAAGAGTGATGTAGAAGAGTCCACTTGACATTAACGAATACATGGGTTAAGAACTTTTTTTTTTTTTTTTTTTTTCTAGTATGAGCCAGTAATCACTCCAGGAAACGAGCTGCATTTTCACCATGCTCTCTTATATAGATGTAAAGGAATAAATTCAAGCTATGACGGTGTTCAAGGCCATTGCTATCAACGTGACCGACCGCTTCCGGAGTGTTACGACGCCGTTATTGCTTGGGCTATTGGTGGAGAGGTAAGACTTTTTAAAGATTATGAAAATGAAGTATTGGATAAAAGTATTGTCATAAACAACATTCACGCTCGAAAGTATTAGGCTGTTGCTTTTGTTTTGGAAACGTGCTAAATATAGACTGTGAGTTTGGCTGTACTACTAATACAGTCGAACCTCAATGGCTCGAACATCTTTGTGACTATGGAAATTTGTTCGAGACATGGGAATTTCGAGCCACTGAGGGTTAATCATGGCACCTGTTCAGAAAGCAAATAGCGATAATTTTGGAAATTCTTTTCGATTTTCTACACAACGATTGTATGTTGAGTGTACTCATTAGAATCGCCGCGATGAAGCGATTCTAATGAGTACACACAACATACAATTCCATGATAAAATAAGAAAAAATCCTCAAATATTTGTTTTCTTGAGCTATTGGAAGAATTTTGTAGGGACTGAAAAAAGAGTTCGAATCATCCACGGTAAACGAGCCATCCGTGTTCGAGCCATTGTGGTTATACTGTATACGGTAAACCGTAAGAAACAGAAACTTCAGACACCGTCATGCACCGAAAGGAACGGCACTGATACATTTTCGTGCTACCTTTGTTCCAATGGGGAAAACAATGTAAAAGGTTGCCTTTGGAAACAAAGAACACACAAAAGAACGAATTAATAAGACTCGGTTTTATTAAGTTTCTTCACATAGAGCTATATAATTTGCGTGACTATATACGACTCCTCCACCCCACCCCGCCACACCCTCACCGCAGCATTGGCTTAAGCGGTATTTGATTTTCAAAAAATACCAGAATGGGTTCAATGATTCCAAAGGAAATATAAATATAATCTGCACTATGGCGAAGTTAACAATTTGGATCAAGAAATCTGATTGACTGAAAATTAGAAATTAGAAATAGGAGGGGCATCTTAATTTATTCAGCAGGACAAGGGTTAAATGTTGATATGACAGTTTCATTCGCTGCAAATTTGTTAGCCGTTTTTAAGGACTCTTCTGACAGACCTTCTCTATTTAGAGTTATTAAATGACATTACGAAAACACGCCTATTCAAATATACTGAAAATTTCACCACCAAAAACTGAAAGTTTTCGGATAAAAATTCTTATATTTTTCATATTTCTGCTGAAAACATAGATTGTAGGTACTCGTTAGAACCGCCTCGCCGATGCGGTTCTAACGAATACCCCGATCTATGTTTTTGAGCAGAAATATGAGAAATAAGGTATACCCATGTAAACCCCAGCTTTACTATATAAAAGTTGGGTTTCAGGGGGTAAAAGTTATATAGGTATGTTTTCGTGATGATTTTAAGGATTAGCACTCTTGATGAAAATTTCAGCAGACGACATATTGAAATATGTTTCTAATTTTTCACCAGTCACAGAATTTGGCATTTCATGCAAATTGTCTGCAATGGAGACAATTTGCATGATTTGTCGTCAGGTGAATTAGTCCAGAGTGGAAAAAGTTTAAGGATTCTTAATACCGATATTTGGCATTTTCGTCTGTGTTCAGCGGCATCGGTATGACGTCGGTCTTTTAATTATGTAGCGTTGCTTTCTGATCTTTTTGGATCACTATGTTCGATGTAATTTAATTTATTACTGACAGTTCCAAGGAATACTTCCATTGTGGTACATAACATTAATTAATCTTTACTCATTCATTTACAAATGGTTTTTTTAACAATTATGTAAGTTGAAGATATATTCTGTTAAATTGGGTAACAGAGTATCTGTACTTTTTATGGCTGTTTAATTGTATTTGTTTCTCTTTCCGTTTGATATTGAGAACTTGGAGTGGATCTGATGGTGTCAGGTCCTGAGTTCCTTTTATTTTCTTTAATTGTAAATATCACATCAGCCAGTAACGTTGTGCGTTGTATTTCTGCTCACGAAAACAAAAATCTAAAATGCTGCATTTGGAAATAAAGAACCCATAAAAGACCGAAAATCGGACACTCAGTTTATAAAGTCTCTTCATATACACATCATAAAACACGCCTGTATAATTATGACTCCCTTAAACTCCAATTTTATATAGCAAAACTGGAATGTTCAGGGGTGTACATTATTTTTCTTTTTCTCCTTTAAAACCTATATTGTGGTACTCGTTAGAACCGCCTCGTCAAGGCGGTTCTAATACGTACCTCAATCTATGTTTTGAGCAAAATATGAAAATATCAGATTTTTTTATAGTAAAAGTTTTAGTATATTTGAATAGGCGTGTTTTTGTAATGAGCTATGTAGTTTGCGAGGCTGTATACCTCCCGTGAGTCGTGAGGGACTTTGGAAAATTATGGCAAAGTTTGGCTGTCCTGCTAAATGCATAACAATGGTGCGGCAGTTCCATGATGGTATGCTTGCAAGGGTCCAAAATGATGGCGAGTTTTCTGATCCATTTCCTGTGACAAATGGAGTTAAGCAAGGCTGTGTACTAGCTTCAACACTGTTCAGCATGATGTTTTCTGCCATGCTTACAGATGCTTTCCAGGATGGTGACAATGGTATACCTATTAGGTATCGCTTTGATGGGAAACTTTTCAACCTAAGAAGGTTGCAAGCTAAATCTAAGATGTAGGCAGAGGTGCTAGACGAGTTCCTCTTTGCTGATGACATGGCAAAGGGTGCTCCAACAGAAGAGAAAATGCAAAAAGGTGTGGATCAAGTATCTGATTCATGTGACAGCTATGATCTCACAATCAGCATAAAAAAGACTGAGGTAGTATATCAGCCAGCACCTGGAAAGCCTAACAAGGAACCTACCTTCACAGTGAAAGGTCAACGACTGCAAGTGGTAGACAAGTTCACCTACCTTGGAAGCACATTGTCTAGAGTTGTGCACATTGATGATGAAGTCAATGCTAGAATTGCCAAAGCTAGTGCAGCATTTGGCCGGCTACGTGAAAGTATTTGGGACCGAAATGGAATCAGACTTGACACAAAGCTGAAATTATGTAGATCGGTAGTGCTGCCAATACTATTATACGCATGCGAAACTTGGACAGTTTACCAACGGCATGCCAAAAGACTGAGCCACTTCCATACAAGCTGCCTTAGAAAACTTCTAAAGATCAAGTGCTACGACAGGATTCCAGACACAGAAGTCCTGAAAAGGGCAGGGATGCAGAGTGTACATACTCTTCTGAAATAAGCACGGTTAAGATGGACAGGCCATGTTACCAGAATGCCTGATGAACGTTTGCCAAAGAAAATCCTCTATGGAGAACTTCAAGTAGGAAAACGCTCCCATGGTGGTCAGAAGAAGCGATACAAGGACACCCTCAAAGCCTCCCTTAAAGACTTCTACATACCAACAGAGTCATGGGAACAGATTGCACAGGATCGTATAAAGTGGCGAGGCCTCATAAAAAGGGGAGCTGGTGAATACGAAGCAAAAAGAATCAGCGAAGCCAAGCAGCAACGTGCACAGCGGAAAGCCAGAGCTAAGGCATCACCAACAGAGCTTTCTTCCTCAGACCTCTCTTGTTCTATCTGCAACAGGCAGTTTAGAGCTAAGATTGGTCTCATCAGCCATCTTAGAACACACAAATAATAATACATCACACAGTTGATTAGGATTGGTCATTGTCGGTAATGACAGACGAACAAACAACCTCCCCTAGTACAGGCAAGCGGTATTCAATTTTCCAATTTAAAAAAAAAAGAATGGGGCTCAATGATCCCAAATGAAATAAAATAATCTGCACTAGGCATTACTCTAAATAAGGGTTTGATGTGATGAGTGTTTTATCCCCAGCTTTAAGATCAATGCTTAAATGCGAATTTCCAATGCTTAACTCTTAAAGCAACAAGCATGAGTGTAGCATACAAAATCCTATTTTGTTTTCAGAGAAAATAAAGCTCTGGTATTTGATGTGAATTGTCTGCATAACAGATAATTTACATCAAATGCCAAGCTTTGTTTTCGAAGAAGAAGAAGAAGAAAAAAAAACACCTAGAAATGTATTTGTTATTAGTGCTTTAAGGCTTAAACCGTTTCTGGTCTGTTGTACTGCTGCTGCTCACAAAAGAATAAATAAGAGGGAAATTGCATTTAGAAGCTGTAAAGTCCACTGAGAATAGTAACCCCTAAATTTGATTTCAATGCTGAAACACAAAATTTCATTGATTATTTTTACCCCCTCATCTTCAATTTCAATGCTGATTTTCAAACAGATAAATGCTGAAATACCCTTTACTCCCTCTTACCTAGAATTCGGACTAGGAATAAAACCGAGCCTGCTGATCTCCTTATTTGATGCATTTCTTGCTTCCGAAAGTGCCGTCGTTTTAGAATCTCATCATATACCAAAACTTAGCATGTATTCGTCATCGGTAAGATTCAGCACTGACATCTGGTTTTAGTAAATTTTGTGACGGTAACTATAAAAAAAACCTTCTATTATAAGTATTCTGCAATTCAGAAAAGTAAAGTGCTGTTATTTGCATGTTAACTTTCTTTCAGCCGTTTTATTTCCCCTCCAACGCCGGGTACTCAATAGGAGCACCTGATGACGCCTCCTTCTACATCTTGGAAATGCATTATGATAATCCGAAACAGGAATCAGGTAGGAAAATTGGCACAAAAAGTGTTAGAACCTTAAAACGGGTGGATCAGTGGCGTAAAACGCCTCCCCATACTTCACTTTAGTGTAGTTTATAATTTTATTCATTTATGATCAACTAACCTATTCCCGTAGTTTGTTTTAAAAATAAACGAGAATCAACAGATGAGGCTTACTTTGCTGAAACTAGCTAATCTATCCAAGAAAACACATGACACTTAAACTGTTACTAGTTCTTAAGGTGTGTTTACTACTCTCATGGTTCATTCCTTTTAGAATCTATTCTATAAGAAATAATACCCTTTTGGCAAAGTTGATTATATATATGTCCATCGATAAGATTGAAAACAATAATAGGAGGCTATAGGGGAAAAGTCACAATTACGGCCATGCCCTCTTAATCCATTTAAGATTGGATAGAATAAACCCCCACCCACCACACTATGATAAAGTCCTTCCAATTTTAGGATTGTCAGGCTATGTGATTTCGATATTCCCAGAGAAAAATGGCTAACATACTTGCAAATAGTGCAGATACTGATCAGACGCCGCATTTTTCTGAATTTAAAGACAAAGTCACCATAAAAATACATTACACATACCTTTCAAACCCTTCTTTGCATATAAGTTTTGATAAGTTTTGCACAAAACAGAATATTCGTATGGTGTTTACATTTCATAACTAATTCGGTTTGCTAGAGTATCTATTCATTTGGCTGACTTCAATGCCCGTAACAAAACTTTGACTGTCAGACTTCTCCAACACGGGTATTGGTATCATAAACGTAGGAAAGCTTTCTCTAAGTTGTAAAGTAGACACTACGAATTGATTTCTAAATACGATACCGAACTAAAACACTTCTGCTACAAGACCTACCGGAACTTGAATTTTATGGTGACAGTGTAAAAGTTTAGAAAAAAATGTAGGAAAACCTGAATTTCCAGATCATTTTAGTAAAATTGTCATATTATATAAGTGAAGAGGGTATAACATTAAACAGTGTGCTTGCTTAGCGGTTATCCTATCACGGTTGTCACCTTGCTTACCTCTTCGATTGCACGCCGGTGGGACGGGGTTCAGACTCTTTGATGGCCCCGACTTTTAAAAAAATAATATCCATTTACATGATCTGAGCCGGAACATATTATGTTTCTTGGCTCACCGGGGTTCAGCTGGTGGTTTTCCTTTGCTCCAGTATTCCAGTAGTGTTGTTTGACAACCCAGGGATCTCCAAATGTCTCACCACGTTGTTTCTGTTGTGCCCGCATCTTATAGGTTTTATCTGTGATTTATCTGTTGCCCGTAATGGTTCATGGATGAGTTACGTACACACGGACTGAACAAATATATGTTTTTAACACTATGAAAGCTGAGGGGGAGGGTTGGGATCCCGTAAAGCTAGTTTAAGCCCCCACCCCCACCCCACCTCCACGTAATTCATTACTGACCATTCCAAGGCTGTACTTTCATAGTGGTACTTGTTATGTAGTGTTTCACTTTCTAATGTTTCCTTTTAACAATTATGTAAGCTGATTATATATTCAGTAACGTTTTGGGTAAAAGTTGCGAACTCTGCTTGCCATCTGTTCATTTTGTGGTTGCATTATTGTGTTTGTCTGTCTTTAACTTGGGTGTTGGGGGCTTGATATGAATCTGATTGTATCAGTTTCTGAGTTCTCTTATTTACTTATTTAATTTGTGAAGCGTCGGAAATATGCTTGCGATAAGTAGTCCCTCATTTGTATCGGTATTCTTTTGCAGGTATAATCGACAGTTCCGGTATTCGAATATCAATTACCAAATCACTACGACAACATGATGCCGGTATGCTCCAAATTGGACACGATGTTGACTGGGAACAAATAGTTCCACCCCAACAGAAAGACTTTCTTTTAACAGGTTATTGTTCCGAAGGATGTATAAACAAGGTAAACTGATTTAGAAGGCCTGCTTTAGCGTCTTGTGGCGTTTAGAAAAAGTTCGGGGCCCTGAGTAGAGGTGCGTTTAAGAAAATCACGAACAAAACTACGAACGGCCTGGTGGAGTCTACTTTAAAAGGAAGTAACCTGCTCCCCTTTCCAGAAGGGGCTTAGTGTGGAGAAAAACAATCAAGACGTCAAACAGTTGCATTTCTTGTACAAAATGGGCTGCCCACTTGGCATAGCCAATCTTCCCTGTTGCCCTCTAAAACATCATATATGTAAACATACAGTTATCACAAGCACATACAGAATTAATATGACATTTTCAAATGTTTAAACAATTTTATAACTGATACTTATTCTCGCACACATGCACGCGCTCATAACCTAACAGAACGATATAAGATGTAACAAACTTAAGGGACACTAAACAAATTATATAATATAAGCTATATGCATTTGCAAACGTGCAGTATAGATCCCGTTGTTGGTCTTACTCTTTGTTGCTTTGTGGTTTATTCTACGAGGCGATTTGTTTTATGTCTTATCTTGTGTCATTTTGTTCTTGTGTTTTTCAGTCCTTTTAGCTTTGCGATTACCTCGCTTGGGGAAGAGAGAGCTAATCTTAGTGCTTTTTGTACGTTTGTTCGATTTGTGCTTGTTTGGATTTGTCGGTTTTCTCTTCCTCTTGGTGTCTGGGAAGGGCTGCGGTTTGTGATTGTGGCACTCTCTGGACTTTTCTCTTACCCCCTTTTTTTTTTTTTTTTTTTTTTTTTTTTTTTTGCAATGGGCGGTGGAGGTAATGGCATATCAAAAACTCTTGAATTAAGAAGTATTCCCTTGTTTTAGTTATTGTAAATGTTTTGAAACAAAACTTAATGTGTCCGCATTTTTAATTTCTTCTGGAATTCTGTTCCATACAAGAGCAACAGAATATGACAAACTACTTTTAAACATGCTTAACTTTGTTTTTGTTATTGTAAAATGTTTGTTCGATACTGAGCGCAGATTGAAAGTGTTACTTTCACTCCTCATTTTGAAAGAGCTAAGTTACATTACGAAAACAAACCTATTTAAATATACTGAAATATTTTACCACTAAAAAATAAAATTTTTTAGATAAAAATTCTGATATTTTTTTTCATATTTCTGCTCAAAACATAGATTGTGGGTACTCATTAGAACCGACTCAGCGAGGCAGTTCTAACGAGTACCACAATCTATGTTTTAAGCAGAATTAAGAAAAACAATGTATTCCCCTGTAAACGCCAGTTTTACTATATAATAGTGGGGTTTAAGGGGTTCAACATTATATAGGCATGTTTTCGTGATGTTAAATAAATGGGAGCTGTATTATTTGCATTTTTGTACATAAGTCTTGCTTTGTTTATGAATATTATTTCTCCAAATGTTAAAAAGTTAAAGGTTTTAAGGGCATCTTATAAAGTCAAATAATCTTTGCCAAGAATTATTTTGCAGGCTTGTCTTTCTTGTTTTACTTCTTTTTGTAGATTGTAATCGAAAGAATTTCCCCGTATGGTGCAATAATATTCGAAATGTGGCTTTATATAAGCAATATAATAAAGAAATCTATGTTGTTTGGATAAATATGACCTTATCTAAAAACAGCCATTAGGAAGACGAAATATGTTTACAAATGTGTTGAATTCTAAATTGTCATCAAAATGAACACCTATCATTCATTTCACCAGATGTTATTTGCAATTCCATATATTATACGAAAATGTGAAATTGTTTTTGGTTAAAATTTTTCTTCCCTGACGATTAGTTGTTAAGATTAATTTTTATGTGTAATAAGAAGCATCCCATTCTGAAGATACCACGTGCGTAGTAGACTTGAACATGCTGAAGCTTATTTTCAATTTGACCCTTTCTGTCCAGGATATCATATAATATAATGTCGTCAGCATATAAATAAACAGAGCTATTGATATCTTTTAAGGTAAGTGATAAATCATTTATAAAAATCAAAGATAGAAGGGGCCTAATTTTTTGATCCTTGAGGAACGCTGTATCTTACGCTATCACTTTCAAATAAGTTTTCATCTGTATTAACTTGCTGATATCTGTTACACAGATACGAATCAAACCAAGATAAACACAATTCACTTAGTCTGCAATGTCGTGGCTTTTGACTGAGCAAATTGTGATCTACCAGATCAAGCATCTTACAAAAATCTACGAAGATACACCCTACTAAATTCCGAATATTGATCGCTTTCAGCCACGTATCATCTAAAAATGTAAGGGCTGATTCTGTTGATATCAGTGTAAGGGCCATTTTTAAATTCGCTCTGATTTTTACGAAGTAGTTTAGAGTGATCTAGAGAAGTCATAAGTTTCTTTCTGATCCATTCTTTAATTATTTTGACAAAGTTGGTAGTACAGAAATAGGCCTATAGTTATTCATGTCATCTTGTGCTCTAGTGTATATTGTATTTTTCAGTCCTTCTTGTGTATCCTCTTGTGTATATTACTTTCCAAAGGGGTCTTGGATTATTTTTGCCTTCTTCAATTTTATTTTCCTATGTTTCTCGTTTTGCTTTATCTATCAAAGTCGAAACTCAGAATACGACAATCTTCATAGTTTCCTTTCATCTTACATCTACCGCTGTCTTTCATACAATCTAAAATTTCTGTTGTCAGCCACTGGTTGGTATTTTCTTTAAATTCTATGCGTTCTGATAGGCGCGTGTTATTGACTATTTCTAAAACAAGTGTATTCCACACTTATACCATGTCATTTATATTGTCAAATGTTGATACTGTTTTCCATGCGACTTCTGACAAAGCAATTTTAAACCACTTTTCATCAATATGTTTAAGTGACCTATATGCTATTATACTGTGTTAACTTTTGCGTACATTACTTTTTAATTTTCAATATCCAAATGATCACTTAAAGTTTGTTTACATACATGTACTTTAGAGATAGTTTCTTCATAATTAGTATATATATGATCAATTAATAAACTACACGTGTTTATTACTCTGGTCGGGTGCTTTACAAGTTGACTAAAACCTAACGATGTCGTAAAACTGACATATTTTTTCATTTATTTCATTAAGTAAACTTTTGTTAAGATCCCCAAGCAAAACTACCACTTTTTCCTCTCTTTAAACAAAGTCAATAAAGTTTTTAAATCTATCATTGAACTTTATACGTGAGTCAGGAGCACAATTCATATTATCAATTAAGAAAGATTTTCCATTTTCCGGTGTGATGTCCAGCCAGATACATGAAATACCATTTGTTTCTAGGTCCTCCTGCGTTAATACCTTTTCTCATATAACCATACTACTTCCACCTCTATTATTTTCAACATCTTTTCGGAAAGGCATTTGAAATCCGTCATTTCTAAAAAAAAACACAAAAAAAAACAAAAAACAAAAAAAACAAAAAACAAAAAAACATTAGACAATTTATGGCGTTTAAGCTTTGTTTCACTAATGCTGAATATTTGTAAAGAATTATTCTCTCGAGCCGTCAGAGTACAGCTTCAAACTGCGAAAATTTGCAAATGTTTTGCCCACAGATTTCTTGAATGTTAATGCGAATCAAATTGATACCGCTGGATGCTAAATTCAAGTTTAGATCATCAGTTTGATTACATGTTCTACTGTTTGACTGAGACTTTGACCTAAAGAAATGTTACCATTTTTAAATCTTAAAATTGACTCCATACTATCATCTTTTCTAGAATGTTACTTACTAGAAGTTCTCTTGCTTTGATTACCAGTTTTTATTGTAATTTTGACGAAGATGAATCCGATTAGAGTCATTGTCTTTATATGTTAATATAGAATTTTCACAATCACAGGCGCTGTCTGAGTTACACTGACTACATAGATTTTAAAGAATACAATATGAATTAGTATTTACAAAAGAAACACCTTTACTGGAGTCGCAGTAATGCCGAGACCCTAGAAAAACCAACATTCTGCTAAAACATGTCCGCCTTTTCTACAATCGTGACATCGCGTTTTTGACCTTCTACTCCTTGATTATGTGGTGACCAGTATCCTGGTATTGTATTTCCCTGAAACTGCGCCGGAGCACCGATACTTGTTTGTGTTGGGGTTTAACGGCACATCAACCCTTGTGGGTCATTTTGTGTCGTCTCCAAGAGAATGGGTGAAGAGAGATACATGTAGAATAGTAGAGGAGATGAAAGAGAGGGACAGGGGAGAAAGGAAACTGAATGAAAGTGAAGACACAGAAGAAATAAAAACATTCACCCTTTACCCTTACCTGCTGCAAGGATAGCAGGCCTTGCCCAATTATAAGCCAATATCAGTTGGACGCATCGGTGACGTAAGAAATACGATACCTGTGCCTCACCCAATCACCCCTGAGCACCGATATTGTTCCCTCGATAGCTTGCCCGCTGATTTGCTCTCACAAAAACACAAAAGTTATAGTTGTCGAAAATGTTTATCTCCTTGTTAATGCCGTCCAAGAATCGCTTTGTTCCCGACCGTGCAAGGTGGATGCCGTCTTTTGAAACGAAGCGTGTTGTTGGTACCAAGTTTTTACCGTATATATAATCCAGAGTTGCTGTTGATACATATCACATCATGTCTCTGCCAGTATAAAGAAAGTAATGAACGTATATACTGTTAAATGATTTAAAACAAATGTCTGGCAAAGGATGCCTCCCATCGGGGATATGGCGTTTATATATCGTCGCATTAACGTCGATGGGATGTCATTACGTGCACATGGTGTTTATACAACGTCGCATTAACGTCAATGCAACGTAATGGCAGGCACATGACGTTAATACATAGTCGCAATAACGTCAACATTGGATCGAAGGTAAACGTCATGTAACGTTGTATAAGCGCCATGTGCCCGCTAGGCTGTATAATTTTCATAAACAATACACCGTTTTAACAACGTCATGACGTCGCATCCACGTCGTTGAGGCGTCGTTGTATATACATCATGTGTTGCTTGGGATTAGTCTAATCTATTGTAAATGTATCATTTCAGGGTCTAAGGGAATCTCATATAAACGAAATAAAAATATTTGCTGGATTGCATCATGCCCATTTGTTAGGAGTAGGTATGAAAACGAGGCATTTCAGGAACGGCACAGAGCTGCCTCCATTAATGAATGATCCAGACTACGACTTCGATTTCCAAGAAATGCGGAAGTTACCAAAAGAAATAATGATAAAACCGGTGAGTTTTCTTTCTTTGGTCCATACAGATATATATATATATATATATATATATATATATATATATATATATATATATATATATATATATATATAGGCTAATTCGAACTCATTTTTGAGTCCCTATGAAATTCTTCCGCTAGCTCAAGAAAACAAATATTTAGGGAAATTTTCATTTTTTATCATGAAATTGTATGTTGTGGGTACTCATTAGAATCGCCTCATCGAGGCAATTCTAATGTGTACACTCAACATACAATTTGTTGTGAAGGAAATAAAAAAACACCCCTAAATTATCGCTATTTGCTTCCTGATCTGGCACCATGATTAACTCTCAGTGGCTCGAACTACCCATGTCTCGAACAATTTTCTATGGACCCAAAGATGTTCGAGCCATTGAAGTTCGACTGTATAATGTCGATGCAACGACATGACTTGCAATAACGTTAATGCGACGTTGTAAGAGTAAACGTCATCTACCTGCTGGGATATCTATACATTGACTCAGTCAAACTGAGTCTAGTATTTGTACTTTTAATTGGTTTTGCAGTTCCAAAGGACTCTGTATTAGACGATTTTTTATTATAACTGAAAATAAACCTCGGTGTCCGCGTCTTTAAATAAGCAACATTATATAAAATGATTCACATCAAAACTATTTATAAACAAAATAGGGAACCTTTGAAAATATATAGAACAAATCAAAAACAGAAAAGTACAAACATGTACCATAATAAACCTAAGTAGTGGGACAGACGGTCCTGACTAAACAGGGTAGATCCAGTTCAGAAACCGTAGAACGCGGCGACTGATCAGTTCTGCGGCGTCTAAACGGGGTCCACACTGTTTGCAATGCATCAAACAAATTTCAGATGCATTAACAAGTAACAATATGGACTTGTTCATATCTTAGGACCAGAATGGTAAGGAATTTAGGTGCCCCAATACTTATTTTTGTTTCACACGATCAATCTTTACTGGCCAACTGTTTTAAATCGAAGCATTTGTCAAGAGATTTGGCTAAAATGTTATGTACAATCAAAGTAAAATCAACACGAAAACATGCCTATATAATTTTGACCCCATCAAACCTCACTTTTATATAGTAAAACTGGGGTTTACAGGGGTATACATTATTTTTCTTTTTTCTGCTCAAAACAATAGATTGTGGGTACTCGTTAGAACCGCCTCGATGAGGCGGTTCTAACGAGTAATCACAATCTATGTTTTGAGCAGAAATATTTTTTTTATCTAAAAGTTTTCTTTTTTTGGTTGTATAATTTTCAATCTATTTGAATAGGTGTGTTTTCCTAATGTGAGAGCAAATCCATACATGAAGATATCGTGGAATTGTCACAATCACGGAGCAAAGCCCTCCCGAGTCACCAAAGGAAGGATAGATGAGGGACAAATAAGGAAAACACAAACGCCACATATGCAACCAAAGATGAACAAATAAAGACGAACTGCAACAGAAGAACCGTCTTAGTACGGTCAGTAAGAACAATGGAGTGGTACTTAAAGTAGTTTTGCTCGCGCGAAAGCTCGCACTTAATTCTGATGCAGCTCCAAAAATACAAATATATGTTCGGTCCGCATAGGTGTTTTTTACCTCTGTGAAACATCACAGCGAAACACGTGTAATCCATTACAAAAAACGCGCCTATTCAAATATACTGAATTTTACCACCAAAAAATGAAACTTTTCAGGAAAAAATTCTGATATTTTTCATATTTATGTTCGAAGCGTAGATTGTGGGTACTCGTTAGAACCGCCTCAGGCGGTTCTAACGAGTACCAATAATATATGTTTTTGAGCAGAAATAAAAAGAAATAATGTATACCCCTGTAAACCCCAGTTTTACCATATAAAAGTGGGGTTTAAGGAGGTCAAAATTATATAGGTATGTTTTCGTGATGAAAAACACTTTGATGAAACAAAAAAGGCTTCAGTGACGACCTGAAGCCAGAACACAAGAAAAGCACAAACAGGACCACAATAGATGAAACTAACAATATAACGGCGTGTCAATGCGCAATATAACAGGTTTGCATATGACTGTCAAAGATTCTGTGGAATGTAAATCAAAGGGGTAAATTTGTGGCATTATAAAAAATTAGGCTGAAAACCCGACTACGAGTAAGCTACATAAGACATTTAAGTTACTGCTTCTATATAGCTGTTAACAGAATCTGTGTAGCAATATCTAAGGGTAGATGGAGCTCTCAAGCCCTGGTCGGCAATCCATCTAGGAGTTGGCAACTCCAAACAAAAACCTGCATACCTGGATTTGCCAGTTCCAGTTATGTATAGTCTGCTTCGGCAGCTGGGGCGGAAGAAATCATTACTATGATTCAACGGCCCAAATGGCGATGCAGCAGCTTGTTGTGGAGCATGGAGAGCATGACAAGGCACAAAAGAAGTCATGGTCATCCACTGCTTAGCTCCAGATGTCCTGACACTGTCTTGCCTCTGGATCCAGCTAGTTCAGGATAAGAGAGTGAGGTTGACTCTGCGCACCTCTCCCTAACTATAATCCAATTCACAGCGCATGTCATCTTAATCAGCAACACACATTCACAGCAAGCATATATATGCAAATCCTACAAAAGCCCTGTGGCGATGGGCGAGCGGCGAAGCAGCAGGTGAGGAAACACTGGAAGCTGTAGTTGCGGACCTGCACACAGGCGGCTTGGTTCTATATGGTCGCTTTCCTTAAGAGCGAAGCAGTATGGGGAATTTGGCAGCCGAACTGAGCGATTGAGCAGACCTTTTTAAGATCACACTGCTCACCCTCGAGCATGGGGGAGGGGCTAGAAAAGGTGCCCTAAACAATTGCCTGCTTCAAAACTCCTGGCTGGTTAACCGCGATCAGCGGGATCCCACTTAGCGGTCAAACAAGAAAAAAGAAGATGAAGGTGATACCTCTAATCATCGGCGCTTGGAATGTGCGCACCCTAATGGATAGTTCTGGTTCTGGCAGACCTGAGCGAAGAACAGCTTTAGTTGGTAGAGAACTTGACCGATACAAAGTCGAGATTGCAGCTGTGAGTGAGAATCGCCTTGCAGAAGAAGGGCTTTTAAAAGAAGTTGGTGCTGGCTACACTTTCTTCTGGAGTGGACGCAAGAAAGACGAGCGGCGTGAAGCAGGAGTAGGATTCGCCATCAAGTCACACCTCGTCAGCAAGCTCTCAGGACTTCCCAAAGGCATAAATGACCGCCTGATGATGCTGAGACTTCCCTTATGTTGCAAGAGACATGCAACAATTGTAAGTGCCTATGCAGCCACAATGACCAACCCAGATGAAGTTAAAGACAAGTTCTATGATGATTTGGATTCTGTGATTTCTGCAGCACCCCGGACAGACAAACTTATCCTCCTCGGGGACTTCAATGCCAGAGTGGGCACAGACCACCAGACCTGGGAAGGAGTGATTAGATCTGAAGGTGTAGAGAAGTGCAACAGCAATGGACTTCTCCTTTTAAGGAAGTGTGCAGAGCATGAATTACTGATCACCAGCACAGTCTTCCGTCTACCAACTCGCAGAAAGACAACATGGATGCACCCTCGCTCCAAACACTGGCATCTAATTGACTATGTCATAGTGCGAAGGAAGGACAGACAGGATGTCAGAGTGACTAAACTATGTGTGGTGCAAACTGTTGGACAGATCACAGGCTTGTTGTCAGCAAACTCAACCTGCGCATTCAGCCTATACGACGACCACGAGGCAAGAAGGTGCCAAAGAATATTGATGTCTCCAAGCTGAAACAAGACAGCAAGAGACAAGCATTCGTCAACGATCTCTGCAGCCGTTTAGATGCACTGGAACACAGTTCAGAAGATATAGATGAGAGCTGGACAGTCTTCAGAGACACCGTTTACTCTTCAGCAATGGATTCCCTAGGACCAGTATCTCGCAAACATCAAGATTAGTTTGATGAGAATGACAAAGAAATTTAGGGACTCCTTGAAGAGAAACGCCAAAAAACACGAGGTTTACCTCAGAAATGCCAGCTCAGTATCTAGCAAGACTGCCCATTCAAACATATGCAAGACAGTTCAGACGAGGCTCAGAGACATGCAAGACTCCTGGCTGAGAAAAAAGGCTGATGAAATCTAGTCCTTTGCAGACAGAAAGGACATGAAAAAAGTTCTTTGATACACTCAAGACAGTATATGGTCCCCAGAGCTCAGGAACCACCCCACTCCTTAGTGCAGATGGAACTAGTCTTCTGACTGACAAAGAAGCTATCTTGAAAAGATGGTCTGAACATTTTGATGGTGTCCTTAATCGGCCATCATCTATCAATGATGAAGCTATCAACAGACTACCACAGGTGGAATGTAATCCGCTGCTTGATGAGCTCCCAACCGTCTCTGAAACAGTGAAAGCAATAAAACTCATATCATCTGGCAAGGCTCCAGGATCAGATGCCATACCTGAAGAGATCTACAAAGCAGGAGGTCCTCCAGTTGCAGAGAAACTGACAGAGTTGTTTCTCCAGTATGTGGAGAAAAGAAGCCATCCCTCAAGAATTCAAGGATGCAACAATTATCCACCTATTCAAAAGGAAAGGGAATCCTCAAGTCTGTGACAATCATCGAGGCATCTCTTTATTGTCAATTGCTGGGAAGATCCTTGCTACGGTCCTACTGAACCGATTGAATGAACACCTTGAACGGTCAGGGCTTCTACCAGAAAGCCAGTGTGGATTCAGGAAAAAACAGAGGAACAATAGGCATGATCTTTACAGCACGACAGCTTCAAGAAAAATGCCAGGAACAGAATGTGGACCTCTACATAACCTTTGTCGACCTTACCAAAGCATTTGACACAGTCCGTCGTGAGGGACTTTGAAAAATTATGGCAAAGTTCGGCTGTCCTGCCAAATTCATTGCAATGGTGCAGCAGTTCCATGATGGTATGCTTGCAAGGGTCCAAAATGATGGCGAGTTTTCTGATCCATTTCCTATGACAAATGGAGTTAAGCAAGGCTGTGTACTAGCTTCAACACTGTTCAGCATGATGTTTTCTATCATGCTTACAGATGCTTTCCAGGATGGTGACAATGGTATACCTATTAGGTGTCGCTTTGATGGGAAACTTTTCAACCTAAGAAGGTTGCAAGCTAAATCTAAGGTGCAGACAGGTACTAGACGAGTTCCTCTTTGCTGATGGCATGGCAAAGGGT
The DNA here is from genome assembly GCA_964016985.1 of Anodontia alba. Lineage (NCBI taxonomy): Eukaryota > Metazoa > Mollusca > Bivalvia > Lucinida > Lucinidae > Anodontia > Anodontia alba. The sequence goes on from OZ024821.1 coordinate 47,652,856, forward strand.
GCTCCAACAGAAGAGAAAATGCAAAAAGGTGTGGATCAAGTATCTGATTCATGTGACAGCTATGATCTCACAATCAGCATCAAAAAGACTGAGGTAGTATATCAGCCAGCACCTGGAAAGCCTTACAAGGAGCCTACCATCACAGTGAAAGGTCAACGACTGCAAATGGTAGACAAGTTCACCTACCTTGGAAGCACATTGTCTAGAGTTGTGCACATTGATGATGAAGTCAATGCTAGAATTGCCAAAGCTAGTGCAGCATTTGGCCGGCTACGTGGAAGTATTTGGGACCGAAGTGGAATCAGACTTGACACAAAGCTGAAAGTATATAGATCGGTAGTACTGCCAACACTATTATACGCATGCGGAACTTGGACAGTTTGCCAACGGCATGCCAAAAGACTGAACCACTTCCAAACAAGCTGTCTTAGAAAACTTCTAAAGATTAAGTGGCAAGACAGGATTCCAGACACAGAAGTCCTGAAAAGGGCAGGGATGCAGAGTGTACATACTCTTCTGAAAATGGCACAGTTAAGATGGACAGGCAATATTACCAGAATGCCTGATGAACGACGTTTGCCAAAGAAAATCCTCTATGGAGAACAAGTAGGAAAACGCTCCCATGGTGGTCAGAAGAAGCGATACAAGGACACCCTCAAAGCCTCCCTTAAAGACTTCAACATACCAACAGAGTCATGGGAACAGATTGCACAGGATCGTATAAAGTGGCGAGGCCTCATAAAAAGGGGAGCTGGTGAATACGAAGCAAAAAGAATCAGCGAAGCCGAGCAGAAACATGCACAGCGGAAAGCCAGAGCTAAGGCATCACCAACAGAGCTTTCTTCCTCAGACCTCTCTTGTTCTATCTGCAACAGGCAGTTTAGAGCTAAGATTGGTTTCATCAGCCATCTTAGAACACACAAATAATAACACATCACACAGTTGATTAGGATTGGTCATTGTCAGTAATGACAGACGAACGAACATATGGGCTATTTCGAATGTAGAGATGTAGAGTAGGGCTGAAATAAAGACCTTAAATGTGTCAAAACAACACGTATGTACCAAACCTGTACATGTTTATGAAATAACCTTGTACAACTACAGCATGTTTAGCAATTCCTTGTGGTTATAAATGTGAATCTGTGTGAAAATGTACGTGGTTTTCCGAGTCTAAATTAACATAATATAATGTGTGTGTTCCATTTTTATCAGTGTGCAATTGGCAAAAGCAGAGACCACCTCAGAACAGTTAGATGCGAATCGACCCAGCAAACACACAACGTCGCTACAACGTCGTTACAACGTCGCTGCAACGTCACGACGTTGCAGCAACGTTCTAATGACGTTGTTGTGACGTTGTGTGTTTACTTGGAAGTCAAACACATGATCGGTTTTCTGATCATACGTAATAGTTGTGCATATTTGATTTAACCTTTACCACTTTCTTGACTAATTCACCACTTTCTTGACTAATTCAGCAGACGGGCCGGCCTCGGTGGCTCAGTTGGATGCGCCGTCCGACTGGAGACCAGGGGGTCGCGGGTTCAACCCCCGCCGAGGTCGGCAACATTCTGTCGTGGAGATTGATCATGAAATATTTTCTACGGTCATTCTCTCCCTTCCGCTGATTCAAGAAGAGCAGTTGTCAGTTTCTGGCGAAAGAGTGTGCACAATACTGGTTAACCGCTTAGAGGACTAAGCCTGCCAAGTAAACGTGTGGTTAGGTAAACTGACCGCGCTCGACATGACCCCATTGGGTTGACTGGGCCGTAAAACTTAAACACTAACAAACAGTTCAGCAGACGACAAATTGGTGATGTTTCTCTTATTTTTCTTTCCTGTTTTCTGGAAAAAAATAAGAAAATTATTTCAATATGTCGTCTATTGAAAATATTACCCAGAGTGCTAAGCGTTAAATGCACATACACGTAATCATTTTTTTCAGGGAGACCGTTTCTCTGTTGAATGTACCTACGATTCAACTGGTCGATCGAGACCAACATTTGTAAGTATACCTAGATTAAATGGTTTCTTGTTAATTACCTTCAAAGATATTGGAATGCAACAGTATTATGATAAATGAAAGTAACAATATTAGAGTGTTTCACTTCGTAATGGAAAATGGACCTAATGAATGTTTCATTCTGATGGAATGAGTCCTGATTAACTTTTCTTTTAATATGCAGTCGAACCTCAATAACTCGAACACCTTTGGGACCTTGGAAACCTGTTCGAGATATGGGTAATTCGAGCCACTGATGGTTAATCATGACGCCAGGTCAGGAAGCAAATGGCGATAATTTAGGGAATGGTTTTTGATCTTCTAGACAATAATGGTATGTTGGTTGTACTCATTAGAATCGCTTCGATGAGACGATTCTAATGAGTACACACAACATACAATTGCATGATAAAATAAGAAAATTTCCTCAAATATTTGTTTTCTTGAGCTATCAGAAAAAAAACCCGTAGGGACTCAATAACTGGTTCGAATTGGTAAACGAACTATCGGTGTTCGAGTTATTGAGGTTTGACTGTATTGTGCCACCGTCTCCATGGTAGAACTTTCAATTCCAAAAAAAAATGAGTTGGGGTATCCAAAATCCGCCTATTGATGATTCGAAAGAGACTGCTTGAACTTTCTGACATTGCTGCTCAATTCTATATGTTAATTCTGTAAACTAAATTATAAACTAACAAGAGGGGGTAGAGTGTGTGTGTGGTATGGGGGGAGGGGGAAGGGGTGGGGGACCTACGTCATTTCAAACAGTGAAAAAGACTATAGAGTTTTGCGAAAACGGCCCGTTCAAAACTGGTTAGTCATTTTATTATTATTTTTTATGTTTAGATATAAATAAGAATAAGCTCAGCATATGCAACAAGGGTGATAGTATTTATATTTGCAGATTTAATGAACTAACGTATTACCATCGTTGAGAACACTCAAACACAATATTTTGATAACCGTGCAAGAAATTGTGCGCGAGTGTCCTCAACAATGACAATACACTCATGCATCAAGTTTGCCAATATAAATGCCTTATTTCTTGCTACATACGTTGAATCTGTCCGGTTTTTTTTAGAAATAACAGACGAGCGCAACTTACCCCTTATACGGGCACTTTTCGCAACATTTAGATATATATGACGTAGGTTATATCTCGAGTAACAAAGGACGTCATAACAAAGTAATGTTGTGCGTTATGTATCATGTGAGTCGCAACGTCAGAAAACGTATTCGTGGTGGTTTGGGGGAGGGGGGCGGGGGGGGGGGGGGGGAGCGGTAACTTCTTATATATGACTAGTACGGATGTGCGTGCCAGGTATATGATTAGCCTCCTTTTATCAACAAAAGGTATATGACTGACCCGATTTTTTCTTGATTCCTATGTGAAAGGCCCTACTTTTCTGACATCCCGATATATGCGTATATTTTTCGATCAGAGATTTCTCGAGGCTACTTGTTCTCTGGGTATTCAATGAATTGACTGCGATATTTGTCTAACTTCCAGCAATAAATAGATAAAAAAAAAATCAAAGGGCAGTATATGAATAGGTCCACATCTGGGAAAATCAAGTATATGAATGGGTCCGGTTTTTTTTTTTCGAAGGCAAGGTATATGAATGGGGTAGGTTTCGAAATACTGGCTCGCACACCCGTATCACAATTACACCCCCCACCACGCCCCCGAGAAAACGTACTTTCGGACATGTGCGCGCAGCGAAGATTCATATCAGTCATTCGCGGATGCGCAGCCCAATCTGAATCTTTGTTGTGCGCACATTTCAGAAGGTGTACTGATGTTATGGCTCACATGTTTTTTGTTTTTTTTTTCAGCAACGTGATGCTGATCTTAGAGGTTGTTATCTCAGCTACTCATGATATAAACTTACTTTCTATTATCCGAAAATACGATTTCAGTATAAAGTTAAATTACTCCTAGTTTGCTACAAATATCAGCTTTCACAAAAATCTTTGTCATCGCTAAGCGTGGACCAATCCTTTTTGTGAATGCTATTACTTGGTTATAACAACGTTACGCAGTCTATGAAAAACATGATTGGACCAGTCCATGGCCTTTCATCATGTTCTTTCGGAGCAATCGAACTATGAGTTTGTTTAGCCGCCCATGGGCGTAGATTAGGTGCTACTGAATACTGGATAGATTAAAGTATTATGGGAGAAATCTTGTCTAAATAGGAAGTTATTTGACTATGCTACGTAGGCCAGTTAGGTCAGGGGAAACAGTAACGCTGTATCCACTAAAACTGGTTTTAATCTAAAAGTTTTAAAACTATGCGGTCTATTTGTTTTATATATACAGTCGAACCTTGTTATCTCGAACTCGCTTATCTCGAATTACCGCTTATCTCGAAGTGAAAATCTAGTTCCTGTTTTAACATGAAACTCTGACAACAGGTAACAAAATAATGTGGAAAAGAGGAGAATTTGCTCCTAAGGAGCAATTTCTCCTCATTTTCACATTATTTTATATATATATTTCTAACTTTAGGAGTCAAATTACATATTCATTTGTTAAATGTGGTTGTTCAATTTATTGTTTTCCTCACTCTCTCAACTCTGATGTGTCGAGGTACGGATATCTCGAAGTGTTTCAGAGAGTCCCATTATGATCAGAGATATCGAGATAACGAGAGTCGACTGTATATATATATACATATATATATATATACTAGCGGAAAAAAGAAACGCAAGTATTAATTCTTGGGTTGTATTTTTAAAGAAAATTGTGGATTTCATTTGATTGTTTATTTTTTTTTTAATTCTTTATTTCATTTTCTGTTAAATGCTGTTGGTTTAGTGTCATATAGCAGATGACGTTTGCAATAAATAGCGTTAAACACAAACACCCAACGTTATTGAATAATGGGTATCAATAGCGCGTGTGTCCACCACGGGCTGCTGTCGCGGCTCTCACTCTTCTAACCATAGACCCGACTAAGTTGTCAATGGTCCTTTGAGGGATATTATTCCACGCTTGAATAAGAGCTAGCTGGAGCTGTGCGACGTTGTTCGATACGTTGATGCGCTTCCTGACCCTCCTGTCCAACGCATCCCAAAGGTGCTCGATTGGGTTTAAATCTGGACAGTATGGGGGCCAATCGAGCACTTGGACATTATTCATTGAGCATTGAGGAAGTTGCGACAAACCCTGGCAACATGCAGTCTCGCGTTGTCATGCTGAAACTAGAGATTCTGAGCATTGACAAGCGGGAGGACGTGAGGCATAAGCACCTGATCCCGATAGCGGTCGGCTGTAAGATTACCCTGAATAACCACTAGGGGCGTTTTCACCCCATGAGAAATCCCACCCCAAACCATTACGGACCCCCCTCCCCCAAATCTGTCGACTTCTCGTACGCAAGCGTCAGAATATCGCCCACCAAGACGTCGATACACTCGTTGTCGCCTATCTGACCGCTGAAGCGAAAACCGCGACTCATCGCTGAACATTACACGCCGCCAGTCAGCCAGTCGAAACCGATTTGGTGCATGGCCACGCAGCCATTGCATGCGGCGTTGACGTCGCCTGGGCGTAAGGTTCGGGCCCACGTAAGGACGGCGTGGACGTAAATCGAACTCTCGCAAGCGATTTCTGACTTCCTTGGACACACACGACGGCCATGTGTTCCGATAACTTCTCTTGCGGTCTCTGTCGCCGTCCTTAACCTGTTACGAAGGTGTACAAGACGTATACGTCTATCTTGACGTTGCGTCGTAACGCGCGGACGTCCGCTCCTAGGACGGCCAGTTAACCTACCGGTAGCGCTAAGACGCTGAACTAAGCGCGATATCGTCGACTCGTGCACTCCAAATTGCTGCGTGACGTCACGTTGCGACCGACCTTGCAAAATTAGAGCAATAGCTCTACCCCTATCCAGTTGCGATAAGCGTACCATTTCTCTCAACAAACTCAAACAACAAACGTTTTGTGCAACCGATACAAATGGAACGAAAGTTCGATTTGGTAATGTGTTAAAGTCTCTACCACGCGACGCTACCCGTGCAGCACGGATATAACGAAATCAGGTACAACGAATTGTGTAGCCTGTGTTCATGCTTCAGTGATTTTTTGTGATCCGTACACGGGTAAGTATACCAATGTCACCAAATACAGAAAACTAGATCAGTTTGTTCACAAACAAACTTTCAGTATTTAAAAATTTGAACTTGCGTTTCTTTTTTCCCCAAGTTTATATATATGCATATATCTTTCACAATGAGTGTGCAGAATCTCCAGAAAATGACTGAGCGCATAAAATATTTTTATGAACCTGAGTATTACAACATTTTTTCTAATTAATTTTACGGAGGATCAAATGATCAAAATAACAGTCTAGAAAAATTTAGACCAAAAGTGAAATTCCCGGAAATTTTTGATACAGCCTAAGTACTTCAGGTATCAACATTTAACCCTTTCACACCTGAGTGGATGAATTCTTCCATTCTTGAATTTGGACTTGTCCACTGATGCAAACAGGGTTGTCAGCCTAAAATCAAAAACAAAATTGCAAACAGTGTATATCCTGATGATACGACTCGTTACAAGGCGTCTCATCTGGATCTACACTGTTTACACAGGTACTGGTTTAAGTCTGTCAGACTGAAAGAGTGAGGTGAATCCAATATTTCTTTCTAGGGTGGCTTGGGTACAGAAGACGAAATGTGTCTAACCTTCCTCTACTACTACCCACGGATTAAGCTGTCAGCATGTTTGAGTAGGCCAGCATTAGATACATTCACTGAACAAGGTGCTCAGGTGAGTTCAGTAAGGATAATACACTGAACAAGAGGGGGTTAGAAAATTATTCAAAGAAGTACAGTCGAACCTCAATAGCTCGTTTACCATGGCTAATTCGAACTCGTTTTTGAGTCCCTACAAAATTCTTGCGATAGATCAAGAAAACAAATATTTAGGGTTATATTCTTATTTTATCATGACATTGTATTTTGAGTGCACTCATTAGAATCGCCTGAGGCGATTCTAATGAGTACACCCAACATACAATTATTGCGTAAAAAACTGAAACGAATTCCCTTAATTATCGCTATTTGCTTCCTGACCTGGCGCCGTGATTAACCTCAGTGGCTCGAACTACCAATATCTCGAACAAATTTCCATGGTCCCAAAGATGTTCGAGCCATTGGTTCGACTGTATGTAATCCTGTCTCGAAATATACCGACCGATCCAATTTCAGGATTAACCCAGCCATCCCTGCAGTCCAAAAACACATACCTTTGCAAACAGTGCAGATCCTGATGAGACGACTCGTAACGAGCCGTCTCTTCAGGATCCACACTGTTTACCATCATTTTTAGCTCGCCGGGACTATGTCACCGGAGAGCTTATGTTGTCACCCAGTCGTTGGCGTCGGCGTCTGTCTGCGTCCGCGTCCACGTCCATGTTCGCGTCTATGTCCGCGTCAGCGCAGCGTTAGCCCAATGTTTAAGTTTTCAAAGGTGTGCATAGGTTTTATTTTTTTCATTTCTAAGGCACTGCTTTCATATTTAGCCTACACCTACCTTAGGATAAAGCCTTTCAATAGCATGCACCCCAATCCCCAAGTTGGACCCTTTATGTAGGTCAAGGTCAGTTCTTACTTTTTCATTTACACCCATGTTTAAGCTTTGCGTTTAAGTTGTGAAATGTGTACATAACTGCTGAAGTATTCAAGATACCGCTTTAATATTTGGCATACACCAACCTTAGGCTAAGACCTTTCAATAGCACACACACCTTTCTACGTTTGACCTTCTGCCTAGGTCAAGGTTAGGTCTTATTTTGTCATTTTAACCCATATTGGCGTTCTGAGTTTTGAAAAGTGTTTGTAACTGCTGATGTATTCAAGATACCACTTTAGTATTTGGCCCACACCAATCTTAGGGTAAGATCTTTCAACAGCACACACCCCGTCCTCAGTTTGATCTTCTGCCAAGGTCAAGGTCAGGTCATACTTTGTCATTTAAATCCATGTTCGAGTTCTTCGTTTAAGTTTTGAAAGTGTTCGTAATTGCTGAAGTATTTAAGATACCGCTCTAATTATTTGCCCACATCTACATTAGGGTAAGACCTTTCAATAACACACACCCCTTCCTCAGTTTGACCCTCTGCCTAGGTCAAGGTCAGGTCATACTTTGTCATTTACAGCTGTGTTTAAGTTTTGAGAATTGCACATGACTGCTGAAGTATGTAAGATATGGCTTTCACATTTCGTCCACACCAACCTAAGGGATTCAGCATGTAAGATATAGCTTTTATATTTCGTCCACAATAACCTAAGGGAAGACGTTTCAATGACATATACCCCATCCCTCAGTTTGACATTCTTCCGACATCTAAAGTCAGGTCATACTCTGTCATTTTCAGCTATGTTTAAGTTTAATTTCTGCATTTCATCCTTTATATTTAAAGATTATTTTCACATCAGCTCACCTTTTTTCGGCGAGCTGCGTTGTCTTCTGACATTTTTTTGTTATTTTAAGCAGAAATGGTCAGTTTCCTTTTGAACGATTTTTGGGTCCCGTGCGACTTAAATGAAAGAAGTAAAAGACCTGTATAGTTTCAGTCTACATCCTTTGCGAAGTCACTTTCAAAATGTTGTCACCGTCTCCGCGGCGTCATATAGCGGTTATGACGTCATCAATACGGCTATCATGCAAAATAACAGTGAACCAGTCCATGACCTTTATAAAGTGGTTCCAGAGCAATAGAACAATATCAAACTCAAAGATTGTCTACGCCAATGGGCGTAGACAACAATTGCTTTTACCAAACTGCTTACTGTATTCATCCTAATTGTTCGGAGAGTCAGACTGAACAAACAATGTAGACCCAACTCAGAAGAGATAGACTATAGTGTGTCACCAGGGTCTTCATCATTTGGAACTCTGTTCAGCCCACATGTTTTTTTTTTTCACATCAACAGATAGAAAACGTTTAGGACATGTATGGCAAGATGTTATGGTGTCAAAAGGTAGTAGTGGTAACTATATGAAAAGCAGGCTTTTATAGCGACGCGGTAGGGTGTTGGCCTGTCACGCAGAGGGCCCCGAGTTCAATCCCCGCCGATGCACTGAATTCATTTCACCTGTAACATCTGGCGCTCCATCGGATGAGCTTGGTGGTTGGATGAATGAGTATTATGTGGGTGATCAAACTGACATTTGGTGACGAATCTAAAAGTGGAAGGGGAACTATATAGTAGTGATAGGTATATGATACAATTGTACTACCTTGTATAAGAGTCACTGATGAGGCATAATGCACCGAAACTAACTAGTCTGGCCCTGACAAACAGACATTTCAGAATAAATCCATGTTGATACCTGCTGATGTGTGTAAAACTACTGGAAGAGTGACAGATACTGTAGACCCTGGTCAGACTCCCTAATCTTGTCTCTCTGATCTGGATTTTGACTGTTTCAAGCATACCTGTGTTTACCCTAAATATTAAGATACTTCATTTCAACGCAATGACCCCTGAGAACAATAAACACATAAAAATAATAAAAAAAAGACTAATGAAGCTTAAGATTTCTATGTCATTTTAACTAGTTTCGTCCAGTTGACCTCATCGATCTAATTTACATATTTGTGATATGTTTAAAATCTGCAGTATGATTGACAAATAATGTGCACCATGATCAGACACCGCGTTCTGCAGTGTCTTATCTGGGCCTGTACTTAATTCTTAGGCCTACCAAATCTACTCTGTGTTCGTGTTACAGGTGAAGAAATTCTAATCACCAATTCCGCGGCTGGGGATCGAACCCGGTCTGCCCGCATGACAGGCCAACGCTGTTGTGTTGCTGTAAAAGCCGGCTAGCTCCGCAAGGCAGTATAAAATTTCAAAAATCCCGGAATGGTATTAATGGTCATAATGGACCAGAGAATATAATGAGCCAGCGCACGACAAAGCCTACAATTAGACTCGTGCGACCAGCGAAGACTCAGATCAGCCTGCGCATTCGCGCAGTCTGATCAGAGTCTTCGCCGATCACATGTGCCTTCTACAACCTCCGGGCTATCCAAAAAAGGATGAATGAGGATGCTTGACCTTTTGGGTGGATGTATAGGCTGAGCTAAATCTTTGCTTGTCAAATAGGTCTTGTTGTAGGTTTTGCTATTGTGGAGTACGGGAGACGTTTACGGATTAGGATGAATGGGTACACTTTGTATATATTCCGTTAAACTTTAAAAGAGACACAAATTTCGTGACTTCCTTTTTGCCTTCATGTACATCAATTCCCTTCTGAAAAGGGATCTACAAATTCTAGGGAATTCTTTCCTTTTAGAGTAAAGTCCTTTTCAGAATAAAATGGAGAATGAAGATGTCCCCCCCCACCCCCCCCCCCCCCACCCCCCACCCTTGAAAGTGCATTCATCCCCATTTAACTTGCTTTGAAGTGACTTCAAGTGACTTATAGTTGTTCTGTTTTACAGTTATACGGCCTGTTGATGGGACTTGATTGGAATGCACCTCACGTCATTTCTGACTTCGAAACAAAGATAAAGAATTCAGTAGTCAACCATGACTGCGTATTGGCTGGAACTTCGGTAGGTGATTTCATACAATGGTTATATGGGCCGCGTCAAGCGAAAAAGTGCCTTCGAACATGCGCAAAATGAGCAGATTCAGATCACCATGCGCATGCGCAAAAATCATCCGGGCTTTTGCTTTCTATGATACATTCGGCAGTATCCAGTGATTCCGTTAGCGGACAGGTAATGCCCTGATCAGACTGCGCGGATGCGCAAGCTGATCTGGGCCTTCACTGTCGGCATATGCCCTAAGACACGTTTTCGCATGGCATGGCCCATATAAGAGTTTAGCTAACGTGTATTTTAAAGTTACTTAGAGATCAAATATAAAGGCTTATTGTATATATAAGCAAAAGTAGAAAAGATACCCAGGAATGTCACGATCAGGAAGCAGAGCCTTCCCGAGGCACCAAAAGAAGGAAATGTGAGGAATAAATAATGACAAAGCAAGTCCGCATTACGAAAACACGCCTATTCAAATATATAGAAAATTACACCTAAAAAAACTGAAAATTTTCAGGTAAAAAACTCTGATATTTTTCATATATCTGCTTAAAACATAGATTGTGGATACTCGTCAGAACCGCCTCGGCGAGGCGGTTCTAACGAGTACCCACAATCTATGTTTTTTAGCAGAAATAAGAAAAATAATGTATACCCCTATAAACCCCAGTTTTACTATATAAATGTGGGGTTTAAGGGGATCAAAATTACATAGGCGTGTTTTCGTAATCGGGTCTTCTCTGATGTTTAAGTGGCTTTTCTTTATTTTGATATTTACCACTTACCGTCAGAGCAACTTAGCTATCGAAAATGCAGAATTTCCCAGCCAGTCTTGGCTAAGTACTTTCAAAGAAAAAATCTGCATAGCAATATTAAATTTTAGAATAAATAAAGAATAATAAAGAAATCATTTTCCAATAAATTAAATAATTTTTTTCATTGGAAACTTGCAGAACCAGCGTTTTACCTATACCTGTCAAAGTCTATCCTCGTTGCCTAGACTGTACACGCTAAAAGCTTATGTGTTACCCCAAAATGTCAATTATTCATTACAGAATTCAAGTATTAGCCTTTTTTCAGTCATAAAATATTAGTTTGATAGTTCTTAGTGGCTGTCTACATTACACATTAACTTCCATGCCACTATTTTGGTGAAAACCCTCATTTTAGAAAGGGCAGGAAAATTCTTGATTTTCATTATAGGAGTAGCTCTGATGTTAGTGGCAAGTATCAATACGAAGAAAAGCCACTAAATCATCAGAGAAGACTCGGATTATGGCAAAGCAAACAAAGAAATATGCCTAGAAGGCAGTATGCCTAAGCGTTCATGTATGTGCCTTACGTTTCTCTCGCCAGAAATTTTGTTTTCATAAAATTTGAGCCACCTCCTGACAAAAGCAACAAAACGGCGTGCCCGCCCATGGAATATCAGCCTTGGCATCCATTCAGTTGGGTCAATGTCTTCGCTATCCGCATGAAGAAAGCTTGCGTCCTTAGCTACTCACTGAGCGCACAGCAAAGACTATGATTAGACGGAGGATTCCACGACTGATCTGAACCTTCACTTGGCGCACATCTATTTTGTTGGTTTTTTCGTGAACAAAATTTTTTAATTTTTATTTCAGAGCAGGGGTTTGTATGTGGCCTCCCGAGAACGATTCGTTGAGTATGAAACAACAAATCCGTACCAGGCGCCACCCAGTAACTGTCAATCACAGACGACATGATGAGTGATGACAAAGGACAAACAAATGCCATCTCTTAAGATGAATGAATACACTCAAGGGAGACAACTCTTTCGTATTTTTGACTTGTCTTCCTTCTGCAAAGGTGACTACTCTAACAGGAAACAAAAATCTTTCCTTTAAAGTAAACCTCTTTTCAGAACGGACTGTGTATGTAGAAAATCAAACAGGTAGTCGCAAAAGTTGTCTTCATTGTTGTTTTCCTTGTTGTCTTCCTAATAAAATATGGCGGGAAATCTACCAACTGCATCCAGTCTCATATAAACGTTTGTTAACAGTGAACCCATTCATTAACCTATTTATGCCCAATGGATTCTTCTACCTCAACTCATTCGACAGGTCCATTTCTATTAGAAGGGATGTCTGGTTAGTTTTTTATTACTACCATGTTTTATAGAAAATCCTGTATTTAATGAAAACAGTGCAGACCCTGATCAGGCTTGATCTGGGTTTACACTGTTTTCAAATGTCCCTTTTATAGGACGGAAGGCATAATGGGTTAACCCTTAAACTGTCAATCACAACATTTGTCGTCTGCTTTGTCATCTGCGTGTGATTTTAAAAGTCATTTTTGCAAACAGTGTGGACCCAGATCAGACTACTCTTCTAGGAGCAGTCTGGTCTGAGCCCACACTGTTTGCCTGTATGCAAGAATAGGTTTGAAAAGTTTGCAAGAATATTCAGCAGACGACATAAACAGACGACATTTTCAGATGCAGGTTTTCTAGGCATTTTATATGTTAAATATGAGCATGCGTTAACTATCTACTATATTTACTTTAAATACAGGGACACCTTAATTCCTTTCTAATCTTATCCTAGAATTTGAAACCAGAGGCACATTGGCCACAATGCTCACATGAGTGAACTGCTGTAAAAGCTAAAATTTTGAATAATAATACAAAGTTTCAGCTTTACTCTCCTTCTTCTGAGGATTTTTTATTTTTTTTTTTACAATTTTTGGTTGCCATGGCAATAAATAAATTTCAACCACTTATAGACAAATTTCATATATTTGGTGGAGGACTACTCAAGGAACATTTCTGTAAAACTTGTCGAAATATCTGTGGTAAGATAGGAAAACTGGCCTACTGTCACTTTTTCCATTATACTTCAATGGAAACTCTAAGTTGCCATAACGACGAACGTATACAAGCAATGGCAAATAAAAAAAAAAAAAAAAAAAAAAAAAAAAAAAACGAAAACAAAAGAAAAACAAAAAAAACCCCACAATTTTTGTAGAGGCTAATGTTTTGAACGTTTCCTGTAGGTTTCAGCTTCACCCCGCATGTGGCTTCTGAGGGGAAGATGTTTTAATATATTTTGCAGGTTTGCCAAGGCAACCATTCAACATCAGCAGTTTGGTCAAAATTCATATATAACATAGGGGGCTTACTCAAGGAATATTTCTGTAAAACTTTTGTCTAAATACTTCAAATAAGATAGAAAAGAATATTAGCTTTCACTTTTCCCTCAATAAGTCTATGTAAACTTTAAGTTGCCATAGCAACAAAAAGTACACGAGCAATGGCAGTGAAAAACATTGTTTTGTAGAGGCAAATGTTATGAACATTTCTGTAAACTTTCAGCTCCATTCTCCTCATGGCTTTATAGGAAAAGATATTTTTGCAAATTGAACATTTTGGTTGCCAAAAAATCAAATTCAGCGGTTTATACAAAATCTATTTGAACAGTAGAAGACTACCCAAGGTACATTTCTGTAATATTTTTGTATTTTTTTTTTAAAATATCCGCAGTGAGACAGGAATAAATGACAATTTCCACTTTTCTTGTTTTAAAACAATGGCAAATATAAGTTACCATAGCAACCAGAGTTCTTATTCGATTGAAACAAAAACAGAATTATTCATTTTTCCTTTAGTACTTATAGATGCTAGATGTAAAATATGGTAACAATCGGCTTCATAGCTTCAGAGGGGGTCGTTCAAAAATGTTAACGGACAACGAACGACGGATATATGCCTATACTATTAGCCTAATCGGCTCAGGTAAGCTAAAAAGACAATTTTGCTACATGTTGGCATCACGAAAACATACCTATATAATTTTGACCCCCTTAAACCCCACTTTTATATAGTAAAACTGGGGTTTGAAGGGGTATAAGTTATTTTTCTTATTTCTGCTCAAAACATAGATTGTGGGTACTCGTTAGAACTGCCTCGCCGAGGCGGTTCGAACGAGTACCCACAATCTATGTTTTGAGCAGAAATATGAAAAAATATCACAGTTTTTTTTAATTTTTTGAGGAGAAATTTTCTATATATTTGGATAGGCGTGTTTTCGTAATGGTATGTCTAAAAACTGCTGGATGAGTAGCAAACAGTGTAGACCCTGATCAGAAGCCGCGGTGTGGCATCAGATTTTGGATATGCTCAAACTTGTATGTCCCAATACTTATGGTAAATGGTTAATGCTATACATGAAGTAAGTTTTGCGAAAGGAGTCGATTAAATTGTCTCCCTTGATAAATCTCGTTACTTTACTTTACGCCCAAACTGTTTTGTGTATACCGTATTTACCCTAAGTATTCGGACACCTCACCTCCTCACCATATATGTTCTAAAATTTGAACCAGTACAATTCACTACCCGATGTTGTGTCTAAAAATTGCTGGATGAGGGGCAAACAGTGTAGACCCAGATGAGACGCCGCGTTCTGTGGCGTCTCATCTGGGTCTATACTGTTTGCTCAGGCCTGTCTGTCCGAATTCATATGGTAAATACGGTATTTCTAAGTCTTGCAACAAAAACAGATGTAAAGTGTTGGGTATTACTTTAGATACAACATATGTTAAAACTTGTTTGATACACGGAGTTACACGGTATTGATGTCTAGAGAAGTATATCTATGTCATTGATATTTAGGGGTGTGTGGGCTGTAATATTTTCTGCATTTTTTTATAAATACAGTCGACTCTCGTTATCTCGACCTCGCTTATCTCGAATAACCGCTTATCTCGAAGTGAAAATCTGGTCCCTGTTTTAACACAGAGATCTACCAATAGGCAACAAAATATTGTGGAAAAGAGGAGAATTTGGAGCAATTTCTACTCTTTTCCACAATATTTTCAATATATCTTTAACTCAGGAGCCAAATTACATATTCATTCTGTTAAAGGTGGTTGTTCGATTAATTGTTTTCCTCAGATCCGCAAATCTGATATGTCGAAGTACGGATATCTCGAAGTGCTTCATAGAGTCCCTTAGATTTCGAGATAACGGGAGTCGACTGTATTTTGTTTATAACTATATATCAGTATTCGTAAAAACTTTTATCACTGATTTATAATACCAATTAGTAAAGACATACAAATTACAGTCTTGGTACTTAATTACGGACGACAATAAAACAATTTTAAATATTAGGACTGACAGACCACAGCAAACAGTGTAGATCCAAGTCAGATGCCATAGAAGGCGTCTGATCAGTATCTACCTTTTTTGTTTTACACAACTTGCATTAATATGTACTAGGGACAATATTTCAGGGAACCCCTTGACTTCTCAGAGTACGTGAAAATTCAAAGCTGTTTTGAAACCGGGCGTTGGTATCAAACGCGTGTATGTATACATATGCATCAATGCTCGCGAGCATGGACCAGATACTGATCCCCTTTGCGTATAAACATATCTTATGCCAGCTTTGCTTCTTTCTTCTTGAATTTGGGGTAGGGGGGGGGGGGGGGGTTCCCTTAAACATTGTCCCTAGTATAACTGTATGTGATTAATGTTTGAGTGAGACAGTGGAGTAATTATTTCATATTCAATAAACATATGTTAATCTGTATATGATTTCGAAAACCCAGTTTCGGTCTATATGGCCTGGTGGCAGCGTACAACAGTTTGGCCTTGGAATGTAATATTAACGCATCCGATCCGGATTGGAACGCAGCCTAAGCAATATCCTACTTTTAAATTATTCATAATGGGTCCATCTCTTACCCTTCTATCCTTACAAACCAACACAGAAACCTTTACAAACCGTGCAGATCCAGATGAGACGGCTCGCAACGAACCGTCTCATCAGGATCTACACTGTTTACCATTCTGTTAGTGTTTTGTGACTGAATCCAAATGAGTCCATGTCATCCTCGGGAGTGAAAGGGTGAATGCGTATTTTGCTGCTCTTTCTTTATTCACTGAACTTTGGAAACGAATTCCATTCAATGTTCTGGGGACATCATTTCTGCAGTGATATTTTCTGATTAGCAATTTACTTCTCCTATACATCAATTTTGCAACGTTCATACAACTTCCAGACAATCAGTCTGCAACATTTCCATTCTTACAGAAGTTGAAGTACTTGGATAGTACTTTACTAAGCGCACCAGGTTTAAGGATAACATAAAACATTTTCACCAGAAAAGGTGTCATGGGTAATGCAAACTGAAAAGATCCAGATCAGCCAGCAGAGATAAATAGTCTGGGCCCAGTTGTTCAAAGCATCGTTACCTTAACAAACTCGTTAGTGGCCAAAACGTTAACTGTTCTAGTAAGTACAATATCTAAATCACAGGTATTTTTGCGAGAAAAAAATGTGAGTAGCTTTTGCAAATGCAAAAGCTACTCACATTTTTTTTTCAGCAAAAATATTAGCATAACGCCATATTTAATGATCAAAGTTGTAACAATACATGTTCGTTAACTAACGACGTTTTGAACAACTGGGCCTTGATCAGGAACTTTGCTATTCTACATTCAAGATGTTCTACAGTACCCAAAGATTTTCTAGACGGACAGTGAAGGTCCTGATGAGACTGCGCCGATGCGCAGGCTGATCTGGGCCTTCGCTGTGCGCGTATGCGTCTAAGACATCTTATCGCATAGCGAAGCCCATTTATAAGCATTTGTTTGCCACATACATCAAAACAGTCCCACTATTTGATAAAGAAGACCCCTTTTAGGTACAGTTAATTATCTTATAGACTAAAATTGACTGCTGGCGTGCTTTTGTAAGTGTGATACTCCTGTGACTTCAAATTTGACCAGTTTGCACTTTTAAAGGAGAATCGCTTATCGATTACTAGCGATTATTCATCTGCTATATGAGTGCGCAAATGTCACACATACGAATACGTAACAAACGTGTTACATAATTATGCGTACAATTGTACGCATACGTAACAAATTGTTACGTATGCGTACAACTGTACGCATGTGTAACACATGTCAACGTTAATGTGTTACGTTTGCATATGTGACTTGTGGTCGTTGGTGTAAAGCGTTCGTATGATGTGTACGAACCATACACATATGTAACACCTGTTCATTACATGAAGTAGAGATCACTGTTTCGGGAACGATTACTGTAACCGGATTGTTTTTTTAGTGTGCATGTTTTTTATTTGACACACGGCTATACTTACATGACTAATGTTTTTGCATCTATGCATGCAGAACAAACTTTTATGTTCAATGAAATATGTAACGTGTGTTATTGTAAAACTTCTAATTGTTCGGGTTTGTTATCTGTATATTAAGCATTCCCAGCTAGCATTCTTTATAAATCTACAGCAGGCCGTTATCGGCCCGTCAGCTGCAAAATTTCTAATTGTTCGGGTTTGTTATCTGTATATTAAGCATTCCCAGTTAGCATTCTTTATAAATCTACAGCGGGCCGTCATCGGCCCGTCAGCCACCCTGACGGGCCGATAACGGCCCGCTGTAGATTTAAAAAGTATGCTTACTGGATTGTTACACTGTGAAAAAAGCAATCCCTTAGTTTTTACGGTATTTGTTGGCAACTGTTTGCCAGCGCTTTTACTGTAAATTGTACGGGCGCTTATAGGTTATTTACAGGAATAAGCACACATGGCAGGACAGAGTAGGGCAAGGTAGGTAACGTAGGACATATAGTGAGGATGTGTTACCTCCTTACCCCATCCTACGAGGTAATTCCTGCAAAAGCGCTACAGGCGCCCGTAAAATTGATGGTAAATGCGCTGGCAGCCAGTTGCCAGTATTTTACTGTATTTTTTACAGTGAAGATATATATTAAGTTTATATGCATAGTTGTTGCAACAACTTGATATGCATGGTTTCCCAGATAGAAAACGTCTATGTTGCTAATAGCCTAGCCTGGCACCACGCTATGAGTTTTACCTTGCTAATCTAACAAAGGTACAATACTCCTCCTAGACTATATTTCTACATATATCATCTCCCTTACCAGTCAGAAACTCATCAGCCAAATCAGAGAGATGGTCATTCCAAAAGATAGGATTTTTGTAAAACATAAATTGTTTTTTATGCCGATTCATATATCATTTAGACGGGAGCCAATCTACTAATAGCCTATAACTGAAACTTGTAGTTGCAAATGTGGTAATATTCTTTTACCCCCATGCAAGGCCATAATAGGACCTTCATGCGTATTGCAGCTGAAGCATTTAAGTGTCCATTTTTAGTGTACATGTTGTTACTGGTACACTTTAACAAACATTATCTTTTGTCTTGACAATGGATATACATTCGCTCGTATATGAGCCGTTTCATGAAAAACAATAACAAAAGAAGTCTTTGTTTATTATAGTGATTAATTTGATTTTTATGTTTTTGCTTTGATGCATTGACTGAGTTGGGAGCTTTTATGCGAACCGAAATTTTATGTATTTATGTATTAAGAGTAGCATCGGGACCCAGGGTGAAGTTGACTAGCTGTAAAAGTGCTTTAAACCCCACAGTGGTTTACTCTACTGACCGTTCTAAGGCGGTGGTCCCGGTGTTAGTCTTACTCTTTGTTGCTTTGTGGTTTATTCTACGAGGCTATTTGTTTTATGTCTTACCTTGTGGCATGCATTTTGTTCTTGTGTTTTTCAGTCCTTTTAGCATTGCGATTACCTTGCTTGGGGAAGAGAGAGCTAATTTTAATGCTTTTCGTACGTTTGTTTGATTTCTGCTTGTTTGGATTTGTCGGTTTCTCTTCCTCTTGGTGTCTGGGAAGGGCTGCGGTTTGTGATTGTGGCACTCCCTGGACTTTTCTCTTACTTTCTCTTACCTTTTTTTAGTAACATGAGAGCAGTGTAGACCAAGCCGTCATATTGCTATCATAACAGCTAATCAGGCTTTTGACCATGTAGAGTGATATGGGACCAAATTAATGGCAAAGAGTGTAGATCCTGATCAGTCGCCGCGTCCGGTCTACACAATCCAACTGTATCGATTTTTCTTTGCAATTTTATTAGGTGTGAAGATTTCGTATTGTTTGTTTGCACGTGTGTTAAAATAAATTCGACATGTGACACTCATACATATATGTAAACGTTACGTATGCGTACAATTGTACGCATATAATTGTACGCATATGTAACACATCTGTTACGTATTCGAATGTGTGACATATGAGCACTCACTGCTTTCCATGCACCGGCTGATAACATAGACTGGCTCCGGTCTCCAGTGACAAAACATTTATTCTTATAATCCTGGACCCAGTTGTTCAGAACTAACGATGTCGTTAGTTATCGTATCATTAAAACTTTGATCAATAAATATGGCATATAATGTAAGCTTATATTTTTGCTGACAATTTTCAGCAAAAATATCTGTGAATAAGTTATTGTATTTACTAGAACAGTTTAAATTCTGACCACTAACGAGCTCGTTAAGCTAACGATGCTTTGAACAACTGGGTCCTGATTGATACATCAACTAAATAATTCAGTTTAATAGACTAATGTCTGTCGAGCTGGTAGCACAACCTAGTCATGTTTGTACTGATGATGAGGCGGCAGTAATCACAGGCTAGTAAAACACAGCCCAAGTTACCTTGTATCTTTAATCCATTAAAGCCCAACGTCCCGGCCCTAAAAGGGATATTGGCAGACAGTATAGACGCAGTTCAGACGCCACAGAACGCTGCGTAGAACGCGGCTTCAGATCAGTGTCGACACTGCGTTATATAAAGCAAATTTTGTAAAATATGGCAATAATAAGACCTACTCATACACCTCTTATATTGGAAATGGACCGCTCCGAAGAGTGAAGGTAGAAGAGCCCATTCGGCATTGATAGATTAATTCAGCGGAAGCATTTTGCCATCATCAGCAAAGCAAATCTCATTTAATATTTATATCTACATTTTGGTTTTGTCCTGTAACCTTCTTAGTTTGAACAAGCTGCGTTCAAAGCTAAATCTGTTGCGTAGGCCAATCTCGTAACCCTAGAAAAAATGTAATCCGCTGGGATAAACAACTTGAATTTGTTGTCATATAAAATGCTTTGCTTCATGTCAAAATGAACAGCGTAGAGTATCCGCTCCGAAGTTACCATAGTAACCATAGAACCCGGACACATGAACAAACCAAGTTTAGAATAATGAAGTCATTACGAAAACACGCCTATTCAAATATATAGAAAATTTCACCTTCAAAAACTGAAAATTTTCAGATAAAAATCTCTGATATTTTTCATGATTCTGCTCAAAGCATAGATTGTGGGTACTCGTTAGAACCGCCTCGGCGAGGCGGTTCTAACGAGTACCCACAATAAATGTTTTTGAGCAGAAATAAGAAAAATAATGTTTACCCCTGTAACCCCCAATTTTACTATATAAAAGTGGGGTTTAAGGGGGTCAAAATTATATAGGCATGTTTTCGTGATGGGTATGATTAGTTTTGACATATTATACAACAACAAATTTTGAAAAATACGAGCATAGGTGCACATAAATACGAGCAGTGTTTTTTGGATATATTGGTGCAGCCCCCGCCCTTCGCAGAATATATTGACGAACATAGAAAACTGATAACATCACGAAAACATGCCTATATAAAGTTGACCCCCTTAAACCCCTTTTTTATATAGTAAAACTGGGGATTACAGGGGTATACATCATTTTTCTTATTTCTGCTCAAAAACATAATTTGTCGGTACTCGTTAGAACCGCCTCGCTGAAGCGGTTCTAACGAGTACCCATAATCTATGTTTTTGAGCAGAAATACGAAAAATAATGTATACCCTTGTAAACCCCAGTTTTACTATATAAAAGTGGGGTTGAAGGGGGTCAAATTTATATAGGCGTGTTTTCGTAATGGGATTACTGTGCTTTCGACATCTTTCAGAAAGTCTTTTTGTTTGCTTGGCGCTTTACACAGAAGAAGGAAATTTACAAACTCTTGTCATGTTTTTGATGCAAAACCATTTATCGGAACTACCTATGCACAAAAAGCTTTATTCTAGTCATTGGGTAAAAAAAATCAAATATTTTAACTTTTTTCCATAGTAAAAATGAATGCAAATAATGCAGAAATCTGTAGGGTAGGTAACTTGAAGGCAGATTTTCAATAAGTTCCGCTTGTTCAATTTTCCTGAAATTTTCACAATGTTGTTGTGCAACATCAATGATTAAAATTCAGCAGACAAAAAAAAAAAAAAAAAAAAAAAAAATAAATAAAATAAATAAATAAATAAATAAATAAATATTTTCTTACGCAAAAAATTCAAAAAATCACTTTACTATAGAATTTGCATAGGTCAGACCAATTGTTGGCTGTAAATTTATTTTTACTGTAAAAATTGAGAACATAACACAGAAACAGAAAGGACAAATGGTTTCTGATAAAATATTGTCAATCAGAACAAAATAAAATGCCAAACAAAAACGTCTTTCCGAGAGATTTCGAAAGGACAATAGGCCTTTGTTGTCAGTGTATGACACAACGTTCCTTTTCCTCCGTTGCATACACCATGTATATTATCAAACTAGTTGGAAACTATCACATGAGATTTATAAACAAACGCTATCTATGTCACCAAATACTGCTAAGCGTATAATAGCCTTATCCTGGTAAGCATTCTGTATATATCTATAGCGGACCGTTATCGGCCCGTCAGGTTAGCTGACGGGCCGATAATGGCCCGCTATAGATTTATAAAGAATGCTAGCTGGGTAATTACCAAAAGACCTAAAATGATCACGTCAAATATATAAACATAACTATACAAATCTTAATGAACTTGAGGAGCAATCCTTTCAATATTTAAGGGGATTTAATAGACTTAGTACATTTTCCGCCATTTTTGACACGGGCGACAACTTTTCTGTACACCAATAACCTACCGAAAAGAGGTCTACACTAAAAGGAACGAATTTGCTCCCAAACGGGGGAGCAAATTCGCTCCTTTTAGAGTACAGAGTTGTTTCCCTTGAGAATGTATCAATTTACTACACCTGCTGTACTTAACTCCAAAACTTTGATATAAGAATTGTGAACAGCTGCAAACATCCTTCCCTCCACCCCACGCCCGAGCAGACATTAACCACCGTAGTAACAACCCTATTTAACATGTCAAACATGTCAGTGATATTCACATACAGACATCCCTCTTTTTACCGACACTCTATACAACAACAAAATAAGTGATAATGACAATGTGGCTGTCACGAAATCTTCGCTTAAGAGGTAACAATTAGTCACAAATTTTGCAAGAATATTGTATTTCATGCTTGAAAGAAACAAATGTTTTGGATAATTTTGTTAGAATCGCCTCACTGAGGCGATTCTAACAAATATCCAAAACATATGTTATATGAGGGTATAAGAAATAAGAAAAAAAAACAAGACCTTTCTTACATAAAAGTAAAAAAGGATTGCCTTTGGAAACAAAAAACACACAAAATCACGAAAATCGGAGACTCGGTTTGATTAAGTCTCTTCATATGCAACACTGTAGTTTGCGAGGCTGTATTCGCCCCCTAGCGCCGGCTTAAGCGGTATTCGATTTTCAAAATAACCAGGATGGGCTCAATGATCCCAAAGGAAATAAATTATAATCTGCACTATAATCTGCCGGATTCTTTACAACAGCAAATTCATTTTAATGGCAACGTCTTTGGGAACAAATGCTGTCGTAGTAACGAGGGCTCACAGTACTTGTGGTTTATAATACATGGTGGTTTAATGGTTCATTTCAGTATCATATGAGCCGCGTCATGCGAAAACGTGCCTGCGGGCATATGCGGATAGCGAAGGCCCAGATCAGCCTGCGCACATCCGCAGTGTGACCAGGGCCTTCGCTGTCCGCTAACAGAATTATTTCACACAATAGAATATATCAACTGAGAGCAAATGCCAGGATGATCCTTTGCGCATTTGCAGGGTGACCTAAATCTGTGCATGTTGCGTACGTTCGAAGGTACTTGTTTCCACTTGATGCGGTCCATTTAAACTTTAGGAATGCAAGTGATACATTTTGAAATCATTTGAGCTGAGCCTTTAGAAAACAGGAATGTGGCAAATACAAGCAGAGTAGAATAAAGTCAGCATGCGCACGTGCACAGGCCGAGCGGAACCGTTTTGTTTGTTAGTATGCTCATTAGCAATATTCACCACTAATAATGCACATGCATATGCCCGGATGTACAGATTGCTCTCTTGGCTTTCGCTGTCCAAATACGATCCGAAGAATTTCTTGGCCAGTAAAGTTGCTTTGTTTCGTGCAAAACATGTTTGTGGGTTCTCACAGTCATGATTAGGGCAAACTGAACATAAGCTGACATAATTTTACATTTTAACTTAATTTACGTAGCAAATACGTTAATTTACGTTGACATTTCATGAACAGTCCTCTCTTGAAGAAAAGCAATTGCTTCCCCTTTTCAGGTTAGCAAACAGTATGTCATGAAAGTTATCTCCCTTGTAAATATTGGCAGAAAACCTACCAAACGTATCACTAAACGCTTAGCACTCTGGGTAAAATTTTCAGCAGACGACATATTGAAATTTTTTTTCTTATTTTTCCAAGAAAACAGGATCTGACATTTCATGCAAATTGTCTCCAACGGAGACAATTTTCATGAAATGTCAAAGCCTGTTTTCTGGGAAAATATTGGAAAAAAATTGCATGAAATATCAAATCCTGTTTTCTGGGGAAAAATAGAAAAACTATCATCAATCTGTAGTTTGCTGAATTAGACGAGAGAGATGCCGGCCTCGGGTGACTCAGTTGGATGCGCCCTCCGACTGGAGACCAGGAGATCGCAGGTTCACCCCCGCCGAGGTCGGCAACATTCTCTCGTGGAGATTGATCATGAAATATTTTCTACGGTCATTCTGTCCCTTCCGCTGATTCAAGAAGGGCAGTTGTCAGTTTTGGCGAAAGAATGTGCACAATACTGGTTAAACGCTTAGAGGACTAAGCCTGTCCAGTAAACGTGTGGTTAGGTAAACTGACCGCGCTCGACATGACCACATTGGGTTAACTGGGCCGTAAAACCTCAACACAAACAAACAAACAAGACAAGAGAGAGGTAAAAGGTTAAGCCTTAGAGCAGAGCTATGTTGTGTGGCCTTTCAACAATAGTGTTACATCCCAGCAGGCACATGATGTCTGTACAACGTCGCATCAACGTCGATGCAACGTCATGATGTTGAATCGACGTTGTGTCAACGTTACTTTGCCGCGGGAATTTGTGCTATATAATAATCAGACTCACCAGATGAGTTTTATATAAGAAATTGTTGGTACTATTTACCCTTGTCCTGCTGAACCCGGATATATCCTGCCTTTGCAAACAGTGTAGATCCAGATCAGTTGGCTTCTGAAGAAGCCAACTGATCTGGATCTGCACTGTTTGCCATTAAGTATGTGAATCTATATCAACAAACTTGATCAAGTAATCTGACTGGCTGAAAATTAGAAATGGGTGTGGCTTCTTAATTTATTCAGCAGGACAAGGTTTAAGACATACTCAGGTCATTTACATATAAATTTCCCAACACTTATTTCCCCGACTGTATTTTTATCAGCGTTAGAAAGATAACATTAGTGAAAATTACTTCGTTGTTGTATTTTCAAACTATAAAAAGAACTAAACTTTACCACAAGCTGAGTTACTGACAGAATGATTAAATTTTGCATTTGCGCAATTTTAATTGCAGCCGCTCTGGTTGACAGTGCCCCAATCTCTGGGGTGAGGCCAACAGAAAACTTTAATCATTCCGTAGCTTTGGATAAGAACTATGCCTTGTTTTGGAATTATAATGATACACATGTCACTTTTGAAGTCCATGTCAAGACGAGAGGATATGTCGGGTTCGGAATCTCAGACAAAGGGAAAATGTCTCCAGCGGATGTGGTTATGGGGTGGGTGAAGAATGGAGTGACACACTTTGCGGTAATCATATTAACCCTTGATCTGCTGAATAAATTAAGATGCTGTAACCTTTTCAAATGTTTAGCCAATCAGGTTACTTGATCCAGATTGTTGATATAAATTCACATACTGAATGGCAAACAGTGCAGATCCAGATTAGTTGGTTTCTTAGAAGCCAACTGATCTGGACCTACACTGTATGCAAAGGCAGGGTATATCCGGGCTCAGCAGGATAAGGGTTAATCGTAATAACTCTATGTATTAGACTGCATCAGGGTCTACAATTAACTTTTACATATATATAAACATAGTCGAATCAAAATGGATTCAAAACACAATAATCGAGACAAAACCTCTCCATCTTGTGTTAGTGTACTATTTGAAACCGTGTCCTAGTATGACGTTATTAACAATCAACTTTAATCTACATCGGGCAGTTATAAGCCCGACAGGAATCCCGTCGGGCCGATAATGATCCAATATAGATTTCAATAGAATGCTAGCTGGATAGGTATTTAATATGTGCGTTATTTTCTAGAAAAGTAATTTGAAATCCGTTGCAAAGGATGCCTACTCGACAGATGGCATCTTTTATTATAAGTCTTTGCTCTAAATCACTTGAATGTTAGAGCCGCAACGTGAGAAAACGTACCTTCTGACATGCGCACTCAACGGAGACTCAATTCAGCCTGCGCAACGCTCTCTGATCAGAGTCTTAACTGTCCGCACGAAGACATTTTGCATCCGTAGCTGTCTAAAATGTACTCATTGAAGATTCTGATCAAACTGAACAGCCTGATCTGAATCATCGCTGGGCGCATATGTCCGAAAGTACGTCTTCTGACGTTACGGCACACAATATTAGAGCCTCAGCACAGTTTAGGTGCAATACAGTGAACCCTCGTTACAACGACACCTTTTGTTCCCAAGGACGTTGCCATTAAAATGACTTTGCTGTTGTACAGAATACTAAATGAGCAGACCGATATGTAAGAAAGGTCTTGTTTAATTCTCATTTCTTCATGGAATATATGTTTTGGATATTTGTTAGAATCGCCTCAATGAGGCGATTCTAACAAATATCCAAAACATAAGTTTCTTTAGTGTATTAAATATAATATTCTTGTATAATTTGTGACTAAATGGTACCTTTTAAGCGAAGGTTTCGTGACAGTCAAATTGTCATTATAACGAATTTTGTCATTGTATCGAGTGTCGGTATGAAGAAGGTTGTCTGTACTACTGTACTCTGGAACAGGCATAAGTCCTATAAATAGTAACAATTTTCCAGGATGCAGTCCAAAACTTAACGAAGTTGTTAGCTAACATGATGTTAAAATTTCTATCTCGAAATATGGAAAATACCTTGATATTTTTGGCTGAAAAAAAATGTGAGTAGCTTTTGCATTGCAAAAGCTAGTCACATTTTTGCAGAAAAATATCAATGTATTTGAAAATACCATAGCTACATGTACAACAGTTAACGAGTTTGTCATTAACGAGCTCGTTTAGCTAACTATGCTTTGAACAACTGGGCCCAGTACTATAGCCCAGGCATAATAAAGGATGTACTATAAATAGTAACAATTATCTAGGATACAATCCAATATGGCTGGTGCTTATATTCCTCATACAAGCCTCTACCGAAGCCATACAGTAAAATAGTATAAAAATGCCCAGGAAGAACCACAATTAAAGAACTTAGTCTAGAAATGACCTATCTTAGTTTCAGAAATTACAAAGAAAAGGCCATAAAAGAAAGTCAGCTAACAAACATGAATATTTTTGTAATAATTTGAGAATGTCAGCTGTATTATGTTACTGCATTTAGGACTACCACACCACGACTGGGCATCAAACTCCCGTCCGCGACAATTCTCAAGACTGGACATTGTTACTAGGAATGGAAGATGACACGGGGACAATTCTCAAGTTTGTTAGAGAGATAGACACCTGTGACAGCGCTGAGGATACTGTTATTCAGGTAATACATGAACTATACTTCGAGGCAAAAATAAGTACAGTTGAACCTCAATGGCTCCAACATCTTTGGGACCACGGAAATTTGTTCGAGACATGGGTAGTTCGAGCACTGAGGGTTAATCATGGCTTCAGTTCAGGAAGCAAATAGCGATAATTTTGGGAAATCTTTTCGATTTTCTATACAACGATTGCATGGGGGAGTGTACTCATTAGAATCGCCTCGATGAGGCGATTCTAATGAGTACACACAATATACAATTCCATGATAAAATAAGAAAAATCCCTAAATATTTGTTTTCTTAAGCTATTGGAAGAATTTTATAGGGACTGAAAAAAGAGTTCGAATCATCCACGGTAAACGAGCCATCCGTGTTCGAGCCATTAAGCTTATACTTTATACAGGTAACTCGCTTTTGATTTTTCATCAGATGTTTACATATCCGCATAAATCTTTGGTGACTCTACCCATTTATGCCTAGTGGACTCCTCTACTATAACACTTTAAACTGGTTTATTTCCAATTGCAGGGAGTCTGGTACTGATCTGGGTGTATACGGTTTGCCAATGTTCCTTTTATGGGACGCTAGGCTCAATCGATTGCCTATAATTTGCAACAGTTTTCAGGAAAATATATCAAAGAGCAAGGAAATGGCACCGATTTTGTACGAATAACGATTCTGTGTCAATATTTGCGCATGAGTACTTTCTTTGCAACTTGCAATGTGGACAATAGAGATTACAGATAGAGTCGCTAGAAGTAAAAATAAGCAATAAGGTTATGTTTTACCTGCAAATGTATCATGAAGTGCAGCGTGGAATTCCAATACCCAGTAAAATGATATTTTTGACATTTTGACATTTATGTTCCTCCCCTGGTAGAATGCACTGAGTTTCTATTGTTCTATGGGACGTTTATTGACATTTTTCTTTTCAAAAAAAAAAAAAAGTTTTAGGAGATTTCATCTGAATTTGCCACAGAGACGCCAAGCAAAGCAACACGTTTTCGAAAATACCAAGTGAAAAGATCACACTAATTGAGATCTGGACTCTTTTAATTCCCTTTATTTTTCATTCAAAGAGAGATCGTTTGAGACGGGTAGAAATTCAAATAAAGTTTGACGCCGTTTGATGCCGGGAATTCGGATTAAAATAATGCTGCAGTTTTACTCGTTTACTCGCAAATATATGTACACGCCACTGTGCAAAATGCAAATAGCCATAGGCCTCATACGAAGTGAGTTGTGAGCATGAAATTTGTGCTGCTAATAAATCTCAAATTACTAACCTTTGCAGATCCTTTCTTGCTAAACATAGCTGAGCAGGAGAATTTCTAATAAATATAAAAATGCCAACCTTGAGGGTCACGGGTAAACTCAATCTGTAACCAACTCGGCCCCTGAGTCAACTCGGCCTCGGGTCAGCTCGGCGAGGTCAAGTTGGCCTGTTTTGTATGTTATGCTGTATGTTGGAGGAGGAGGTTACTTTCGGTAGGCTATCGTCATAACAATTTATAGTATATCTGGACACATAGCATGTCTGGAAACTGAAGATGAACGCCAACTCACGCTTGCACGCACTTGTCGAAATATCCGGGGTATTCACTTTGATATTAGGTCATTCTTTCGTTGATACAATCAATAGATTTGTTTTGTCCCACTGTGGTGCGTTGACTCGCCATGTTGAAGCTGAATGCATTTAGTTACAGTTGGATAGACACATACATGTTTATACCTGATCAAAGTGATTGTTGATCAGATATACACAGGCCGAACAAATGTTTACCTATCCAAATGCATCCAGGCCATACTACGGGGAGGCACTCTAGCTCACCAAGGCACAGAAAGTTTGCCTCTAGTCGTTTTTCTTTCAAATTTTAAAACACTTTAATCTCTAAATATCACTATTCATATTTTCCAAATGCTTAATCACTGTCCAAAAATCGCGAAACAATAATCAATTATCAAAAATCACTAAAGGAAGACTTTTCATTATGGCCTGAACTGTATTTTGACTTCATTTGTTTTAGAATGCATTTCACTCTGTCACCTCCGTCTCATGGACGGTTGGTCGAACACCATAAAGCGAACCACAGACTCTCAGGAAAGCTTGTGCCCAAGGTACTGCGTCCAGTACTTCTCCAGACGTGTCTTTAGGCGCCGCGAAAAACCTGAAGAAAACACACGAAAATAACTTAATAACAGCAGTTAACCCTAGTCCTGCTGCCCGGATATGTTCTGCATTTGCAAACAACGTAGATCCAGATCAATTGGCTTCTGAAGAAGCCAACTGATCTGGATCTGCACTGTTTGCCATTAAGTATGTGAATGGGTATCAACAATCTGGATCAAGTTATCTGATTTGCTGAAAATTAGAAATGGGGTTGGTATCTTTTCAGCAGGACAAGGATTAAGATTAAAGATGCCGCACATTAATGCCTCGTTCAAAGAACAAAGAAGACCGACAAGACGGATTGACAAACAGACATATGAATGAAATAAATGAAACTTACATACTCATGCGCCCTACCTACATGAACTACATTTCTACATACCCTAAATATATATATATATATATATATATATATATATATATATCACAGGCCACTCGCCCACTCGCCCACAAAACACATCAATCTATCCTTAGTATAGGGCCGAGGCCAAATTGACCCGGCCGAGATGACTCAACCCGGAACCTATAGTTGAGCACGAAAATCGTTTAACAACCTCGGGGTCACTGGATATTGGTAAAATATATCAAGGCAGTGGAAGATTATTGTCGCTCAGGTCATCATAAATGACACGAGAAAGCCGCAACGTGAGAATAAATCCCTTCGGACATATGCACCCAGAGAAGACTCAGAATCTTCGCCGGGCATACCGTGGATAGCCAAGGATCTCGGCTTCTATAGCCGGACGCCGGGCATACCGTGGATAGCCAAAGATCTCGGCTTCTATAGCCGGACGCCGGGCATACCGTGGATAGCCAAGGATCTCGGCTTCTACAGCCGGACGCCGAGCACACCGTGGATAGCCAAGGATCTCGGCTTCTATAGCCGGACGCCGGGCACACCGTGGATAGCCAAGGATCTCGGCTTCTATAGCCGGACGATGCATACTCTGCATCACGAAAACACGCCTATATAGTTTAGCCTAAGGCTGGCTAATCAGAGCTGAATCGATTATCAGTCCTGCCATTGTGATCGATAATCGATTAGTAATCGCTGAAGATTTTAACATAATTTTACCTATTTGAGCGTGACCCTTTCATATGTTATATATTATACTTTATTGCATGTACTTTCTCAGACAGGTCTGAGCAAACAGTGTAGATCCAGATGAGACGCCGCAAACGCGGCGTCTCATCAGGATCTACACTGTTTGCCACTCACTCATTGGACTTGTTCAAATTTATGATAAAGTATGGTAAGGAGGTGTCTTAATACTAAGGGTAAATACGGTAAAGTGACAAACACAGAAATCAAATGATCGATTATTAGCAAATCTTTAATGATAGGCATTTTTGTGGAATTTATCGATAAATTAATCGATTATCCGATTAATCGTGCCAGCCTTAGTTTAGCCCCTTAAACTCCACTTTATACAGTAAAACTGGGGTTTACAGGGGTATACATTATTTTTCTTATTTCTGCTCAAAACATAGATTGTGGGTACTCGTTAGAACCGCCTCGCCGAGGTTGTTCTAACAAGTACCCACAATCTATATTTTTAGCAGAAATTTTTCATCTGAAAGTTTTCATTTTTTGGTGGGAAAATTCTCAATAAATTTAAATAGGCCTGTGAATGCGTATATGTTACACAAACGAATACGTAACAAATGTGTTACATATGCGCACAACTGTACGCATACGTAACAAATTGTTACGTATGTGTTCAACTGTACGCATATGTAACGCATCACAATGTGAATGTGTTACGTTTGCGTACAACTGTACGCATATGTAACATGGGGACAAGCTAGTGTGAGGTTTTCGTATGATACGAGTATGTACGAACCATACATATATGTAACATCAGTTCATTCCTTGAAGTAGCGGTCACTATATCGGAAACGTTTACTGTGACCGATTTGTTTCTTACTATGCATGCTTTTTATTTGACCCTATTTGCAAAAACAACGCTTTGGCATGTTGCCAAAACTTTTATGTTTAATGTAATATATTACGTGTATTATAAGCTCTGTTGTACGTCGTCCATCCGTCCGTTAGCTTTTCATATTTTCAACAACTACTCCCAGTCTGTGGAATAGATTGACTTGAAACTTAGTTTTGGCATTGGAACAATTAGTAGATTAAAAATAGCTAAAATCATTTCGATCGGAAATTCAAGATGGTCACCATGGCCGCCATCTTGAAAATCTATTTTGAACTCCTTCTCCTGAACTAAAAATGACTCGAAACTTGGTATGAAGTACCGGGGCGACTTCTAGATAAAAAATAAATAGTTAAAGTTATTTCGATTGGAAATTCAATATGGCCGTCATGATCACCATCTTGAAATAAATGTTAAACTTCTTCTCAGGAACAATTAACTCGAAAATTAGTAGATAATATCAGAGTGACTTGTAGAACAAAACAGCTAAAATAGTAGCTTTCAAGTCTTTGGTTTGCCCATCCCAGAAATAGAAACAGGACCTTCCGCCTCGCAAGCTGAGCTATCGAGGATGACCTAGCCCTTACAATGTTGAGTTTACAAAATTGGTCATTCTATTTGAGATTTTCCTTATGCTCCAATTTCAAGTATATATTTTCAGGGAACCTTTGTTGCCACTTCCACAAAATTTTGCTTGCTAGTGAACAAAATACATTTTCACTGTCAGCAAAAAAAAAAAAAAAAAAAAAAAAAAAAAAATGGTGTGGCCATAAAAGTTCGCGCAAACTCTAATTTTGAAATGCAGAGATAAAAAATATCACAAATCAAGATTCTTTATGAATACGACCCAAGAGCGCTCCTGCAGGATCCCTCTGGGTCGTCACTGTTTAACTATATATGACCAGCGTCACTCCAAAAAGGACACCTGGACTTTAAAAACAGGGTAGACCCAGACCAGCGCGGCGTCTGATGTACAATTTCTATTCTGTATCAAAGACACAATCCAACAGTATCGATCTTTCTATGCAATTTTATAAAATGTGAAGATTTCGTATTGTTTGCACATGTGTAAATTTCGACATGTGGCATTCATACGCATATGTAACTGTTACATATGCGTACCATTGTACGCATATGTGACACATTTGTTACGTATTCGTTTGTGTGACATATGCGCACTCACATAGGTGTGTTTTCGTAATGGATTCAGACTGGGTGGATCAGCAGGCTGACCTGATCTTCACTAGGCGTAGATATTTGAAGATACATTCTCACATTGCGGTCCATATGCGGTTGTAAGAGTTCAGAGTAAGCACTGGTGGTGAGGACAATTGTTACAACACAGCACAACAGAAGACTAGAGGAACACTATTTTGTGACAATGCAAGGAAATTATTATTTTGATTGCCAAACCCTATAGGAACAGTATGGACAACAATGGTTTTAGATTTATGAAGCCTAAGCCCTAAAGGACAAGCATACACAAAACTGGGGTTATATTTATGAAAATCACGAACTAAAGTATTAACACTTCCAGACAGGCAGACCAAAATAGATACATGTGCAAATAGTGTAGATCTTGATGAGACGGCTCATAATGAGCCGTCTCATCAGGATCTATACTGTTTGCCATTCTGCTTTTGATTTTAGACTAAAACCACTATTTACATCAATGTATATGTCCGAATTCAAGGATGGAAGAGTCCACTTTAAAGCATCAGGAGTGAAAGGGTTCATATGCAAACATCCACAGCGCCAGAGTGATTACAGTATGTCTCCTCCCCCGGGCTAAATGTTTAATTCTTAATAAAAGACCATTGTTTCTACAAGCAGCTATCCTTCTATTTAGCTAAACCGTTTCAACAGCTTCAGACTTGTCAGTCGAATATGTACTTAGAACTTTCAGTTAGTGCATCAACTAAAGATGCATAACGTTTATACAACGTCGCAGTTATGCCAATGTAACGTCATACACAACGTCGCAGTAACGTCGATGCAACGAAACGTTGCATCGACGTAACTGCGACGTTATGAGGTTGCATCGACGTTACTGTGACGTTGTGTAAGCGCAATGTGTCCGTTGACGTTGAATTGACGTTACTGCGAACTTGTTTAAACGTCATGTGCCCGCTGGGATCTGACGTTGCACCAACGTTACTGCGAGATATTACCATTAATATATATTTATAACGAATGTATGCAGAAGAACGTAAACAGTGGGTTCAGCTTTGTATTATAGGGCGGACTAGCCACACCTGAGGCCTCGCGAGAGAACTGCAGAATGGATAAAGTAAAATGTTGCCAACAATCCCCAAGTGAATTAGTTGGCAGCTTTTGTTTCTAGTCATTTAATCAGCTGTTATGCAACCACAGTAGGACCATTATAGACAAGAATGGACATCTTCACACTTTCATTTTTTTTTTCATACTTTCATTCAGATGCATTACGTCAACACGCCTATTCAAATATATTGAAAATTTCACCTCCAAAAAAACTATACATTTTCAGATAAAAATTCTGATATTTTTTTATAGTTCTGCTCAAAACATAGATTGTGGGTACTCGTTAGAACCGGCTCGCATACGGACCTCGCAGAGGCGGTTCTAACGAGTACCTACAGTCTATGTCTTTTTAGCAGAAATAAGAATATTATGTATCACCTGTAAACCCCAGTTTTATTATATAAAAGTGGCGTTTAAGGGGATCAAAATTATAGATATATGTTTTCGTGATGGGATGAAGCTAATCGAAGCTAATTAATTGGAAATAAGACCTCAGAATGGACTCAGTGATCCCAATGGCCTATAAAAAATATAGATTTTACTATAATGAATTACGGGGATACTTTAAGAACAACAGATTTGCGATTTTATTGTTGAAGGATTATTCGCTAATGTGAAAATTCATACATATTACTACTACATATTCATGTCAATTTTGTGTTTCCTGTCACGAAAATCTATTTACGTTTAATAAATCAAAAGCTATTTGACATTCTTATATCTGGAATACTGTTCTCAGCACCCAACTCTATGTCGTGAGTTTAATAAATAGTGCTAAAGAAATGAAATTCATCAGTAATTTTTGTAATTGATTTGGATGGCGATAAGTAACATGTAAGTTAATGCTTAGCACTCGAGGCAGACGACATATTGATTTATATATATATATATATATATATATATATATATATATATATATATATATATATATATATATATATATATATATATATGTTTTTCCCAGAAAACAGGTTTTGACTTTTCATGCAATTTGTCACAAATGGAGACAATTTGAATGAGTTGGCAAATCCTGTTTTCTGGGACAAATAAGAAAAATATCATCAATTTGTCGACTTTTGAATTAGCCCAGAGAATGCTGATATCAAACTTTATTTAAATATCAAAAATCTAATTTTCAGGAGGATACTGTTCGACTTATCTACTCTTACAATGACAACGACCCTGCGAATGAAACCAGTCTGTTCTATCATGGTCCAAACACGAGAGGAACGAAGTCAGTTTCTCTTCTGAGCGAGTTCCAGGCTCCAGACAACCTACCATCTGATCTTAGACATATTGAATTCTTCCAGAGAAACGTAGGTTATAATGAAGAATATAGAGTACCCAGTCAGCATTCTACGTAAATTTATATCGGGCTGTCATCGGCCCGTCAGGGTAGCTGACGGGCCGATGACGGCCCGATGTAGATTTACGTAGAATGCTAGCTGGGGTAAACCCTTTTTTTTCATTCATACGGACCTTGTTCATTATCAACGAATGTCAACAGTCCTCTGTTTTGTGTAATCGCAGCTTTGTGATTATTTATAGAGTCTCTGACAGTGACAAAAGATTGACATAAACTACTTATAGATACTGTTTGTATAGGCAGTCCTTCAGTTTCTACGCCCATGTGCGTTGACAAAGAGTTTGCCACTGCCTCGGAAGCAAGGTCATGGACTGGTCCAATGCTTTTTTCGATGGACTGCTCAACGTTATAGTGTAACCAAGAATTAGCTTTCATAAAAGCTTGGTCTACGCTTAGTACACCGTGTGCTAAGCGTAGACCAAGCTGTTTGTGAAACCTAATAGGATGTTTTAGGGATTTCCATTATGACGTAAAATTTGCACATGCTCACCTAACTGGCTGTCAATTCATCGTCTAGCACTGTGTTTCGCTACGTAAAAATGTAGATTTTAATCATGAAAAAGAAAATCAGGATCTAGTTGTAGTTGATCGTAATTTTTGAAACTTGTTTTTAGTACACGTTTATCCTAAAATATGCCTTTACCCAGGTTCTTAATATTTCAACAGGAAATGATAGAATTTGTATTTATTAAAGTTTGAATTCTAACACAGCGCATGACAAAAGAAGGAAGATAAATTCTTTCGGTAAATAACCATAATTTATTTATTTTTCACTAATGATTTATTTACGATGTTTTTAAGCACGGTGTAAAATTATTAACAAAATTTATATCACAAATAGCCATGTTCAGACAGAAATATCAACGTCCATGCAAGTGATACATTTTGTAGGTTTACACATACGTAGTATCGGATCTTGAGAAATTGCCAAAATGAACATGCGAGAAGGAACTAAAATAATTGACTTTGAATGTATTCCGTTACAATTCATTCTGGTGAATGGACGCCCTCTGCGTGTCATCAGTAATTTATTCTGAAGGCTTGAAGCGTACCGTGAAGATACCACGGATTGTTTCGTGTATCAACACGTTTCCTTCAGCGTGACCTCAGGGCTCAAGACACCAACAGAACGCATACGTCTTCAATGTGTGAAAGAGTACTTGCTTTAATCAAGTATGCCGCTTGAGTAGACAATTTAGGGTCAGAATTGGACGTCTATGAAAACGCCTACAGAGTCAAGCATAACTCAACATAGAGTACTTACATCTCATTTTCTTTGTTTTGAGTAAACAAACAACATACGTATTCAATGTGATGACGTTCACCTCTGTTGATATGACGTTGTTTCAATGCTATGCACCCACTGGATGTTTTCCATTTTTATTAGTATTACGATTATAATTAATGAGAAAAGACATGTTTATTTATAGTAATATGCTCTTTGACAGCAAAACGATTTCACGGGAACAATTTAAAAAAATATATATATATATAATTTCACAAATGTTTGGGATAAAAAAAAGCACGGTATTAAAATTGATATGTAATATATAAAAAAACTAATATGAAATTTCTTTTTCATTTCTCTGCATGGTTTCTAGAATTATTTATCAAACGGCGCTATAACACATTCAATTGCCAAAGAAACTTTGTTTTCTTTATAACTTCTTAGCAAGTTTGACGGCAAGGGCTATCCCTTGTCTATTTACAGAGCCGGACGTGCGCCATAAAAAGCTCCTATTCTTGTAGCGAGATAGATATGATATAAATGACCAATGATTACTGTTCTTATAGAGTGAGTTTAATTAAGTCTCTAGGAAACATAGTTATGATTGATTCATATCAATTCATGGGTAGAGACAGAATAATGGAACAACACAAGTACACCGATTAGCTAATCTATTCATAGACATTCCTATCGAACTCCAGTCCGAGGCAAGGTTAGTGGAGTCGATCACTGCCCTTACCCTTGGACGGCACAGAACAACACTTGCTTATATGCGTCTTTATTATATGACGTCGCTATTACCCAGAGAATAACGTTATGTCATTAGATATAGTATGACCAGACGTTACATAACTTTTGGTTACTGACACATTGCGTCATGGAGCCGACTGTAACAAAGTTATGTTTTCTGTTGGGAGACGCTTCAACTTCTGTGGCCGTAAAATACCGTTTGATCATTTGTGGCCGTTTCATATGAAATTTATCAAACTCTCCGAATGCTCGTTTCATAAATTTCAAATGAAATGAGATCAAATGACCACTCTCTATATATATAGCATTCGGTTGATAACTAATACGTTCTCGATACAACAATCCATTTGAACTCGCCAACAGAAATGTCCTGATAGTTACATAGATATGACTTAAATACGTACGCAATGGCTATTGCACTTGTAGAGGGTCTCTTATTGTGATATTGATATCACATAAATGACTAATAGTTATTGTCTTTTGTACACAATTCCTGGTAGTGGCATAGAGTTGATATAAATAATGACCAATAGTTATTCTGTTTATAGAATGACCCTGATGCATATTTAGGTTTTGGACTTCTATGATAGTGAGATCAACCCAGGTACGATCCCTGTGAGGACAAATAGTAAAATATTCTATTCAAATGCACGAATGTTTAATGTTCTCGCTGTTTACAGATTTGATATGAATGGTTTGCAACATTCGGACATATTATCTAAGTGACGTGCAATCATGATTTTCTGTTGCAGTTCATTGTTTCGAATGCTAGTACTACCTACCATTGTATGGGATTTCAGCTGCCAGACCTTGGAGGAAAACATCATATCATTCACGTAAGTATCAAATAAGTACCACTAGAAACAATCCCTTACTTTGTAGGTCATATGTGGGCAACATATGTCCAGATCAGCCTGAGCTTTCACGCAATCTGATCCGCTAACAGAATTTATGGATACTGCAGGCAGAATATATTAACAGAGAAGATCGTGGCCAGTCTGAGCAGATACGCGGGCTGATCTGGTTCTCATCTGTTAGCATGTGGCAACATAGTCCTTTCTTGTGATGCTCATCATATTATTAGGCGGGCGTAAGTCTGTCTACAGTCAAGGTGTTCACCGATACCAGACAGGAATTTTCTTGCATACCGGATAAGGATTTCCGCAATAAGGATAAGCAACTCCGGTGCTAGCAATTCTTATCTCACACATCCTTATCCGTCCCGTAGGACAGATAAAGATCGAGATTGTTCACGTGTTTGATATACACTGGTTGTATAGGACGCCACGGTACGCCATCGTTAAGGTTGACGTCACTAAACGTCACAGTATTGTCATCACAATATGGCGGACGTCTGCAATCGAAGTGACTGCATTACGAGGGTCCTGCAAAAAGTTCTGTCTCTAATAGGCTTCCTAAGTTTTATCCCAGGTATATTTGAAAATGCTTCATTGCACTTGAATGGTGTGTTGAATAGCTAACGATACCCGTTTATTTCATGCAAATTGCTTTCCAACTGTCCGAGTTATTTCAAATTGAAATAGATACAGTCATATACACTGTCCAATTTACTTGTTACATTGGAACATTGACCAGAAGACTGAAATTCGTAGTTATATTCAATGCAGCATTAGGCTTAATATAGATTCAAAGCAGATATTTAATGAATTGTGTGGTATATATGGACATCAGACCATTTCAATGCGCACAGTTTTTAGGTGAGTTAAAGATTTGAAAGCTGGGAAATTTTCTGTTGAAGATGATACCCGTCCTGGAAGGCCTAAAACCTCTGTTACCAAGGCTAACATCGCTACTGTAAAGATTGTTGTCGAACAGGATACGCGATTGTCTGTCAATGATATAGCTAGTTGTATTGGCATATCAGATGGCAGTGGGCAAACAATTCTGAAAAAGCGTTTGGACCTGAGAAAGGTTTGCGCTAGGTGGGTACCTCATTTGCTAACTGAGGAGCAAAAGACACAATGCCTTAAATGTGCCCGGGAACTTTTGAAAACATACAAATGCTGTAATAGTCGGGTTATTTCTAACTTGCTAACAGGTGATGAAACCCGAGTGTACATGTTTGAGCCGCAAAGAAGGGCTGGTAATAAGCAATGGAAGCGAAAAGATAAAAAACCATGTATTGCCAAGAGAACCATAAGTTCGAAAAAGATGTTGTACGCAAATTTCTTTAATTCAAGTTGGCCAGTCGTTCAAGTGCCTTGTCCATCTGGTCATACAGTCACTGGCCGATTCTACAAGAACTCTGTACTGAAGAAAGTGAAAGAGTTTTACAATAAGAAACGCCCAGCAAAGGATTGTCAGGAGTCCACCTTTTACATGACAACGCCTCCTCCCATACGTGTGAGGTTGTTAAGTCTTTTTGGGCTCCTGAAAAGGTGAAAAATTTAAACAATCCACCTAGACATCTAGAAGTTCTCTTTGCAGCGCTATTTATCAGTGTCTCCAACAGATACCAAAAGAAAACTATTTATCTGCTTTTCGTAACTGGGTGAAAAGGTTACAAAAATGTGTTTCAGTAAAGGGGGAATACTTTGAAGGTTTGTAATAAAAATATATTTGATAAAACGTAGCACTGAAGTAATCCGAACCCAGTGACAAAACATTTTGCAGGAGCCTCGTATCAAAATCCCACTTTCAGAAATAAAAGGTGTGCAAGAAAAAGAATCTATCATGGGTGTGAGGGACAGATAGAAAAATCTGTCCCTCGGGATCAGAGCCTGACATCACGCGGCAAGCCTCGTGATACCAGACAGGAACCCTCGGGGCGGATTTTTTTTATCTACTCCTCACACCTATGATAGATTCTTATATTCTTGCACACCAGATTAGGAAATCCTGAATTTAACCCTGGAATAGACATTCTCATTCTACCCAGGTTATCCAACTCAGGGTAAGACAAAAATCGAGACCTCACAAGTTTGTTAGGCACTGGTTGTAATGGACGTCACGTATGCCATTGTTCAGGTTTACGTCACTGAAAGTAATGACGTCATTAAACGCCATAGTATTGTCATCACATTATGGCGAACGCCACCAATCGAGCTGACTGCATTATCAAAACATCTACGTTCAGAAATGAAAGGTGTGCAAGAAAAAGAATCTATCGTGTGTGACGAGTACATAGAAAAATCCGTTCCTCGCGATCACAGTCTGGCATCACTCGGCAAGCCTCGTGATGCCAGACAGTGATCCTCGGAACGAAATTTTCTGTCTACCCCTCACACCAGTGACAGATCCTTACATGTATATTCCACGGAGGGTATTAGTGCACCGGCTGGAACGTAAAACACAGATGGTACAGTCTGCCAGTTTACATGTTGTATAATATAAGGATCTATCATTGGTGTAAGGGATAGATAGAAAAATCCGCCCCGAAGATCACTGTCTGGATCATGAGGCTTGACCCTCGTTAGAAGCAATGTATGCTCACTCTTTTTTTGAGTTGATTGTTTACAATCGAGCCAAAGTATACATACAGGAAATATTTCCTTAAGGTTGTTGTCCACGTGATTATCATTGATAAGCAGTGCAAAGGTTATGTGTAGAAACTGGGCTGGGACCTTTACAAACCGTGGAGGCCCGGATCAGACGCCGCAGAACGCGGCGTCTGATCCATATCTGCACTGTTTGCTTAAATAACAGGAGGTTAAGGGTTAAATGAAACAGTCTTGTCCCCGTTCAGGACCATTTTCCCAGCCTACACTCGAACGAAAATCGACCCACTAACTGCTGTCAGTGCTTTGAGTTTTGGTATTAGGGTAAATATTCTAATTTATTTTATTTTTTTCTCTGCTTTTCTATCGTACGTCAAACAGAATGGTAGAAGAATATTATGAATACATATGCCATGTTAGTTTCCTGAGCTGTTAAATATGCAAATGAGTCGGGACACATTATTTCCTACAAGATTGTCTGCACGCAAAGCGAAGACTCGGATCAGCGTGTGCATCCGCAAGATCTGATCAGTCTTCGCAGGGCACCTGTGGATAGCCAAGTATTCAAAGCGTCTTCAGGCGGACATCGAAGACTCTGATCAGCCTGTGTGGATGCGCAGGCTGATCTGTGTCTTCGCTAGGCGCACATGCAATCTTGTAGGAAATGCCGCGCCCCAGCTCAAATAAAGTTTATGTTCTGTTCTGTACAAAACTGTTTGATATTCTCTAGTACGAGCCGGTGATAACCCCTGGGAACGAGTTACACTTTCATCATGTTGTAATCTATAGTTGTCCAGGAAACTATTCAAGATATGACGGCGTGCAAGGCCATTGTTATACCGCTGATCGACCGCTTCCCTATTGCACTGATGTCATGATTGCTTGGGCCATAGGTGGCGAGGTAAGCTTAAATCAAATTTGATCCGATGAAGCAGAAAAAAATGAATATCGATTATTTAAGCTGTAAACGTATTCAAATAAAAATCTTAAAGGTTTCCCTTCGAAGCATATAACACACAAAAGAACGAAATTTTGAGACTCGCGGTCCTATTAATGGTTTTCTTGTGTTCTGGCTTCATATCGCTATTGAACCCTTTGCTTTGTTTCATCACAGTGTTTTGATTATATATATTGTTTCACTAAGATGTCTTACGGATTAGGTAGAGGACCCCTATCCGGAATGTACATATATTTGTAATTTGGAGTTGCATTAGAATTCAGGGTGGGATTTCGTGCGAGTAAAACTAGTTTAACCAATTTATGCTGAATGGACCCTTCTACCTTCACTCTTCGGACTGGTTTATTTCCAGTATGAGGGTGTCTGGTTAGTTTTTATTGCTACCATTTTTTTATAGAAATTCCTATATTTACTGCAAACAGTGTAGACCCTGATCAGACGCCGCGTTCTGCGACGGCTGATCTGGGTCTACATTGTTTGCTAATGTCCCTTTTATGGGACATTAGGCATCAATGGGTTAAGCCGTGCAGTAGTATTTCTACTTGTCGTTCGAAGGCGGTGTTGCAGTTCGTCTTTGCTTGTGGGTCGATGGTCTATATGTGCATTACGAAAACACGCCTATTCAAATTCACCCCCCCCCACCCCCCACCCCACTCTCTCTCTCTCTCTCTCTCTCTCTCTCTCTCTCTCTCTCTCTCTCTCTGAATAACCAAACTCTTAGGTACTCAAAGTCAACAAGTGTTTTTCACTTCTTTCACACCTAATATACAACCTCCATTACAACTAATAATCCACTGCATTTATTAAATAAACAACTAAATACACAGTACTGATGTACAGACATACCCACTTTTTCTGTTTTACCCACGTTTCTCTATAATTGTTGCTTTTCCTACTCTTTCTAATGATACAATTATCTAAGTTTTTTTTAATTGAATGAGATCGTAGTTTATATTGATTGTATGAATGCATATGAACAGTAATTCAGAGTATCACTTGTACATGATCTTCGCCTTCTTTTCACAGTTGTTATTATCAAGGAGAAGAACTAAATAAGTAATATTGCTTTCGTTCTGATCCTTTAATATGTATTTTCATAACATTATATTTGTACCCATGTATACTTTGTGAAATAAAATATGTTTAAACCAAATATA
Source organism: Anodontia alba (assembly GCA_964016985.1). NCBI lineage: Eukaryota > Metazoa > Mollusca > Bivalvia > Lucinida > Lucinidae > Anodontia > Anodontia alba. The sequence goes on from OZ024821.1 coordinate 47,695,581, forward strand.
TTGAAAATTTTACCTCCAAAAAACTGAAAATTTTCAGATAAAAATCTCCGATATTTTTTCATATTTCTGCTCAAAACATAGATTGTGGGTACTCGTTAGAACCGCCTCGGCGAGGCGGTTCTAACGAGTACCCACAATCTATGTTTTTGAACAGAAATAAGAAAAATAATGAATACCCCTATAAACCCCAGTTTTACTACATAAAAGTGGGGTTTAAGGGGGTCAAAATTATGTAGGCATGTTTACGTGATGTGGGCGTTTGTTTTGTCTTTATTTGCTCCTCATCTCTCCTTCTTTTACTGCCTTGGGAAGGCTGTGCGTCGTGATTGTGTCATTTCTGGGTATTTTTACAACTTTTTGGGGGCGGTTGCCAAAACGCCACCAGATTTAACATACCACATTTGAACAATCTGTTTTCCGGTTACTACCAACCTAAAATACAACCTCACAAACAGTTGTCTGCTAACGCTGATAATATTAAATTCTGCATTCAACCATATTAGCCTTATACACTTTAATGTTTATAAATAGCGAATAAATAACTGAAAAACAAAGAAAACTACAAACTTTTGAAGAAATAAGATTTTAACCATATTGAGTTCGATATTGGCGGGCGATTAAGAATAATTAATTAAACGCGCCAAATCTTAAAGCGTTGGATAAAACGTGTAACCCGAGACGCGGTCTTACTAAACACTTAAAAAGATCTTACTAAACATTTAAAAGGACCTTTTTCACTGAAAACGGCCGAAAAGGGGTTATCGGGTACCGAAAATGACTATAGATATGATATTAAAATTTACATAGGACTTTTGACATTGAAAAGAAAATTTTTACACCAAAAATTCATAATGTTAAAATTGCCTGCCTTTCTGCTCTCAGATTACATTTTAAAATAAAGTATACTGCTCAGGTTTGACAGCGTCCCCATCAGCACTCTCAGTGCTTTGATTTTCATTCAGTATTAACTCAAGTATTCTGGCATCTTATATGAGCCGAGGCATAGACTACAAGCGAGCCCAGTGATAATTCAGATCCTTCTGTGCATCCGCTAGGCAGACAGTGCACATGAAATGTCTTATTTACTCTGAAAAATACTAAAAATAATCCAAATGTCGTCTGTTGCAGTTGTAATTGGCGCTTGAATGGCTAATATCTGGCGATAAAGCCCACGAGCAATTTGGTTTCTTTTGAACCTAAATTAACCTTTTATACCTAAAGTAGTCAAAACTGACATCACTGGAAGGTACATGCTTTATTTCTTTTTACATTTGGTTTAATACCTGCAGAAAAGAAATATTTGAACATTCGGGCCGCAACATGATAAAACATACCTTGACAAGTGCGCCAAACAAAGACTCAAATCACCATTTTATTATCGCCGTCTGATCAGAGACTTTGCTGATTGTATCAGAAAATCTTGCATCCTTGGCTGTCCAAAATGCACCAACCTTGAGCGCCCAGCGAAGATTCAGATCAGCCTGCGCATTTGCGCAGTCTGATCTGAATTTTCGCTGGGCGCTCACGTCCAAAGGTACGTTTTCTGATGTAGCGGCCCTTTTATTCAGTGTAGTTACTACTTTCAGCCATTTTATTTCCCGTCCAACGCCGGTTACTCGATAGGAGGTCCCGATGATGCCACATTCTTCATCATGGAAACCCATTATGACAATCCGAAATTAGAATCAGGTATGCAGTCTAGTATAACACAGGTAGAAAAATATCATCTAGAGGGAATGACCCTTTGAAGTAACACACACAGACGCACACATGCACGCACACACACACACACATGACCCTTTGAAGTAACACACACACACACGCACGCTCACACTCGCACGCACACGCACAAGCACTCAGTCACACACATAAAATATCCGATGTGGAAATTTCTGGTCAAGACTAGCCACTTGCGGTCAAGTATGCCTCATCAGTGACCTGTACGTCAATTTTCAGGATCCTGGAATGGGCTTAGTGGTCACAAAGGAACAGAACATATATACTACACTAAACTGAAGTTCGAGACATTTTACGACCGCCACACGGCAATAATAAAACAAACTGTATATAAACAGATTCCAAAAGGAATGGTCCTTCAAGGACACACACACGCACTCTCTCTCTCTGTGTCTCTCTGTCTGTCTCTCTCTTTCTCTCTCTCTCAAACACACACACGCGCGCATGAATGAATGAAAATACTGAAATGTTGAAGACCAGCTTGTTTTGGCCAATTAGTGGCTTTAGACGCCACTACAGTGCGAGGAAAATGCGCATGCAACGTTTTGAAATAATCTTCAAGGAGTCCCGGAAGTCATGCAATAATGAGAAAACTTAAGGTGACTAGATACATTTTCAATGGAGGCAAGTCTGTCAAAATCAAATCCCTCCACCAGCCCTTTCTTGAAAGGGGTCTGCTCCTTTTAGAATATAAAAGTTGCTTCCCTGTAAAAATGGCGGAACACATACCATGTAGCCAATCCCCTTAAATAATGGACGGCGCTGTCAACGAACCAGAACCATTTCGTATAGTCCACTCATAGAAAATGTTGGCTGAATGGCAAAACTATGTAGATCTTGATAAGGCGCAGCATTCTATGACGTTTGGTTTGGAGCGACATTTTGGTTCTAATTAATCTCTTCAAATAGTTAGCGCACATACTGTACTCGTACCTTTTTTCATCACTTGGTTTTGGTTTACATGTTTACTGTGCTGTTTCATTCATAGGCTAAGACAGCCTTTTTGCCAACAGTACAATTAATGTGCATGTTTCACATTTGAACGTAGGTGAAGATTTTGTACCTTTAACCCCACCCCTGGTAGTTTTTGCTATTGACCGTTTTAAGATGGTGGCTCGGGTTTTGTTCGTTCTTTGTATGGCATTATGGCTGCTTGCTGCAGGACGTTTTTACGTTTATCCTGTTTATTGTCTTGATATTCTGTTAAGTGGATCCTATTTGGCATTGTGATCACTTTGATGGGAAAGAGGGATCCGGTTGCTTCATTCTTTCGAATTGAATGTATATGTAAAGTAACAATTGTTTTCTCAAATACTACAAGAACTGAGACATTCTTCAATTCTATGTTTCACGTAACAAAATGAGCTTTTATCTTCGGGATATAATAATACAAATACAATTGTTTTATAGGCAACTAAACATTATAGCATGCTAATGGCCAAACTGTTTTGCAAGTGGAAAATATGATTAGCAGAGGAGTAATATCTTCAACATCCGTCATAGGTGGATTGCACAGTCTACATTTTTTTCTTAATGTTGAACTTTAGGCAACATTTAATAATTGTATTATCAAGCAAGACAGAAAAAGTATTTAGACCCGTGTAGGCGCAAATAACTCAAAGAAAATCACCACTGGCAGTAAACTACATCAACACCGAATGCTACTCAAACTGAATGTATATTTCTCACACAGTGTGGCTTAATTCTAAATATACGATAAAATACAAATAACTTTATTCAGCATTTAAGCAATACAATGTTTGTTGCCAAAGAAATACTAATCAAACCAATTAATCAATGTATTATTCACCATAAACCAAATACAAAAACAAAATATATATTAGTGATGACAACAAAACACCAACAGATCTAGCCTCTTTGCCGAGGAGCTAAGCAAATAAATACCTACAAATACATACTCGTACCTACAGTCGACTCTCCTTCTCTCAAAGCACACGAGACAAGATTCTTTACCCTAGCGATTATGGAAAGACCGAGGGAACTAAGACATGAAGCATGTAAGGAAATTTCAAGTAAAATCCCTTGACTGCCCCTGACAAGTAAATTAATTGCGTTTTTATCAATGAGCCAACATGAGTCAATTGCGATTCCGTAATACTTATTTGTCAATATAGATAAAGCTTTCAAAATATAACCTTATTCGGTGACCCAAGGCTTCTGGTTCCCAGCCGTATAACGTCAAATAGAAAACCGGAGCCAAAAGTCACAGGTCACAGGACAAGGCTACATTTATACCTATACACTTAATTACATCTAATTGTCATTCCTTTACCTGAAAATAATATATATTAATTTTGCCATATTCAATATTACATGTTCATTAGTTTTTGACATCATGTCATCAAATTTATTCAAAGTTGGCCAATGCCAATAATATTGCTTCAAGTATTTTTCGTCGTAAATCTTTGTAAAACGGGCATACTAGCAGGAAATGATATTCATTTTCTACAGAATTACCATTATATTTACATATTCGTTTACTTCTGTCTATATTTTGATATTTGCTCAATAACTAAATCATGTGATGTTAATCTAAACTTACCCAGCACTATCCTGTTTTTATTTTCGAAGATAAAATTCAAATAGTTTTCAAAATTAAAATCATGTTTATAACGAGCATATAATAAAAGTCTGTTTGAATTATGAATGGTGGCATACCATGTTTGCTTGTACATATCAAATGTTCTTTGTTTCATCGAAAGGGATATCTGTTTCAAATTGATAGATCCAAATATTGCGGAGCCCAAGACTATCTAAAATACCTTTAAATTGGTGGGCCCAGTTTAAACCATTGTAACCTCTGTTATTATCTGCGTCACGTTTAATCAACATGTATATTTTCTTTGGTATAAAATATAAATGAAATATAAAGAAAAATAAAGAAATATTAATCAAACAATGACAACATACACGAAGACAATTGCCTCGTTTACCGATGAGCAAGACTGCAAAGATCAAATTAACGTGTAAAACAGAGATGCTCAAGAAGAATAAAATAAAAAATAATATAGACTTAAGATAGGCGTTTTACTGGCTAAAACGATATATTTAGCTAAATTATTATGTTTTCTGTTGTCGCAGACAAAATATTTTTCTAAAATATACAGATCGCGTGTATCAAATCAAGCGTCACTTAAATTGCCAATAACGTGTCCGATTTATATGCATAAATATGACGAAACTCTGAGTAAAGATTTCATACCTGTAAAATCGATTTAACCCCTACCACACCGGGTAGTTTTGTTTACTACTGTACGTTCTAAGGTGGTAAGTATGGTCTTGCTCGTTTTGTGCCTGTCATTGTGGCTGAAATGCAAATCCGTTGTTCCTAAATGAACTGGTCTGAGACAGGAGTAGTGGAGCCGATCTTTGAGCATGCGCCTGGACAGTGTAAAAGTACACTTGTTTCAGTCAGCAGGGTTCATTTTGGACTGCTGTTTCAAGACATGGGGAGCAGATTCTTTCCTTTTGAATAGATCCTTTTGTAGAAGGAATCAAAACAAATTAAGCAAGGGTTTATTCCCTTGAAAGGGTATAGACCAATTTGAAGAAAGGAGCAAAACAAATTTGGCAAGTTTTCTCTCTTGAAAGCGTATCAATTCCCCTTAAATTCGTCTATTTCAGGTATAATTGACAGTTCCGGTATTCGAATATCCATTACCAAATCACTCCGCCCCAATGACGTTGGTCTTTTGTACATTGGTCAGGAGGTAAAGTGGCAACAAGTAGTTCCGCCCTTCCAAAAGGACTTTCTTTCCACGGGTTACTGTTCTGAAAATTGTGTTACAAAGGTAATACTGTTAAGACCGCAAGTAACACCAGAAAACGTATCTTTGGACATGTACGCCCAGCGAAGATACAGATCAGCCTGCGCATTCGCGCAATCTGATCAGAATTTTCACTACGCGCATTTTGGATAGCCAAAGATGTAAAATTTCTTCATGCAGACAACGAAGAGAGATGAGACGAACCTGAGTCTGTTGTAGTCATCATTACGAAAACAATATTCTGAGAATTTTAGCACCAAAAAATGAAAATTTTCAGGTAAAAATTCTAATATTCATATTTCTGCTAAAAAAAAAAATAGATTATGGGTACTCGTTAGAACTGTCTTGCCAAGGCGGTTCTAACGAGTACCCCAATCTATGTTTAGAGCAGAAAAATAATGTATACCCTTGTAAAGCCCAGTTTTACTATATAAAAGTGGGGTTTAATGGGGCCAACATTTAATTGGCATGTTTTCGTGATGTTTCTACGGTGTGTTTCTTGTGACCAAAGGGAACAGAACTCACTCGTACAAATAATATAAAGCTGTGGATACCCATGACAGGCCACAATCACGGAACACATCCTACCCAAGGCATTGAAGAAGACTTGAATATCACACATTTCCATTTCCAATGATAAGTTCAAGAGGCAGAGAAGTCAGAGCCAGAACCTATTTTTACTTCATAAGTATAAATAAAATAATGAAAACTCAATTAGCATTACGAAAACACGCCTATTCAAATATATAGAAAATTTCACCTCCAAAATATTAAAATTTTCAGATAAAAAAACTCTGATATTTTTCATATTTCTACTCAAAACATAGATTGTGGGTACTCGTTAGAACCGCCTCGGCGAGGCGGTTCTAACGAGTACCCACAATTTTTTAGCAGAAATAAGAAAAATAATCTATACCCCTGTAAACCCCAGTTTTACTATATAAAAGTGGGGTTTAAGGGGGTCAAAATATTATAGGGATGTTTTCGTGATGTGTTTGTTTCAGTTCAGAACTAGCGTTTATGTAAAGTGGAAACTACGTTAATGCAAACCAATTAATGCAGTCTATTATATATACTCAAAGGCAATAAAAAGTATACAGTTTCGAGTTTTGAGTACCGGCTCGTGTTGTTCTTTTTTCGTTAAAATGTTTCAATGGTCATTTTTGTCAAACGTCAGTCTTTGAAAATCACAAAATTAATTCTTTCGCATTCATACTTAATGGAGTTATGAGCCCGTAAATTAAAACCAGCATTTCCAGTCATAACTCACTTTGTATAAAACAAATATCATTTTACTTTTCATATATGTCTGTGAGTAAAACCACACATTATTTAATTCGAAATTGTCATCAAATGACGTCAAGCTGAATTTGATTTTTCCCGTCTTAAATTATCTTCCTTTGAATGAAAAATATAGGGAATTTAAAGAGTCTATATCTGAAGTGGCTTTGGTCGTTTTCACTTGATTGTTTTCGAAAAAGTGTTGCTTAGCTTAGCCTCCTTGTAACACATACATATAAAACTCTTAAAACCATTTATTTAACAGAACAATGTCAATTGATGCCCCATAGAAATTCAGTGCATTCCGTCAGAAGTGGAACGAAAATATCAAAAACGTCATGTCCTTGGTAAAGAAATTTGACAGTGTACTCTGCTATGCATTTGAAGTTGAAAAACGTCCTTACAGCATTTTTATCCTTCTATCGACTGAGTGCAATACAAATGCATAAATGTAAGTTTCTTTGTCCAAAATGAACTTTTAAAGGGAAGTTACACATAAGCAAATGTTGATTTAGATCCCTTATTCGTTTCCGTAACTGTCATTCCCTTGCTCTTTGACAGAATTTCATGAAAATTGTTGCAAATTATGCGTAAAGGATTGTTCTTAACTATAATATCATAATATCAACGATTAATGTACATAGGTAAAACTCCGGTGACAAATAAAAAAATAAATCCCTGTATACTAATTTTGCCTCTAAGTCGTATATATTGTGTGTGTGTATGTGTGTTATTAATTCATAGTATAATTTTGTTTTGTCTTCAGGGTCTACAGGAATCACAAATGAACGAAATCAAAATCTTTGCTGGATTGCACCATTCCCATTTATTAGGAGTTGGTATGAAAACGAGGCATTTCCGGAATGGCACAGAGCTGTCGCCATTGATGTTTGATCCAGACTATGATTTTAATTTTCAAGAAATGCGCCAGTTACCGAAAGAAAGAGCGATTAAACCGGTAAGTTTCGGGTTCGTTTTTCGGTTCATTATGTGTTCTGTCCCAAATATTTCGACCCATACCAGAAACATTGTAAAGTAGGAGTATTTGGTGATAATTCTGGGATATTTATTCTTACTTCTCCATTAAAAACGTACGTTGTAGATACTCATTAGAAGCGCCTCACCGAGGCGCTTCTAATGGGTACCCACAACATATGTTGTTGTTTTTTATGGAGAACTGGAGAAAATTGTCTTATAATTATCACCAAATACTCCTTCTTAACAATTCCTCTGCCTATACGTATTTTTATTCTGTTCGCTTATCAGCAAACGACAAGTTGGTAACTTTTTTTTCAGTTTCACAGAAAGTAAGGCATGACATTCAGTTTAGTTTAAATTCTCTTAAGTCCATTTAACTTGTCATTGGAGTACCACTGACAGCATTAAGAATGCGAAATCGTATTGTTTTTCGAAAGAAAGGCCATTACGGATGCAACCAAACTGGTAGATTTAGAAATGCTTTATCGGGAGACTGGATGGGAATCCTTACAGAAAAGGAGACAAAAACACAAATTGTGTCTATTTACAAAATGGCAAGTGGCTTTACCCCCATCTTATCTGTCAGACCTTGTGAACAGTTGAGAATACAGTTGCTTACATCTTACATGAATCGCACAATATAAAACCCATTCAAAATCATCTATGCTATAAATCATTTCTTCCTTCCAGTATAAGAGACTGGAATGATCTCCTTTTAACTGTCCGGAATTCTCCTTCTTTGTCTAGCTTTAAATCACAGTTAAATAAAGACAACATGAAAGTGCCTAAGTATTTTAATGTAGGTAACAGGACACTCCAAATATATCATTTAAGATTAAGAACTAATTGTAGCTCTTTAAATTTTCACCTTTATTCTAAGAATTTAACAGAAAGTCCTATCTGTATACGCGGTGATGTGGAGTCTGCAAAACATTTCCTGTTAGAATGCCTTATATTTCAACAAATGCGGCTAGATATGATGAATATTATATCCAGGATCAGTGAACTGAGTCGCAATACTTTATCATATGGTGATGAAAATTGAGACAGCCATGCTAACGAGGTCATCTTCTTGACAGTTCGGCAGTTTATCTCTCAAACAAAGCGGTTTAGCACTCAGTAGGAGGGCTCTCTCTCTCTCTCTCTCTCTCTCTCCCTCTCTCTCTCTCTCTCTCTCTCTGTGTGTGTGTGTGTGTGTGTGTGTGTGTGTGTGTGTGTTACATTCATTCTCTTATGAAATAATAGCATATTTAGTATAATATATTATGTATTGCACCTGTAACTATTCTCGCTGCTTCCAATTGTATTTTCCCAAGAGCATTGATTTCATATTGTGTACAGTTATCCCATACGCCGTCTGTGTGTTCTAAAACGAGACAAATGAAGGATGTATATATTCTATTCAAAGAATCTCTGTGAAGAAGAATTTTAGCTTTCTCATAAAATAAATACGCTGCCATGCCTGTGGGGTTATATAATTTACATGCTCGTGCCTAGAACCATCGCGTGAGAGAAACAGGCCCAAATGTTTGTGATATGTAACTTCGTTCATATATATTGATTGTTTATAATAGGAGGTGGATGATGCAATCTATTTATTTTACGTGAAACTAGAAAAGATTCGGATTTTGTTGGATTGAATTTAACCAACCAAGTTCTGCCCATTTATGAATAATACCTAAATCTGAGTTGAGTATGTTCGCGGCATTATTTGGATTATCAACGATAATATAAAGACTTGTGTCGTCTGCGAACAGTCTGACACACGAGTTTATTTTTTCAACAATATCTTTGATATTCACATGGATAAAAGTGGGCCTAAAATTGACCTTTGCGGGACGCCAGCTTTAACAACCTCCCAGTCTGATACTCTCCCAGGAATAATGACACTCTGATTTCTGTCTGTCAAGTAATTATATAGCCAATCAAGGAGTACCCGTTAATTCCAGCCTTTTTAATTTGAGTATTAGACCCTTATGCAAAACTCGGTCGAAAGCTTTACTTATGTCACAAAAAACGGCTCTTACCTCTAATTTATCATCTAATGCTTTACAGAATGTATTGTAAATATGTGTTAGCCATCAATTTGATATCAATCTAGTGATTATTTGTTTCGCACACACCCAGTTTTATATACTTCTGACAACTTAACCGTGTTATGCCTAGTGTTCCATAACAAGGGGCATTGGCAAACAGTGTAGACTTGATCAGACGCCGCGTTCTGTGGTGTCTGATAAGGTCTGAACTGTTTGCATAGAATACAAAATTTTTGTATAAGGATAATAAAACATGAAATAATCCAAACACCCTTTAACTTAAAGTTGAACCTTTCCAAAGAGTTTGGTAGAAGAATCCACTGCGCATAAGTGGGTAAATCGTCTTTATATTTATGTATACTAAATTCCAGGGAGACAGTTTCTCTGTAGAATGTACCTACGACTCTACTGGTCGAACAACACCAACATTTGTAAGTGTAATATGTTTCTATTATCCTTTACCATTCTCTGTACTTATTCAGCTGACAATAAATTCGTTATATGTTTCTGATTTTTCGCAGAAAATAGGCTTTGACAATAATATGCAAATTGTCTCTTTGAGACATTTTTGCATGAAATGACAAAGCCTATTTTCTGCAAAAAAAAAAGAAGAAAAATAATTAAAACTGTAGTCTGCTTAACATTTTACCCAGCTTGCAGAGCGGTAAATATAAGGACAGCATGATGATATATTAGACTTGTTTCACATTGTTGTGCGAAGGTGCCAAACTGTTCAGGTAAGTTTCGAATCGGCGTTATCTCAGCGAGATTACAATCTTACATGGAATGTGTATATCTTCAAGAGAAGAGCAAATGTACCCTCTGACATATGGGCCTAACGAAGACTAAAAACAGTATGCACTTCCGCGCAGTCTGATCAGAGTCCTCGTTGTCTGCATCCTTGGCTGTCCAAAATGTGACCAGTAAAAGATTCTGGGCGCACAGGAATGTTTTTTGTGTCGATTGTTCATAATCGATCTAGAGTATACGTATACTAAAATTCCCTTATTAATAATAAGTTTGTTGTCCACGTGATTATGAAACCCACAACCTATAGTCTCCGAACCAAACTCTATCAAAAACCTGGACTCGGTTTAGTGCTGGGACATTGACAAATAGTACAGATCCTGGTCAGACGCCGCAGAACGCAGCGTCTGATCAGGGTCTGCACTGTTTGCTGAAATTAAAGGAAGTTAAGGTTACAGTCTTAAGTCCTGGTTCAGGCCCATTGTCCCAGCCTACACTCAGAGACAATTGTTGACCCACCAGTGCTGTCAGTGCTTTGATTGTACGTTGTGGCTCATGTGTTTCTATTAATTTTAACCGCTCTCTGGGCTGAATCAGCAAACGACAAAATTCATGATATTTTCTTCTTCTTCTTCTTCTTCTTCTTCTTCTTCTTCTTATTATATTCTTATGCTGACAAAATGCTTTAGCATTCCATACAAATTGTATCCTAAGGAGACAACTTACATAAAATGTCAAAGCCTATTTTCTGTGAAAAATAAGAAAAAATATCACACATTTGTCATCTGCAATTAGCCCGGAGAGTAAGTTGGAAATGTCAAATCCTATTTTCTGGGGAAAATAAGAAAAAATACAATAGAACTTTGATAACTTGAACTCTGATCATTCGGATACCCAGGGTAATTTGAACTAACTTTGAGTCACCAACTGGTCATTTTCTACAGAAGTCAACCCTCAGTAACTAGAACAACCCATAACATAAACAAACTTTGATGATCCCCTGCCTGTTCCAGTTATCGACGTTTGACTATATTTCATGGCGTCTGCTGAAATTTTTAATCCAGCATGCTTTGTGTTAAAAGTAAGGCATTACAAATCGTATTGAATTCATGATGATATAACCTTACGGGGAGTGGGTATATCGTCAAGGGAAATGATTGTGATATGGAAGTATATTCTACTCTGCGTATGGGTGTTATTTGTAGACAAGACAAAATATTTAGACGTAAATGTCTAAGTATCGGCGCAAATTTTGTTCATGTTTATTTAGAGATATGGGACAAAGGTATACTAAAGTTTAATAAATTTTCAATGTAACAGGTAAAAAAGAACAACAATGAGATTCTTTAATGTATGCTTTTATTAAGCTTTATGAAATTTCTTGATTGAAATGAAAATAAAATAGACATTAGTCTGTTTCTAACACAGTTTGTTATAAGATGGTTTTAGATATAGCATGGTTCAAAGATGGATTTGAAAAATGTACAGATTATATCAAAACTGATGGTTAATGGTTATTATTTATACATCCACATATTTTTGTTTGGCTATAACATGATTGTTTAAATAATACAGCTTATGCTTTGGATTCCAAAATTTGTGTTATAAGCAGATTGTAATGTATAACATTTTTGATAAGACCTATCGCCTGATTGGATAGTTCGCCAGAAGTTGACCTTTGACTTAATTGCGCCTCTGACATTTTTCATTCAAAGTTAGACATTACCGAAATCAACAAATTAATGGCTTGGATGATAAGTCAGATACTGGTGTTCCCTACAGATACAAACACTAAAATGCGTGGGTGAAACGTGCCGGTCAATAAAAGAATTCGCTACCAGAGTTCTCCTTCTGGGAGCAAATTCTTTTCTTTAACAAATCCTACTGAAAATTTTACATTACACTGAGCCACAAATTTTGCATCTCCATAAGAAAGTGGTAACTGTATAATTCGGCCACATATTTTACATTAATATTATGAAGAAAAGAATTGAAATTGTTTTGTTTCTAAAAATGCCAATTTTTCCTGTTATATTACGAAAGAAAAAACGTTTTCAATATATTTGATGTACGTCTTATTAAACTACCTCTATACTGTCTAGTTTCCGTTTCTTTTTATTTATTTCTGTTTATTATTATTAATTTTATTATCATTATTATTATTCATTTATTTTTCTTATTTTTGGGTCAAATGTACGTCCTATGTAATGTAATAGAAAAAATAAGAAACGTTCGAATGTTTTCGTTTAACCCCCATTTCTGGGTAGATATTAGATATGAGCTATAAGATAAAAGAAAAGATAAAAAAAAGTGTAAAGCAGATTTATCATGTCCCCAACCTACGGGGAGAGGGGTGGGGGCATACTGATTTTAGTGCGGATCCCGCTGACGTCGGCGTTGGCGTTGGCGTCGGTGTCGGCATGACGCTTTCTTGTCTGCACAATATCTTGTGAACCAGTGGTTGGATTCTTACCCATTTTCTTGGATATATACTTGGGGCATAACAATAAACTGTTTAGATTTTAGTGACCGTGACCTAATTTGCAAAGTCACAGCTGTAGAAAGAAAGCCCTGAAATTCACGGCTGGGGGACATCTGTTATCTCTGAAAACACTGTTACTAGTTAGCGTTTGTTTGAAGTGTAAAACGGTAAAATCTGTCTTTCTTTCTTTCTTTCTTTCTTTCTTTGCATTTAATCCCGATGAAGTGGGTTATTTCAAGGAGAATGGACATACTTTCAGGGGAGGTTAACTCTGTCAAATTGTTTTAACCTTCTCGGGAGCACATGTTTCCCTTTTAAAGTGGGTCCTTTTTCAGCAGGGACTTGGAAAAGCAAACAACTCTGCCTTGTACAAAATGACGGAAATTCTATCGTGTTCAGTTTATACCTAGTGTCCCATAAAAGGGACAGTGGCAAAGAGTGTGGACCCTGAGCAGACGCCACAGAACGCTGCGTCTGATAATGGTTCACATTTTTAGATTTTATGCATGATTTTTATCTTAAACGATTATCATAAAAACAAACCAGACAAACCTGCAGTCGTACATGGACCTTTCCAAAAAAATATTTAAAAATGACTACTAGGCATAAATGGGTTAAAGGCTCCATATTTCTCAAATACAGACATATTTTTACCCAAGAAAGGTTTAATAGATTGACATATAGTATTAATACGATCATAAAATATGGCACCTGACAGCCTGTAAAATTTCAGTAAATCTCTCGCTTTTGAACTGGATAAAAAATGAAATGATTTTTATCGTATCTCAGAATTAATGTTGTCAACATTAATTAAGGGATACGATAAAAAGTTATTTCATTTTAAGAAGGGACAATTTGAAATTTTACAGGCTGTCAGGTGCTACGCTTTATGATTGTATTAATACCATATATCAATTTATTTAACATTTTTTAATTTTTATTTTTTATTTTTTTTATTTTATTTTTTTTATTTATTTATTTATTTATTTATTTATTTATTTATTTTGAGAATAAAACATCTCTTTTTGAGGATTATGGTGCCTTTAATATGGTGTCTACTTCTAGGGTGGCTTGGGTACGCAAGAGGAGATGTGTATAACCTTCATCTACTATTATCCACGGAGTAAGCTGTCGGCCTGCCACAGCAGTCCTACTCTCAATACTTTTACTGAAAAGGGGCTTCAGGTAAGTTCAGCCACTATCAGAGGCAAACTAAATTGGCAAAATTGTTGCATAAAACCTGTTTTTGAAAGATATAGTTTTGAAACGTCATAGCTTGCGGTACGTTTCTGACGTCTAAAACAGAACATTTTATTCCAAACAGTTTCAACAGTTAAATCGTTTTGAATCACTTATGTACTTTTGGAGTTTTTCAAATATTATAACATAAGTTTTGTAAGGTAATAAAGCATCACCAAATAATAGAAAATTAAGCAATATTGTTTGATGCTGTGATACAGCGGTAAAGAGTTCGTTTCTCTGCGCTATGTAAAACGAGCAACAAAGTAAATAATGATGTGGATTTTCTACCAGTCCGCAGCGGCAAAGAGTAGAGTCAGTTGTATTTTTTAAGTAAAGATCATTGTTAAACCTTAAAGCGCCAAGCTAAATTTGTAGCAGACAATATTTTGGAACAAGCATTCTATCATTGCTTAAATAATTCTTGAAAGAAGTGACCGAACTGGAACGTTTTGCTTCCTCGGACAGGTTAATCCATTCACTTACAACAGAAGGAAGAAAGGAGTGGTAATATAGATTAGTTCTTGCGTGAATGGATTGCAAATTGTCTGCGTTTCGGATGCTGTACTGGGATAGATTATTAACTGACTGTGGCACTAAAGACAAAAGATAAGAGGGAGTTATGTCGTTACACATTTTGTAGAACATGATGAGTTTATAATTTTCGCGTCTCTTTTCAAGTGGAACCCAGCCTTCTTGATACAGGGCATTAAGAGATACCAGTTTGGTTGTTCCAGTGGCCATTCGTGCAGATAAAAATTGAATTTTCTCAATTTTTCAATTTCTTGTTTTTCGTATTGGGTGCAGTTATCCATATTATATCCGCATATTCAAGTAAGGGTAAAAGCGATAAACATTTTATTCAAGAGATTTCCTGTCTAATTTAAATTTAAGTTTGCACATAATATTGATCCTTTTCCATGCTTTTTCAGTAATGTAATCAATGATACTGGTGCCAAGTGCAATCGTTGGAAAATACCAAGCCTGAATGTTTATGTGAGGACACTTTAGCTATTTGTACTTCTTGCATAAAAAGGGGTGGGTGAACAGGGTTGTTTTGTATGCGCGATATCAACATAGATTCGGTTTTGATCGGATTGAAGTCTACTAACCTGTTGTTTGCCCAGATAGAAATTTAAGTAAGGTCTGAATTTAGGCAAGCTGCAGATGTAGCATGATTTTCAGCAATGTATAGAGGCTAGTATCATCTGCTAACAGGCGAATATAAGAGCCAATTTCAGCGACTATATAGATTACGAAAAATAGAGGCCCAAGTATGGAACCTTGTGGCACTCCAGCTAGAATGTATGTTCAATCAGATGCAACACCAGGAGGTATAATACGTTGTTTTCTTTCAGATACATAATTTTTAAACCATTTTAGCACTTCTCTCTGCATAGCTGCTGCCTTAAGTTTGTGTATAAGTCTTTCGTGCCAAACACGATCAAATGCTTCCAAACAAAATCAAATACATGTCGTTTTGAAACATTTCAGTGACTGAGATCAGAGTGGTATCTCTCAGCGACATATGCTTGCAAAATTGTCTCGCTACATTTGTTGCAGGTGATGTGTGGGTTGGGTAAGATGTGGGTGGAGGGATAAATGGTGAAGCGAGCAATTGGTATGGAGGCGGAACCATCTGTTTGTATCCAAAAACATTCTCTAGTTAACCGTATTTTTTTTTACTTTTATTGCCATGTATAATTTCATTGTTACTTTACAGCTATACAACTTGTTGTTGGGAGTCGACTGGAATGCGCCTCACGTAATTTCTGACTTTAAAACAAAGCTAAAGAATTCAGTAGTCAGTCATCAATGCATAATTGCTGGGCATTCGGTGAGTACTTCATGTGTAACGTATTTTCTGCCTAGCTATAACTTCTATCTCAGCTAGTCAGGTATTATGTATGAAGCAGTATATAATAATGGCACTTTGCAAGTTGATTAGTACAAATGATTTGTTAAATGATTTGAAGCTCTTAACAATCAGTGTTCAATCACAACATACAAACTTGTTAAAACTTTAAGCTGAGTCCTTACTCTTATGTTATATGAAAACAATTTACAGCAACACACTCTGTCAAATACAGATCTGTTCTGTCAGATCTTCAATTGCAACAAGCTTGAGTCACAACTTATTGTTCTGTCGGCCTTCAGTTGCAACCCCCTAAGCCACAACTTATATTCAAGGTTTATATCAAGAATTAGATAGGTGTAGCTAGTTCACCAATGTCTACTTTAGTCCCTCTTCTGTGAGTTGTGCTTACTGAAGAACCCGGGTAATAAGTTAAGACATTTCGGCCCTAAGCTACTTACCAACTAATTCTTAAGCCTTATTAATACAATAAATAATAATTAACAATTATTATTTATTTCATTTACGATGTGCTGTCTTCGACAGCGGAAGACATTCTGACCTGCTGATTCAGTTTTCAGATTTTTAACGTTACCAGGCAACTGAGTCACACAGAGGCAGCGCCAGATAAATCTTGATTAATTTTACTGGATTACTGGGTTGGCTCGAAACGGTGCCTAGTTATAATTCATGACTAGGTCACCTTGCCCAGACACCGTGCATATAAATAGTCGCCCAGTCTGTAAGTTACAGAATTAAGAGCGTTGGCCTAAAGAGTTCGAGTTTAAAACTAACACCATTGTGTTTTATCCATGTGTTATTCTCAGTCTGTCAACATGCCACGGACCCACACACGTCGCGTGACCTGCTGAGTTCAGTTTCAGTTTTCAGATTTTTAACGCTACCAGGCAACTGAGTCACATAGAGGCAGCGACCTGCTGACTGTGTGGAAGGCCTTTTTATACTGCCACCTATGGGCAGACACTTTCTTCATTATTCTTCGGATTGCTTACGGAAAAGTACGATCTATGTGCTTTTCGAGCTAACTGGGCATTTTATATCTGATTATTACATAAACAAAGGATTTATAGTTTTGAAACAATGCTGTGGTGCTTTTTGGCAATATAATGGTTAAATATAAACGAGAGGGAATGATTCCACAGTAAGACAACTTCTAGTTAACTGTTATTAAAAGAATAAATTTGTACCATCCCGCTCTGTAAAACTTGTTTACTTTCGATTTCGGACTTCCGTTACAGAACAGAACAGAATCAAATTATTGACACTATGAGGAAAGACCCAGTGGTATTGGCTATATACTGATATCACTACACATGCAACCTTAATACAATACATTTTACCATTTTTCCACAACCAGAATGTACAGCCAAAGTTATCTTCGCAACCCCGATTTTTAATAAATTTGTCACTTAGGTAGGTCTGCGCATGCGCAGGAATAAATTTTGTTTTGCAGTTAATTCTCTACAATCTAAGCACCAATAAAATCAATGGAATGACTTAAATTAAATCAACTCCTTCTCGCTAATGAGGTTTTAAAAAGCTTCACTTAAAAATTATCTCCATTGTAATTAAACATATAGATACTTTTGAAGTGCGGGTACTTCTTTACGCATTCATATGAAGAAAATTCATTCTTTCGGCATTTATAGCAAATTGAATTTCTTACATAAATGCTATTATAACCAAAATTTAAACAGAAAAAAGTCAGAATTCAACACTTTCTTCGCAGCCTTGATACACAGGACAGAAGCTATTGCTGTATTGCAGATTTACAAATATCGTTCAGTCAGTATATAATTTGAGATATTGTTCACTCAAACTGCGGTTTCATTGCATAAAAGCATTTTCTGCTGGCATTAAAATATGCGATTTTCAAAATTTTCATCAGTAAAAAAACAGAAAAAAACCTTTTTGCATGGTATGCTATTTCAAACGCAAAACAAGGTTGTTTTCTGTTGGCTTCTAGTTGATTGATGGACTCAGCAGTCCAAAATATCTAACCTGCCACGTACTTAGATGGTTCATATTTCAAAACATGCATAAGATAGGGAGGAATTTTTATTCGTGTTCACTCAATCATGAAAAATATTACATGGATATTTATGCCCCCCCCCCCCCCCCACCACCCCAATCCTACCGAAGGGTGGGGGACATATTGTTTTTGGGATGGGGCCCATTGGCGTCGGTGTCGGCATCGGCGTCAGCGTCAGCGTCGGCGTAAAACTTCTTGTCCGCTTCGTAACTTGAATACTTTTGGGAATAGTTTGATGATACTTGGTAGAAATGTAAAACAGGACAAGATGGCATGTCGCCTACAAGAATGAAAACTCTGGCAGGGTTTGTACGGGGTCGACATTTTTTTTCTGAAAAACTTTTTATATTTTTTTTATTATTTTTTTTTTTTTTTTTTTTTGCTGAGAATATATGGATATAATTTGTTACGCATTAATGACTGCAATTGGTAATATATGGTATACTGTAGTACCAGTGTGTACTCACGGCCCTTTTTAGTGCCTTTTGTTTCGTTTTTTAAAGGCTGGGTCTATAAAATGCAGGCATTTTTTATTAAGAGAGACTGAATTAAATTATACCATTGAAGAGTCTGACATGGTGGGTTTAGTTCATCAACAGTTTTCTCGATTTGATCCCACACATGCTCTAAGAGATTCAGATCGGGTGAGAGAGCTGGCCAAGGAAGCCCGTTGATGGCCCCATCTTCAAGATACTGCTGCACAATTTGAGCATGGTGGGATCTAACGTTATCATCCATAAATATCGGACGACTTGCAAAATGAGAAATAATGTAGTTCTAGAGGATGTCATCACGATACTTCACGCCAGTAAACGTTCAGTCAAGAGCATGCATCGCAAGTTTGCAGTCATTTGAAAAGCATGCCCATACAGTTACAGAAAGCGCAGTTGCTTCAATGATATGGCTTTGCTCATATGCCGTTCCCCGAACACACCACATGCGAAGTCTACCGTCAGTATGACGTAACATAAACTTACTTCCAACAGACCAGTGAATTCTTCTTCATCTTCGGATATTCCAGTTCAAGCGCACACTTGACCAGTCAAAAACGTGCCTGCTTATGCCGTTGTGTCAGCTTTGGACGTTTAATAGGCCGTCTTGCCCTGTCCAGCGGTATTAAGTTTTCGCGCCACTGTTCTGACAGACACGCTGTTTAAGATGTTCCACTCCTCTCTGAGACGTCTCCCAGTTTTCAAAGCATAATTCGGTGCTCGGCGGGCTAACTCTCTGTCTGGAATATAAAAATCTCCCTTGGTCTGCCAGACCTCTGACGGTCACTCATGTTACCAGTGGTCCGATATTTCCGGACAAACCGTACCACTACACTGGTTGACTCCAAACTGTTGCAATGTACCGATTGCTCTTGTCATCCCTTGACATGCCCACAACTTGCAATTTTTCACCTTCTTGCCATCCCAACAAACAATACCCATAACGACAAAAAGTTGCCTTGTGTAGTCCGTGGATAAAGAATCAGTGATATACAGGCAAACATGGGTTTTCAAACAGGCTACGGTGACCACGAAAAGTTTGTTACATGCTGACTGACCATGTACCTGTCTATCTTTTCTATGGCAGCACACAGTAGAGTATATACGAGTATTACTTTTTAAAGGTGTGTGCATACAAATAACAATTGGGGCCCAGTTGTTCAAAGCATCGTTACAAGTTTGCAAATGCAAAAACTACTTACATTTTTTCAGCAAAAATGTAAGCGTATATGCCATATTTAATAATCAAAGTTATAACGATAGGTTAGTTTTGAACAACTGGGCCCAGAGTACTTTTTCATAAAAAAAAATCAAAATCTTTAGGTAATGCCTAACTTCTGTCCGGATGTAAATATAGAATTATCAACAACCTATACTATGTAAGTTAAGCAATTACAGTATAATTTCAATGGCTCGAACACGGATGGCTCGTATACCTTGGATGATTCGAACTCTTTTTCAGTCCCTACAAAATTCTTCCAATAGCTCAAGAAAACAAATAGTTGATGATTTTTTCTTATTTATGAAATTACATGTTGGTGTACTCATTAGAATCGCCTCGTCGAGGCGATTCTAATGAGTACACTCAGCATACAATCATTGTGTAGAAAATCGAAAATATTTCCCTAAATTATCGCTATTTGCTTCCTGAACTGGTGCCATGATTACACTCAGTGGCTCGAACTACCCATGTCTCGAACGAATTACCATGGTCCCGAAGATGTTCGAGCCGTTGAGGTTCGACTGTAGCAATAAACATCAAACAATAAAACAACAATAAGTGCTCGTACCGAACATAAAGACAATGAGAAACTGATGAATGTCTGAGTCAGTTAGATGTATGTGCAAAATGGGTTCTGAAAGCAGAGAGCACATCTATGTGTCCAAAGAATTGAGAGAGCTATGACTTGACTTCATAGCTCTCGATAAGAGGGATTATCAGGTAAATATTTTCCCTATTTATCCACGAAAACATATATTGTGGTACTCATTAGAAGCGCCTCAGTGAGCGTCAAGCGAAAAGTGCCTTCAAACATGCAAAATGCGCTGATTCAGATCATCCTGCACATGCGCAAAGTATCACTCGCCTTTGTCGTCTTCATTCATACATTCTGTTAGCGGACAGTAAAGGGCCTGTTCAGACTGCGCGGGTGCGCAGGCTGATCTGGGCCTTTGTTGTCCGAATATGCCCGAAGACACGCTTTCGTATGACGGGGCCTATATAGAATCTGTTCATGAAAAGGCATGTGTAATGCAACATGGCCCACACCCTGTAGCCATATATTTTAAAAGTAGAATAAATTCTGAGAAACGGGGGCCTTTATTTTCACAATAATACAGAAATCCCTTAACATAGAAAATATAATGTACAGTAAGATACGTGGAACATTTCATGGTGGCACACGGAACTTAGCACCAACTATATTGAAGTTAAATACAGTCACGTAGCCAGGACGGACTTATTTTAGAAAAATATCTTTAAAACTCTTCCTGGTGTCCTTTCCAAAATAAGAGCTATTACTGAAAAGAAAGAACTTGCTCCCTTGGGAGCTAATTCTTTCCTTCAAGACTAGCCACTATTTTGGAAGCGTTAAATTCTTTCAAGAGCAGCCCATATGTAAAGAAGCCAATTTTGATGTTAGTTGCTGTCTCTGTCATAAATAATACAGTCGAACCTTAATGGCTCGAACATCTTTGGGACCATTGAAATTCGTTCGAGACATGGGTAGTTCGAGCCACTAAGGGTTAATCATGGCACCAGCAGTTCGGGAAGCAAACAGCGATAATTTAGAGAAATCTTTTGGATTTTCCACACAATGATTGTATGTTAAGTGTACTCATTAGAATCGCCTCGATGAGGCGATTCTAATGAGTACAACAAAGCATACAATTTCATGATAAAATAAGAAAAAATCCCTAAATATTTGTTTTCTTGAGCTATTGGAAGGATTTTGTAGGGACTGAAAAAAGAGTTCGAATCATTCACGGTAAACGAGCCATCCGTGTTCGAGCCATTGAGATTATATTGTATTATTTTCTTAAGCGTTTTACGCACGTTACACACATAATGGGTCATTTTGAAAACGAGAACAGCATCAATATCAAAGAGAGCATACTCGGATTCAATGAGTCTGTTCACGAAATGCAATGTAAACTGCAAAGTTGTCCATGTTCTTTAGCTATATCGGAGAAGCATATTCACTTTAACTTAATAATCTGTGGGTCCAGTTGTTCAAAACTTAGCAAAGTTAAAATTTGTTAAAATTTCTATCTTGAAATACGGCAAATACATTGATATTTTTGCTGAAAATGTGAGTAGCTTTGCAATGCATTTCAAAAGCTACTCGCATTTTTGTAACAAAATATCAATGTACGTATTTGAAAATACCTTAGATACAACAATTAACGAGTTTGTCATTAACGAGCTCGTTAAGCTAACGATGCTATAAACAACCGGGCCCCGCATATTAAACAGTGAACTTTATGTCGGTAAGTAAACGACAAATTTGTTGTTGATTAATTCGAAAATACTGATCTAACGACTCGAACTTCTAACTGGCCCAATAACGTTTACACGATGGACTTTGTAAATGGTCGATGTGTGTCGTTTTGAGAATTTTTCTGCGATATGCAAGCATGCATACTAACGTTTAATATTATTCAGATCCGTTACACTATCCGCCTGCTTTACAAAGTACCATGCGTAATTAGGTATTTGTACAAGAGTATGGCGACAGTCTTTTAATTACATTTTTGTATGATGCATTAGGTGGCACAGGGCTTGGTAGCCGAACTTACAACCACAAGGTCACAAAGGAAGTCAGTGGTTACCAAAAACTATGCCGTTTACCAAGTGCACCATCGGTGCTGATGCAAAACGCTCTTAACGCCTCATAAGGGCCTTGTCAAGCAAAACAATATCTTTGAGCATGTGCAAAATGCGGTTTCATGCGCAAAGTATTACAAACAGATTACTTAACTATAAATATTGTGCGGGTGTTCCACTATAAAATATACAACTGCTAAGAGAGCAGTTGAAAGCATTGGGTTCCACTATCAAATATACAATTGCTAAGAGAACAGTTGCTAAGGAGAGCAGTTGAAAGCTTTGTGTTCCACTATAAAATATACAATTGCTAAGGAGAGCAGTTGAAAGCTTTGTGCTCCACTATAAAATATACAATTGCTAAGAGAGCAGTTGAAAGCTTTGTGTTCCACTATAAAATATACAATTGCTAAGAGAGCAGTTAAAAGCTTTGTGTTCCACTATAAAATATACAATTGCTAAGAGAGTAGTTAAAAGCTTTGTGTTCCACTATCAAATATACAATTGCTAAGGAGAGCAGTTGAAAGCTTGTGTTCCACTATATAGTATACACTTGCTAGGAGAGCAGTTGAAAGTTGTGGACTACGTTTAAAAGAAACATTTAATCACAAAAGGAGCATCCGACTGAGCCACCGAGGCCGGCACCTCAAGTTTGAAGGGAGGCGAAAATGCCCATGTTAGATGTTGTGTTTTTTTTTGTTTTTTTTTTTTCGTTTGAGCTGTATACATTCTAAATCCATTTATACCATTACGAAAACACGCCTATTTAAATATATAGAAAAAATCACCTCCAAAAAAAACCCAGAAACTTCTCAGATAAAAAAAACTCTGATATTTTTCGTAGTTCTGCTCAAAACATAGATTGTGGGTACTCGTTAGAACCGCCTCGCCGAGGCGGTTCTAACAAGTACCCACAATTTATGTTTTCGTGCGAAAATAAGAAAAATAATGCATACCCTTGTAAACCCCAGTTTTACTATATAAAAGTGGGGTTTAAGGGGGTAAAAATATATAAGCATGTTTTCGTGATGCTTTGCGTCCCATACAAAAAGATATTGACAAATGGTGTTTTCATATCAGACGCCACAGAACACGGCGTCTGATCAGGGTCTATTCTATTTGCAGTAAATACAGGAAATTTTATAAAACATGTAGGGCTATAATGGCCCTGTATCGCTAACCTGAGTATCAAAGCATTTAAGGAGAACTTGACCTAGAAATCATCAAGACAAACATTCTGACCAAGATTCATGATGGTTAAAAGAAACAACTAAGACAATGTAGCGTGGCTAATATGGACCGTGAAATATAGATCAAGGTCAAATATGGATTTCGTTCAAGGAGTCATGTTAAGATGTATGCATGTTCCAAGTATCATTGCTGTAGGAACAATACCAATAGTTACTGAGAAACTGTCCTTAATGCAAAAATTTAACAAAGTAAATGACCCGTGAAATACAGGTCAAGATCAAATTAGATGACTGCAATCAAGAGGCTATGCTAAGCTGTATGCGCGTGCGAAGTATCACTGCTGTAGGAAGAAAATACTTTCTGAGTAGCTGTCCTAAACGCAAAAACTTAACATAGTCACTGGACCGTAAAGTATAGTTCAAGGGCAAATAAGGATGTCTGTATTTAAGAGGCTATGCTTAAATTTATGCATGTGCCGTAGGGCCAAATGTAAGTGAGAAACTGGTCTAAATGGAAAAATCTTAACAAAGTCGTGGACCATGAAATATAGGTCATGAGTTTGCCTAGTTTCAAACTTGCCGAGAGAGCATTAAAACAAACCCCTGTGAGCAAGATTCATGATACTTACTTAAAACATTTGATCTCTCGTGGTTTTCAAGGTGTTCGTTTGATTTGGCCAGGTGACCTGGGTTTTGCCCCCAAGTGACCCAGTTTTAAACTTGACCTAAAACAAACGTTTTGAGCAAGATTCATGATGATTCCTTCAATTTTGTGACATTAGAATATTACCAAGGTTTTCCGTTGCTTCAGCCTTGTGACCTAGTTTTTGATCCCAAGTAACCCGGTTCCAAACTTGACTTAGAAACAATCCAGACAAATATTTTGAGCAAGATTCATGATGCTTGCTTTAAAAATATGACCTCTTTAGAGTTAACAAGGTTTTCCTTTGATTTGACCTACTGACCTATTTATTACTTCAAGTGACCCAGTTTCAAACTTGACCAAGATTATATAGAGGCAAATATTCTGAGCAAATTTCATCAACATTGGGTCAAAATTGTAACCTCTAATGCATGAACAATCTTATTGTTGACGACGAACGACGGACGCAGGACGCTGACTGACGACGGACAGAGGGTGATCAAAATAATTTAACCTCAGCATTTGCTCAGGTGAGCTAAAATTAACCAGAAATGGACTGGTCCAAAGAGTTAGGGTAGAAGAGACCACTCGGCAAATATGGCTGATCCAAATAACTTTTATTTGAGGCGTAGCGAGTACCGGCTAAAGAGATTTATTAGCTCTTTCACTGTAAGAATTATCGAGATAAAAGTGTTAAAGTCAGTACTTAAGGGAAAACGATACATCTCCAAGGGAAATCTCTATAATCGAGATATTTGCCTCCCTTTTCTCATTGGTGGCTACTTTTTAAGGGTAACAATGTCGGGGCAGTTTTTGTTTGTGAGTTACCTTAATCTTTGAAAGGTTTCATATACTTAGGCCTCAAGTTCTTGTCTAGAAAAAGTTGTCACGCTTTACCCATCGGGTACATGACGTTTGCAGAACGTCGAATAAATGTCAGTGCAACATCAGCATTTATACAACGTCGCATCAACGTCGATGCAACGTCATCACGTTGCATCGACATCGATGCGACGTTGTATAAACGTCATGTGCCCGAGGGGTTATATTTGCAACTCAGTTTTAATTTTCCTTTCATTTCAGAGTTATGGACCGTTTGTTATTTCTGAAGAACACTATGTAGAGACAGAACCAGCTAATCCGTACCAAATACCGCCCAGTACCTGTAATGCAAACACGACTGTATGAGTACTGAAAACACTAAATAAAAACCATACACCTTTTTCTGTTTTAATTCTTGCTTTTTGAAAAACTACGGTGTCCGTAAAACGGCAAAACATTATCAAGCAAAGTATCCCCGTATCTCACTTTGGTAGAGTTTATATTTTATTGGCCCTGCCGGATCATTAGGCTCAATTCGAGTAATCTTGAAATTAGACAACACTATTATACGCATGCGAAACTTGAACAGTTTACCAACGGCATGCCAAAAGACTGAACCACTTCCATACAAGCTGTCTTAAAAAACTTCTAAAGATCAAGTGGCAAGACAGGATTCCAGACACAGAAGTCCTGAAAAGGGCAGGGATGCAGAGTATACATACTCTTCTGAAATTAGCACAGTTAAGATGGACAGGTCATGTTACCAGAATGCCTGATGAACGTTTGCCAAAGAAAATCCTCTATGGAGAACTTCAAGTAGGAAAACGCTCCCATGATGGTCAGAAGAAGCGATACAAGGACACCCTCAAAGCCTCCCTTAAAGACTTCAACAAACCAACAGATTGCATAAGATCGTACAAAGTGGCGAGGCCTCATAAAAAGGGGAGCTGGTGAATACGAAGCAAAAAGGATCAGCGAAGCCGAGCAGAAACGTGCGCAGCGGAAAGCCAGAGCTAAGGCATCACCAACAGAGCTTTCTTCCTCAGACCTCTCTTGTTCTATCTGCAACAGACAGTTTAGAGCTAAGATTGGTCTCATCAGCCATCTTAGAACACACAATAATAACACATCACATAGTTGATTAGGATTGGTCATTGTCAGTAATGACAGACGAACAAGAAGCCAGCGCTAGATGACGTGAGCAGCCCAGAATACAAATTGTTGCAACAACGTCGTATGAACTTCGCCTCAATGTCGCGGTGTTGCAGCGCCAATAATAAGATGCTGTTGCGACTTTGTGTATTTACTGGGAGTCTGGCGTATATTCTTGTGTGAATGTGTGTGTGTGTGTGTGGGGGGGGGGGGGGGAGGGGGGGGCATATTCATTTTTGTGCTATATTCTTTGCATCTGTGGGATGCAGTCCTTTACAACAAAGTCCTTTTTTTTTTTTTTTTTTTTTTTTGCCTACCAGGCATCTTCTGAAAAACAGGAAAGAATTTGCTGACAAAAAGGGTCATTAGGAAACAAATTCCTGTTTGCTTTTATGAACACCAAGCATCTACTGAAAAAGATCTGCTTAAAACAGAAATAAGTTACTCCCATATACATTACGAAAACACGCCTATTCAAATATACTGAAAACTTTTCCACCAAAAAATGAAAATTTTCAGATAAAAATCTGATATTTTCTATATTCATGCTCAAAACGTAGATTGTTGGTACTCGTTAGAACCGCCTCGGCAGGGCTGTTCTAACGAGTACCCACAATCTATGTTTTTGAGCAGAAATAAGAAAAATAATGTATACCCCTGTAAACCCGAGTTTTGCTATATAAAAGTAGGGTTTAAGGGGGTCAAAATTCTATAGGAATGTTTTTGTGATGTATGGACCAAATACTCGTTAAGATAAAGCAAATGTCAGAAAAGCACAGGTATCCAGACATCGAAAATCTGTGCTGGTATAGAAAATATGTGAAGATACTCGGGAAACGCCACAATCACGAAGCACAACCTTGCAAAGGTACAAAAAGAAACAGAATTGAGGAACAAATAATGACAAAACAAACTCCATATATGGAAATCACCGATGCATAAACAAAGAAGAACTGCAACAAAAGAACCGCTTTGGAACGGCCAGCAGAAATACTGAGGGTTTTAAATCAGTTTTACTCGCGCGAAACATTTATAATTATAACAACTTTTGTTAAAACTACGGTGCGCAGGATTTATGCATTTTTGGTATAAAGCAATATTAAAATGAATAGCTTGTTGTAATCTGTATTTGTATGCATTTTCCATTCAAAAAAATAAGTCGCAATGTGAGGAAACGTACAGTTGACTCTCGCTATCTCGAACTCGCTTATCTCGAATAACCGCTTAAAATCTGGTCCATGCCTAAACATGAAAATCTAACAACATATAAAATATGTTGTTGAAAAGAGGAGACTTAAAATCTGGTCCATGCCTAAACATGAAAATCTAACAACATGTAAAATATATTGTTGAAAAGAGGAGAAATCGCACAATATTTTCAATATATCTAACTTCAAGAGTCCAATTACACAAATATTTGTTAAATGTGGTTGTTCAAATTAACTTTTCCTCTATTCTGCAAATCTGATATGTCGAAGTACGGATATCTCGAAGTATTTCAGAAAGTCCCTTGGAATTCGAGAAAATGAGAGTCGACTGTACCTTCTTACATGTGCGCCCAAGGAAGACTCAGATCAGCCTGCGCATCAGCGTAGCTTAATCACTACAGCTATACATTTATCTGTCTACCGATATGTTGATGACGTAGACTGTCGCGAATTTAAACACGAAATAAAAGTGGTTTCTATGATTTGCAGATCTGTTAATTAGGTATACAGTAAAACCTCAATGACTCGAACATCTTTGGGACAATGGAAATTTGAGACAGAGGTTGTTTGAGCCAGTGAGGGTAAACCATGGTGCCAGGTCAGGAAGCAAATGGCGATTATTTAGGGAAATCTTTTAGATCTTATATACAATAATGGTATGTTGAGTGTACTCATTTTTGAGGCAATTCTAATGAGTACACACATACATTTAAATAATAAAATAAGAAAATTTCCCTAAATATTTGTTGTTGTTTTTTTTTTTGAGCTATAGGAAGAATTTCGTAGGGACTCAAAAACGAGTCATCCAAGATAAACGAGCGATTGGTGTTCAAGTCATCGAGGTTTTACTGTATTAATAAATTCAGCCACATGTTGAAACATCAGGTTAGAATGATAAATTTGAGTTGCCATTTTGGTTCGGTTCTGTTCACTCTGAAAACTTAAATACCGTATATGAATGATCTCAGCGCAACGCAGGTTATCATATTGTCTGTACATGCTGAGGTAAACACGTTTTGGATTAGTCAAGCAGTGCATGTATGT
This sequence comes from Anodontia alba, assembly GCA_964016985.1. Classification (NCBI taxonomy): domain Eukaryota; kingdom Metazoa; phylum Mollusca; class Bivalvia; order Lucinida; family Lucinidae; genus Anodontia; species Anodontia alba. The sequence continues at coordinate 47,724,153 of OZ024821.1, forward strand.
ATGTTTACCTTAAAGCTTCCGAACCACGGCTTGACAAAATTCTACAGTTTACTGCGGTGCAGTACGATTTTCTCCAATGAAATAAAGGTTTTCAGACTGAACGGAAACAAATCAAAAGGCCGAAGAACTAGCCGTGCCACGCATTATCTCCTGCTCTGGTAGCTGGTTCTTTGGTCGAATAAGTATGTATACTTAACAGATATTATTGCATAAAAAGCAGTGCCGCACGTTATTAACAGCCGTGCATTAACTGGCGAAAAGCCGTGTATTAACAAGGCAATTCACGCGCTGTTAATGCATGGCTACGCAACTTTCAATATGGTCTTACCGGGGCCACAGATTTGCTGCCGTTACGAGATGTGTACTGCCCGGCCCTAGAACGAGCATAGTCAGTGGAAATTACGTTTGCGAGACATCGGTGAAAAGGCGAAACAAAATAGTGCAAGAAATAACGCGAAATGTAGTAAATGTTTTCAGTTTTTAAGCAATAATAGCGATCGAACATGGTTTTTTTAAATGCATTAACATTCGCCAGGTCCCTTGGGAGGTGTTGAAAACCAAGGCCTTCGGCCTCGGTTTTCAACACCTCCCACGGGACCTGGCGAATGTTTATGCATAAAAAATCATGTTTGATCCCTATATACTCATGCTAGGTGACACTCACTTAAAACTGAGCCTAGGCACAGCATTTCTTACAAAAATGCATGAACGCCCAGCGAAGACTCTAGTCACCTTGCCAATCCGTGCAGTCGGATCAGAATTTTTTCAGGGCTACGCTACGGGTTGCCAATAATCAAAAGCGTCTCAAGGGGAACAGGCCAAGACTCTGATCAGCTTGCGCATCCATAGTCTTCCCTGGGCGCACATGCAAACTTGTAGGAAATGCTGTGCACCGGCTCAATTTTTAACCGTATATATGGTTAACATTTTGCAAATGTCAGCGGCCAGTCGCGTGCTTATTGTACGTCCAATTATTCTATCTGCTCTTAAGCATCGTCAGTGAACAGATATTGTGTTGAAAACGTAACAGTTCTAAAAGGAATGACCCCTGAGAGCAATGAACACATTCACAAAACTGAAAGCAACTAAAGAGTTGTTTTGGGGGTCAGACTAGATAGTTTCGACCACTTAGGCCTCACCAGTAACCCTCATTTAAATTTTTAAAAGTCCCGAAATGGACATAATGGTCCAAAAGGACCAGAAAATATAAACTTTACTATAATAGAGTACGGAGAGACGTTTTACGGCCACCATACGGCACTTACACCAGCTGTAGTGAAGACAAATTGATTCTAAAGGAACTGGGCCCACTTGTTCAAAGCATCGTTAGCTTAACGAGCTCGTTAGTGGTCAAAATGTTAACTGTTCTAGTAAGTACAGTATCTAATTCACAGGTATTTTTGCTGAAAAAAATGTGAGTAGCTTTTGCAAATGCAAAAGCTACTCACATTTTTTTCAGCAAAAATATTAGTGCATCTGCAATATTTAATGATAAAAGTTTTAACGATACGTTTACTAACGACATCGTTAGTTTTGAACAACTGGGCCCTGACCCTTGAAAGTAATATTAAAGACATTCATACAAAACTAAACACAGGGCCAGACCAGCTAGTTTCGGCCAATTTGGCCTCATCAGGCTTTAAGTCTTTATAATCGAACGTTTGTGACAATTTTCTAGTGCTCTTATACTAATTCTTTTCGTGAGCACAGTGCCCTTGATCCTATTATATAATGTGACATGATGTTAGTATGATGTTTACCCATGAGCGCTGTCGATTCTGTGCGCCATTTATTTGACTCTTAGTTCGTTTGGGATTTTGGCTTGCTTTATTGGAATGGTTTTCAGTGTTATGACTTGGTTATTCGTTTGAAAATAACAATCGGATACAGGTGGTTTCAGTATAGAAAAGATTGACTGGTTTGATGAGGTATTTCATTGGATGTATCTCTGTTTCAAATTATTTTCTTTGGTGTTACGGAATGTTTGATTTGACAACGATTTGTTTTGTTTTGTGATATAGTTCATTTATTTCGCAAGTACTTGTTTTTTTGGTGGCAGTGACTGTTTCACTGATCAGGAACTTTTGTTGGTTCTACGGGCTGTTTAATTTTGCAAGGGCTGTTTTATTTTGATGTTTCATTTGATGTTACTTTATAACTTGAAAACCTTGCTTCCTTTATTTAGTTGCAAGACTATGGGTCGGTACTTCAACTAAATGACGGCTCCCAGGCTATCAATGTTTGTGGCGGGCCCATCGTGGTGCTGTTAGTGTTTTTCTTGTGTTCTGGCTCCAGATCGCCATTGAGCCTTTTGCTTTGTTTCGTCACCATCACGAAAACATACCTTTATAATTTTGACCCCCTTCAACCCCACTTTTATATAGTAAAACTGGGGTTTACAGGGGTAAACATTATTTTTCATTTTTCTGCTCAAAAACATAGATTATGGGTACTCGTTAGAACCACCTCGCCGAGGCGGTTCTAACGAGTACCCACAATCTATGTTTTGAGCAGAATTATGAAAACTATCAGAATTTTTATCAAAAAACTTTCAGTTTTGGTGGTGAGATTTTCAATATATTTGAATAGGCGTGTTTTCGTAATGACTGTGTTTCGATTATACGTGTTTTACTGTGATGTTTCAGAGATGAAATAGTGGACGCTTATGCGGACCAACATATATTATTGCATAAAAAGCAGTGTCGCACGTTATTAACAGCCGTGCATTAACCGGCGAAAAGCCATGTATTAACAAGGCAATTCACGCGCTGTTAATGCACGGCTACGCATCTTTCAATATGCTCGTACCGGGGCCCCAGAATTGCTGGCCTTTACGAGATGTGTACTGTCCTGCCCTAGAACTAGCATAGTCCGGGGAAATAGCGTTCGCGCGACATCGGTGAAAAGGCGAAACAAAATAGTGCAAGAAATAACGCGAAATGTAGCAAATGTTTTCAGTATTTATGCAATAATAGCGATCGAACATGGTTTTCAATGCATTAACATTCGCCAGGTCCCTTGGGAGGTGTTGAAAACCGCGGCCTTCGGCCTCGGTTTTCAACATCTTCCACGGGACCTGGCGAATGTTAATGCATGAAAAACCATGTTTGATCCCTGTATTCATGATTTGGAGCTACATCTGTATAATGGGTGAGTAAAGCTGGTTTAAGCCCCCAGGAGTTTCCCTTCTGACCGCTCCAAGGTGGTTCCTCTGTTGTACTTCTTCTTTGTTTGTGCGTCGATGGTTTCTTATATTTCGTTTGTTTTTCATTATTTATTCCATTTTTTTTCTCAACTCTCCTTCTCTTTGTGCAACGGGAAGGTTGTGCTTCGTGATTGTGGCATTACCTTGGTGTATCCCAGTAAGCATTATACATAAATCTATAGCGGGCCTTTATCGGCCCGTCAGGGTAGCTGACGGGCCGAAAACGGCCCGCTCTAGATTTATAAAGAATTCTAGCTGGGATTCACTTATATATATTGTTTTGCATTAGCTTGTTATTTGAGCTTGTTATTTGGCGTGTTATGTCATTATTTATTCCTGAGCTCTTCTTCTATTGATGCACTGGGAAGGGAGTGCTTCGTGATTATGGCATTTCCTGAGTATCTGCTCTTATATTTTTGAATGTTTGGTGGTTTGACTTCCGTTTGATCCCAATATTATGTGTCAGAATGGATGCAAATGTCCCGTTTCTTTAAAATATTGTAGTCAGCTCATGAAGTGTTCCTGAATATGTCATAAGTTATGTCAAACTAAAGTAAAAGAAAAGTCATTTTGTAGCGCGTCAATCAAGAATCAGACAGAGCATCAATGACAAAGGAAGCAAATTGCAATCTCCAATTTTCCCTTCCTTTACAAAATGTCTGCAAAAACTTCAATTGTATCCGTGCATTCATCGTACGCCTCTTTTTGACCCACTCAAACCTTCGAATTAGTACCGCCACTGTTCGCCATATACATTGCACTAGGTCCAAACACTGGTATATTCGAACAGATCATACACAGACCAGACTGCAGGGAAGGGCAATTCCGTATCCCAGAGGACCTCTCAGCGGCCACACAATGATTATACAACCACGTTGGGTAGCCATAACGGATCCTGAGTGATGAAATCGCTCATAACGTCTCCTGCGGGATCAAGTACCGGCTCCTGGGTGGATTTGTGCTTACACATACACATAGTGACCTCTTTTCACCCTCAAAAGGAACACGTCGTAAACTGGAAGGTAAACATTTAAATTCTTACTGGACTTTAAAGGAATTATAGTATTTATTTGCAACGTTTGTGAATTGTATGTAAAGAAGTCTTTGCAGGAGATGATGCATAGTTGTCAGGTATCCCGGTGCAAAACGATCAGTCGCACATAAAAAGCGAAATTTATAACGTCTGTGGTCATGCAATCAGGCACAGGTTATTCCAAAAGACATACCATGATCATCAAGGACATTTTTTATGTTTTCCGAATAAAGATTTGAGAACAAATCCGAGTATTTAAACAAAAAAATGTGACAATACATGTAACGACTCCTGAGTGATTTTGGCACCTACTCCTGTGTGATTATTCTTGTATGTTGGCACGGAATCCTGGGTGATGGTGTTTATTTCGATGACTTCGACATTGAAACTGGTCGTGGAATAAATGTCACAGAGGAGGAAAAAGCACATGGTCCGACCTGGACACTAACCCAGGAGCTCTTCCATACCATGCGAGCACTCGAGCCAGACGATCGACCCGTGACAATTTCCCCCTGCTTAAATAGATGCGTCCCCGAACCTGCTCGGAACCGTGCAGGTACCAACGAGACGAGACTGTCCCTTTACTGCTCGCAATCCGAGCACGGACCCACACTGAGCCACCAAATGTCACGTGGAAGGGGAGGGGTGGAGTTTAAGGCCCGACCGGGATTCGAACCGAGGACCTCTCGCATACCGTACGAGCACTCCCTGCATTTTATAACAGAATAGCTGTTGATACGAAATTTGAAATCTTGCTTTATCATTCAAGATGTTTTGCTTAACTGTCCAAGAACCTCGAGGCACATAGATCTCTTTTGACAAAGAAGGCTTGTAATTACGAATTACATTAGGCATAACGTCTCCCTAGGCCTCAAATCTTTAACAGGCAAGATGCTATGAATTTATGGACAATATGATTTCAGATAAAATAATGTCTGCGCTTCGTAACCGAATCCCAAAATACACCTATAATCACTTTTGATTATGATAAAAAGGCATTTTCTTCACTCCACTCCAGTTCTTGTAAGTGGTGTGCGAAAAGATGCTTTCACTCGACTTGCATGACCATCACGCGTTTCTTTTGCAAAAACATGTCGAAAGAAAGAGAGCAGAAAATAATATAAATGGACTTATTTACCACAGCGCATGTGCAGCATATTTTCAGGCGAATAAATAGTTTGTCAGAGGAACAATAAATTTGGTGCCTTGATTGTAGAAGCCAGGGTACTCAGCACCCTCGCAAAATGCGACTAAAATTTGTGGACCGATCTTTGTAGGTGTTCTGAAGTTGTGCACATGTATTTGTTGTAATTCTTAAATTATCCAAGCGGCATGTGTTTTGGAACATTAAACAAAGAGGTGAAATGGCATTTGGTTTACAGTAAAGGCCAAGTCACACTCTCATGTATCGGGGTTGGGTTTTAATACGCTTCTCTTTACTACGTTTGGCCAAAATTTTGCCCCATTTTGTAAAGATTTAGGTTTTACTTCGTTTCTAATACGTTTAAGTGCGATTTACTTCGTATTTACTTCGTAGTACCCGGTTACTAACCGGCTTAAGCTCATGCTTGCAATAGGGATGAGTGCGTTTTACTAGGTATCTTCTAGCTTTTGATACGTTTTCCTATGTGCTTTTTACGTTTCGATACGTTTGTCTACGATTCAGTATGTTTTACTATGGAGGTCCTCTGCTTATTAAATGCTAGGTTTTACTACGTTTTTTTAGCGTAGCTAAAACGGCAATATACTGTCACGTATTGAGGGCTAGGATTAACTAGTCTTTAAAACGGCTACATACGTGACCCCGCTACGTTTGTTTTGAAAATTTCAAAATATGCGTGGCTGGATCACGTATGTCGCAGTATATAGCCGTATGTAATGTACGTTTTCATACGTTTACTACATATATTGCCATTTTGTTAAAAACGTAATTAAACTTAGCACTCAGTACGTGACAGTCTATTGCCGTTTTGCTACGTTGTAAAATACGTAGTAAACCTAGCCCTCAATACGTGACAGCGAGACTGGGGATTCAGTTTTGAAACTTTCAAAACAAACGTAGCTGGGTCACGTATATAGCCAAATCTAGCCGTATATAGTCGTATGTAAAATGTTTTCACTACGTTTTACTACGTATATTGCCTTTCTGCCACGTTTAAGAACGTAGTAAAACCTAGCCCTCGATACATGGCAGTGTGACTGTGGCTTAACGAACAGAAAGCGGATGCTATAGCTGTGATTATTGTCAGCCAATGAAAATGTTGAAGTGCAGTAGATTGGGACTGACACTACCGCCCGCGAATTTATACATATCGTGTACGAGTATGATACGCATCAGATACGCGCGTTTTTTTTTTGTTTTTTTTTTGTTTTTTTTTTTTTTTTGTGGGGGGGGGGGGGGGGGGAGGGGGGGGGGAGGGGTATTCCGGAGTTCAGTATCTGACGGTTTGGTTGTTTAGGTGTATAGGTGGGTGTTGTTGCAGTTGGTGATGGGTCCTGTCACACCTGTTTATCAAATCGGCTCCTTTTTGGGATATGTGGCAATAAGTTACATTTTCTTTTGCGATTTCTACAGCTGAAAGAAAGTATCGAAATGGAATGACTAAATGTATATACCGCATGGCACCACACCACACCTTGGATAGGGGTGGTCGGGTGATACGAAAGTATCGTGTATCTTACGTCACCGGGGCGTCTAACTGATACTGGCTTAAAGTTGGGCAAGGCCTGCTATCCTTGTAGCAGGTAAGGGTAGAGGGGAATGTTTTTATTTCTTCTTTTTCTTCACTTTCATTCCTCTTTTTCCTGTTCCTCTCTTTCATCTCTTCTACTATCTCTTCAATCTCTGTTCTCCCTTTCTCTGGGGACAACACAAAATGACCCACAATGGTTGACGTGTCGTCAAACCCCAACACAATCAATCACCACACCTTAGATGATCGAGATGCATAATGTGAACGTTACGGGTCGATCTGTAGCGATTCCCTATGCAGTGGTACGTTATCATAGAAGCGATTCGCAACGATTCGTAACCGTGTTCAGAGCTGACTAGCACAAAACGCTATCTGAAACAGACCTTTGCATATCTGCCAGACGAAACAGAAAGGCGCTGTAAGTGTCCGTTTTAAGACATTAAATAAAACCTTTTGGGGGAAAATGAAATTGTCCAACTAAGTCATAATTTTATATTTATTCTTTTGTTATTAGATCTATAGCAATATTTTACCACTGAACGAACAACATATTTGTGAAAAAGTATTATGGTTGTCATGACTATGCCGCAGATACGATCTTATATGTTCGGCAAGATGCGGTAAAGTGCAGCAACACTGTGGAACTATATTTTACCTGGTGTGGTATGGTGCGGTGCATACATGTAGTCATTCTCTATTAAAACTGCTTATAAGAAATGAGCTGGTTGTCAAAGTCGATTATGTTACACAAAAAACGTACAAACTTTAGTAAAATGCACATTACATAATCACATAGGATCCGTTGCCAGATGATCGCATTACAGCCCGTGCCACAGAAACGTCTTTTTATCCCTGATCCCGCAGGATCCGTTCTCTTTGAATTCTACAACACAGCGATAAAATGCATTATGCACGATAATGGTTCGATAAAAGAATAACAGGGTCTTTATTTTTAAGAGAAAAAAGAGTAAGGAAGCAGCCAGTGAACAGCCATTCGTCTTGAATGGTTTAAACAGTAAAATTTTGGTTTGAAAAGCCACGTGTTCTGGTACCAAAATAGCCAAACGGCATAAATTCCATGATCCAGACAGAAATGCGTTTCCTCAATAACATTTGCTGCCTGCTCAAACTTATGCCTGTTCCCTGTAAGGTTCCGTGTGATAAATGTTTTGTTTAATTCACTCTTTTTTTTTTCCCCCCCAAAAAAAAATCGACCCTAGATTTAATAGCAATCTTTTTAGTTCCAAAGCAATCCACCCAGGAGCCGTACTTGATCCCGCAGGAGGCGTTACGAGCGATTTGATCACTCAGGATCTGTTATGGCTACCCACCGGATAACGCCGCGTTGCATCGACGTTGATGCGTCCTTGACACAATGTTGTGTGCCCGCTGGGCCTATATGTTATCTTTTCACAGCTATACAAGCTACTTTCTGGACTCAGTTAGGCTGGGCCTCACGTGATAACTGACTGAACAGAAGGTAAAGACATCAATAGTCGGTCACATATGCGACCAGACTGGCTTTGATGTGTAAGTTGTCAATAGCAATTTTCTCTATTTAATGATTACGTTTGAATTTACACAAAGGAAAAAAAAATACTTTTTTATACCCTGTCGCACGATAGTGGTGGGGTATTATGGTTTCACGTTTCCGAACTTGAGTGAATACGAATGAATTTTCACTAAACTTGGTATTCGCATTGATGTTTTAAAGATCTGGGTTGGGATTGCTAATGGGCAAATTCGTCAATTTTTGACAGACCCTCCACACCGGGCTCCACACGATACCATAGTCGGTATTATCCTTTCACGTTTCTAGTTTATACCTAAAACATAACATGTATATAGATTCCTTTGTACATTATTGAACAGCTGTTAACTGGTCACATATTTCAACACAAAGCACTTTGATTATTTTTTAATTAGCTGCAGTTGTTGAAAAAAAAAAAAAAAAAAAAAAAAACGGAAGTAAATGCCCTAAGTTTTTTAAACATGTAGGGGTATATAATACAGTATTTACCCTAACCAATCGGATAGACAGGTTTTAGACTCATCAGCAGGTAGTAAAATAAATTATTGCATAAAAAGCAGTGTCGCACGTTATTAATAGCCGTGCATTAACCGAAAAGCTGTATATTAACAACTTGAAGGCAATTCACGCGCTGTTAATGCACGGCTACGCAACTTTCAATATGATCGTATCAGAGACACCTATATATAGCATAGTATGGATGTGTGTGCCGAATGGCCCCCTTTTTCAGCACTGCCAAGTATATGATTGGCCCCTTTTTTCAGCAAAACGTATATGATTAGGCCCCACTTTTCTGATGTATCCCGGTACATGCACATATTTTTTGTTCAGAAATTTTTCGAGGCTGCTTGTTCTTCTTGGTATTCATTGAATTGATTGCTATATTTGTCTAACTACCAGCATTAAATGGGTACAAAAAATCAAAGGGCAGTATATGAATGGGTCAACATTTCAGACGATCTAGTATATGAATGGGTCCGTTTTTTCAAAGGCCAGGTATAAGATTGGGGTAGGTTTCGAAATACTGGCTCGAACACCCGTACCACAATTACCCCCAAGTTACAACCCCCCCACCACCCCCTCACCCGCGAGTATTTTGAAATACAATGTATTTATTATTATTATTATTATTATTCCTAGAAAATATAATCTGACACTTCATACAAATTATCTCCTTAGGTGACAATTTACATGAAATGTCAGAACCTGTTTTCTAGGAAATAAAAGAAAAATATCACCAGTTTGTCGTCTGCTGAATTTGCCCTAGGCATGGTTAGTACTACACTGTTTAGAGCGTAAATGTGATATATATACTATCAAAGGACGTCGAGTGTGGTAACATTTTAGTTTTCAGCAAACTAAACTAAACCAGTGACGGACACTTTAACCCGTTTAAGCCTAGCGTCCCATAAATGGGACATTGGCAAAGAGTGTAGACCCTGATCAGACGCCGCAGAACGCCGCGTCTGATCAGAGTCTACACTATTTTTTAGTAAGTTCAGAAATTTCTACAAAACAAGATAATAATAAAAACTAACCAGACACCCCTTATATTGGAAATGGACCTGACCAAAGGCTTGAGGTAGAAGAGTCCACTCGGCATAAATAGGTTAAGAAGTCGTCATACAATTAGTAGATTTTCTGCCATTTTATACAAGGAAGACAATTGATTGATTGTATTGGGGTTTAAAGACACGTCAACCCTTGTGGGTCATTTTGAGTCCTCCCAGAGAGAGGGAGAAGAAAGTCAGAATAGATAGTAGAGGAGATGGATGAGAGGGACAGGGAAGAAAGAGGAAAATGAATGAAAGTGCAGAAATAGAAGAAATAAAAACATTCCCCCTCTACCACACCTGCTGCAAGAGTAACAGGTCTGTCCAACTGTAAGTCAATATCAGATGGACGCCCTGGTGACGCAAGATATATGACACCTTTGTCTCTCCCAACCACCCCTTTGCTTTCTTGAACACAAAGGCATTATTAAAAGGGGTTTATTTTTAAAGGGAATAATTTGTTGCGTTTGGGAGCATTTATTTTTTCATTTTAGAGTAGACATTTTAGCTTGCCATTACGAAACTTAGAGGCAAAGCGCGACTCATGCGAGCAACGCTGTCTTGCGACAGCTCTCATTTAAGAAGAGAGGCAACAACAATTTGACAGAGTTGTCTCTCTTGAAATTGTATTCATTTCCTTAAATGGCAGTTCGTGGACATGCTAGACAAACTATTCTCATGATACTGAAAAATAAAACACTGACAAGGTTTCCCTAAAAGCCTCCTTCAAGGACTTCGCCATACCCAGCAGTGGGCACAGACTGCAAATGGCTAAGCCATTACAAAAACACGCCTACTCAAATATATAGAAAATTTCACCTCCAAAAACTGAAAAGTTTCAGATAAAAAACTCTGATATTTTTCATATTTCTGCTCAAAACATAGATTGTTGGTACTCATTAGAACCACCTTGGCAAGGCGGTTCTAACGAGTACCCACAAACTATGTTTTTGAGCAGAAATAAGAAAATAATGGATATCCCTGTGAACCCCAGTTTTACTATATAAAAGTGGGGTTTAAGGGGGTCAAAATTATATAGGTATGTTTTAGTGATGCAAGGTAGCACTGCCTCACTAGAAAAGTAGTAGATGGTTACGGTAATCAGTCAACCCCACTACCACAGCATCCATATACCTTTCGCGTGTTTTTTCTTTTTTCTTTTTTTTTATGGACAGCCTCTTTTGAATATTTTTAGTAGGTTTTAAGCTTCAACAACCTACAAGATTCAATTTGAACTAAGGATACACACAGAACTACGTTCTTAAGAAGGACCACCACCTTCAGAAGCATTTGTATTTTCACAACTGACACCCAGGACCATCACCAACCCCTAAGAAAAATAGAGTTTTGCCTTCAAGTACCCATATATTTTTTCATCTCGAACAGCCTTTAGCTATTGAGTTCTGATCGGCAAGAATACCGTTTATTGAATGCCGAAGGTTCCCTCTGTGTGTATTTGTGTTTGCGTGCGTACGTGTGCGTGTTATCTTCTCTGAAACTACTGGGCCAATTTAAAGCCAAGTTTCATGAGGAGCCTCCTAGAGATAAGGGAAGGAAGTTTATCAAAATGGTCGTGGCCATTTATTGTTTCTCATTATTGTCAACGCCTTGAAGGTAGGGCTTTTAGCAGTAGCAGGGAGTTACACACAAACACACAACACATATATATGTAACGCACATACACACACACGCATAAACGCACACAAACACACACACACATACACACACACACACACACACACACACTTATAATACGGCCAAGAAAGTTTGGACCACCTAAAAATTTAATCCTTTTTTCAGTTATATGGCATTCAAACACAAAAATATCAACAACTCGCGTTTCCGCATTTTATTCCTGATTAGAATAAATAAAAAAAAATCATTCAGAAGTATAACTGATAACCTGTCAGCATCCCCTAAACCCTACAGGGGTCTTCCAAAAAAGTGTCCCAAAAGTCAATTATGTTCAATAGAGCGTGTAACCAACATTATTACACCGACATTCACAGACTCTGTTCTTTGAAGAGTACTCGTGTTTCCGGGCAGTCTGTTGTGGAATTCGGTCCCATTCTTCTCTCAGGAACCGTCGAAGATCCTGCAGTGTGCTGTTGCGCTCCAGACGTACCGAAACAGCGCTTCGGAGAACATCCCAAACATGCTCTATACATGATAAATCGGGAGACATCGTGGGCCAATCCATTCTGTTCACGTTGTTCGTACGCAGGAAGTCACCGACAATGCGCGCTCGATGAGGCCTGGCGTTGTCATCTGGACAATTGTATTGGCGACTGGCATCTGGCGCGGAAACGGCAGCACGTGTGGCGTAAGGAATTCGTTGATGTAACGTTGTGCATTCAGGTTTCCTTCGATGAAGACCAGGTTTGTATTTGCAGTCGCTGAAATCCCGGCCCACACCATAACTCCGCCACCTTGAAAGGCTACTGTCGGGATTACTGTGGCTGGAACAGGTCTCTCTCTGCGTCATCTCCAGACTCGTTTTCTGCCATCCATTCGCTCCAGATAAAACCGTGACTCGTCGGAGAACATAACCCTTCTCCATCAAGGGTTGCTTCAGCCTACATGGGCAACGGCTGAAAGCCATATGAGCATTCTTTTGGCGCTGGCCGAGTTCTGGCTTCTTTGCAGGCACTCTTGACTTGAAACCACCTGCATGAATGCGATTCCGCACGGTCTGAGCTGATACAGGCCGGACTCCCGGACACTAGCAGCACAAAGTCGGCGACGAGGTCTGGCCCAGTCACGAAGCGGTTTCTCGCAATAACGTTGGTGACGTAATGATCTTCAGCTGTCGTTGTAATCTTTGGTCGCCCCGAGCGTGGTCTATCCTTAAACAGTTCTGTATGCCTGTAGCGCTGTGTGATCCTGTTAATGGTCTGGTGGCTTGTCTGGAACTTCCTCGCTACTTCCCGGCTTCCAATACCAGCGTCTAAGCAGCCTAAAGCTCGCGCCCGGTCGGTTTCACTTAGCTTATTGTATTGCCGCCTCCCAACCCCCACCCCCTCGCAGGCATCTTGTTACTAAATGCGCTGTATTGTGTTGGGTTTAAACTTTAAATTTTCTAGGAACGTGATTTGCATGACTATGAAAGTGAGTTGTTTTAGTGTTGGACCATAAATGTATGAAATGCATGAAACCTTGATCAAACTGCTGCCTTGGATACAATAAAAAATCATGGATTTGGGTTGAATTCTGGCCTTTCAATACATGCACTGCATGAAATTTAAAGTGAGATGGTTTATTGCTGCAAGACCATTAGATTATATTTTTTTTTAATTGCCGACTGAGTGTAAGGAAATCACCATATATTGTGATATGCAGAGTTTAGAGATTTGGAGTTTTTGCCACTTTCGGTCACTTTTTTTGACACCCCACTGTACATCAAAGCTTTGTCACGCACTATTGATTTTGCTAATATTTACGTTTTTTTCCCCTTTCGAAAGAGCCTGAAGTCTGAAAAATGTTTCAGATTTCGAAATATCCTCCGTAATATATTTATTAATGAAAATACTTGAAAATAGTGTAGGTGGTCAAAACTTTTTTGGTCGAGTATATATATATATATATATATATATATATATATATATATATATATATATATATATATATATATATATATATATATATATATATGAGCCGTGCCAAGCGAAAAGGTGTCTTCCAGTCCACACAAACTGGAGCCGACTTAAATCTTCATTCGTTATGTATTTGCAAACATTTTAGTAAGTACTGTTTCAAAATTTGGACTTATTCGAAAGACATGAAAATCTTTTATTTTTGTTGAGTGCAAGAGTCACAACAGTGGACTTAAGCCAACTTCTTGTATAAATGTAGTCCTAAAATATATAGTTCTTTCAATATAACTTGGTCTAATTTCATAATTATTGGTTAAAACTAAATGGCCCAATTCCTTGCACCATTATTAGCGGAAATAAAAATAGAAAAAAAAAAAAAATGTTTTCAGCGTTTGCTCTAAATCAGAAAAATGTGACTTAGCCCTCTTCTTGCACTGTCATCGTAAATATTTAAGCGGACAGCGAATGCTCTTATCAAACTGCGCAGATGCGCAGGTTGATCTGGGCCTTCGCTGTCCGCATATTCTACAAAGGCATCTTAACACCAAGTATTCGTCATCAGTTCTCTACCACCTAGAGCTGTTCTTCGCTGTGGTCTGTCAGAACCAGAACTGTCCATTAGGGTGCGCACATTCCAAGCGCCGATGGTTAAAGGTATCACCTTCATCTTCTTTTTTCTTGTTCGACCGCTAAGTGGGATTCCCGCTGATCGCGGTTAACCAGCCAGGAGTTTTGAAGCAGGCAATTGTTTAGGGCACCTTTCCTAGCCCCTTCCCCATGCTACGGGGTTGAGCAGTGCGATCCTAAAAAGGTCTGCTCAGTCGCTCAGTTCGGCTGCCGAATTCCCCATACTGCTTCGCTCTTAAGGAAAGTGACCATATAGAACCAAGCCGCCTGTGTACAGGTCCGCAACTACAGCTTCCAGTATTTCCTCACCTGCTGCTTCGCCGCTCGCCCATCGCCACAGGACTTTTGTATGACTTGCATATGTGTGCTTGCTGCGAATGTGTGATGCTGATTAAGATGCCATGCGCTGTGAATTGGATTATAGTGAGGGAGAGGCGCGCAGAGTCCACCTCGCTCTCTCATCCTGACCTAGCTGGATCCAGAGGCAAGACAAGTGTCGGGACATCTGGAGCTAGTGGATGACCATGACTTCTGTTGTGCCTTGTCATGCTCTCCATGCTCCACAACATGCTGCTGCATCGCCGTTTGGGCCGTTGAATCACAGCAATGATTTCCTCCGCCCCAGCTGCCGAAGCAGACTTTACATAACTGGAACAGGCAAATCCAGATATGCAGGTTTTTGTTTGGAGTTGCAAACTACTAGATGGATTGCCGACCAGGGCTTGAGAGCTCCATCTACTCTAAATATTGCTACACAGATTCTGTTAACGGGTATATAGAAGCAGTAACTTAAATGTCTTATGTAGCGATTATCGGGACAACACTAAATGATAGCAAGAGAAAACAGATTTAAGTTTATTTTCACGTTATCACAATACATTACCTTTTGTGGTAATATTTCAACAATAAGTACACTCAAGCAAAATAGAGCCTTGTGACATGCCAACTGCCAGACTGGTCGATGCGGATCTATACTGTTCGCTACAGGTAAACCTTGCATACTCTATATCAGCTCTGTCATAAGAATATGTGACTTTGGGCATCGATTTATTGCAAAATATTTCTTTCTTAGTGCACGATGAAGAGCCTTATCAGACTATGCCTGTGTGCTGACATTAGGCATAACTACAGATCAGAAGGGGTATCCACTTTTTTTTTCGCCGAAAACATACGTTGAAGGTTCTCAGTACTCATTAGAAGCACCCCGGTGAGGTGCTTCTAATGTATACCCACAACATACGTTTTTTGTCAAGAAATAAGAAAACTATCTTTACTTTTTGGTTGCCATTACGAAAACACGCCTATTAAAATATATTAAAAATTTCACCACCAAAAACTGAAAGTTTTCAGATAAAAATTCGGATATTTTTCATATCTCTGCTCAAAATAATGTATACCCCTGTAAACCCCAGTTTTACTATATAAAAGTGGGTTTTAAAGGGGTCAAAATTATATAGGTATGTTTTCGTGATGAAAAAGCGCCTTATCTGGATCTGGGACTTCCCTGTCTGTGTATCCCCTGAAGACAAATTATCATGTACTGCAGCTCATATGTAAGCACCACAGAACCTGCTCAGTTAGCTATATTGTACATACTTTTTAGGTATTATAACCTGTTCAAAATATTCAACCTTAAAGCACCAATCATAACTGCAGCAGACAACAAATTTGCTTTTTTCTATGCTCAGAGAAAACAGGTCTTGACATTTCCTGTGAATCGTCTGCCAACGATTCACATGAAATGTCAGGATTCATTTTCTCTGAAAAAAAAAAAATAAATAAACTGCTACAAATTTTGATTGGTGCTTTAAGGTTGAATATTTTGAATAGGCTCAATCAACGTACTTATCCTAAATGCTGGGACCCGTACACGCTTAGCATGCTGGGTAAAATTTTCAGCAGATGACATTCTGAAATATTGTTCTTATTTTTCGCAGGAAATAAGCTTTGAAATTCCATGCAAATTACAATTTGCATGAAATTACAGAACCTATTTTCTGGGAAATGTAATTTGCAGGAAATGACAGCCTATGTTCTGGGGAAAAAAGAAGAAAAAATATATTCAATTTGCCATCTCCTGAAACTGGCCAGACAGTGCTGATCCTTACCATACCTGTTCTAAATGTGAACAAGTTAATTTTACCGCTGGGTGAGTGGCAAACGGTGAAGATCCTGATCACACAAAGCATTCTGTGGTGCCTGATCTGGTTCCAGGGACGGATTCAGAGGGGGTTCGAGGGGTCCAGTATAAACCTATACCCCCGCTTTGACACAAAATTTCATTTTCATGGGAAATTTTGGATAAATCTGATAAAATCGGGATATCGTATTTACCCTTAATGTTCACACCCTTACTCTATACCTTTTACTTCTCTTCAACAGGTCCGTTTTACTATAGGGATCAAACATGTTTTTTCATGCATTAACATTTGCCAGGTCCCGTGGGAGGTGTTGAAAACCGAGGCCGACCTCAAGGGACCTGGCGAATGTTAATGCATTTGAAAACCTTGTTTGATCGCTATTATTGCATAAAAACTGAAAACATTTGCTACATTTCGCGTTATTTCTTGCACTACTTTGTTTCGCGTTTTCTCCGGTATCGCGCGAACGCTATTTCCACGGACTATGCTCGTTCTAGGGCAGGGCAGTACATATATCTCGTGACGGCAGCAATTCTGTGGCCCCAGTACGAGCATATTGAAAGCTACGTAGCCGTGCATTAACAGCACGTGAATTGCCTTGTTAATACAGGGCTTTTCGCCTGTTAATGCACGGCTGTTAATAACGTGCGACACTGCTTTTTATGCAATAATATCTGTGAATGTATGCAAAATTGCTGGGTAAGTGGCAAACAGTTTAGACACTGATCAGATGCTGCATTCTGTGGCCTCTGATCAGCGTCTACACTGTTTTTCTGGCCTGTCTGTCCGCACACGTTGAGAAAGTATGGTAAATTTATCAAATCCGACACCTCAGAAATCATTCTGCATCCGCCCATCCGTTCTCAGGCATGGCTGTCCCAAAACCTAGGATAAATACAGTATGAACAAAGTTAGTACTACTGGTTCAAACACAGTAATCAAATGAACAAACATTTGTCCAGTATGCTAATTTGGGTCCAGTTGTTCAAAGCATCCTAAACTTGACTAAAGCTTTAAAATTAATGTGATGTTAAATAGTGGTACAGTGAAATCTCATTAAAGACAGTATGAGTCCCAAAAGGTGTTGATGTTAAAATGAATTTGCTGTTGTAAAGAATCCTTAAAAGAGAAAAGTAAGGCTTGTGAAGAATGCACCTTAAATAGAAGGGCTTGACAATCATGCAAATCGTATCAAAATCGGATGAAAAATAAAAAGTTATCCAGGTTTCATTTCAGGAGTTCAAAATTGTTTTTATTGGCGCTGCCATTTTTTGATATTTAATGCGACTATATGAAGCCACAAAACCTTTATTAAATACGCAAAACCTAAATAAATAATATTTTCATCACTACTTAAGCTCCGTATTTGCAGCTTCTGTAGCTTATATATTGATTTGGTCTAACACTGCACTGTTTCCCGTCAAAAAGAAGATTTACTGAATATTTTGAAATATTTATATCCTCATAAAATATTCAAAACGGACGTGCCTTTGATATAAGGTTTGAAATCTTTAAATGTTAACTTCCTTAATTTTTATCTGATTTGGACTTAATTTCCATCAACGTTTCGAAAACACGCCTATTCAATTATATAGAAAAATTCACTTCCAAAAACTGAAAAAAAATTCAGATAAAAAACTCTGATATGTTTTTCATATTTCTGCTCAAAACATAGATTGTATGTACTTGTTAGAACCGCCTCGGCGAGGCGGTTCTAACGATTACCCACAATCTATGTTTTGAGCAAAAAAAAAAAAAAATGTATACCCCTGTAAACCCCAGTTTTACTATATAAAAGTGGGGTTTAAGGGGGTCAAAATTATATAGGCATGTTTTTGTAATGAAATTCATGGTTTGTCAAGATCTTTTATTACGGATGCATTATTTTCCAACCTTGCTTTTCCCTTTATGAGCAGAATGATTTGTAAGAAAGGACTCCTTTTATTCTTATTTTTACTAGAATCTCCTCAGTGAAGCCTTTCTAACAAATATCCAAAACGGTTCTGTTTCTTGAAGTATTAAATACAATGTTCTTGTATAATTTCTGATCAACTAACACCTCTTGAGCAAAGGTTTCATGCCAGTCAAATCATCATTATAAAAAATTCTGTCTTTGTATCGAATGTCGGTACAGACCTTTATAAACATTACGTCACACAATAAACATCATTCGAAACCTCTTGGTCTTTAACGCAGAGTACGTTCTATCTTTGTTTCTATTGGATGGCAGAAAATTATTGTTTACGTTTACCGGACAGTATAATTGCCGATGTTTATTCAGAAAAATAAAGCAGTTTCATTCGTCAAAAGTCTCTTTTTTAGAAGAGATTCTCATCGAGTGATCATTTAAATGTCATAACCAGAAATATTAACATATATTTTAACTATATAGTAGCTAAAACTAGGCATAAAAATGGTCACCATAAAGCAATATTACGCTTGCGCGCGTGCTGCTGATATCGGGAAAATCTAATTGAAACAGTTGTATTTGTCTAAGGAAAAGCAGTCAGATTGCTTCTTAAAGCTGTATTTTAAAACACTAAAATTTACGGTTAAATATTTACCAAATGTGATTTATTTTTCACGTAAAATTAGGCTTGAATCAATTGGTATCAATGGAACCGGAAATGTTCTTGCCATCCACAATTTTTGGTCACGTGGCATAACATTGTAATCACGTGGTCAGTAGCCTGGATGAAAACAATAACATTAAAAAGGTCTATACAGTGGGTTGACTGTTTATACAATAACTGTTATTTTTATGGCAAAAATATCAACAAAACTACTCACACTTATATCATAAAAAATATCAGTGCATTAAAACTTGTGTGTAAAATTATTAAATAAAACAAGTATTGTATGCCCACAAAGTTTTGAATAATAATAATAAAGCAATATGAATATGTAAACCGATACATCAGGTGAAAGCCATCTATTGTATACATGTAAATTAGTGTTGGGAATCTGTCAATATTTCATAGTAGATCATATTTCTCCATGAAAACATATGTTGTGGGTTCTCATTAGAGGCCCCTCGGCTAAGCGCTTCTAATGAATACCCACAACATATGTTTTCATGGAGAATTACGAAAAATATCAGTACTTTTCAGCAGAAAAAATGCCTTATCTGGATCTACGCTTATTCCAGTTTTTTTTTTCTTCAAATTTCTTCTCTTTATTCATCACAATTTTAGTTTCTCTAACTATAGGGTAAAACTGGGGATACAGCTAGAGAGAGAGAGAGAGAGAGAGAGCTCAAAAGATAGATTTTCGCTATTTGTGCACGAAAACATATGCTGTAGGTACCCATTAGAAGTCACTGTCCTTGATTTCAAAGTCACTCAGCAAGAGGGAGCATGTACTGGATAAATTTTTGTACCAGATTCTAACATAAATCCAAATATCATCTTTATGCATGTAGGTATTCAGGAGACATAGCTCATCAAACTTTTATGTAGAATTTTAAATGTAAATTTAGAACCATTAGCTTGAAACTTTATTGTAAAAACTCAGTCCACGAAGTCAATAATGGGGAGTGAGGTAGATGTCAGTGACCTTGACCTCAAAGTCAGTCAGTGTGGTGAGGCTTGTGCTGGAAAATATTTTATATCTATTTGGAAACTCGTTGTACGTGCCTCACTGAAGCATATGTATATGCTAAGAAATAAGTAAATAATATCTCAGTATATGTATACGTTAAGAAATAAGTAAATTATTTAACTTATCTACAGTTGTGGAAAACTTTATTAGTTAATGTTTCATTTTATTTTTACTTGAACTTCTTTTCTTCATTTTTAGGAGATTTTAATAAAACAAGTATTTGATGAAAATTCTGGTATCATTTATCCCATACTCCATGAAACCATATGTACCGAATAGAGGTCCCTCGCCAAGGTTTTTCTTATCAGTACCCACATTCAATTATATAGAGAAATAAGAAAAAACATTATTCAAGAATAATCGCCATATATACTTAAAACAAATCCTGTGAAATTCAATAATAAACGTGATATTTAAACCAGTTAATGTTGCATCATTCAAACTACTTGTGCATTAATGTGATCTTGATGGTTTGCCCACCCCATCAAATATCATTAAATCATAGTGAGACACGTGAGATATATCTATAGACCAAATGTTTTGATTCATTTTGAGCTGCACTGAGTGTAACAGTCCCTTATCACATATGGTGAATGAGCAGACTTTGATCAGTATTCCAAAGCTCTATGCAAGACGCTTTTTCCATAACTCCAGATAAGAAGAGGTATCAAGATACTTTTTTTTCTAATTTCTCCACGAACACGGCTGTTAAACGTACTCATTAGAAGCACCTTCCAGCTGTTTTCATGGTGAAATTAGAAAACCATCGATAGTTTAGGGTGAAATAAAAACAGCTACATATAGTAGAACATAGTAGAATAGACCCTGTCAACAGCAAAGGTCCTGTTCAAACTAAGCACAAGTGCAGATATATATTGAGGTAACGTGATAATTTAGGCTAATTTTACATTATTGTTTTTGCACCAAATGGTAACTTGTGGGTACTTACTGAAATGGCCTCGTCGTTTTTTTTAGCTTGGTGAAACGACTCCAATAAATACTCACATGATATGCCTTGGTGCAAAAATCATCTTCTTATTACTCTGTTTATCTGGACTAATAGCTCGTCAACCTACACATGCGATACCGTACCACTTTTGAGGCCCATAACTTATGAAGACTGGGTACATTTTGCACCATTATTACAAGGGAGACTTGTTATTTCCTGTTTGCTTGCCTGTCTACCAATCCCTATATTAAGAGTGGTGTACTCTAAAAGGAAAAGAGCTGCTCCCTTTTAAGGAGGAAAACAAAAATCAATATTTAATCGAGTTGTCACTCCAGAAAGTGTAATATTGATAGAGTTGTCACTCCCGAAAGTGTAATACTAATAGAGTTGTCACTCCCGAAACTGTAATACTAATAGAGTTGTCACTCCCGAAAGTGTATCATCTCTTTTAACTCTCCTGAAATTCAATACAACGCAGCCTTCCCCTTAAATTTCCTCGAATTCGGTATAGTTAATGTTTCGTCCTTATATGTTTCAACAAAGAATTTTTCAAAGGGTAGGTATTTACACAATATGGACAGTGATGTACGTTAGATAGGTCATGAGACTTCATGTGCACTTTCATATATCGCTTGGCAAGAAAAGGCTTTTGACAGTATGGGCATAAAAACACTTTGGACGGCTTTCCACATATTTCTTGGTGGGAGTTCATTCTAAATTTCCTTGATGTCCTGTATCCACAACTTTCACATTTTAATAAAGGATTAGTTACATGTATTTTACTGTGTTCTTCATAATTTTCTTCCTCATGGAAACCTTCGCCACATGACTCGCACATAAAAGGATGCTTTGCTACATGAAGCTTTTCATGAAATTCTCTGTATTGTTTATTCTTAAACATCTGACCACAGAAATGACAAACAAACTTTAAACTCCTTCCTAATTCTGTACATGAATCAGATATATCTTTACTTAGTTCATCTTTCACATCAGATATATTGTTCTCAATCCCCTCCTCCTTAACATCCATTTTCAATGAATCTGAAAATATAAATAGCAATGATGTGTCAGGGGTTGACTCTAGATGCTTGCCGTCTGATCAAGAAAGACACAGAGATAAAAAAAGAGTGAAAAGGAGAGAGTGAAACAATTTTATAGGACTATTTTTAGCACATCTCTAGAGCAGGGGGATACCAGATAAACAATTTTTTTTTATTTCGCCACAAAAAAAAGCTGTTAATTGATAAAAAAAAAAAAGCCAGACTGCGAAATATAGACCAAAGTCATACATAAGACAGTAAGGGTGTGAAAGAGCCTTGTGTAGAGTATATTGTTTCTTTTGAAATGAAAAAAAATATAAAAATATTAAATTGTGCTTAAAATTGCAGAAACTTACTCTTCGATTTCCGTAGTCACGGAGATTGCTAAAGTACCGGTACCAGGAAATATACCGTGGTTTACCACAGGGACTAAAAACCGGTAACTACCGGTATACAGGTTTTACTGCGCACTTCTATGTAGAGATGTAGGATATCAGAGCCTATCATGTTGTGGACACAGCATATGAAAGATGGGATCTAATCCTCTCTTTTCATTGCTTTTAGTGTAGTATATATTTCTGGTAATGAATCCCTTTTGTATGAATGTGTACAATAATAATAAAAAAAAACTGATGTATTAAAAACGATTAATGATAGAACCTGATGAAATGTGTTCTAAGGAATTTCAAATAATAATAAAAAAAAACTTTAACTGATTTGAAAAAAAGTGAACTACCTATGAACTTCCACTTTTGAAGAACCAATATTTTTGATTCTTATTTGGGAGGGGTATACAAAACCACATTGATTTTTGTTCCAGATCAATGCGGAGTCGAATATCGGTATTGCTTTATGTCAGTTAGTTTATCTCTCCTTAACCACTGGACCGATCTCAACTAAACTGTCTGTATAATTTCCTGCAGAACCAAACTGAGTTTTTACTTAAGGTTAGGGAGGTGAAGTAGGTTCCATGGTGAATTTGGCAGTATGGCTATTTGCAGTTGTGCACCATCAAAATGTATTCTAGTTTTATTTTAGTACCTACCACTTTTTCTTTCCTGAGTTTCGTCTTGTGTTTCAAGAGTTAAAACAACATCATTAGTCAGTTTCACAGACCCATCCGATTCTATTTTACAGTCTTCTGAAGGTGGCTCTGTTTTTACTAAAGCTCTATTATCATCCTCATTTGCTTTTGGTAAATCCCTCCCAGCTTGAAAATTACTTCTCTGCCTGTATGGTACTCTTGTGCATAATTTACGTTTACTACCATCATTAAAGCCTTGTTCCATTGCAAATGCTTCACGCATACATCTCTCTTCCGATTCCTGCTTATTTGTCAGTGCAAGATCATGATCTCTTTTCAACGGCTGTTTTCTGCTCAAGTCTTCAGCAATTCTAGATGCTGTGATGAATTCTAAAGACGTTCCAGGAGAATTATTCTGTACTGGCACAAAAGCACTTGACTCTTCTGGACTGTACACGGGATCACCCTGATAACTACTTCTTCCCATAGTTATTTTTGAATCATTTATATCAAATATACCCTCTCTTAATACTGGACCATCACAAGATAAGGCTTCTGGAATCTTACTTCCAGCACTTACTCCTCTTATGTCTATTTCCTTTTTATCTACGGTCATATCAACCACTTCATAATAATTCTTCTCCTGTGAGTATGACATTGCCTCATTCTGCCTTCTTGGCTTATCTTGTTTATTTGTCAAATTTATAGCAGTTCTATCCAAGGAAGGAATAGCAGGTCTTGTGGATGACCCGACAAAATCTAAAGATGTTCCTCTGCAACAAATATCATTACATCTACCAACAAGACCTCTCTCACTATAACAATCTCTAAAAAATACTGGACTACTTCCAATGTGTGGCACTCTAGCAACATTATTTTCTACTGGCCTGGTCATATCTATACAAGAATTCTCCGACTCATCCGCCGTGATTCTACTTTCACCTTGATGATTCCTACTGCTTAAACCCATCTGGAATATTCTGGGATCTGATTCTGAAATTGTAAATCAAACCTAGTTGTAATCGGCAAAGTAATGACTTAATTCTTGCGTACCAAAGCAGTATTGCCATGGCATAAGCTATTTACTATGCTCATTCAAAGCTCTAGACAAAGGGTGCAATAAATCGATAATTTTCTTTATCTGTATCAAAAAGTATGCTGTGTTTACTCATCACACTTGACGCAGTGCTGTATTTCTACTGAGTACTCCAACGTATATTTCGATGCAAGCTATGACAAAAACATGTCTGCCATGTCTCCCGTTGAAGATGTCATGGTCACCCTGACCCCTACTCATGATACATTCAAACAATGTTGAGATGACTACGCCTACCTGCCAAGAGACAGGATGCAGAAAAGCTGTTTCAAAAATAAATAAATAAATAAAAAAAAATAAACAACTCCTGTGCTGAATTGGAAAATATGGTCAAGGTAGCCACAATCTAATTTAACTGTTTGGTGATTCCGGACATCTCGGCCCCTAACAAACTCGCACCTAGCAAACTCGGCCCCCAACCAACTCGGCCCCTACAAACTCGGCCCTCGATAAACGCAGCCCCTAAAAATATTGTTTCATTTGGTGGATAGTTGCACTGTATTTAAACACAAGATATTTGTCTGTCCCCAAAACATGCCGTGATCAAAGTCCAAAATGTCTGTAATCAACTGTAAATTATATTAGGAAACTTCATTTTTTAGATCAACAATCTATGTAATAGGCATATAATTTCTATAGATGAATACTGTCCTCCAATCCGTTCATTGACTGAGGCTATAACTAGGCGAAGCTGGAATAGATGGCTCATTTAGATAGCAGATAGGTCTGATACGGTGATCTACAGTAATTGGTGAACTTTAATAGTTATGTTTACCCAGTACATTAACAGCAATGAACATATTTGTTGCAAAGTTTCATTCGCAAAAAAAGCTTACTGTACATAACGATAACACGCTTGTTAACTGTAATGCTACTTTTGAGGCTATAAAAATGGCGATTTTCAGATGAAAAATTTGATGAAGGTTGCTCTAACAAGTACCCACAATATATGTTATAGAGCAGAAATAAGATAGTCGTTTACCCTGGTAAACCTCACTTTCCCCAATATAAAGTGGGATTTACAGGGGTGTTCATATCGTAGACTTGTAAAGAGGTGATATATAGATTGGCGGAGGCTGTGGTCAGTATTACAGATTATTAATTGAGCAGAGAGATCGTTCAGATTTCCGGATAAACACATCTACTTTATGTTTGCATTGTGTGGTTACCATAATGGTATAAAGAGAAAACAAACCGTATATTGAATAGCGAATTTATTACAAAAGCAAACATCATGACTTTATTCCAACAATGCAGCACATGTAAGAAAAGAACAAATGAGCTATGACACAAGATACTGGTAGTTTTCGTCCTCCGTAAAGTCATTCTTCAAATGCGTATGCTCAGCCATCTAGTGGAGTTAGATGTCTGATTCTTGGTCTAAATCTGAATGACTGTTCAGATTTTTAACGCTACCGGGCAACTGAGTCACATAGAGGCAGCGCCTGGTCTAAACCTTCCTCTAGCTGTATACTATATATTGCAAAGGCTCTAGTGCGTAGGCGAGTCTGAGCCGTCACTGTTTGCATATTCGATAAGCACCATTATCACATGTGCTGGCTCAAATAATGCACGTTTCATGGCAATGCATGACTTTGAAAGAACAAATAATGCACACATTTTATAACAATGCAGCATATGCAAAAAAAAAAAAAAAAAAAAAAAAAAAAAAAAAAAAGAACAAAATGCAGTTAATGCACACCTTTCATAACAAATAAGAAAATAACAAATAATGCACGTTTTAAGGAAATACATTCATCTGCGCCTGCCAAGATCCAATTAAGTGGCTGCGCATTGTCTATATAATAAAAATGTGGCTTTGAAAATGAAAAAAAAATCAGATTAAAATATAATTAAATTAGATGATTATGCGCCAAGCAAAGACTCAGATCAGCCTGTACTTCAGTGCAATCTATTAAAAGTCTTCGATGACACTCAATAACGCATATAAGATCTAACTTAAAATAACATTAAAACACTGAAGACAATAGATAGAGATACATGTATTATATCTTAAAATATGCAAACTAATAATATGTTCATGTTAAAACATCATTAATCATTAATAATAATTAATAAATATTAGGGGTCGAATTGGTAAGGGGCCGAGTTTGTTATGGGCCGAGTTTGTGGGGGCCGTGTTGGTTAGAGGCCGAATTTGTTAGGGGCCGAGTTTGTTAGGGACCGAGTTGTCCAGTATCCCTGTTTGGTTTATCACAATAATGGAAGCAAAGAGGTTTGGGAAGAATCTGCCTATCGGCTATCAGTTAAATGCAGACAAAGAAAATAAGTGAACTGATATTCTAACTCCCTTTGGTTTTCAAACCTCATCACCTCTTTTCCTCATCACCGTACCCCCAAGCTCATTGAGGGGATGGGTGTACTAGACCAATAGCTTATAGAAGATGAGGAACAAATCATGAAAAAACAAACGCCACATATAAAACCACCGACGCACAAACAACTGCAACATAGGAACCGCCTTGGAACGGTCAGAAGGAATACTACCAGGGGTATAGTTTTAATTTTGATATATTTGTCATATTTCATCTTCACGATAGTTTGTATTTTCTTGTCCTTTTTGATCGCTGCCCATTCCGGAAATTTTGAAAATTCATAACGAAAACATGTCTATTCAAATATGCTGAAAATTTTATCACCACAAAAAAGAAAATCTTCAGATAAAAAATTTTGATATTTTTCTGATTTCTGCTCAAAACAGATTGTTGGTACTCACTTGAACCGCCTCAACGAGGCGGTTCCAACGAGTACCCACAATCTACTTTTTGAGCAGAAATTAGAAAAAATAATGTATATCCCTGTAAACCCCAGTTTTACTACATAAAAGTGGGGTTTAAGAGGATCAAAATTATGTAGGCATATTTTCGTCATGTATATGAGGATCACTGATGGGATCTAACTGACCGATACTAGTGTGTCCGGCTAAGAATAGCTTTGACACTCCAATTATTTATGTGTGTGTGTGTGTGTTTGAGCATGTGTTCGTTGCTCTGAAGATTCATTACTTTTAAAATCTGTTTATCTTCACCGCAGCCGGCGGTAGTGTCGTGTGGCGACCGTAAAATGTCTTACCGAACTTCAATATAATGTAGTTTGTTTTTTTTCTGGTCTTTTGTGAGCACTGAGTCCATTTCGAGAATTTTTAAAGTTTACGAGAGGGTCAACGAAAGTCTGGTTGAAATTAGCAAAAAGTAAAAAGAAAAGTCCAGGGAGTGCCAAAATCACAAGTCGCAGCCAATCCCTGACACCAAGGAAGAGGCAAGAGACACAAACTAACAAGCACAAAACAAACAAACACATAAAAAGCACACAGACCAGCTCTCTCTTCCCCCAGGCGTGGTAATCGCAATGATAAAATGACTGAAAAACACAAGGAAAAACACAAGACAAAACTTAATATAAATCACTTTGCAGAATAAAATAAAAGTCAAAAAAATCAACACCAGGACCACCGCCTTAATACAGTCAGCTGGGGGCGGGGGGTGAAGAGGTTAAAGCAGATTTACAGTCGACTAACTTCACCCTGAGTCCCGATGTTTTACTAAGTACAGAAATACATGAACATCAGGTTCAGTCAATGCATCATTGTCTTGCCCAGAAAATACTCCAATTGTCTTCATTTGATTGTATTTGCTGATTGCTCTCAAGGGTCATTTCTTTTAGAACTTATTTATCTACAGTTAGTGCTAATGTCGTGTGTCAGCCGTAAAACGTCTCCCCATACTTCACTATTGTGTAATTTACATTTTATAATCATTTGTGATCATTGAACCCATTCCGGAAATTAAAAAAGAATAAACACATGAGGGCCACCAATGAGGCCTAACTGACCGAAACTGGCTAGTCCGGCCCAGAAACATCGACACTACAACTACATGTACTTTCATTTGTGTGAGGGTGTTCCCTGCTCTGATAAGGGTCGCTCCTATTAGATTCTATTTGACCTCAATCAATCCATCAGTTAAGGAGATCTATTTTAACAAGCTGTTGAAACGCAAAATGCTGTCATCTCTTCCACATGAATGACATTACACAAAAATGACAGTATACAAGTCCCGCACTTTACTGCACATTTCTTCACAGGTACAACTAGTGGGTGTCCAGAACTGTTTTCATCTTCTAAAAAAATTCAACCTCATCTGAACTCGACAACCCATAATTCGACTTGAGCATACTCACTTGCAGAAAACCAACATACATCACTAAATTTACTATATATTTCCAAAGGAAGCCTACTTTCCCTATCAAATATAGGTAACAAAAAAAAGCAAACCTTTCTCTCACTGGTCGTGTTTAAACACCATCAGTGAGAGAAAGGTTTGCTGTTCTTTGTTACCTATATCCTAGGACGAACGGACAGAAACTTGCATGCCTGAGTCGCCCATGTAAACGCAGGTGCTACAATAAGAAAATTATGATGATTTTAAGGCTGCAACAGGACACATAACTCTAGGTGCTGAGAAGTCAAATAAAACCTATAAAGGTTGCCGTAGGAAACAACGAGAACATAAAACATCGAAATCTGGAAACTCGGTTTAATTGAGATTCTTCATATGACAGCAATGTGGTCTGCAAAGCTGCAGATGCTCCCCCCCCGCCCCCCCACACACACACACACACTTTGAACTATCTTACGCGGAGCTCGATTTTCAAGATAACAGAATGAACTAAGTGACACATAACAAAAATGCACTATGATTAAGTATGAGAGGCTTGGAAACAAAACAAATAAAACCATCGCAGACACTGCATGATACCCTGCAGTGGTGCCATTGCAGGGTAACAATACATGTAGATAAAATAGCTGTGTTTAATGTACGCCATCATGAGAACTTGAAGCCACATCATGCTTGACCAAGATTTAAAGAGCTGTAACTCAATCACAATTTGTTGTACTGTAATCTCGAAACAATATGCGCTGCATCTCATTATAGTGTAACTGTCCACCATGTTTCTACCCAATCAGATGAAAACTACAGGAGTTATCCCGAAAAGCCAAGCCTGAAAATCTTTGTTTGTTTGTTTGTGTTGAGGTTTTACGGCCCAGTCACCCAATGTGGTCATGTCGAGCGCGGTCAGTTTACCTAACCACACGTTTACTGGGCAAGCTTAGTCCTCTAAGCGGTTAACCAGTACTGTGCACATTCTTTCGCCAGAAACTGACAACTGCCCTTCTTGAATCACCGGAAGGGAGAGAATGACCGTAGAAAATATTTCATGATCAATCTCCACGAAAGAATGTTGCCGACCTCGGCGGGGGTTGAACCCGCGACCTCTTGGTCTCCAGTCGGACGGCGCATCCAACTGAGACACCGAGGCCGGCTGGAAAATCTTTAAAAAGTTTAATACCACTTTCAAAATTTGGTGAACAATAAACTTAAAATAATATACCCTGTACCACTTCATAGTCTAACTGTCCACCAAGTGTCAACGTGATCCGATGAAAACTGTAGGAGTTATCCGAAAACGAAGCAGGTACAAAAAATCTTTTAAAGTGTACTAAATCCATCAGAATTTGGTATACAATAATCTCAAAACAACATGCGCTGTACCACCTCTTGGTCTAATTGTCCAACAAGTTTCAATGCGATGCAATGAAAACTGTAGGAGGAATTATCCGAAAACCAGGTGCAGATGAGAAAAATCTTTAAAAAGTGCACTAAATCCATCACAATTTGGTGTACCGTAACCGCGAAACAATACCTCATGGTCTAACTGTCCAGCAAGTTTCAACGTGATCCAATGAAAAATGTAGGAGATATTGGGAAATGAAGAGTGGCGGACTGACACCGGAGGGTGTACCATATGCCCCATCAATACCATGTGGCGGGGTAAAAAAAGCACTGTGATTAGGTACAATGAGATAAAGTACTGCCACGTAGCACTAAACACCAAGTAGCAGCGCAGCCAAGTAAAATCTATAAAGGTTGCCTTTGGAAACAACGAGCACATAGAAGCTTGAACTTTGGAGTCTCCCTTTAAATGTGATTCTTCATATGAAAGCAATGTAGCCTGCAAAGCTACAGATGCACCCCAACCCCCTCCTGGAACTAGCTAAAGTGGAGCTCGATTTTTCACGGACTAAATCACCCGAAGAAAAACAAAAAAAAAAAAAAAAAAAAAAATGCACTATGATTCAGTACGCAGAGACACAGCACCGCCCCATGACACTAAACAAAAGATAAAGCACACTCAAGTAAAATTTATAAATGTTGCCCTTGGAAAAAAATCAAAAATCGGAGTCTCTGTTTATTTGAGACCGTAATGCAGATTTTATTTTCACCATAGTGCTGATTATATTTTAGTTCTTTTGGGATCACGGAATCCATTCTTGTTACTTTGAAAATAGAATACCATCTAATACCATCCTCGCAAATTACAAAGCTGTATATGAAGAGATTTTATTAACCCTTAAAGCGCCAATCACAACAATTGTCATCTGCTTTGTCTTCTGCCGGTTACTTTAAAAGTCAGTGTTGCAAACAGTGTGGACCCAGATCAGACTGCTCCTTTAGGAGCAGTCTGATCTGGGTCCACACTGTTTGTCTATAAGCAAAATGTAAGTTTGAAAAGTTTGCAAGAAGATGCAGCAAACGACATAAGCAGACGACATTTTCAGATGCAGATTTTCTTGGCGCTTTAAGGGTTAAACGAAGTCTACATTTTCGTTCTTTTGTGTGTTCTTTGTTTTCAAAGGCAAATTTTTAGATTTTTTAGTTCACTGCAGCTGGTGCTAAGTGCCGTGTGGTGGCCGTAAAACGTCCCGCTCCATTTAACGATACTGAAGATTATACTTATATTTCTTAGGATTCTTGAGCTAATCCTAGTTACTATGGAAAATCAAGTACCACTTAAGCTAGCTAGTGCCGGGGTAGCGGGTGTGTGGGGTGGGGGTGTGTGGGGGGGGGAGGGGGGGGGGTTGGCGTAAACAGCCTTGCAAACTATACAGCTTTATATGAAGAAACTTAATAAAACCAAGGTTCCGATTTTCTTTCCTGTGTTCATTGTTTCCAAAGGCAACCTTTTAGATTTTCATTTTATATGAGAGCAATATAGTTTGGAGGGCTGCTAATCCTCGGAACCCCACTCCTCCAGCTCCCGCGTAAGCAGAACTCAGTTTTCCAAGACAGCATCATGATACCAATAAACAACAAAAACTCACACTGATGATACAAATTTTAACAATGCTTAAGTCAAGGTATAATAACCTGTGAAATTTAAGACCCTATTTATCAATTAAAAATCCGTTAGACTCGTTATTTAATGACCCGACCTCGTATGTTTTGTTGCTTAAATAACATAAATTATCCCATATTATTACCTTATCAGGAGATGGCAAAGCCAGGCTAATACTAAGTACTCACCCGGTAATGCTTTCCTATCATTTCGCAGCCTCTGCTTCCTTGTCAGGTCATTATAACTGTATTCCATAAAATCAACTCTTGGCTCTTGTTTAATATAGACTGGCGGACTGTCTTCATGCTGATAATCTAGATGTTGTCTTTCTCTATCACCATACGGCTGCTCTATCCCTTCAAAAATAACTTGCAGTTACAACAAAGAAAGATCAAACAATCCCGGTGATCCGAGTCAATTAATTATGTTGGCCGCGTCAAGTGAAAAAGTACCTTTGAACCTGAGCAAACTGCACAGATTCACATCATCCTGAGCATTCCCGAAGTATCACCCGGGCCTTTGCTCTCCATTCATACATTCTGTAGTATCGAATGATTCTCATTACGAAAACACACCTATTCATATATATAGAAAATTTTACCTCAAAAGCCGAAAGTTTTCAGATAAAAAACAAATACTTTTCATATTTCTGCTCAAAACATAGATTGTGGTACTCGTTAGAACCGCTTCGGCGAGGCGGTTCTAACGAGTACCCACAATCTACGTTTTTAGCAAAGTATGAAAAACAATGTATACCCCTGTAAACCCCAATTTTACTATATAAAAGTGGAGTTTAAGGGGAACAAAATTATATAGACATGTTTTCGTGACGGTTGGCAGACAGCAATGGCCATAATCAGACTGCACGGACACATTTTCGTATGGGTTGGCCTATGTAATACAGAGCAAGGTACCTAAATTGTACTGCAACTCAGTTTAAGTAAGTCGGTTGTGCCTGATGCCCTAGCTCCAGGTCGGACCCATCGGAATCCAACTGCTGCTTTTCTTTTGCTTCTGCATTTCAGTTACAGATGACTCTCGCTATCTCACTCGCTTATCTCGAATAACCGCTTATCTCGAAGTGAAAATCTGGTCCCTGCCAAAACATGAAAATCTAACAACATGTAAAAAATATTGTGGAAAAGAGGAGAAATTGCTCCTAAGGAGAAATTTCTCCTCTTTTCCACAATATTTTCAATATATCTCTAACTTCAAGAGTCCAATTATACATATATTTGTCAAATGTGGTTAATCAAATTAGTTTTTCCTCTATTCTGCAAAGCAGATATGTCGAAGTACGGATATCTCGAAGTATTTCAGAGAGTCCCTTGGAATTCGAGAACGAGAGTCGACTGTATTTCTTGCTGTCGAGTTCTTATCGTTGTTTCATCTCTGTATTCGTTTGATTTTTATGTTCTCGGAGACGTTGCACTGATGAGTTAGGAACCCTTCCCGCGGACTGACCAAATGACTTGTGTATACTACGGCAGAACTAAGATCGAGGGTTGTGGCCAAGTAAATCGATTTAAGGCCCCCAGTAATAGTTTTATTGACAATTGCAAGGCAGTGCTTCTGCAGTGGTTTACTATATCTGTCACTGTATGTCTTTGCGTGTATGTCTTGGTGCAATTTTTATTTTGGATAACCGTTTGGCCATTTTTGAGAAGAAACTGTCTTTTGGCTTTCTGCTTGTAGTGTTGATTGTGGTGCCGTTACTTTAAATGCGTCTTTCTTTCCCTTTGTTATCTTGGAACGGAAAGTGTTAGGTAATGGTATCGTTCCATTTTCATATATGAATATGACGATTGTCATTGCCTGTTCCTCAGCTTTTCTTCTTTTGGTGCCTGAAGAAGGCTCTGCTTCGTGATTGTGGCATTTCACATTAATTACTGAGACAAAATGCTAAACAAGCTGACACAATCTTGGCTGGAGTGATAGACAGGAAATCGGACACCTGTAATAAGAAACTGTTAGCAGGCATGAATAACCCTTGATCAGTCGGACATCAAAATCCCACTTATAGAGGCAGGAAGCACTTGATAGGTTCTCCACTATTTTTAAATGGACATATTTGTTGTGCTTTCCTGCACCCAAGCCCCGTCTGAAAAGGGGGAAGACTCTTCAATGGGAACTATTCTTACCTTTTAGTGCAAACCTTTTTTAAGAACGGAGGGAAAACAATTCTAACAAATTTGTATGCCGTTTCCCTTTTTTGTGGCTTCCTTTCATATGCGCATTAATACTTTGCTTTAATCATACAAGGAAGAAAAACGTTGTGGTTTTTTTTTTTTAACACAGACCTGGCAGTATTTTACATGTCTATATTCAATAATTGTTTTATTAATATCTCCTACATATATATATATATATATATATATATATATATATATATATATATATATATATATATATATATATATATATATATATATATATATATATATATATATATATATTTTATGAACACAGACCTTGCAGTATTTTACATGTCTATATTCAATAATTATTTTATTAATACATATATATATATAGTGGTCTGTTTGTGAAATAAAGGTTCATATAAAGGTTGTTTTCATAAAAAAAAAATAAATTACAGGCTTTTCAAAAAAAAAAAAAAAAAAAAAAAAAAAGACTAATTACATCATAGGCTTTTCAACAATGTGACTGTTAAACAGGCACTTCTCCATACACCTAACAAACTTTAACCATTTTCTAGGCATTTTCTAAGGCCGCTAAATGCATTATATTATGCATTACGAAAACACGCCTATTCAAATATACTGAAAATTTCACCACCAAAAAACTGAAAGATTTCAGATATAAATTCTGATATTTTTCAAATTTCTGCTCAAAACATAGATTGTGGGTACTCGTTAGAACCGCCTCGCTGAGGCGGTTCTAACGAGTACCACAATCTATGTTTTTGAGCAGAAATAAGAAAAATAATGTACACCCCTGTAAACCCTAGTTTTTCTATATAAAAGTGGGGTTTAAGGGAGTCAAAATAATATAGGTATGTTTTCGTGATGATGCTTTCTTGATCCTACTCAAATTAGTGATATTTTTGTAATACCTATAGCCAGCAAAAGCGATCTGAAAAACTCGACAAGATGCAATACACTGGCAACAGTTCCAAAAACATCTTTTTATAACATTAACAATAAATTCTTTATAACTTTCTTTTAAGAGACATTTCAGCAAAATCTGTCAGGCAAAAAGATCTTTTTTTCATTATAGGAAATACTCTTTCTTCAGATTTACAGGTTGGATGGTTGGCAAACTTATCTGATACCGCATTTTGTAATGTCTGATCTGGGCTACTGTGCTTGCTCACACATGCCTATCTTAATACTTGAGGTAAATATGGTAATTAACTAACCACAATACAAACATGTTTGGACTTAATATCATATTGTACATTATTTGTAAGATATTTAGATGGATTATCCTCCTCCCCGAACCTCTGTTTACTGCGGGACGGGGAGAACAACTGGGTTACCATTAGACTATTAAAACAAGAGGCCCACGGGCCACGGTTCGCTCACCTGAGTGACATAGCCACTGCAGACATGCAGATGTTATGCAACATTTTTCCAATCCTATCATCGCAACTAATGAAAATATCATCATTTGAGCAGTTCTTAGTTTTGAAGAAGAATATATGGGCCTGAAAGTCAATGGAGCATGATCATTTGAATAAACTATCAACCACATTTCAACAGAAGGATCAATATGAAATTTGGTGGAAATTGGCTAAGTGGTTTCTGAAGAATCATGATTTTATACATGTAAACAGCACAGTGGCAGGGAAATATTATAAACATAAACCAGATAATGGCCATCTTAGATTTCCAATCAGAACAATTTTAACTACTGTTGATCTACAAGTCACTTCGATACTTTCAATATAAATGTATATGGCCCATACAAATGGGGAAGCAAATTTGACCTTGGAGGTAAAAAGGTCAAATGTCAACACAACACCATCATTTTAGCAATTCTGGTAGATCTCCTGTCCCCCATAATTTGTGCAAAGATTAGGACCCAGGGCTTATTTGGTTATGGAGAAGAAGATTTTTAAAGGTTTTTACCATATATGCGCATGGCAGCCATTTTGATCAATAGACCATACCCATTTTAGCAATCTTTTATTCTCCTGCCCACGGAGGCTCCGCATGAAATTTGAGCAACACTGGCCGGAAGCTTCAGAGGAAAAGCCATTTGAAATTATCAACATTTTTTCCATACAAATGTATGGGGCCCATACAAATGCATACAGAAGCAAACTTGACCTCGCCATAAAAAGGTTAAATGTCAATGTATGACAATTATTTTAGCAACTTTGGTAGACCGCACATTCCAGATGATATATGCAAAGATTCAGCCACAAGCCATCCTCGGTTTTGGAGAATTAAGATTTTTAAATGTTTTTTCCCATACAAATGCATAAGGAAGCAAACTTGACCTTGCCATAAAAAGGTCAAATGTCAATGTATGACCATTATTTTAGCAAATTTGGTAGACCCCCTGTCCCCGATGATTTATGCAAACATTCAGCCCCAAAGCATCCTCGATTCTAGAGAAGAAGATTTTTAAAGGTTTTTACCATATATGGGCATGGCGGCCATCTTGGTCAACGAACCGTGACTATTTTAGCAATCGTTTGTTCCCCCTACCTAAGGAGGCTCCATATGAAATTTGAGCAAAATTGGCCCAGAGGCTCCAGAGGAGAAGTTGTATGAAATTCTGAACATTTTTCCCATATAAATGCATAAGGAAGCAAAATTGACCTTACCGTAAAAAGGTCAAATGTCAATGTACGATCATTATTTTAGTAATTTTGGTAGCCCTCCTGTTCCCAAAGATATATGCAAAGATTCAGCCATAAGGCATGCTCGGTTTTGGAGAAGAAGATTTTTAAAGGTTTTTCCCATACAAATACATAGGGAAGCAAACTTGACCTTGCCGTAAAAAGGTCAAACGTCAACGTACGACAGTTCTTTTAGCAATTTTGGTAGACCTCCCGTCCCCAATGATTCCTGCAAAGGTTCAGCCCCAAGGCATTCTCGGTTCTGGAGGAGAAGATTTTTAAAGGTTTTTACCATATATGGGCGTGGCGGCCATCTTGGTCAACAAACCGCAACCATTTTAGCAATTTTTCGTTCCCCCACCCTAAGGAGGCTCCATATGAAATTTGAGCAAAATTGGCTCAGCGGCTTCAGAGGAGAAGTCGTTTGAAAATGTTAACGGACGGACGGACGCACGGACGGACGGACACACGGACGGACAGACGGACGACGGACGAAAAGTGATCACAATAGCTCATCCTGAGCAGAGCTCAGATGAGCTAATAAACTACCTGTACAATATTGCAGAAACTGTTCTTCAAGTGCATTAATCTGTGTCTCCCTTAGAAAACTCCTGCCTTTTTGTGAGCCCAGACGTCCATTTGTTCTGTCTGCAATACTTGCTGTTATCACAACGGACTCTTCTCCTGTGTCAGACAATCTCTGCAGCTAGAAACAATAGAAATTTCGTTGATGAGCCGCCAATATTTGCTTTCAAAGGCACTGCTCGCCTTCTCTTGGGCTAGCTTTGTAGAATATGGCGCTCAACAGAATCGATTACTTCGGACACATCCAATCAGAATTTCAAGATAAGCGGGCCATGGTGGCCCTGTATAGCTCACCTGAATATCATTGGACTTACAGTAGCTGACCTAGAAATGACCATTCTGACTGAGATTCATGATGATCACAATAACAAGTAAGACAATGTAGCATGCCTAAAGGACTATGAAATATAGGTAAAGAGGCCATGCTAAGACGTATGCATGTGATAAAGGCAGTAAAACACAGAAAACTATTTCTTCTACATGATTTAATGATAGTACTTAAACAGACAAGCATGAAGTTAGTATATAACGTCATAACTATGACAACATAACGTTGGTGGTCACCCAAAGAACCTTCCTGTGAAATCATTTCAAAATCCATCAACTGGTTAAGGAGTAGAAGTCGTTTAAAGGTTTTTTCTTTTTCTTTTAGCTCTGGCGGCCATCTTGTTCATGCAAGCAGAAGGGTTTGAGCAACTTTGATAGAGGGTCACTCAAGAAACATTCCTGTGAAATTATTTCAAAATCCATCAACTGGTTAAGGTGGAGAAGTCAGTTAAAGGTTTTTCTATTTTTAGCTCTGGCGGCCATCTTGTTCATCCGAGCAGAACGGGTTGAACAATTTTGGTAGAGGGTTATTCAAGGAACATTCCTGTGAAATAATTTCAAAATCCATCCTCTGGTTAAGGAGAAGTCATTTGAAGGTATTTCTATTTTTTAGCTGGCCGCCATCTTGTTCATCCAAGCTGAACGGTTTGAGCAATTTTGGTAGAGGGTCACCCAAGGAACATTCTTGTGAAATTATTTCAAAATCCATCAACTGGTTAAAGAAAAGAAGTCGTTTAAAGATTTTTCTATTTTTAACTCTGGCGGCCATCTTTTCATCCGAGCAGAACGGTTTGAGCAATTTTGGTAGAGGGTCACCCAAGGAACATTCATGTGAAATTATTTCAAAATCCGTCCACTGATTAAGGAAAAGAAGTCGTTTAAAGGTTTTTCTATTTTTAGCTCTGGTGGCCATCTTGTTAATCCGAGCGGAAGGGTTTGAGCAATTTTTGTAGAGGGTCACCGAAGAAATATTCCTGTGAAATTATTTTGAAATTGGGCCAGTGGCATAGGAGGAAATGTCGTTTTAAGGTTTTTTTTTAGCTCTGGCGGCCATTTTATTAGCGGAGCGGAACCATTTAGGCAATTTTGGTAGAGGGTCACCCAAGGAACATTCCTGTAAAATAATTTCAAAATCCATTCCCCGGTTTAGGAGGAGACGTCTTTTAAGTAAATTGTTGACAGACACACGACGCACGACATTGAGCGGTCACAAAAGCTCACCTTGAGCCTTTGGCTCAGGTGAACTAAAAATTCCTTCATGTCCTTAATTTCTACTAGATTTATATTATTTTACATATATACAGTACTGGGGTAGGGGCAGATGACGCTCTGAGAACAAAAGTTTAATAGTGATCATAGTAATGAGAAGTGTTCTTACCGTTGTTATCACTTACAGATATGACTTGATACAGATTTTTTCAAGCTTCCTGCCCTAGGACATGGACGGAAATTTTATGGCAGCTGATCCCAAATGGACAGATTTTATGGTTACATGTTTCTTTCACTTCAAGCATTCGGAGAAACTTTCAAAAAAATCATTTTGAAACTGTATATAGCCCCGAAGTAGGCACAGACAACATTCAATGGACGAACTTCTGATAGCAACATAACGCTTTGGTCAGTACAATCGTTTCTGCACATTCCAGGAAAAAAAACCACTGTCAAATGTGATTCTACTGTTTTGTTTTTTTTTTGTTGTGTGTGTGTGTGTGTGTGTGTGTGTGTGTGTGTGTGTGTGTGTGTGTGTTTAATTTCTTTAAGCACGTATACGGCTTAGTGTGGTGAAGGCAATCAAGTATGTGTCAAATTATTTATCGTTATAAACAAAGCTTCTGTTATCTCAATAACTGTTTTGCAAGTTTCAGTAAAATCTTTTTGACTCTTACTTTATGTGGGCATTTTTATACAAACTGTCCTAATATAGAGGAGGAAAACAACCAGTCGATACCATTTTCATATTTACAGAAATCTTAGGCATTTCGATCACTTGACATTCCAGAATAAATCATTTTCTAGCGTGGTAATTTCT
This sequence comes from Anodontia alba, assembly GCA_964016985.1. NCBI lineage: Eukaryota > Metazoa > Mollusca > Bivalvia > Lucinida > Lucinidae > Anodontia > Anodontia alba. Next base: position 47,763,186 of record OZ024821.1, read on the forward strand.
ATATATGTATACAGTCAAAGGATAGGGACAGCCAACATACATTTTATTAGTAAAACAAGCTTTCCTCACTTCATTCATTTATTTTGTTTCAAGGAAAAACACTTACAATTCTAAAGCTATGTGACTTTTTTTTCCTGATCTTATACATGTTTGTAGGGCATGCCCTCCAAAAATTTAGCAGGAGGCCGCACTAATCTACTACCTACTAAGTATAATAATAAATTACTAGAGTAGCATCTAAGCTTTTGTACATTTTCTTAAAGATTGTTTGTGCGTGCAGCAAAGACTTAGATCAGTCTACACAATCACATTCTAAAGAAAGCTTGAATATCTGACTACCAATAGAGCTTGCAACCTGCGTATGCTGAGTCATTGCTTGGCGAACGTGTGTAGGAAATGCAGTGCCCTGACCCTTTTATTAAACTTACCAACACATGTATTTCATATTTGATGAGAATTTTCAATGCTCTTTTGAAATCTGGACTTTCTAAATTGAAGGACCCAAGGAAATCTTGAAATGTATCTGTCATCTTTAATTGACGAGAGGAAATTTCCAATTATACCTCACAACATGGTCTTGGCTTTCTGTAGCATGCTGTAATCATAAAAATAATTGATAAGCAATGTGATAAGTGGGACATTATGTCTTGTCAACAGCTAAGGCCCAGGTCAGCTTGTGAATCCTCGCAGCCTGATCAGCGTCACCTCTGTTTGCCGATATTGTACAGTATCAAAGTAACTGATCAGCATGGTGCGAAAAGGATTTTTTGATTGTGTTGGGGTTTAACGACAGGTCAACCCTTGTTTGTCATTTTGTGTCGACTCCCAGAGAAAGGGAGAAAAGAGATAGGAAGAGATGAAAAAGAGGGACAGGGAAGAAAGAGGAACAGGAGTGAAAGTGAAGAAACAGAAGAAATAAAAACATTCCCCCTCTACCCTTACCAGCTACAAGGATAGCAGGCCTTGCCCAACTGTAAGCCAATTTCAGTTGGACGCCCCGGTGACGTGAGATACACAACACCTTCGCACCACCCGACCACACCCAGGTGCATTAAGGATCTTCAGCTCTTATACAAACAGCGACAAAGGCGTAGCGCTCATTACGCGTTTACGTAACATGCGTAAGTAAAGTATTTACAATAAAGTGACATTAACATAGAATACTTGTTACTTTACCATAGGGGCTGCTCTTTAACCCTTGTCCTGCTGAACCCGGATATACCCTGTTTTGCAAACAGTGTAGATCCAGATCAGTTGGCTTCTGAAGAAGCCAACTGATCTGGATCTGCACTGTTTGCCATCAGGTATGCAAATTTATAGCAACAATTTGGATCAAGTAATCTGATTGGCTGATAATTTGAAGTGGGTGTGGCATCATAATTTATTCAGCAGGACAAGGGTTAAGGAAAGCATTTGCTCTCTGCAGAAGCAATATTTCTTTCTTTAAGAGTAGCCCCTATTTTGGAAGCATTCCTCGGCATACTTTTTCAAGATTTTTATATCTAGATGTGCGTAAAAATAATTCCGTTCTGGCTACGCCACTGATAGATGCCCATCCGTGCTGTCAGATATATGCTTTTTCTGTTTGTCTATAATATTCTATACTATTCAGTATGCGATCAACAAAAAGCCGCTTCTGTCACTGTGATGGTTGCTGAGGGACGTATTTGTTTTTCCACATATATGATATAAATGATATAAGCACTTATATGATGTGCTTTTTTTCTACATGGCGCACACATTGGTCCATTTGACAGCACAAAAAAAAAATGAATTTAATTTCTGTGGATTTTACCTATGTAGAAACGCCGGCGCACCACTCAAAACTGAATAAAACCCGGAGGACTTAATGTTAAGTTTGAGAGTGATTCACCGGCGCTTACTCATCGATAAATCTACATAAGTAGAATTCATTTCTTGTGTTTACATCTTAGTCATGTTTATGCTGATAACGTGAGTTCAACAGTGTAATTTAGAAATACGCAAAGAAAATAGTTCCTAAGTCGCGTTGTAAATGTCGTTAGAATTTGTTCTCGACCAACCAAATAGGGCCCAGCTGTTCAAAGCACTGGGAGACAGATTCATGTAAGTCCTTGACTTTTTTTTTCTGAATCCCAGTTGAAATATGTTCATATTGACATGTTTTGTATCTGTATTTACAAATAAAATATGTTTAAACTAAACTAAAGCACCGTTAGCTTAACGAGCCCGTTAGTGGTCAAAATTACTGTTCTAGTAAGATATCTAAGTCGCAGGTATTTTCGCTGAAAAAATATTAGCATATATGCCATACCTAATGATACGCTGAAAAAATATTAGCATATATGCCATACCTAATGATACACTGAAAAAATATTAGCATATATGCCATACCTAATGATACGCTGAAAAAATATTAGCATATATGCCATACCTAATCATACGTTAACTAATGACGTCGTTTCTTTTGAACAACTGGGCCCTGAACTCTATTGTAGTTATTTGGGGTGAAACGCAGAGTGTGTAAGCTGCATTAAAGAAGAACCGTTAACAAGAAGTAAGAAAGTGCACAGAGCTGTTTGAAGGATTTAGTAATTAGTTAAATGAGCGAATCGTCTGCGTGGCCAAGAAGCTAGAGCTTCCTAATTCGTAATAAATCATCGTGTCCCAGGTTCGAAACCTATGGAGGTTGAATTGAGTTCATGATCGTAAGCCTCTTTTCTAAGCAGACCTTTTCATTAACACATTTCCGTTTCCTAGACGTAACTGGTCAAGGAGACGAAAACAAGTCATCTAACCATCTAGTTGGTTCCGTTCCGTTCGTGAATGAATGTCATCCGACTTGTCAATTCAGATTCGAAATGAAAGATAACATTGTTATTTTCGATAAGAAATACACATTTCAACTAGCAGCATCTTCCCTTCTGAAAAGGTAAATGGTGTTATCTACGGAAAAGCTACACTACCGAACACGTTTCTTAGGTACCATAAGTTCAGATGTAGAAAATACGGTGACCCGCTCACGTACACTATCATATGATTAGTCAGAAAGCAAATTAACGCTCAGGGCCCAGTTGTTCAAAGCTAACGATGTCGTTAGTTAACGATTCGTTAAAATTTTAATCGAGTGATACTCAAATATGTTGAAATTTTTTGCTGAAAAAATGTGAGTAGCTTTTGCAGTGCAAAAGCTACTCACATTTTTTCAGCAAAAACCATCAGAATATTGTGTATTGAATCCGCTAAAACAGTTAACGAAATGACCCTTAACGAGCTCGTTAAGCTAACGACGCTTTGAACAACTGGGCCCAGAATGCTGGGAAAAGCTTTCAGCAGACTTTTTTCTTACGGTTCCTCAGAAAATAGGTTTTGACATTTCGTGCAAACTATTTCCCAGACAGGGGTAATGGTTATAGGACTGAGAGCATTTTGAAACCTTATTGAACACGCCTCGTACAATTCATGACCACAGCTTGCATGGTTCTCTTTTGAATATACAATATGCATTACAATCACTCTTGAGATTCCATCTTCACGCCATCATCACTCATGATCACGCCACATTCCGGAAGTCAATAAGACATTTTAAGTGTGCCTGTAATATCGGAACGGACTGGCTGCAGCTTCGCGAGGAATGCTTAGACGTAGCAAATTAGTTTAGTGATATAGCAGAGAAGAATTTTGTTACCGGTGAAAATGTTAAAAAAAAAAAAACAAACAAAAAAAACAAGAGGCCCACGGGCCACGGTTCGCTCACCTGAGTGACATAGCTACTGCAGACATGCAGATGTTATGCAACATTTTTCCAATCCTATCATCGCAACTAATGAAAATATCATCATTTGAGCAGTTCTTTGTTTTGAAGAAGAATATATGGGCCTGACAGTCAATGGAGCATGATCATTTGAATAAACTATCAATCACATTTCAACAGAAGGATCAATGTGAAATTTGGTGGAAACTGGCTAAGTGGTTTCTGAAGAATCATGATTTTATACATGTAAACAGCACAGTGGCAGGGAAATATTATAGATATAAACCAGATGATGGTCATCTTAAATTTCCAATCAGAACAATTTTAACTATTGTTGATCTACAGGTCACTTCGATACTTTCAATATAAATGTATATGGCCCATACAAATGGGGAAGCAAATTTGACTTGGAGGTAAAAAAGGTCAAATGTCAACACAGAACCATCATTTTAGCAATTTTGGTAGATCTCCTGTCCCCCATAATTTGTGCAACGATTAGGACCCAGGGCTTATTTGGTTATGGAGAAGAAGATTTTTAAAGGTTTTTACCATATATGAGCATGGCAGCCATTTTGATCAATGGACCATACCCATTTTAGCAATCTTTCATTCTCCTGCCCACGGCGGCTCCGCATGAAATTTGAGCAACACTGGCCCGGAGGCTTCAGAGGAAAAGCCACTTGAAATTATCAACATTTTTTCCATACAAATGTATGGGGCCCATACAAATGCATACAGAAGCAAACTTGACCTCGCCGTAAAAAAGGTTAAATGTCAATGTATGACAATTATTTTAGCAACTTTGGTAGACCGCCCGTTCCAGATGATATATGCAAAGATTCAGCCACAAGCCATCCTCGGTTTTGGAGAATAAGATTTTTAAATGTTTTTTTTTTTTTTTTTTTCCCATACATATTTATAAGGAAGCAAACTTGACCTTGCCGTAAAAAGGTCAAATGTCAATGTATGACCATTATTTTAGCAACCTTGGTAGACCTCCTGTCCCCGATGATTTATGCAAAGATTCAGCCCCAAAGCATCCTCGGTTCTAGAGAAGAAGATTTTTAAAGTTTTTTACCTTATATGGGCATGGCGGCCATCTTGGTCAACGAACCGTGACCATTTTAGCAATCTTTTGTTCCCCTACCTAAGGAGGCTCCATATGAAATTTGAGCAAAATTGGCCCAGAGGCTCCAAAGGAGAAGTTGTTTGAAATTCTGAACATTTTTCCCCTACAAATGCATAAGGAAGCAAAATTGACCTTATCGTAAAAAGGTCAAATGTCAATGTACGACCATTATTTTAGCAATTTTGGTAGCCCTCCTGTTCCCGAAGATATATGCAAAGATTCAGCCATAAGGCATGCTCGGTTTTAGAGAAGAAGATTTTTAAAGGTTTTTCCCATACAAATGCATAGGGAAGCAAACTTGACCTTGCCGTAAAAAGGTCAAACGTCAACGTATGACAGTTCTTTTAGCAATTTTGGTAGACCTCCCATTCCCAATGATTCCTGCAAAGGTTCAGACCCAAGGCATTCTCGGTTCTGGAGGAGAAGATTTTTAAAGGTTTTTACCACATATGGGCGTGGCGGCCATCTTGGTCAACGGACCGCGACCATTTTAGCAATTTTCCGTTCCCCCACCCTAAGGAGGCTCCATATGAAATTTGAGCAAAATTGGCTAAGCGGCTTCAGAGGAGAAGTCGTTTGAAAATGTTAACGGACGGACGCACGGACGGACGGACGACGGACGAAAAGTGATCACAATAGCTCATCCTGAGCAGAGCTCAGGTGAGCTAAAAAAAAAAAAAAAAAACACCAAAAGAAACCAACAGATGAACAATTAAAATAACAGCTGGTCAAAAACGAACCTTTAGTAGAAGCGCACCTCCCGCTTTGTAGGGAGTGCCGCTTTAGTTTTATTTTTCATGTTATCTGGCCTCGATATAGCCTAGGTCATTGTAAAATGGCATTTGGCAAGCGCATTGGCTAAATCAAAATATTCCTAAAGACTCAAGCGCTATTGTCATTTGCACTCACTGAGTACGGAAAAGAATTTTGACTTCGGATTTGTCATTGAAAAATGCCATTTAGACATTGTCAATATTAATGTGTATATGAAAATTTATCATTGTATCACAAACTGTTCAAGACTTATGGTATTTTCAGATTTTCATATTGTTGACCCCGGCTTAAGCTCGAAAAAAGTAAAATGGCATTGGGCAAGCCTACAGTGGTGTCGATTTCTGTGCGAAAAATAATCAAAATACTTCTCACTGACTACAGACATTTTTTTTTTTACCTCAGCTTTGCCTCAGTCAATGAAAAATGGCATTTGTCAATTCCGTTGGCTAGATCTTGTAAATACTACTGTATAATCTCCCATATGGTTGAAGAGCAACGGTCAATGAAAAGTGACGTGTGTCAAATCCTTTGATAAAATCGTGTCAACATTAAGGTATATACAGAATTTGATCAAAATATCCCATATGGTTGTGGGGCAACGGCGATTTCGATGTTTTCACAGTTTTTGCCTCGGCGTTGCCTGTGTCAACGCAATATGGCATTTGGCAAGCTCTTTGGCTTGATCCCGTCGGTATCAATCCGAGATGAAATAAAAATATCAAACTATTCCTAACGGTTCAAGAGTTACGGTTATTTTCGCTTTAACATTTTTAACCTCGGTTTGCCTCGGTCAATAATGACATCGGGCAATTCTTTTGGTTAGATCCTGTCAAAAGTAATGTATATACAAAATTTAATGTATACAATATGCTTGAGGACGTCGCTTCGGTCAATGAAAAGTGATATTTGGCACGGCAACTGGATAGATCATATCTATATCAATCTTGCGGGCAAAAATATCAAATTATTCCTAACGTTTCAAACGTTATGCCTATTTTGGCATGCTTGATTTTTTTTTTTTTTTTTTTTGACATGTCAACCCTTGTGGTTCACTTTGTGTAGTCTCACAGAGAGGGGAGAAAAAGGACAGAAGCGCTAAGAGATGAGAAGAAAGAGAGATACAGACGAGGATAAGGAAAGTGGTAATGGCAGTGCAGTAGTGTTGGAATCGGCCAGAATTTCACAGTCGATCATCGGTTTTCTAAAACCGACTGATCATCGATTAATAATAATGTAGAAAATATATTCACTCTTAATTTAACCCTCTTCATGATACTTATTAACTGCTCCAGATTAATAAGAGGGGTATCCAGATAATATTTTTCTTGTTTCTCCATGAATACATATGTTTTGGGTACTCACTAGAAGCGCCTCGTGGGCGCCTCCGCGAGGCAATTTTAATAAGTACTCACAATATGGTCTCATGGAGAAATAAGAAAAATATGAGTACTTTTTGACTGACTGTTCAAGGCTATTTTATCGATTTTTTTTTTCACTTTTATTGACCACAAATCTAGATTGACTCAAATAGACAGCTTTGAATTTCATTTCTTTATAACTTGCCTATAAGAAGAAAACGAAAGAAAAATGTTTCTAAAATATAATTTTTCAATTAGTCGACTATAAAAATCTTTCCGATTATCAGTCACTAGAGTCAAAAGTGACTGACGATCGATTATAATCGATCATCACTGGCAACTCTAGGGTGCAGAAACAGAAGAAATACTAACAAATCTCTGCCCCTAGTGCTTACAGTGTTGTGTTGTGGTTTAACGACACGTCAACCCTTGTGGGTCATTTTAGTGCTTACAGTATAGCAGACACTTACCATCATCCTATCCTTCCCAGCAGCCATCCACTTTATCATGTACAATATAACTAGCACTAATTTTGTCCAGATGATCGGTTATAATATAGTCGATCATTAGTAACTTTTGCCTCTCAACTCAAAAAGTATGAATGCAGGAGTTATGGTTCTTGCGCTCTGCACGTCGTCTAATGTTGGTTGGTATTTATATGAAGTTTCGTGAAGATAGCTTGAATGGTTTTCAAGCTATAGAGCGGAAACGATTTTGTAACAGAGTCCAAGGGAAACTAGAGCTGGTGTTTGTAAAACACTATGCCCCCAACTGCCTGACTCTAACACTGCTTGACTCCAACACTGCTTGCCCATGACGGTAACAACAGTATAAATATACGAGATTTCAATGTTATTTTATTAAAAGGGAAATAACTCTAAAATGGGAGATAATAAAAATATGGGTCACCTATTTTTTCATGAGGAATCCATATATGAAATTTCAAACTAGCATGCACAGTTCAAAACTTATGCTATGCAACAAAAAGTGTGCAATGTAAAAATGCCCAAAATGACAAAGGGCCATAACTCAAGAAGTACTTTCAGAATTTATTCAAAAGTTAATCAGGTCATCTACTCATCACTACCAATCTATTCCTTAAATTTCAAGGCTCTAGCTTCAATAGTTTTTGAGATACTTTGCTGACAAGATTCCATCCATATTTCTTCAAAGGGCCATAACTCAGGAAAGGGGTAAAATCCTGACGGGGGAAAAAATATGTGTCAGCTATTTTTTTATGAGGAATCCATACATGAAATTTCAAAACCCTAGCATGCACAGTTCAAAACCTGTGCTAAGCATCAAAAAGTGTGCAATGTAAAAATGCCCAAAATGACAAAGGGCCATAACTCAAGAAGTACTTTTCAGAAGTTAATCAGGTCATCTACTCATCACTACCAATTTATTCCTTAAATTTCAAGGCTCTAGCCTCAATAGTTTTTGAGATATTTTGCTGACAAGACTTCATCCATATTTTTTTCAAAGGGCCATAACTCAGGTAAGGGGCATAATCCTAATAAGAAAAAAAAAAAAAAAAATATGTGTCAGCTATTTTTTCATGAGAAATCTAAATATGAAATTTCAAAACCCTAGCATGCACAGTTCAAAACTTATGCTATGCATCAAAAAGTGTGCAATATAAAAATGCCCAAAATGACAAGGGGCCATAACTCATGAAGTAATTTTCAGAATTTATTCAAAAGTTAATCAGGTCATCTACTCATCAATACCAATCTATTCACCAGGTTTCAAGGCTCTAGCTTCAATAGCTTTTGAGATATTTTGCTGACAAGAAGTCATCCATATTTTTTCAAAGGGCCATAACTCAGGAAAGAGGCATAATCCTGATAAGAAAAAAAAAAACAGGCTCTAGCTTCAATAGCTTTTGAGATATTTTGCTGACAAGAATTCATCCATATTTTTTTCAAAGGGCCATAACTCAGGAAAGGGGCATAATCCTGATAAGAAAAAAAATACGTGTCAGCTATTTTTTCATGAGGAATCCATATATGAAATTTCAAAACCCTAGCATGCACAGTTCAAAACTTACGCTATGCATCAAAAAGTGTGCAATTGTAAAAATGCCCAAAGTTATAAAGGGCCATAACTCATGAAGTAATTTTCAGAATTTATTCAAAAGTTAATCAGGTCATCTACTCATCAATACCAATCTATTCACCAGGTTTCAAGGCTCTAGCTTCAATAGCTTTTGAGATATTTTGCTGACAAGAATTCATCCATATTTTTTCAAAGGGCCATAACTCAAGAAAGGGGCATAATCCTGATAAGAAAAAAAATACGTGTCAGCTATTTTTTCATGAGGAATCCATATACGAAATTTCAAAACCCTAGCATGCACAGTTCAAAACTTATGCTATGCATCAAAAAGTGTGCAATTGTAAAAATGTCCAAAGTTATAAAGGGCCATAACTCATGAAGTAATTTTCAGAATTTATTCAAAAGTTAATCAGGTCATCTACTCATCAATACCAATCTACTCACCAGGTTTCAAGGCTCTAGCTTCAATAGCTTTTGAGATATTTTGCTGACAAGAATTCATCTAAAAATATTTTCAAAGGGCCATAACTCAGGAAAGGGGCATAATCCTGATGGGAAAAAAAATACATGTCAGTTATTTTTTCATGAGGAATCCATATATGAAATTTCAAAACCCTAGCATGCACAGTTCAAAACTTATGCTATGCATCAAAAAGTGTGCAATTGTAAAAATGCCCAAAGTTATAAAGGGCCATAACTCATGAATTAATTTTCATAATTTATTCAAAAGTTAATCAGGTCATCTACTCGTCAATACCAATCTATTCACCAGGTTTCAAGACTCTAGCTTCAATAGCTTTATAGATATTTTGCTGACAAGATTTCATCTATATTTTTTCAAAGGGCCATAACTCAGGAAAGGGGCATAATCCTGATGGGAAAAAAAATACGGGTCAGCTATTTTTTCATGAAGAATCCATATATGAAATTTCAAAACCCTAGCATGCATTGTTCAGAAGTTATGCTATGCACCAAAAAGTGTAACAGACGGACACACGGACGGACGGACGGAAGCACGCACGCACAAACGTCCCAGAAGCAATATGCCCCTCCAACTTCTTCGAAGTTGGGGGCATAATAACTCAAAAAGTATAAATACAAGAGTTATGGTTCTGGCGCTCTGCACGTCGTCTAATGTTGATTAATATTTATATGAAGTTTCGTGAAGATAGCTTGAATGGTTTTCAAGTTATAGAGCGGACACGATTTTGTGATAGACAGACAGACTCCCGGGGGGGGGGGGGGATAGTATGTCTCCCTACCCTAAAGGGAGACATTATTTGACAAAAATAACATGAAGTAAGCATAGCTCCAAATAAGGCACTTTTTTAACCGGAAAGTACTATTTTCTTATTTCTCTATGAATACTTATGTTGTGGGTAATCATTAGAAGCGCCTGGGAGAGGGCTAAAATAAGCTTCTATTTTCAACAAGCGATTATTAGTCGAGGATCGGTCGGTTTTACAAAAACGAGATCTGATCTTCAATGAAATTCTGGCCGATTCCCAACGCTAACTTACATTACTTAGACGGGCACTCATTTGTCAGACTTGCGGTTTTCGAAAACAGTACATATTCCTGAATTTCCAGTTTTTGCCGCAAGATCCGAAAAGAACGTTTAGTGCATTTGCGACCACTTCTTTAGATACCCAGTCTTTACAGTAAAATACTATTTCCAAAATCTTGAACCATATACTAATCAGAATAAATAAAAGTGATAGATTTGTCGTCAGACAACCGGAACCCAGTCAAAATTGTTTTATCTCCCTTCTGAAAAGTGGACTACTTTTAAACGGAAAGAGTTTGCTCCCCGTTTGAGAGACGACCCATTTTATGAACGGGAGTGGTATGCAAGGAAGCAAATAGAAAGTAACAAAAGTTGTCTCAATTGTGAAACATGGCGGAAAACCAGTACATCCAGTCCGCTGAATAAAACTGACCCTATCAATGAAACAAATATATAGTAAAAAAGCAAAACCTGTGTTTAATCCTTCAGTAAGTGTGACATGATGGTTAAGAAGGCTGTGAGTTATATAGTTAATGATTTCTGACACATTGAAGAAAGAAACAATTCACGCAGTCAAAGGCAGAGACCAGCTGGAGCAAAAAAAAAAAAAAAAAAAAAAAAAAAAAATCAAAAGTCAGAAAGTGCAAATGGGTCGCCCATGCGAAAACGTGTCTTCGGGCATATGCGGACAGCGAAGGCCCAGATCTGCACAGTCTCTGACCATGACCTGCGCTATCCGCCGACTGAATCATTGGATACTATAGAATGTTTCAACAGAGAAAAAATACCCGGATGGGACTGCGCATGTGCCGGATGTGAATCCGCACATTTTGCGCATGCTCGAAGGTGGTTTTTGTTTTGCCTGACCCGGCCTAAAAGATGCGCAAAGGGCCTTTATTCCTAATTCCCTGCTCGTTTGCACAGACGGATCAGGGCCTTTGTTGTCCGGTCATCGACGGTGCAATCAATAGACACCATAGCTCAAGATATGGCGCTTTTTTTTCAACTGCAAATTATTGATATTTTTTCTCACGTCTCGAAAAAAAAAAAAAAATACGCTGTGAGTAGCCATTCGCTTCTACTGAGTACCTACAATATATCTTTTTGTTGTTTGTTTGTGTTGCGGTTTTACGGCCCAGTCAACCTAATGGCGTCATGTCGAGCGCGGTCAGTTTACCTAACCACACTTTTACTGGACAGGCTTAGTCCTCGAAGCGGTTAACCAGTATTGTGCACATTCTTTCGCCAGACACTGACAATTGCCTCTCTTGAGTCAGCGTAAGGGACAGAATGACCGTAGAAAATATTTCGTGATCAATCTCCACGAAAGAATGTTGCCGAGCCGACGGGGGTCGAACCCGCAACCTCCAGATCACCAGTCGGACACCCATCCAACTCAGCCATCGAGACCGGCTCAACAACATATGTTTTCTTCGAGAAATAAAAAAAAAAAGGGAAAAGATGACCCTATATCGCGCACAAGAGACGCCTGGATGAGGCCATTTTTTACCTCAGGGCTGTATTTTAAACAAGTCAACTTGATAGTTCCAATGAAGTTTCGAGTCAGTAGGCCTTTCTGTTCAAGAGAAGTGGTAGAAAATCGATTTTCAAGATGGCAACCGTGGTGGCCATCTTGGATTTTCTATCGGAACTATTTTAGCTATTCTTGGTCACCGTCACCCCGATACGTCCTGTTAAGTTTCTGGTCAACTGGCCTTTCCGTTAAGAAGCAGCACTTCAAATTAGCTCTTCAAGATGGCTGCCATCGAACGATTTTAGTTTTTTTTTTACCTAACAATGCACCCCTTTACTTCCTACTAAGTTTCGAGTCAATTGGCCTTTCGGTTCAGGAGAAGAATCGCATTTTTTTTTTTTCAAAATGGCGGCCCTGACAGCCATCCTATTTTTCCGAAAACTACGAGTTGCCACGATACTTCAAATCAAGTTTCGAATCAATTTGCCTTTCGGTTCGGGAGAAGAAGAGCAAAATCGATTTTCAAGATGGCGGCCACGGCAGTCATCTTGGATTTCCGATCGGAACAATTTTAGCTACTTTTGATCTACAAGTTGCCCCAATACTTCCTAACAATGTTCGAGTCAACTGGCCTTTCTGTTCAGGAGAAGAAGCGCAAAATATTATTTGAATCTCACAAAATGTAATTTAAATTTCACAATCTTTGATTTCCGATCCAAATGATTTTAGCTGGTTTTTATCCATAAATTACCCCGACACTTCCTAAAATTTCGAGTCAGTTTGCCCTTTGGTTCAGGAGAATAAGCGCAAAATATGTTTTCAAGATGACGGCCATGGTGGCCATCTTGGATATCCGACCGAATTGATTTCAGCTTCTTATGATATATTAGCCATTCTAATACTTCCTACCAAGTTTTGAGTCAATTGGTCTTTCGGTAAAGGAGAACAAGCGCAAAATAGATTGTCAAGCTGGCGACCGTGGAAGCAAGTTTGGGGTTTCCAATCGGAACAATGTTAGCAATTTTGATCTACAATTTGCCCCGATACTTTGTGCCAAGTTTGGAGAGTCAAATGGCCTTTCGGTCCAGGAGGAGAAAAGCAGAATAGATTTTCAAGATGGGCGCCATCCTATCAAGTTTCAATTTAACTGGCCTTTCGATTCAGGAGAAGAAGAGCAAAATAAGTTTTTAAGTTAAGGAGAAGTACTTCAAATTAGATTTCAAGATGGCTGCCATGGAACAATTTTAGCTACTTTTGAACTACAAGTCACCCCTATACTTTCTACCAAGTTTCGAGTCAACTGACCTTTCAGTTCAGGAGAAGAAGTGCAAAATAGTTTTCAAGGTTTCGGCCATGGCGGCCATTTCGTTTTTTTTCCGTATGGAATGATTTAAGCTATATTTGATCTACAATTTGCACCGATACTTCCAAAAACAAGTTTCTAGTCAATTGGCCTTTCGGGTCAGGAGAAGAAGAGTAAAATAGAGTTTCAAAATGTCGGCCATGGCAGTCATCTCGCATTTCCGATCAGAACCATTTTAGCGACTTTTGATCTACAAGCTGCCCCAATACTTCCTAACAACGTTCCATCAATCGCCCTCTCTGTTCAGGAGAAGAACCGCAAAATAGAATTTAAAGATGGCCGCTATCTTGGATTTCCGATCGGAATGATCTAAGCTATTTTTTTTTTTTTTTTTTTTTTATCTAAAATTACCCCGATACTTCCTACCAAATTTCAATCAACTGGCCTTTTGGTTCAGGAAAATTAGCGCAAATTATATTTTCAAGATGGTGGTCATCTTTGATCTCCAATCGAATGATTTTAGCTTATGATTTACAAGTAATCCTGGTACTTCCTACAAAGTTTCGAGTCAGTTAACCTTTCGGTTCAGGAGAACTAGCGTAAAATAGATTCTCACGATGGCGGCCATGGCGACCGTTTTAGATTTCCGATCGGGACGATTTTAGCTATTTTTGGTCTGCAAGTTGCCCCGAGAACAAGTGCAGAATAGATTTTCAAGACGGCCGCCATGAGAAGAAGCGCAAACTAGATTTTCAAGATGGCCTTGGATTTCCGATCGGAACAGTTTGAGCTATTTTTGATCTGCAATTTGCCCTCCAAGATTCGAGTCTATTGGCTTTTTGGTTCAGGAGAAGAAACGCAAAATAGATTTTCAAGATGGCGGCCATGGCGGCCCAGATGCTTCCTACCACGTTCCCGAGAGCCAAGATGTTCCACATGAAACTAGAACAGTGTTTTCGGAGGAAAACGTATGTCCCCCCCCCCCCCCCCCCCCCAGCAGTTTGAACAGCCACATTGTTAAAATAGATTGTATCTATAATAAACTCAAGGTCACAATATACCGATATGTAAGTTTGGTCAAAATTCATCCATTCCTCAATGAGATAGGGTGCTGACAAGCCATTTTTTAAAATCATAGCCCTTGTGTAACCTTGAAAATGGGATCAAGGTCACAAAAAATCTAATCAGTTCTTGTCTCTGTCTCAACAATATAGCTGTGCAAGTTTGGTCAAAATCCATCCATTCGTTCAGCAGACAGCGTGCAGACAAGCTATTATCCAACAATCTGAGCCCTCATGCGACCTTGAAAATGGGGTCAAGGTCACCAAAATAGAATTAGTTATTTTCCATGCCACAACAATTTGGCTGTGCAAGTTTAGTTAATTTGTTTGTTTGTGTTGAGGTTTTACGGCCCAGTCAACCCAATGGGGTCATGTCGAGAGCGGTCAGTTTACCTAACCACACGTTTACTGGGCAGGCTTAGTCCTCTAAGCGGTTAACCAGTACTGTGCACATTCTTTCGCCAGAAACTGACAAACTGCCCTTCTTGAATCAGCGGAAGGGAGAGAATGACCGTAGAAAATATTTCATGGTCAATCTCCATGAAAGAATGTTGCCGACCTCGGCAGGGGTTGAACCCGCGACCTCCTGGTCTCCAGTCGGACGGCGCATCCAACTGAGCCACCGAGGCTGGCGCAAGTTTAGTTAAAATCCATCCATTCCTTCAAGAGATACAGTGCAGACAAGCCATTTTCCAACTATCTAAGCCCTAGTGTGACCTTGAAAATGGGGTCAAGGTCACCAAAATCTAATCAGTTCTTTTCCATGTCCCAAAAATATAGCTGTGCAAGTCTGGTCGAAATCTACTCATTCCTTCAGGAGACAAGGTGCAGACAAGCCATTTTCCACCAATCTAAGCCTTAGTGTGACCTTGAAAATGGGGTCAAGGTCGTCAAAATCTAACCAGTTCTTTTCCATGTCTCAACAATTAAGATGTAGAAGTTTGGTCAAAATCCATTCCTTCTTTTAGGAGATAGGGTGCAGACAAGCAATTTTCCAACAAATCTAAGCCCTCCCGTGACCTTGAAAATGGGGTCAAGGTCACTAAAATCTAATCAGTTCTTTTGCATGTCCCAGCATTGTAGATGTGCAAGTTTGGTCAAAATGTATTCATTCCTACAAGATAGGGTGCGGACAAGCCATTTTCCAACAATCTAAGCCCTCCTGTCACCTTCAAAATGGGGTCAAGGTCACCAAAATCTAATCAGTTCTTTTACATGTCCAAGCAATATAGATGTGCAAGTTTGGTTAAAATCTATTCATTCCTTCAAGAGATAGGGTGCGAACATGCCATTTTCCAACAATCTAAGCCCTCCTGTGACCTTGAAAATGGGTCATTAAAATCTAATCAGCATTTCCTCCTCCCAATGATGTATTTGTGTAAGTTTGGCTAAAATATGTCCATTCAATAAGGAGATAGAGTGCGGACAAGAGGCTACGCCGACACCGATCGGATCCGCACTAAAAACAATATGTCCCCCCCCCCCCCACCCCCATGGTGGGGGAGGGGGGGGGGGACATAATTCTACTTCATTTGGCTTTGTGGTTTCTGAGAAAAAAATGTTTGAAAGTGTGGAGGAAAGATTGCCTGAAGGCAGGGGCAGACACGTTTTGCGGAAAAAATGATGCCAAAAGAAAGCCTTATACCGTTATCTATTTGTTGTAAGTTTCAAAACATATTTTAAGATTTTCCAATGTAAAAGCCTAAATGAACGAAGTTGACCTTGTTGTAAAATAGGTCAAGGTCAACCAAAGGTAATCATTTATATAACGTTTGTAGGGGTCATATCCCTTTTGCTGCGTGCAGAGTTTCAAGGTCATCTGACATGATTCTGGAGATGACGTTTTAAGGGCTTTTACCATATATGGGTATGGCGGCCATCTTGGCCATGTGACCAGGATCAATTATATATATATATATATATATATATATATATATATATATATATATATATATATATATATATATATATATATATATATGTATGTGTGTGTGTGTGTGTGTGTGTGTGTGTGTGTGTGTGTGTGTGTGTGTTCCCGTGAGGGATAGATATTCCACCTAAAATCCGACTTCAATCGGTCCAGTGGTTTCTGGGGAGGAGATGTTTGAAAGTGTGGACGTTCGACGACGGAAAACATACCATTGGTATACAATAAGCTAAACTTGTGAGCCTTCGTTGGACAAGTAAATCTTGGCTGGACAAGCGTAATTTGATAATTCCACAACCTTGCTGTAGAATATATCACGAACATGGAAGACCCTAATAAGACTACGGATGCGCCGGCTGTTCTATTGTATTGAGTATTTTATGAGTCTTTCATATGTGCGTTTCACTCGTGACATTTCCGATCGGAACAGTTTGAGCTATTTTTGATCTGCAATTTGCCCTCCAAGATTCGAGTCTATTGGCTTTTTGGTTCAGGAGAAGAAACGCAAAATAGATTTTCAAGATGGCGGCCATGGCGGCCCAGATGCTTCCTACCACGTTCCCGAGAGCCAAGATGTTCCACATGAAACTAGAACAGTGTTTTCGGAGGAAAACGTATGTCCCCCCCAGCAGTTTGAACAGCCACATTGTTAAAATAGATTGTATCTATAATAAACTCAAGGTCACAATATACCGATATGTAAGTTTGGTCAAAATTCATCCATTCCTCAATGAGATAGGGTGCTGACAAGCCATTTTTTAAAATCATAGCCCTTGTGTAACAGAAGTGATGTTTGACGCCGTGTTTTACTATTGATTAACCTGCATGCGTTAGCGTAGATATTTCGAACAAATATGGATTTAAGGTATTAAACATGTCTACAGTTTAGTTCTGTCTTAACCCTTATCCTGCTGAATAAATTAAGATGCCACGCCTACTTCTAATTTTAAGCCAATCAGATTACTTGATCCTGATTATTGCTATACACATACTTAATGGCAAACAGTGCAAATCCAGATCAGTTGGCTTCTTCAGAAAGTTGGCTTCTTCTGGATCTACATTGTTTGCAAAGGCAGGGTACATCCGGGTTCAGCAGGACAAGGGTTAAGAGGGTACAGAATTTTTTTTTGGCTTTTACTATACACTGGTTTTCGATTTCTCTGCATTTTTACAATCTCGGAAACATATGCGATCAACGCATCAATCTGCTGCTTTCGTTCACGTCCGATGAGAACAGACCGCGTCAAGCGAAAAAGTGTCTTCGAATATGCGCAAATCATCCTGCACATGCGCAAAATATCATCCAAGGCTTTGCTCTTCATTCTTACATTCTGTAATATCCACTGATACTGTTAACGGACAGTGAAAACCATGACCGGAGTGTGATGACGTACAGGCTGATCTCGGCATTCGCTGTCTGACATGTTTTCGCATGGCGCGGTCCATACTATGACGTACCTCCTGTTGAAGCTTTACAGCTCAGTGTCGTTCCTAGTTAAAATATACCTAAAATAGTATAGACTTGATTTGAGTTGTGTTTTACGGCCTAATCAACCCATTAGGGCCATGTCGAACCGGCCAGTTTACCTAACTACACTTTTCCTGGGCAGGTTTAGTCCTCTAAGCGGTTAACCAGTACTTGTGCACATTCTTTCGCCAGACACTGACAATTGCCCTTATTGAATCGGCGGAAGGGGACCAGAATAAACTTAGAAAATATTTCATGATCAATCTCTACGAAAGAATGGTGCCGGACCCAACGGGATCGAACCCGCGACCTCCTGATCACCAGTCGTATGCGCATCCGACTGAGCTCCTGAGGCAACACAGAATAGACTTTGTGGATTGTGCGCTATTGAAATAATTTACCATATCAGTGTTTAATTGAACAACATATAACTTCGCAGAACACTTTTAAAGGCGCCTTAACACTATAACGAATTGAGGTAATGTATCGTGAACGAACGGCAAAAATGACAAAGCTCGAATACACACAAATAAGCAGAAAAACCTAACGAATGTCTTCATCGGGGCTAAACATAACGACCTGATAACTAAATTTGAAATGACACTAGAGGAGTTCATAACGTATGAGTAACCACATACGAACCAGAGCGTATGCGAAACGAGTATCAATGAATGTTAACGATCTCTCAACGTGTTATGCGTGCTCTCTGCGTGCGATCTGCGTATAGTGTGCATATTCGAACGGTCACGTGACGTACAGGTATATAAACCATTTGCTTCACTTCGAGAGATCATTCTGTACAAGAAGATGGGCAAAAGATGCACGCCAAGGAAATCCGCCAGGGGCAGAGGCAGGGAGAAAAGGCAGAACCCCCATCGTTTCCACCAGTAGCTCCATCACATGATAAACAAACACACTTAGTCTCGCGGACACTCCATATATATCTTAAATTCGAGCTTCTAACCAGAACTGTCAAAGTGGCACTGAAATATGTTTTTAAATACCCCAATGGATAGGTCAACAAGCCTATGCACAAAAACGCAAGTCGAACGCTAGCGATACGGTACTCGTTAAGTTAAAGCACGCCAAGCACGTAACTCAATCGACTGAAGTCGCAGCAGCAACGGTAATGATAGGTTGACGCATTGTAATCAGTATGTCATCTATTTTAAACAGGGTCAATTTGTACGAAGAACGTTGAAAGAACACTGTTAGTTCGTTATTAACACGTTACTAATACGTGAGAAATTCGTTAAGAACGAACCCGCTGCGTATGGGCTGTTCGTTGGCATACGTCAAAAAATTTTTGCATGCACAAAACCTTTCGACGAACTGAGCGAACAACGTACGCGAACGTACTTCAACTAACCCAAAACGATGAGCTAACGAACATCAGAGAATGTCACCGTATGCCAACGAATGCCCAAATATTTCGTAAGCTGGCATACGCTGGGCAAAGTCCTTATAGTGTAAAGGCGCCTTTACTGGTATGAGAATACGGTTAATAAAGGCGCCTTTACTGGTATGAGAATACGGTTAATAAAGGCGCCTTTACTGGTATGAGAATACGGTTAATAAAGGCGCCTTTACTGGTATGAGAATACGGTTAAAGGCACCTTTACATTATAACGAACTGAGGTAACGTACCGTGAACGAATGGCAAAAATTTGACAAAAAAGCTCGAATACGCACAAATAAGCAGAAAAACCTGACGAATGTGTTCATCGGGGGCTAAACATAACCGAAAACTAATTTGAAACGACACCAGAACGAGTTCATAACGTATGAGTAACCACATACGAACCAGAGCGTATGCAAAACAAATACCAACGAATGTCAACGATCTCTCAACGTGTTCTGCGTGCTTTCTGTGTGCGCTCTGCGTATAGTGTGCATATTCGAACCGATCACGTGACGTACAGGTATATAAATCATTTGCTTCACCTCGTCTTCTAGCCTGTATATAGGTATGCAATGCAATTTCTGTTTAGATGCAATCGCCTGTAGCACTGCCAGAATATACTGGCGCCGTAGTTGCGCCGCACACTCCATATATATCTTATCTCTTCGAGCTACTAACCAGAACTGTCGAAGTGGCACTGAAATATGTTTTTATATACACCAATGGGTAGGTCAACAAGCCTATGCACAAAAACGCAAGTAGAATGCTAGCGATACGGTACTCGTAAGTTAAAGCACGCCAAGCACGGAACACAATCGATTGAAGTCGCAGCAGCAACGGTAATGATAGGTTGATGCATTGTAATCAGTACGTTATCTATTTTAAACAGGGTCAATTCGTACGAAGAACGTTGAAAGAACATTGTTAGTTCGTTATTAACACGTTACTTATACGTGAGAAGTTAAGAAGCCACAATTTGGTTGAACGAATGCCACCATAGAGATAACGAACCGTTGTTTTACTGCGGGCGAACAAACCATTTGAATTGCGTTCATCGAACGAACCTGCTGCGTATGGGCTGTCCGTTGGCAAACGTCGAAAAAGTTTGTGCATGCACAAAACCTTTCGACGTACTGAGCGAACAACAATGTACGCGAACGTACTTCAACGATCTTATAACGAACTTTAAACGATGAGCTAACGAACATCAACGTATGTCAGCGAATGCCAAAATATATCCGTACGCTGGCATACGCTGGGCCAATTTGTTATAGTGTAAAGGAGCCTTAAGCGTAAGAACGCAAAAAGGGTCTTTTTTTTTTTTTTTTTTTTTTTTTTTTTTTAGAGTTTTCCTCTTTCTACTTACTTCCTAGTCTTTACACGTATACGATAACAGAGTCAATCTGATGCTTTCTCTCGTCCGATGTGGACGATATACAAGAAGGTCAGAACTTAAGGACATAAAAGCCCAGCAACTAAGGCCTGGTGTTTGACTGCACTAGGTGTATCATGCCTAGTGAAAAAAGAGTCCGAGCAAAGTTAAGACCATGAAATGGACCGCGCCAAGCGAAAAGGTGTCTTTGAACATGCGCAAAATGCAGATTCAGATAGATCTCGCGCATGCGCGAGGTCTCATCACGGCATTTGCTCTCCATTGAAACATTATATAGTGTTCAATGATTCTGTTAGCGGACAGCGAAGGCACTGATCAAACTGTGCGGATACGCAGGCTGACCGTGGACTTCGCTGTCCGCATATGTCCAAAGCATGTTTACTATAACCATTATGCAACAAAAATGGATACATGTACACTTGTTGACTGATAAAACTGATCGTGCAAATTATGAAACGGTGATTTACACGGAGTAGGTGTAGCGCTGCCATAATGAATGTGATGCTTTGTTCTGCATTACATGTGGAACTCCTATAATCTGGAAGTGGAATTCCTAATTTAGCGGCACACACACACACACACGAAAGATCTTAAATGGGTCTTCAAATGCGCATGAGCAGTCCCCTATTCGAGCGTATGCGCAGACTCGCCTGAGCCTTTGCTGGTTGCTGAGATAAGTACCTTTTTCACATGTGCTGGCTAGTTTTTGCTAACAGGACTCCTACTTTTCAAAACCTAAGGGGAATCTTGCTGTAGTTTGATGTTTTATTGTTCTCGTTTGTTTATTTTTTGAAAAAGTAATACATTATTTTGATTCTGATTTCTAGGTTTTCAATTTTACGCAAAATTATAGTTTAGGTTTGGATTAAAACAGATTTATTTTAAACACCAGCTCAAACACTAATGCAATTTTCATTCGTACTATAAAGATTAGGGCATGAGCAAAAGCATATGCTGATTTCATTCTTCTCTTTAGTTTAATTTTTTTACCTATAAATTCTAGTGTATGTGTGTACATATGTAATTATAATAAGAATATTAAAACTTTTCAGCTAAACAGCATCATTCAACATCTTAAGAAATGTTACAGAATGTAACGTTCACAGCTTGTATACATGTGGGTTTAGGCCTACAAGAACGGATTTTTTTTTCATATTTATTCATGTTTTAATGTGTAATCAGACGACAGCTGTGAAAAAAAAGTATTGGGTATTTCTGATATCTCCATGTACATGTATACATAATTGCATATGGAACTGAACACACACACACACACACACAGAGAGAGAGAGAGAGAGAGAGAGAGAGAGAGAGAGAGAGAGACCTTAAGTCCCCGATGCTATATTATACCAAGAATCAGCCTCAAAGCTTTCTTGGTTCTGAAGAAGATTCCAAGTCTAGCTTACCATACATGGGCATGGCGTCCATCTTATTCAATGGTGCGGAACCATTTGAACAAACTGTCAATCTCCCTTCGATAAAAGGCCCCTGTGAAATCTGGTGAAAATTGGTCCAGCGGTTTATGAGACGAAGACCTATAAAGATTACATGATTTTATATCGTATGTAGTCCCGGGACAAGGGCAGATAACCTCCAGGGGACAAAATTAAGATGTATGTAACCCAGGGTCAAAGGCAGATAACCTCCATGGGGCAAAATTAAGGTTGTAACTTAAAGTTTTACCACTTTAATCAAACATTGTAAGTTTCAGCATTCAGTTTTTAATAAATTTTGAGAAAATGTTGTTTTTTTTTCAACATTTTACCCATACAAATGTATGGGGACGCAAATTTGACCCTGCCGTAAAAAGATCAAAGGTCATCCTATAATCTTCATTTGAACAATTTTGGTAGATCGTTAGTCCACAATTCTATATACCCAAATTCTGCATCAAAACTTTCTTGGTTCTGGAGAAGAAAATCTGACCTTGCTGTTAAAACGGTCATCATCTAAAACCATCGTTTGAACAAACTTAGAAGGCCTTGAGTCCCCGATGCTATATACCAAGATCTGGTCTCAAAGCTTTTTTTTTTTTTTTTGGTTCTGGAGAAGCTGGAGAAGAAGTTTTAAGTGTTTTTACCATATATGGGCATGACGGCCATCTTGATTAGTGATGCGGAACCATTTGAACAAATTGTCAATAGGCCTTGGTCGGAAAGCCCCATGTGAAACCTGGTGAGAATTGGTCAAATGGTTTCAAAGATGTTTAAAGTACACAGTTTTGTACATATGTAAAACCCAGGGGCAAGGGCAGATAACCCCCGGGGACAACATTTTAAATGTAATTGAAACATTTTACTATTTTAATCATACATAGTAAGTTTCAGCCATTAGTCTTTAATGAATTTTGAGAAAATGATTTTTGAGAAAATGATTTTTCAAGACTTTCTCCATGCAAATGCATTGAGACGAAAATTTGACCTTGCCGTCGTAAAAAAAAGTTCGAAGGTCAACGTGATCATTTGAACAAACTTTATAGACCTGGAGTCCCCGATTCTATATACCAAGACTCGGCCTAAAAGCTTTTTGGTTTTGGAAAAGACTTTAATTTAAAGTGTTTCTACCATATACGGGCATGGCGGCCATCTTAATTAACGGGCCGTGATCATTTGTATAAATTTTTAATCCCCCTTTAAAAGAAGGCTCCACAAGAAGAAATCTGGCCCATGGATTTCAGAGGGGAAGTCATTCAAAGGTGTGAACGGATGGACGGACAGATGGACAGACGGACGACGGACTGAGAGTGATCACAATAGCTCATCCTGAGCCTTCGGCTCAGGTAAGAAAAAAAAGTGAGGCTGACTTAATCTTTTACCCCTAAGCCCAACTGCAGAACCTCATCCTAGGTATGATGTTACGGAATAGAAGGAAATGCTTAAGACCTCACCCCGGGATATGATGTTACGAAAAAGAAGGATATGCTATTATATGCTTATATACCAAATGTCAAAGGGTTCGGGCCAGTGTTTCTTGAGATTTGAAGCTTTATAAACCTTTGTCGTAAAACCTTAAAGTGTGACGCTAACGCCGACGCCGGCGTCAGGGTGCCAACAATAGCTCCCTGTACTTTCGTAAAGGCGAGGTAAAACTCCAGTTTCGTTTTTTTCCCATACAAAAGCCTAAGTGACCAAATTTGACCTTGCCATGAAATTAATCATGGTCAATGGAGGATCATTGTTTGAACAAACTTGAAAAGGCCACAGCCATCAATGATTCATACCAATTTTCAAGGTCATCAAAAATTCGGTCCCTAAGAAGAAGATTGCCAAAGGTTTTTTTTGCCATATATGGACGTGGCGACCATCTAGGCCATATAACCTAGACCTTACGAACAAACCTTTGTTCCCAAACCCCAAGGAGGCCCCACATGTAATTTGGTTTCAATCGACCCAGCAGTAGCAAAGGAGATGTCGTTTGAAAATGTTGACAAAGCAAACGACAGACCACTGGCTATTCTATAAGCTCCCCCGGATCCTTCGGCTCTGGCAAGCTAAACATATGTGATGATACCGAAGCACAGCCCTCCCGGGGCACCAAAATGACAGATGAGGAACAAATAAAGACAACTTATGAAACCATCGACGAATAAATAAGAACATCAACAGATGGACCGCCTTGTAACGGTCAGAAGGAAAAGTACTCATTACGAAAACATTCGAATATATTGAGAATTTTATCACCAAAAAAATTCTGGTAGGCGTCATATATCTGCTCAAAACATAGATTGTGGGTACTCGTTAGAACCGCCTCGCCAGCGGTTCTAACGAGGACCCACAATCTATGTTTTTGAGAAGAAATAAGAACCAGAATTCCGCGGAGGGCGGCGTCACACCTGCTGGGGCAAAAGTCACAAGAGCCACAATTAGAATGTGGTTATTAAATAAGTTTATTTCATTCTTAGCAGTGCTAGGTTGGAAAAGTGATAAAAATTAAGACACGGATTATATGAAAAGCAGATGCACATCTTAAGACTATGGAGAAAACATGTCCAAAGTTTTAAAAAGATTGGTATAAAATTGTATGAGGAGTTGTACTCACGAGGTACCCACTGTCTATATATTGAGGGTGAAAAATGACCAAGTTCACAATGTGGAAAAAAAAATCTGAGGTTAAGAAAATGACAAAGTGGACAAAGGTGACAAAAATAAAAATAAAATCATGTCCAACCCACATGCACTTGTGCAGACTCGAGAGAAAACATGTGCAAAGTTTAAAAAAGACCGGTTTAAAATTGTATGAGAAGTTGCAATGACATGGTACCCACTGTCTATACATCTGAGGTCAGTAAATGACAAAGTTCAAAAAGAACAAAAAAGTGACAAAAATATGGCAAGGATTATAAAAAAAAGCACGTGCACATCTTCAGACTATGGAGAAAACATGTACAAAGTTCCAAAAAGATCGGTACAAAACTGTAAGAGGAGTTGCGCTCACAAGAGGTACCCACTGTCTATATATTGAGGGGTGAAAAATGACTAAGTTCACAATGTGGAAAAAGTGAAAAAGAAATAATCTAACAATAACATCCAAATCACATGCACATCCTCATACCATGAAGAAAACACATGCAAAGTTTCATAATAATCGGTACAAAATTGTAAGAGGAGTTGCACTCACAAGCGGTACCAAATGTTTATATATAAAGGGTGAAAAATGACTAAGTTCACAATGTGTAAAAAACATAAAATATTACCTAACAATTATATCCAAACCACATGCACATCCTCATACTATGAAGAAAACATATGCAAAGTTTCAAGTTAATCAGTACAAAACTGTAAGAGGAGTTGCGCTCACAAATGGTACCCATTGCCTATATATTGAGGGTGAAAAGTTCACAATGTGGAAAAAGTGACAAAAAAAAATGTTCTACCAGTTATACCCAAAGCACATGCACATCCTCATGCCATGAAGAAAACATGATATGCAAAGTTTCAAAACGATCGGTACAAAACTGTAAGAGGAGTTGCGCTCACAAGAGGTGACCATTGTCTATATATTGAGGGTGAAAAATGACTAAGTTCACAATGTGGAAAAAGTGACTAAAAATGTTCTAACACTTTTACTCAAACCGCATGCACATCCTCATACCATGAAGAAAACACATGCAAAGTTTCAAAACAATCAGTATAAAACTGTAAGAGGAGTTGCGCTCACAAGAGGTGCCCACTGTCTATATATTGAGGTGAAAAATGACTAAGTTCACGATGTGGAAAAAAGTGACAAAAAAAAAAAAAAAAAATCTGACAATTATATCCAAACCACATGCACATCTTCACACCATGGCAAAAACACATGCAAAGTTTCAAAATGATCGGTACAAAACTGTAAGAGGAGTTGCGCTCACAAGACACCCAGGGTAAATGTTGACGAACATAGATTGTGGGTACTCGTTTGAACCGCCTCGCCGAGGCGGTTCTAACGGCTACCCACAATCTATGTCTTTGAGCAGAAATATGAAAAGTATCAGATTTTTTATCTGAAAACTTTCAGTTTTTGGTGATGAAATTTTCAACGTATTTGAATAGGCGTGTGTTCGTAATGATCTGATAATCTCTATCTGTACAGTCAGAATAGGCAGTTAAAAGAATCTTTCAAAGTTAGCTGGTTTAAAAATATGAAAATAAAATATGAACTGAGCATGCTCTGATCAAGCTGCCTACTAGCACGGATGGTATGGGTATACCTAGTTGGCATATATCCTAAGACAGCCGTTGTCATGACGTGGCTCATTTTAGTGTCCTGCTTAGCTCCAAATAAGGTGCTTTATTTTCAAACGAAAAGTACTGATAATTTCCTCTTTTTTTCTCCACATACACATATGGTGTGGGTACTCCTTTTAATAATGAGTACCTACAACATATGGTTACGCCGAGAAACAAGAAAAATATTGTGCGGGTATCCCCTCTTATCTGGACCTATAGTCTTGAACAAATGCTACACATCTACAATTTCACCTTTCAATAAAATGCACGGTAAACACAGATTTCAGCAGCAAGTAAATACCGGCTCAAAATTACTGCAATTTGAAAATTGAAAAAAGAAAAAAAAATGTCACACTTCCAACAACATCACCTGAACATAAACGTAATATTATCATAGGACAACCTTCTGGCCCTTCAGATAGTGTTCGCCACAACACCGCCAGAACCCAAAACATGCTGTAGCAACTTTTTTTCAAAGAATGATTATGCAGCCACATAAATAATTTTGCTGCAACCTTGCGGCGACCTTCATTTACGTGGTAAAACACAGCTGGTACCGCGTAACGATGTCTCTCTGCATTTATGGCAACATTGCGGCAAGTTTGCCAAAGGTGCAACTACTTTTAAATTTTATAAATATCGTCGCAAGAAAGTTATTTTTGCATAAGGGATATACAGTTATAAGGAAAGCTAGTATTTAGAACGTGCTATGTAAGTAATGGTCACAAGATGACACCACGGTGTTTAAGTCTCAGTATATGCCAGGTTTGATGATTATAGGTCATATGTTTAAAGGACTAACGAACAAAAAAGAACAAACCTTTTAGAACCGGAAATACAGGTAAGGGTCACAAAGTGACGGCCACGTATTATATTGTTAGACTCTGAAAAATAGGTCATGATCATCAACTGATACTGTACTGATTGTCAATGCCAGAGAGAAAAGGCATGCAATGTTAAAATCATTGTAGATGTAATAGTAATTCAAAAATGGTCTTGAACCTTAGGGTTGACGTAAAGGTTGACGGGCGGTTGGCAAACTGGATGCCGATATCACACCTACTGAACTTGATGTTGATATCACACCAGCTTAACTTCATGCCGATATCACACCTTCGTAATTTCATTCCAATATCACACCCACTGGGACACGAGTCATGGGCGTTTTTATCGCACCTGCTTTGCAGGGCGACTTAGGCGTGCAAGTTTCCGTCCGTTCGTATCCTGGGTGTCTTATGAGCGCAACTCCTCTTACAGTTTTGTACCGATTGTTTTGAAACTTTGCATGTGTTTTCTTTATGGTATGATGATGTGCATATGGTTTGGATATAACTGTTAGATAATTTTTGTCACTTTTTCCACATTGTGAACTTGTCTTTATCACCCTCAATATATAGACAGTGGGTACCTCGTGAGCAAAACTCCTCATACAATTTTATACCAATCTTTTTGAAACTTTGGACATGTTTTCTCCACAGTCTGAAGTTGTGCATGTTCTTTTAATATAATCCTTGCATTAATTTTTGTAACTTTTCGTACTTTGTGAACTGTCATTTTCTGACCTCAGATGTATAGACAGTGGGTACCTTGTGATTGCAACTTCTCATACAATTATATACCGGTCTTTTTTTTTAAAAAACTTTGCACATGTTTTCTCCAGGGTCTGCAGAAGTGCATGTGGTTTGGATATAGTTTTAAAATTTGTTTTTGTCACTTTCGTCCACTTTAACTTTGTCATTTTCTTACCGCAGATTTTATGAAAGTGTATAGACTGTGGGTACCTTTTGAGCGCAACTTCTTATGCATCATATGAGAATATACATGTGCTTTCGATTACATTCCTATGTTAACGTCTTTTACCTGAAACAAGCATTACTTTTTTTTTTGGGGGGGGGGGGGGGGGGGTGGGGGGGGGAGTGGGGAGGGGCAGGGGGGAGTGGGCAGGCGATATCAACTGCACCGAAGTTCGATCTATTTTTTTTTTTTTTTTTTTTTTCTTTTTCGATTAAAACAGAAATATATGAAATATAACGTCAGTCGGGGCATTATCGGACAAAACCAGTTGTTTGGCTTTCCAAAGTTTACCTTTACTGTCTCACTCTTTAAAATGAGACATCCCAACACTCTGAAGTAACCCGAAGCTTGTCAGTTCGACTTGAGCAGTACTTTCTTGATAATCTGTAGACAGCGGTATGGTTTTCAAGGTGCCCCAAATCGGGTAATTATCGGACATGTACGGTAGTTATCGGACAAAAACACAAGTTTTTACCCGCTGTTTCCCTTTCCCATATGGCAACAACTATTTTCCAAATGCTCAATCTGACCTGTTATACATTCTGAACCCTAGCCTTACCCAAGGCATGACCCAGAGGCAACTCTAGCACTGCTGAAGGTTTAAGTCTGGGTAAAAGGCATACCAAATATAAACTTCAAGCATAAAAGGTACCCAAGTTATGACCACCAAAAGAAACACGGTTGTAAATTTCAAAAATGTAAAAGCTGACCAACTTCGGGTCATACTAACTCATGATCGATAAGTATGATATTTATACATCAAATACTCTTCAAAATATAAGGCATGACCCAGGGGCAACCCTAGCACAGAGTTAAAGGTTTAGGTCTGGGTAAGTACCATACCAAATTTCCACTTTCTAGCGTAAAAGGCATCCAAGTTATGACCGCAAAAAAAAAAAAAAAAAAAAAAAAAAAAAAAAAACGCGGACGTAAATGTCAATGTAAACATGAATGTTAACTTAAACATAGACCTGTAGCTCCATTCAAGGGCATGACCCAGGTGCAACACCGAGTTAAATGTTTAAGTCTGAGTAAGTAGTATACCAAATTTCCACTTCTGATCGTAAAGATATCCAAGTTATTACATACAAGAGAAACATGGACGTAAATGTCAATGTAAGCATAAATGTAAACTTAAACACTGACCCCTAGCCCCACCTCAGGGCATGACCTATGGGCTACTCTAGCACAAAGTTAAAGGCTCAGGTCTGGGTAAGTAGCATACCAAATTTCAACTTCCTGGCATGAAAGAGACTCAAGTTATGACCTCCAAGAGAAATGCGGACGTAGAAACGGAACCTAAATGTCAATTTTAACTTAAAACTGTCCTCCAGCTCTACTTCAAGGACATACCATATTTCAACTTCCTAGCATAAAAAGTACCCAAGTTATGACTCTGGTTATGAATATAGAAACGTGGACGCAAATATCAATGTAAACTTACTGACCCATAGCCCCATCCCAGGGTATGGCCCAGGGGCAACTCTAGCACAGTGTCGAAGGTTTAAGTAAGGGGAAGCAGCATACCAAAGTTCAACCTCTTAGCATAAAAGATACCCAAGTTATGACTGGTTATGAATTTTATATACGCAAATGCGCACTTACGGAGGTAACACCACGGCTAATCACTATATTCCTCACTCCTGCCTTCGGCAGGCAGGGACATAATAACAACAATTAAGCAACTTAAACCGTTCAGAATGCGTTCTTTTAACTTTAGTAAATGCATTTAGATATGAAATTGTCAAGAAATATGAGTTATTTAGTCCAAATACACAAAATTCCATTCTAAACATATGTGAAAAATAATTTGCATAAATTTAAACAGTTCATTCATAGAAATATGAGGTAGACCTGAAGAGGTGAATTTACAAAACGATAGACATATATCATGGTATGCATATATTAACATGAACACTAAATCATCACGAGAAAACACCTTTCAAAATACCATAAAAGATAACCAGTTTGTTTAACTTGGTCACGTTCTTGGATCCCCGTCGTGCTGTGTGCCTTTGGGACTTTTATTTTTTATTTTGACTGCAACGTGACTGAATGTGAAATCGTGTCCGATATTTCCCGTAATTGGGTTCCTTCGGTTCACTAATGATTCCAATATACTAAACCGATCAATCTATAAAAAGGTGCCATTTACGGATACACGCGAGGCTGATGCCAATTTCAAAACTCAGCTATGACAACTAAACTTTCAAAGAAAATGCCGACATATGTTTTAACGTAAACTGAAAATAATAATAACAACCGGAAGTGGAGGTTTTTTAACAGATAGACTTCGTTTTGCCCTGATTTTCTGATCTTGGCCAACCTTGTGCGTCACCACGTTGCTGCTGCTGATGGCGGGAAAACATGACTGGTACCCAGCTGCCTTTTGTGTGTTACAGAAATATATTAGGCACAGGGAATTGAAAATTGTTTGATTTTGTCCGATAACTACCCTTGTCCGTTAATACCCCGACTGACGTTAGTACCTTCATTTCAAAAGTATTTCTGACTGGATAACGTAACTCAAAACTTTGCCGTATTTAAATCAAATCAGTACTTCCGGCACTGGGAAATACCGACTTTCGGAATGCAAATTTACTTGTGGGCGGTGCGTAAAGGCGGGCTCGCTGGAACTAATGAACTGCAATTGTTGAAAAGCGTCTCGATTATATATATTTATTACATTTCTAACAATGAATTATTCTCTGTGAAAGAAAACCCGGTAATCGCTCACCAGTGAATTATTTCATTTCTTCAAATGGACTGTTTTCACGCGCTAATGAGTGACGTAATTCTGTGACGTATAATGAATTCATTTATTGAAGGACTGTGCGATCTTTCGCTTTCAATGCTTTAAACGTGTTCAATTACAAAGAAAGATATTTATAAATATGATTATAATTTGAGATCTTTATTTATCTCAATTAGAACTGCAATCCCATGGCACTTTTTTTTTTTTTCTTCTTTTTTTTTTTTTTTTTTTTTTTTTTTTTTATTTTTTTTTGTTCAGCAGTTCAAGGTCGGGCATCTCTCTATAGCATATAAAATTCCCACGCGTCACAAACGTAAGCTACAACATCCAACTAAAACACATTGTGTGTGGGGTGGGGGTGGGTGTAAGAAATGTAATAAACAGTTTATTCGTTTGTTTTTGATCGATTACGGAGAAATAATTCACGCGTGTTCTAAGGCTTTCGTGTAAAAACTCGTTCGTTATCGCTAACTCGATTTTTACATGGAAGCCTTAGAACACTAGTGAATTATTTCTCCGTAATCGGTCAAAACAAACAAATAAACTCTCTATTTCTAAGCAGTTCAGGGGATTTTGCCTGTCACATAGGAAAACTAGGGTGTATATGGAATAGACGTGGATAAGTGTTTTGAAACGATATATTTGATCTTGTTAGAATTCGACATGCAAAGTAGGTCAAGGTATCGTTCGGTGTCGATGTTACTTTCCTCCTTGGTCAATCATACAACTACCCTGAAGGTGTTAGATCTATTTCGTATATTTCTGTTTTAATCGTTAAAAACGTCCATGATCCGTGTTCCTGTGATCACACCTGCTTAACTCGATGCCGAAATACACATGCTTAACTTGATGCCGATATCACACCTGCTAAACTTGATGCCGATATCACGCCTGCTTAACTTTATGCCAATTCACACCTGCTTAACTCGATGCCAATATCATACGACTGCTTAACTTGATGCCGACATCACACCTGATTTACTTCATACTGATAACACACCTACTTAACTTGATGCCGATAGTAAATAGAAGGGAAGACAATGATCAGGAATCGATACAAGTACCTAACACCTTCCGTCGAAGCTACCCAGGGGAATGAAGGATGTGCCCAAACCCACCCGGGAATCGGTCAACTTGTACTCCGACGGTGTACTATAAAGGAATAAGCTGACCTGTTCCGGTGGACCTATTGACGTGTGTAAACAACTTCCCAGAGTGCTGATCAGCCGGATAAAATGTGAGTTTATTTAATAAGGGGAATGTCATATGCTGAGATATAAGTTCAAGATTGTTATAACACTTGCTTTAACGGTAAACTCCGTAGATTTCTCGAGATACCGGTTTTGGCGACCAAAATTCATGCACTGAACAATAAGCACCGAGGCAAAGGATGCAGTTGATGAGCATTTCATGACATTTTCTTTTTTTTTTTTAGTGAGATGACACGTCTGTGTAAATCCATTGGATATTGCACGCCTTTTAAATATGTTTAGCTTCGTTTTTAAGTACATGTTAAAAAACTTGGATGCGTACCAGTTGACTTGCGGCGTACAATTTAACTATGTAAATTATACAGGAGGAGCTCAAGTTTTTAGTCTTTGACATGTACTAAAGTTCTAAAATAGGAATTGAATGATTAATAAAGAAAAATTGGTTACAAATAAATAACCAAAGATATCCACCGTGTTAAAAGCGAATTTTCTTGTTTGTTTTTTTTTTTTTTTTTGTTTTTTTTTTTTGTTTTTTTTTTTTTGAAAATGTATTCGATAGCACAGTAAATTCCATTAGTTAAATCGTATGCCACCGGTCAAATGGTACGTACAGAAACTTTTTCTCTGTGTATCACTTCGTTTAAAAGCAAATGTGCGATAAACTGACTTATTTTAACATGGACCTGAATTTCAGTTGCTAATGTCTTTGAGTTAAGGTTTAAATTGCCTATCATGGAAAGGCTGAATCACGGTAAGTCGTGTTCAAGTCATGATTTTTCTTTACGCCAAAAGAGATATCTGTAGAAATCCTCCGATTTTTTCTATGATCCTTGTGTCAGGATTTCTCCATTAATTGCCACAGCATATGACATTTTCCGACTTTCGACAAAAAGTAAAATGAAAACATAAACGCGGTAAACGTAATAACCTTCGCCTCTGGTGTTTGTTTACACACAGTCAACTTGTCTATCAGAACAGGTCAATTTATTGTTCAATAGTACTCTGACGGCATATAAGTTGACTGGTTCCCATGCGTGTTAAAGCAACGGCACCATAATCAAAACACTACAAGCAGAAAGCAAAAAGGACAGTTTTTCCCCCCAATATTGGCCAAACAGCTTTCCAAAATAAAATATATATATAATCATCAGTGCAACATCTCAAAAATCAAACGAATACAGAGATGAAAGAACGATGAGGACTCGATAGCACGAAATAACTGAAATGCTGAAGCCAAAGAAAACCAACAGTACGAAAAAAAGGTAAGAAAAAAGTCCAGGGAGTGCCACAATCACAAACCGCAGCCCTTCCCAGATCCCAAGAGGAAGAGGAAACCGACAATCTAAACAAGCACAAACCAAACAAACGTACGAAAAGCACTAAGATTAGCTCTCTCTTCCCCGAGCGAGGTAATCGCAATACTAAAAGGATTGAAAAACACAAGAACAAAATGACACACGGAAAGACATACAACAAATCGCCTAAATAAACCACAAAGCAATAAAGAGTAAGACTAACACCGGGACCACCGCCTTAGAACGGTCGGTAGAGCAAACCACCGGGGGGTTTAAAGCACTTTTACAGCTAGCTAACTTCACCCTGGGTCCCGATGCTACTCTTAATACAGAAATACATAAAAATTCGGTTCGCATAAAGGCTCCCAACTCAGTCAATGCATCAAAGCGAAAACATAAAAATCAAATTAATCACTATAATAAACAAAGACGAGTACTCATGGCTAATTCTACTGTATGCCAGAGTAAATGAAAACCAATAGTTGAACCACGGCCGGCCAAGCCAAAGACATATCATCAAGCCCCAACCCACTGGTTAAAGTTTTACGAAGAGGCCGTCATTGAGTCTGAGGCCCGAACAGCCGTCGTGCAATTAAAGAGTGAAGCATAGCCATCAACAATGATTGGGTTGACAACTAGGCATGCAGTCTGCCGCATAATATCCAGACTATAGCCAATTCTTTTATAACGGTTAATAAGTTTTCTGAATTGCTCCGAAAAGTTAGATTTACCTACAATTTTTTTTTTAATCTGTACACTAAGTCACCGTAAAATTCGGGTTCCGGAAACCGGGGACCCAACCAGAGCCAAAGCATCAGGCACCAACCGACTTACTTAAAAGTCTTTAGGCCAGAACCGTCATAAAGTCTGAGGCCCGACCCACCGGCGTGCAACCAAAGAGGGAAGCAAAGTTATCAATCGTGATTGGATTAACTACCATGTATGCAGTCTGTCGTATTACATTTACAATGTATGTTGTACCCAATCTTTACATATCGAAGAATGATTTTACGAAAGTGAGGGCTAAAATCATTGCAAGCATATATTTTTCTGAATTCATATACTAAAAAAAGGGTTAAGAGAAAAGTCCAGGAAGTGTCACAATCACAAACCGCAGCCCTTCCCAGACACCAAGAGGAATAGGAAACAGACAAAACCAAACAAGCGCAAATCGAACAAACATATATGAAAAGCACCAAAACTAGCTCTCTCTTCCCCAAGCGTGGTAATCGCAATGCTAAAAGGACCGAAAATAACACAAGGCAAGACATAAAACAAATCGTCTCATAGAATAAACCACAAAGCAACAAAGAGTAAGATTAACACCGGGACAACCGCCTTAGAACGGTCAGTAGAATAGACCACCGGGGACGGGGTTGGGGGGGGGGGGGGGGGGGAAGGGGTTAAAGCACTTTTACGGCCTAATTCATCATAAAGAGATTAAAGTCCAACAATGAATTTTGAAATTAAATCGAAATAAAGTTTAGAAACGGCTTTGCGGAGTTTATGGCACTGATAACCCTGATTTAGAAGTTTAGAAGTTAATACTTTATCTCAAGTGTTGAAGTCAGTATAAGATGACAAAACACTCTGGCGAACCGAATTAGTTGCGATATATAAACACCGTAGGGTGCTCGACGAGGAACATCCCCATCCAAGTTTAAGGAAAATTAACAATTTCAAAATCAGAATCATTGCATTGCTTAACTTGATGCCGATATTACACCTGCTTAACTTGATCCCAATATCACACTTGCTTAACAAATAATCAAATATTTTGCACTGTTAACCAAAATTACATACATCGTGTCTTATTTTTTTTTTTATTTTTTTTTTTTTTTTTAGTATTATTTCAAAACTACAGTTTACTACTTAATGCACTGATTACAGCGCGCCTGCGTATACGATAGATGAAAGCTATTCATATTTATTATACATCATTGTCATTCTTCATATCATTCATGAGGATGTATCTCATACTACTGCATTATTTTAAAAGTCTGACCTCATCAAATAACAAGATCTTATTACATGTAACTGAAAAAAACTGCCGATTTGATAGTGCCAATGACCACTCTGTTCAGCTGCTTGCTCTAATCAGTAAAACTAGTGTAATGGCAAGAATATAACTTACAGAACTCTAAATTGTCCTGCATAGCGAGTACAAATATGTGTGACAAAGTTTGAAAATATCAAACCATCACAGGTGCTAATTTATGTAGCTCCAAATAAGGCACTTTTTCCTTCAACCAAAAAGTATTGATATGTTTCTTCATAAAAACATATGTCTGGGCATTCATTAGAAGTGCCTCCTCATAGACTTCATCTGATACTCCCTCTTACCTGGAGCGACAGATAAACTTTCATAACAGAACATCACTTTGTAAGCCAGGGCCCAGTTGTTCAAAGCGTCGTTAGCTTAACGAGCTCGTTAAGGGTCATTTCATTAACTGTTTTAGCAGATTCAATATACAATATTCTGATATTTTTTGCTGAAAAAATGTGAGTAGCTTTTGCACTGCAAAAGCTACTCACATTTTTTCAGCAAAAAATTTCAGCATATTTGCGTATCACTCGATTGAAATTTTAACGAATCGTTAACTAACGACATCGTTAGCTTTGAACAACTGGGCCCAGGGCAAGGTGACAAGGTTACTGAGTATGGCAAAGTTCTTCAACAAAACTACCGAAAGATGCTGGATTTTGAATAGTTTTACATCTGTATGCTGGTTCTAAGATTTACTTGGGACACCAAATGATTAAAATTACTGTATTCGACCTCATTATCGCCCTGCGCGCTTGGGTTTCTTTTCTTTAAAATTGCTGGAAAACTTGTAAAATATCCACCTAATACGAGCATACTGTAAATTCAAATGAGTACATACAACATATGTTTTTATAAAGAAGTAGATAAATGTACACAAGCTGTAATCTGAAGATCCTGTCTGTACTTATAAAGACTTAACATATGTGGTAATTAGGTCAAATACGGTATTACCAAATCTCATTCCATGAGAGTAACATGTCTCAATCCTTCCAAACAAACTAGACAAAAGCCCAGTGGGGCATGTATACCCCCGACCGGAGGTACCACCACTTTTTAAAGAGCACAAAGTATGTAGCTTTGAATCTGGAGATGGCAGTTGTATGCTATACATGATAACATTGAAAGAAGTTAATCACACATTATGTGAACCTCAAAAGTCAGGCACAGGTACACAGATTGCGCTAAATAAAACTTTAGCCCTATAACTATCACCATATACCAGTGAAATCAATCAGTCTTTATAATATGTGCAAAAATTTTGACGTTTGTATGCAAAGTCTGTGACCTGGACTTGGACCTATATACACCATCAATCTTAATATTAATGAAACCAATGAAAGGGTCTTGATAATTTATATCTTTAAGGGTTTGAAAATATCTTATAGGGTTTTATAGGGTTTTATAGGGTTTTATAGGGTTTTAATTTAAAGTTATGGTTAGCATAAAATTTTACAATTTTTGGAGACCAGGGGTGTTAACTCATGGAGCAAGTCAGTTAGAGTTATCATTCTTGTACCTGACACCCCTACCCGATATGTCTACAAACTGGCAAAGTTTCGTGAAAATAGCTCAAAAGGTAAAGGATGTACGGGATGCACAATAATGCATCTATGGATAGACAGATGGACGGCTGGCCGGCCGGATGGATTTCATGCTGATAGCTACATCCCAGGGGGGGGGGATGGGGGGGTGGGGGTGGGATCGGGATAATGAAATTCAACAGAAGGTCTTGATGATATAGCTATATCAACATAAATGCATTTTTTTTTACTTTTATATGAAAATTCTAAATCTGTGACCTTGACCTCAAGGTCATACCTTGGGGTCGGCATCACGCTGAGTAAATTTCCAGACCTATATCTACTATTATGAAAACTATAACTGAAATTCCTCAAAGGGTCTTGATGATATAGCTATATAAACTTAAACACAAAAATTAAATTTTGACTTTTTTATGAAAATTCTTAGTCCATGACCTTGACCACAAGGTTATCCCTTGGGGTAGGGTCATGCTGATAAAAACTTTAGACCTACATCTACCATCAGGCCAAATATGAATGAAAGCCATCAAAGGGTCTTCATAATATAAGGTCTTATAAACTTTAACGTAGAAACTTTGACCCTACGACTAAACTAAAGTACAAACGTATGCGTCTACGGTCTGACAGACAAACACATTCCTTGCTGATAGCTATATCCCCCAATCCTATCAGTCAGGGGATTATGAAATTCAACAAAAGGTCTTGATGATATAGCTATATACTTAAATGCAGAAGTTTTTACTTTTATATGGAAATTCTGTGACCTTGACCTCAAGGTCACACCACGGGGTGGAGATCGTGCTGAGCAAAACTCTAGATTTACATCTAGTAACACGTCAAATATAAATGAAATTCCTAAAAGGGTCTTGATGATATAGCTATATTAACTTAAAACAAAAAAATTTTGACTTTTTTATGAAAATTCTAAGTCTGTGACCTTGACCCCAAGGTCATCCCAGGGTGGGGATTGTGCTGATAAAAACTTTAGACCTTTATCTACCATCACACCAAATATGAATGAGATCCATCGAAGAGTCTTCAAAATATATGATCATAAACTTTAACACAAAAAATTTGACCCTACGAGCAAACTAAAATACGAACTAACACGAACGAATGAACTAACGGAAGAACAGACGAACTGAAAGGCGAAAACTATATACCCCCACATACTTTGTATGTCAGGGGTATAATTAAACATGATGATTACAACTTGCACAATCAAACATGACAGAAGCTCAGTCTGTCTTATACCTGGTTATTACTAGTTCTGCCAAGTGCACGCCCCATAGAAAAGTCGACTGACCAAGCCTGACTTTCAGAATGTTCCCTATAACCAACCTGTGAGTTTGCTGGTCCGACCGTGGTCAGTTTGCTAAAGTGGGCCGTCAGGAATACTCTGATATTTTTGCATACAGGCTGATACTGACAAGATCAAGCCAATGGGTTTGCCAAATGCCAATTTAATTGGACGCCGAGGCCGAAAGTGTGAAAATATGTGAAAATATGGGAGTCGCCGTAGATCTCCAAACATATGGCATTGATATTGACAAAATCTACCCAAAAGCATTCTCTAATGCCATTTTTCAATGACTGAGGCAATGCTGTGGCCAAAAATGTGACAGTTAGTGAAAATGGCATAACTTTTGAACCATTAAAAATATTTTGATATTTTTCACACACAGATTTATACCGACATGACCTAGCCAGTGGGCTTGCCAAATGTCAGTTTTCGTTGACCAAGGCAACTCCGAGACAAAATGTGAGATATGGAAATCTCCGTAGGTCTTCAACCATATGGGACACTTTAATAATATCTTTTATACATATTAATATTGACAAGATCTAACCAAAGACATTACCAAACAACACTTTTCACTAACGGCAACGCTGAGGCAAAAAAAAAAAAAGCGAAAATATGGAAATTGCCATGAGGTTTTCAACAATATAGGATATTTTGATAAAAGTTTGCATACACATTTAATACTGACAAGAGGCAGGTCGTGCACCTACACAATAGCTGATCTGGAATTGGATCAGAATGTTTGGAATATTTCTTTTAGAGCTACTTAACTGATTTTGATTAAAAGTGCCAAAATGCTTTTCGAAAGCAGAGAATTTTACAGCATACATACCAGGGTCATGCAAAACGTTCTGTCACTAATAGGTTTCCTTGGTTTTACAATGTATCCCAGGTATATTTTAAAATGCTTCACTATACTTGAATGGTGTGTTCAATAGCTAATGATGCCCGTTTATTTCGTTCAAATTGCTTTCCAACTGACCGAGTTATTTCAAATTGAAATAGATGCAGTCATATACACTGACCAATTTACTTGTTACAATAAGAAACGAACAAGCAAAGGATGTTTTGGAGTCCACCTTTTACATGACAACGCCTCCTCTCATAAGTGTGAGGTTGTTAAGTCTGTTTTGGCTTCTGAAAAGGTAAAAGTTTTAAACCATCCACCTTATTCACTTGATCTGAGTCCCTGTGACTTCTTTTTATTTCCAAGGCTTAAGAAAATGCTTTCTGGAAATAAGTATATGTCTAGAAGTTCTCTTGGCAGCGCTATTTATCAGTGTCTCCAACAGATACCAAAAGAAGACTATTTATCTGCTTTTTGCGACTGGGTAAAACAGGTTACAAAAATGTGTTTCAGTAAAGGGGGAATACTTTGAAGGTTTGTAATAAAAATATGTTTGATAAAACGTAGCACTGAAGTAATCTGAACCCAGTGACAAAACTTTTTGCAGGACCCTCGTAGCATTTAGTGATTCTTTCCCTTAATTTTAGCAACTCACCCATCTGAGGAAATGATAAGAAATTGAATGACCAGCACTGAGGCATAGAAAAAACAAGATATGTGTGTTTGTAAAACACAAAGCCCCCAATCATATGCTTGCCCTTAATCATATGCTTGCCCTTAAAGGTCTCAACCAAATCTTATCATATTGTGTTGAAATTCAAACTCCTTATCCTTATGTTCACTTTTTTTCACAACTATAACACCTAAGGTCCAGCTGATGTCAGAAGCTACACACTAAGTCAGAAATATTCCAAAATAGCAATACAGGGCAGACTTTTATGCTACTATCTGGGCACTGTGGGCATTGTAGGTCAGGCCCTAGTGCACCATATTGGTAGTACCAACTTTGCCTATTTACTAACACTTCATGTTGACAAAGGGCA
Source organism: Anodontia alba (assembly GCA_964016985.1). Lineage (NCBI taxonomy): Eukaryota > Metazoa > Mollusca > Bivalvia > Lucinida > Lucinidae > Anodontia > Anodontia alba. The sequence goes on from OZ024821.1 coordinate 47,803,314, forward strand.
CTTTCTAGTATGGATTTGCACACCACCTTATTACAGTACTAAGCTGGTCTAATGACATATCCATACCTCCATAAACTTCCTTCATATCATAATAAAATATATAAACCCCCATACCCATACAATTGTTCATAAACACTAATGCCTAAGTCAAAAAGGGGCATAAATTCTGTCGAGCTGAAATGGTTCTCTAGACATTTTGATCACAAGGTTGTTAATAATAAACCTTATGTTCTGGTCTATTCCGTTTTAAGTCTAACTCCATCTAAAATTTATAGACCAGACTCGTAATTTGATTAGGTTATTTACTCATCATCCCCAATCCGCATACTAAATTCAAGAAACTATGTTTACCACTTTTTTTAGTTATCTTGCTGACAAGGTCAAAATGCCCAGAATTTCAAAAGGCCATATTTCTGTCGTTTACATGGAATTACCTCAAAATTTAACCAGGAAATCTACATATCATCTATAATCAGAATACTAAAATTCAAGACCTAGCTGAAATACTTTTTGAGATAACTTGCTAAGGTCAAAATGTCCAGAACTGCAAAGGGCCATAACTATGTCAAGTTTTCATGTAATTCCCTCAAACTCTAACCAGGTAATCTACACATCATCTCCAATCAGCATCTCAAATTTCAAGACTCAAACTTAAATGCTCTTAAAGGTATCCTGCTGACAAGATCAAAATGTCCAAAACTACAAAGAGCAACAATTCTGTCAATTTTTTCACGGAATTCCCTCAAAATCTAATCAGATATTTTACAAACCATATCCAATTAGCATATAAAAATTCCAGACTCTAACTGAAATACTTTTTGAAAAATCATGCGGACAAGGTCGAAATGCCCAGAACTGCAAAGGGCCACAACTTTGTCAATTTTTGATGGAATTTAATCAGGTAATCTACATATTATCTCCAATCAGCAAATCAAATTTCAAGACTCTAGCTTAAATATTGTAAAAGCTATCCTACTGATATGGTCAAAAAAATGCCCAGAACTACAAAGGGCAATAATTCTGTTGATATTTCATGGAATTACATGTACCTCAAAATATAATCAGGTAATCTAAACACCGTCCCCAATCAGCATTTAAAATTTCAATACCCTAGCTTCATAAATATGTTTTGAGATATCTTGCTGACATGGTCAAAATGCCCGGAACTGCAAAGGGCCATAACTATATCAGTTTTTTATGGAATTCCCTCATAATCTAATCAGGTAATCTACACTTCATTCCCAATCTCTGTATTGAATTTAAAGACCCTAACTTAAATACTTTTTGAGATATCTTGCTGACATGATTTAATTCTGATTTTTTCAAAGAGGGCATAACTCTGAAAGTACAAATATGCCAGAAAAGAACAAAAATATGGGCATGATGGGTCAGCTATTTTTTTTTTCCTGGGGAACCCATATATAAGATTTCAAAACCCTAGCATGCAGGGTTCTTAAAATATGGTATGCACAAAAAAGACCTGCCTAGAACTACAAAAGGCAATAATTCTGTCAATATTTCACAGAATTTACTCAAAATCTAATCAGGTAATCTACACATCATCTCCAAAAGCAGATAAAATTTCAAGACCTTAGCTTAAATATTTTTTTGATGTCTTGTTGACAAGGTCAAAATACCTATGGGCCATACCTATGTCAATTTTTCATGGAACTGCCTCAAAATCTAATGAGGTAATCTACACATTATCCCAATCAGCATAAAAAATTCAAGACCTTAGCTTAAATACCTTTTGATATCTTGCTGACTTCAAAATGCCAAGAAATACAAAGGGCCATAACTACCACAAAATCTGATCAGGTAATCTCGCATCATTCCCACCCACTATATTTTTTGAATCTACATTAAATACTTTTTGAGATATCTTGCTGATAAGATTTAACTAGAAAAGGTTTTTTTTAGAAAAAAAAAAAACAACAAATGTCCCCAGATCCCACCACAGTTGTCATTCTTGAATGCAACACATCAGCTCGTCCTGTTCTACATTTGTACCAAGCATCATCAAAATATTCCATAGGGTATTTGTGTTACAGAGCAGAGACAGGAAGTCAAATTCAAACACAAGAAAGGGAGATAACTCCAAAAGTAAAAAGCCGAAGTTGTCATACTTATATGTGACATGTCGTCTGGTCCTGTTCTTCATTACTACCAAGTATCATCAAAATATTCAGAAGAGTGCTCGACTTACATAGCAGACACTAAATCAATGCATAATCAGTGTCAATGTAGCAAAGAGAGATAACAGCAAAGGTAAGGAAGGCAGATGTCATTCTTGTAAGGAACACTTCATCTTGTCCTATTCTACAGTTCTACAAGGTACCATCAAAATATTCTGAAGGGTTTTCTAGTTACAGAGCAGATGAGAAATCTATTTTAAACAAAACAAAGGGAGACAACTCCAAAAGTAAGTAAGCCAGAGTTGCCATTCCTGTACACGACATGACGTCTGGCCCTGTTCTACATTTCTACCAAGTATCATAAAAATATTCCGAAGGGTTTTTGACTTACAGAGCAGACACGAAATCAATGGATATTCATTGTCAGACATAAGAAAGGGAGATAACGCCAAAAGTAAGAAAGGCAGAATTGTCATTTTGTATGTGACACATTGTCTGGTCCTGTTCTACATTTCTACCAAGTATCATAAAAATATCCCAAAGGGTCTTTTGACTTACAGAGCAGACACTAAATCAATGGATAATCACTGTCAGATATAACAAAGGGAGATAACGCCAAAATTAAGAAAGGCAAAATTTGTCACTCTTGTACATGTACGTGACGCGTCATCTAGTCCTGTTCTTCATTTCTACAAAGTATCATAAAAATATTCCATATGGTCTTTGACTTACAGAGCAGACACGAAATCAATGGATTATCACTGTCAAATATAACAAAGGGAGATAACTCCAAAAGTAAGAAAGACAGAGTTGTCATTCTTGTACATGACACCTTATCTGGCCCTGTTCTGCATTTCTGCCAAGTACCATCAAAATAGTCCAAAGGGTATTCTAGTTACAGAGCAGACAAGAAATCTATTTCAAACAAAACAAAGGGAGATGACTCCAAAAGTAAGAAAGCCAGAGTTGTCATTCTTGTATGCTACGTCATCTGGTCCTGTTCTACATTTCTACCAAGTATCATAAAAATATTTCAAAGGGTCTTTGACTTACAGAGCGGACACAATATCAATGGATAATCTCTGTCAAATATAACAAAGGGAGAAAGTAAGAAAGGCAGAGCTGTCATTCTTGTACTTGACATGTCGTATGGTCCTGTTCTACATTTCTATCAAGTATCACAAAAATATTCCATATGGTCTTTGACTTACAGAGCGGACACAAAATCAATGGATTATCACTGTCAGACATAACAAATGGAGATTTGTTTGTTTGTGTTGAGGTTTTACGGCCCAGTCAACCATATGGGGTCATGTCAAGTATGATTAACGAAGGGAGATAACGCCAAAAGTAAGAAAGGCATTCTTGTATGTGACATGTTGTCTGGTTCTGTTCTACATTTCTACCAAGTATCATAAAAATATTCCATAGGTTCTTTGACTTACAGAGTGGACATGAAATCAATGGATTATCACTGTCAAATATACCAAATGGAGATAACGCCAAAAGTAAGAAAGGCAGAGTTGTCATTCTTGTACATGACACGTCGTCTGGTCCTGTTCTACATTTCTACCAAGTATCATAAAAATATTCCAAAGGGTCTTTGACTTACAGAGCGGACACAATATCAATGGATAATCTCTGTCAAATATAACAAAGGGAGAAAGTAAGAAAGGCAGAGTTGTCATTCTTGTACTTGACATGTCGTATGGTCCTGTTCTACATTTCTATCAAGTATCACAAAAATATTCCATATGGTCTTTGACTTACAGAGCGGACACATAATCAATGGATTATCACTGTCAGACATAACAAATGGAGATTTGTTTGTTTGTGTTGAGGTTTTACGGCCCAGTCAACCATATGGGGTCATGTCGAGTATGATTAACGAAGGGAGATAACGCCAAAAGTAAGAAAGGCATTCTTGTATGTGACATGTTGTCTGGTTCTGTTCTACATTTCTACCAAGTATCATAAAAATATTCCATAGGTTCTTTGACTTACAGAGTGGACATGAAATCAATGGATTATCACTGTCAAATATACCAAATGGAGATAACGCCAAAAGTAAGAAAGGCAGAGTTGTCATTCTTGTACATGACACGTCGTCTGGTCCTGTTCTACATTTCTACCAAGTATCATAAAAATATTCCAAAGGGTCTTTGACTTACAGAGCGGACACAATATCAATGGATAATCACTGTGAGACATAACAAAGGAAGATAACACCAAAAGTAAGAAAGGCAGAGTTGACATTCTTGCATGCAACAGGTCGTCTGTCCTGTTCTACATTTCTACAAAGTATCACAAAAATATTCCAAAGGGTCTTTGACTTACAGAGCTGACACGAAATCAATGGATTATCACTGTCAAATACAACAAAGGGAGATAACATCAAAAGTAAGAAAGGCAGAGTTGTCACTCTTGTATGTGACATGCCGTCTGGTCCTGTTCTACATTCTGCCAAGTATCATCAAAATATTCCAAAGGGTATTCGAGTTACAGAGCAGACACGAAATCTTTTTCAAATAAAACAAAGGGTGATAACTCCAAACGTAACAAAGGCAGAGTTGTCAATATTAAACGCGACATGTCGTCTGGTCCTGTTCTACATTTCTACCAAGTATCATCAAAATATTCCAAAGGGTATTCAAGTTACAGAGCGGACAAGAAGTTTTACGCTGATGCTGATGCCTACGCCAACGGGATCCGTCCCAAAAACAATATTCACCACCCCTCACACCCTTTGGTAGGGGGAGGACATAATTCTGATATTTTCAAAGGGTCATAACTCTGAAAGTACAAATGTGTCAGACAAGAAAAACTAGAGCTGTCAGAGGCTCTGACTATAACCTCGCTGCAGTGCTATCAGAGGAGATACACCCATAGAGTTGAAATATTTTTTTAATTCATGCTTACCACATACATCACTGCAGGACATGTTAACATGGCAACATAACTCAATGAGGGATTTAACTCAATGACTTATGGGCCCTTGGCTCCTATTCTGGTATACACGATACATCAACCTTCTCTCCATGTGTGTACCAGGTTTCAACTTTGTTACAGTTCTTGAGTAAAGTGTGACAAAAAATTTTCATTAATGGATATTTGTAAAACCTATCAAGGGATGTAACTCCAAGAGTTATAGGCCCTTGGCCCTGATTCTGGTATGCATAATACAACAGCCCACTGTTCATGTGTGTACCAAGTTTCAACTTTAGAGCTTTCATAGCTTCTCAGAAATCTGTAATGAAAACTGTTCATTTATGGCAAATTGTAAAACCTATCCAAGGATTAAACCCCAAGAGTTATGGGCTCTCAACCCTGATTCTGGAATACACAATACATCAGCCCACTGTTCATGAGTGTACCAGTTTTCAACTTTGTAACCCTTACAGTTCTTGAGAAAAGGTGACAAAACTTTTCTCTAATGGCAAAATTGTAAAACCTATCAAGGGATGTAACTGTAAGAGTTATAGGCCCTTGGCCTTGATTCAGGTATACACCATACATCCACCCACTGTCCATGAGTATACCAACTTTCAACTTTACAGCTTCCATAGTTCATGAGAAATCTATAACAAAATTGTTCATTGATGGTAAATTTTAACCAATTTTTCATTTACGGCAAACTGTAAAACCAATCACAGGATTTAACTCCAAAAGTTATGAGCCCTAGGCCTGATTCCTGTATACACAATACATCAACCCAGTGTCCATGTGCGTACCACATTTCAATTTTGTAACTCTTACAGTTCTTGGGAAAAGTGTGACGAAAATTTTTTATTAATGGCAAATTGTAAAACCTATCATGGGACGTAATTCCAAGAGTTACCGGTGTGAGCTCTTAGCCCTGATTCTGGTGTACACAATATATCAGCCCATTGCCCATGTGTAGACCAAGTTTCACTTTTACAGCTTTTATAGTTCCTGAGAAATCTGTAATGAAAATTTTCATTACGTAAATTGTAAAACCTACCAAAGGATGTAACTCCAAGAGTTATGGGCCCTTGCCCCTGATTCTGGTAAAAACTATACATCAGCCCATTGTCCATGTGTGTACCAAGTTTCAACTTTACAATTTTCATAGTTCCAGAGAAATCTATAACAAAATCTTTCCATAAATGGTAAACTGTAAAAACCTATCAAAGGATGTAACTCTAAGAGTTATGGGCACTTGCCCCTGATTCCGGTATACATAATACATCAACCCACTGGGTATGCATGCACAAAGTTTCAACTTTGTAACCCTTACAGTTCTTGAGAAAAGTGTGACGAAAATTTATCTTATAACTGCACGGATGGATGGAAGGCAGGAATGATGGATGGAAGGAATGACAGGACAAGATTAGGGTATCACAATATACACAAATATTGTACACTGATGACCTGAAGTTTTCTTTTTTTTTCCCAGACCATTCCTTGTATGAGGCAAGCCATTCAAAAGGGTAATGATCTGGAGGCACAATTTAGTAATATTTTTTAAAAAAAATTACTGAAATTTGGATTTTCTTGACTTCAGTAGACAAGCCTCTAAAAATTCACATAGCAATACAAGCTGAATGTTTTATTGAACTATTTACAAAAATGTAAGATAAGAAGACACTATTTAGATAACAGCAATTTATGTTACAACTCATGCCCTCAAATGAAAATCAGGGTTGAGAAAGGGGTTAATGATATTCAGTTTCACTGAGAAAGCGGTTAACCTTTAAAGCGCCTAGAAAAACTGCATCTGAAAATGTCGTCTGTTTACGTCATCTGCTGAATATTCTTGCAGACTTTTCAAACCTATTTTTGCATACAGGCAAACAGTGTGGATCCTGATCAAACTGCTCCTAAAGGGTCCACACTGTTTGTAAAAAGGACTTTTAAAATCATAAGCAGATGACAAAGCAGACGACAATAGTTGTGACTGGCGCTTTAAGGGTTAATGTTATTCAGTTTCACTGACAAGCAGCCAAAAAACAAAAGAAAAGCTCTGCTGAGTGGGGCAATATACCTCAGGCCCCCTAGCAGTCTCTCTTAAGAATAAAGGCTTTTTATAAAGGCTATTTTTGGCCAAATAAAGGTTTTTCAGGATAAATTTTCATTTGTACAAAATAAAGAGCATTTAATGGTTAAATTCTTGGCAGATCCCAAGCAAAACAACTCTGCCTCATCGTCTCTCAAGCAAAGTAGGGAGAAAAATTGCAGAGAAAATCAGATATTTTCATCTTTACATGGTAATGACAATATTTACTTGCATTTCTGTTTAGAAACATATGAATCTAAGAAACAGAACTATAATTTGTTGTTACTAAATGCTACATATTTACTCCGTCCTTCTCTTGCATTTACAAATTGCCAAATATAAAGGTTTTCTCATCAAAATAAAAGTTTTATAGGTTTTTCAGCCAAATTAAAGGTTTTGAAGGATTTAAAAAAATTAAAGGTTTTTAAAGGTTTTAAAGGTTCCCCTAGGGGCCCTGCCAGTAGTAGGGTTTCAGGAACAAGATTATTTGCATCATATTAGCAAACAAGAGGACCATAATGGTCCTGTATATCTTCCCTGAGAATCCAAGCAAAGTAAGGTCTGTTGCCTCTGACAACTTAAGTTGGCTAACTTGGTTTTGTGCTTGTTAGTAAATAAATGTACACAAAAAATCTAGGAAGAATATCTGTAGCTTCAGTGCTCCTTGGCAAAGAATTGAAACTTCACTCTTTCCATGATTTCGGACAAAGGTCAAGGATAATCCTAGTGAAGGAGATTTTGTTTGTGTTGAGGTTTTATGGCCCAGTCAACCCAATGGGGTCATGACGAGCGCGGTCAGTTTACCTAACCACACGTTTACTGGGCAGGCTTAGTCCTCTAAACGGTTAATCAGTATTGTGCACATTCTTTCGCCAGAAACTGACAACTGCCCTTCTTGAATCAGCTGAAGGGAGAGAATGACCATAGAAAATATTTCATGATCAATCTCCACGAAAGAATGTTGCCGACCTCGGTGGGGGTTGAACCCGCGACCTCCTGCTCTCCAGTCGGACGTAGTGAAGGAGATACAGAGCCAATAAGAAATCATTTAATGAAATACACTGTACACAAAGGAGCATAGCAACAGATAAGGCACTTTTTTTCAACCGAAAAATGCTGATATCTTTCTTATTTCTCCACAGAAACATATGTTGTGGGTACTCATTAGAAGCGCCTCGCCGAGGCGCTTTTAACAAGTACCCACAACAGATGTTTTCTTTGAAAAATTACAAAAATATTATGTGGATACCCCCTCTTATCTGTAGCTATGAAAGGAGCATAACAATGTCAAAACTGGAAGAGAGTACTATTCCTTTTCTCCGCACATCGTCTTAAAATGTTCTATATTTGTACAAAGTTTCATGAAATCTTTAAAGGTTTTAAATGTATAGAGTGGACAACGGGACAGAAACTCACTATATGAAATAAATAATGAGGCATAATTCTGTCAGAACTGTAAGTAGGATAATGGTTCTTTTTCTCTGCATATCGTCTGGTCATGCCTTATATTTGTACAAAGTAACAAGAAGATATCTTTAATGGCTTTAAAGTTATAAAGTGGACACAAAAATAGTGCCTGAAATAAACAAAGGGGCATAATTACATCGAAACTGGGTTCTTTTTCTCTGCACATCATCTGATCATGCCTTATATGTGTACAAAGTTTCATGAAGAAATCTTAAACGGTTTTAAAGTTATAGAGCTAACATGAAGTATTGCTATTTGAACTTTGACCTTGAAGTGTGACCTTGACCTTCACTGACAGGACTGATTTATGGGTTTTGCGCATTGTCTTGGAATGATGAACATTTGAGCAAAGTTTCAAAAAATTCTTAAATCAATGAAGGAAATATGGAGGGGACACAAAAAGTTAATGGGCAGATGGATGGACAACATAATACAACCCATCTTTTGACAGGTGTTTATCAAAACACATCAAATATATATACAGTAGAACTTCAATGGCTGGAACCCCTACGGCTTGTTTACCATGGATGAGTTGAACTCGTTCTTGAGTCCTCAGGGATTTCCTCCAAATACCATATACGGATAATTTAAGGAGATTTTCTTCTTTTATCTTGCAAATGTATGCTGTGTGCACTAATTAGAATTGCCTCAATGAGGCAATTCTAATGAGTACACACAACATACATTTATGATATAGAACATCGAAAAGATATCCCACAGTTATCTCCATTATGCCTCCTGGTATGGTACTAATAGTAACCCTCCGTGGCTCGAACTACCGCTGTCTCGAACAAATTTTCATGGTCCCAAAGGGATTCGAGTGATCAAAGTTCGACTGTATATACAAATACATTGTATAAGTCAAATGGAAGCATATGCTACATTTTTCCTCAAGATTTGTATTTAGAAAAGCTACAGTAGAAATAATGAGGAACAATGTCATTTATTGCAGGGGAACTCAAGTGTAAAAATGAAGGGAACAGGAGAACAAAGGTAATTTTGGGAGCAGGGAACACAGAAAATTAATATTGAATCTGAGGAACAAGGGAAAATGCTGAAATACTGCAGGAGAACAAGGGAATAGGTACCACCCCCACCACCCCACCCCCCCCCCCCCAAAAAAAAAAAAAACAACAGAGGGCCTCAATAATTCTAAGGACTGATTTGCTTATGTACCATTCAGAGATCTCATTAACTCCAGATTTGGAGTAAGTTACTCCAACTTTTCATTTCTGACTCCAACTTTTTGGAAAGTCTCAATAGATAAGTATGGTAAAACTCCAACTTTTTCAGGAGGACAGCATTTTACTCCAATTTCCAAAATCCTAGTGAGAACCCTGCCATTTATTTATGCAAAACTGAACAGATAGATAGATAGATAGGTAGATAGATAGATAGATAGATAGATAGATAGATAGATAGATAGATAGATAGATAGATAGATAGATAGATAGATAGATAGATTCACCGGGCTGGGAAGTGGCAGAGTATAGATGGTATGGCTTCACAGATGGCAGAAATAAGCTTAACACTAATATACCTCACTCAAAATACATGTACATAACCTAACTTTATTTTAGGTGTTTTTTTTATTTAGGCTATGCAACAGCTTTCATGATTCCTAGCTTGGTAAGGTCAAGCAAGTGTTAGGTTAAGTTAACAGGTTCGGGTACAATGCCTCACATATTATTAAGGTTAGGTTAGGTGACTCAGGTCAGGAAAATGTTTGGTCAGGCAAATGTCATGTCTGTTAAGGCAAGGCATTGCAGGTTATGTCATGTCATAATAACAAACTAATTGTGTTTGGGCTTTTAGGGCAAGTAATTGGTTAAGTCTTTTAGCATGACACTATTAAACTGTCCAGGTCTTGAATGCATGTAAGAATGTTGGCAGTACAGCTGCTTTATAGACTTCCATCTTTGTATCCAGTCTGATTCCACTTTATTTCAGACATTTTGATGTAGCCTGCCAAATCTTGCTGTGCACTGGAACTGTTTTTCACTTCACTGAGCATTAGATAAGGTAACGTTAAATGTCATTACATGTACCTTGTAATTAAGGAGGAACATTGAGGCTTATGGCACCCAGCTGAGAAGTATTTTAGTAAAATACTAATATTACTGACATACCTAATTATTAAGTAACATCATTCTGGTCAAATGAAGTTATGTTATATACATATACTCTAGTGCAAGTTGTGTAAGGTTAGGTATTTTAGTGCTTATGTTCAGTTTGGTTCTACTCTATTTTTTGGCTTAATTTTTTGCAATATCTTTTTCTTTACTTTTGAGTTCAGCAACAAGCTGTAGCGTTCTCCAAATTCCACCCCTGCTATTTACTGGTCTGGAAAATACTCCTGAAGTGGCAAATACTGGTCAATTGAACTTTCTCGCCTTGAAATAACTACTGAAATCTTAACCAAGTTGATTTAAAATAATATATAATCAAACTAAATGACTTAAAAGATGATTAGCTAATATTTATATAAGGTTATCACCATAAAGAATAAAATATTTCACAATTTAAGCATACTGAAACAGCCAAAACCAAGGTTGGCAAAATGCCGACAAATATGAGTATTTTCCATGCCTGCGGTATTTACCAGTTAATACAGGCAAATTCTGGTCGACTGAATTGACCACCCTGGAATTTATACAATAACTACTCTCGACATTCATAGGGGTAATTTCAATTATATTTGTCAATTGAACAAAAGTATCAACTTATTTAATAGCTTATTTAATAAACTATTAAATACATGTAAACACCTGCAAATACTGAAAAATACTGGCAAATAGTCAACTGATGTATGTATGTATGTACAATGTATTTAGAATTTTAACGCTACTAGGCAACAGAGCCACATTGAGGCAGCACCTAGTCAACTGAATTGACCACTCTGGAATTTATGCAGTTCATGTAACCTACAGTCAACATCATAGGGGTAATTTCTATTGTACTGATCAATCAATCAATCAATCAATCAGATTTTTAACATAGCTGGGCAATAGAGTCACATAGGGGCTACGCCTCAATTATACTGATGAATTGACAATATTTATGTATCAACTTATTTAATTAATAGTTTATTTATTTATATAAAACAGGAAATCATTTATGACATTTTATTATTTCTATCCTTGTCCCTTGCTATCTAGAGCCCCCCTTGAATAAACACTTTCATGGCACTTGTTGTTTTAACAGGTATACGGACAATATCCCTCCCGGACAAAATCCCTTCTGCTCATTTTTGTATAGGTGGACATAATCCCTTCCGTGTTTTTTGCAATGTGGATATAATCCCCCTGCTCTTTTTTACAAGGTGGACAAAATCCCTTCTGTGAATTTTCCAACAAGGACAAAACCCCTCCTGGCTGAAATCCCCTAAATCTCTCCAAGCTGATCAGAGTCTTACCTGACCACTTGGCTACTACTTTAGCATTTTCCGTAAGACTGCACAGTCACAATTTTTGGGACCTTTGTTACCCTTTAAATAAACAGTAAACAGTGATGCGTTTGATCAAACTTGGATGTAGAGGATCCAATTTCTCGCACTGAACAATTCCTACAATAGCGGTCTTCAAGTGAAAACTCTGATAAGACTGCATAGCCACAATTCTTGGGACCTTTGTCACCCTTTAAGTAAACAGTAATGCGTTTGATCAAACTTTTGGATGTGTAGTCAGATCTGAGTCTTTGCTAGGCATACATATGAAATAGTAGGAAATGTTATGCATGGGCTCAATTTTTACAGTTATAATAGAAAGTATTTATCAACATTTTAATCAAACAAACAAACATTGACCTCTAAATAATTGTTCGTGTCTAACAGCACTGACAACAATTTAAGTATAGAAAGATTAAAAACTGTGACCATTAATTAGGCCAATAGAAAAATGATTGACCTTAATAACCCTTGATTAGACATTGCTTTTTAGCACATTTAAATTACAAACATATTCAGCATAATTGCATTAGGCACCAATTAACAAGAAAGTATAATAAATAAATAATAAATATAAATAAAAAATAAGTAAATAAATAAGCACAAATCAACCAGAAAGTATAATAAATAAATAAATAAATAAATAAATAAATAAATAAATTTCATCAGCAATATGTACAAGAGTTTGTTATTTTTTATTTTTATTTTATTTTACTTTGAACATATATACTGGCAAAACCAATAATTTTGTCTTTGAGTCCAGCCAAAACTCAGATTAGCCCTGATCAGTCTGACTATCAAGGACAATATTAATACAGAATATATTTATTCATCTAAAGAAACAAAAAAAAAAAAGAAAAAAGAAAAACAAACCAAAAACCAACTAAAAAGGCATGTTTTAAATCTGTTTTGATACAACTTATATGTTCATGGTAGTCATATTCAGCCTAGGAACTGTCAAGACAGATATTTGTGTGCAGAAATAGCTGTCTATATACACATAAGAGTGTGCAGTTTATAAAATAAGCTGGGGAGGATGGGCGAGGGGGTGGGGTGGCGTGGATTCTATCCACCTTGAAAATTAAGCAGAACGGATTTTGTCCAAAGAAGGGATTTTGTCCTAGTTGGAAAACTTATGGAAGGTATTCTGTCCACCTTGTAAAAATGAGCGGGAGGGATTATGTCCGGGAGGGATTTTGTCCTACACTCGTTATAACAATTAAGACTATATGGTCATGCTATTAGGTGTCAAAGGCCAGTTGCACAGGTGAATTTTTACCTGTAAATTTTACCTATATTTTTATGCTATTTAGTCCAAATAATGACTTTTTTTTTTAAAAAAATTCAAGATAATATATTTATTTTTGAAATAATTTCAAACTTTTAGTCATTAATTCACTTTTTGGCTGTTTTGACATGCTTAAATTGTGAAATTATTTATTCTTTATGGTAATAACCTTATATAAAAATTAGCTAAAACATCTTTTAAGTCATTTAGTCTAATTATATATTATTTTAAGTCAACCTGGTTAAGATTTCTATTGTTATTTCAAAGTGAGAAAGTTCAATTGACCAGTATTTGCCACTTTAGGAGTATTTTCCAGACCGGTAAATACTGGGGGTGGAATTTACCACCAAACCTTGGCCAAAAAGTGAATTACTGGCTAAACTTTTGAAATTATTTAAAAAATATATATAGTATTTTTTATTAAAAAAAAAAAAAATCAATTTTTCTTTGGACTTAAACTCAGCAGCATAATTATATAGGTAAAAATTCACCTGTGCAATTGGCCTTTGACAGCTAATAGCAAGACCGTATAGTCTAAATTGTTTAAACAACATGTGTCAAGAAAGTGTTTAATTCAAGAGGGCAAAGGATAGCAAGGATAGAAATGATAAAATGTCATAAATGATTTCCTGTTTAATACAGATAAATTAACTATTTAATAAATAAGTTGATACTAGTGTTAAACTTAAGTATATTTTTTTGAAATAATCCCCGTTAGGGGTGATGCAGTACCAGCAGATAGATATAAATATTAAGTCAGTTGACCAGTAAAATTGAAATTACCCCTACACTGCATGATGTTGCCTGTAGGTTACATGATTTGTATAAATTCCAGGGTGGTCAATCAGTTGACAAATATTTTCCAGTATTTTCCTGTATTTGCTGGTATTTACATGTGTCTAATAGTTAATTAAATTTAAGCTGCATCAAAGGTTCTTTTTCATCTTGGAAAAGGATATTTGCAGGAGTACCTCAAGGATCTATTCTAGGACCGCTTCTATTTCTAATATTTATAAATGATATAGTCAATAATATCAAAACAAATATCCGACTGTTTGCTGATGATACAAGTCTATATCATATCGTCGAGGATCCTCTTTTAACAGCCCTGTACCTAAACCTAGACCTTAGTAAAATATTTGCTTGGGCTAAGCAGTGGTTAGTCGACTTTCATCCTCAAAAAACAGAATCTCTAATCATAAGTAAAAAGCGAAATAAACCTGTCCATCCGACTCTTTATATGGGGAATAGTAGCATAAAAGAAGTTAATGAGCATAAGCATCTTGGTCTTGTATTTACCAGTGACTTACTTTGGCATTCTCACATTAAAGCTATTAGTAGTAAAGCCTACAGGATATTAGGGATCTTACGAAGGCAAAAATTTAATTTAGACAGGCGGTCCCTAACTAAAATATATACTTCGTTTGTTCGCCCGCTCTTAGAATATGCAGATATAACATGGGGTAATTTTACGGTTGAAACTCAGCGTGCCCTCGAAAGTATACAAATAGACGCCTGTCGTATTATAAGCGGTGGAACTAAATTATGTAGCATACAAAATCTTTATGACGAAACAGGTTTTGAAACCTTGCAAGAAAGACGTCAGAAACACAGACTTTGCCAGATGTTTAAAATGACCAATGGTCTTGCACCGTTATATTTGCAAACCTTACTACCACAACGTGTACAACAGCAGTCAAGATATTCCTTACGAAATTCCAACAACTATACCATTCCACTTTCACGAACTGTCTCTTATTTTAATTCTTTTTTACCAACTGCATTAAGAGAATGGAATTCTTTGGACCAAAATACAAGAGACTGTGCAACTCTAGGAACGTCTAAAAGGAAACTAAAAACACCTTTAAATCACCCACCAGTATATTTTGACAATGTGCAAACATCACGAAAAGCGCAAATTCTTCACACCCGTTTAAGGCTTGAGTGTAGTTCCTTAAATCAGCATTTATGGAGGAAAAATCTTGTTGATAGTCCAAATTGTTTCTGTGGTGTGATAGAGTCTTCTTCTCACTTTCTGTTGTCATGTGCAAGATATTCTCATATCCGACAGTATTATTTTTCTGTTTTACAGCAACCATTGACTGCTTCAGTTCTTTTGAATGGCATACCAAACGAAACTGTAGCTAACAATAACTTAATATTTAAGCAGGTACAGCTATATATTCTTGCTACAAAACGATTTGATTAATTGTCTAACAGAGGAGACCATTCAATAATAACAACTAACAATGATAATAAAAATAAATATGAATAACGCTTGTAAACTACATTGGTGGCAGATTTACCTGTACTAACAACAACAACAAAAAACAATTATTTAGAATGATGGCAGTCTTGAGTTTATGGTTCATGCTGTTGTGGGCGAACCTCTTAGGACCTGGGCATGAGGGAAACTCTCTCTCTCTCTCTCTCTCTCTTTCTCTCTTTCTCTCTCTCTCAACAAAGCAAAGTTTCATACTTTCAATTACTGGTTTGAACAATAAGAATTTTGCCATGCCGTAAAGATAATAGTTGTATATTTCTAAATATTACGAGGAAATGAACTAGATAAGCCAAAGGCTTCCATTCAGATCCTCTCTCACATTTTGTTTGTATTAACATGTACTTGTTATTTCTTAGTATGAATAAATATTGTTTAAACTAAATTTAAGCTATTAAATATGTTGATACTTGTGTTACACTTTAGAATAAATATTAAGTCAATTGACAAGTATAACTGAAATTTGTTGCGTGTCGGTTAGTGTATAAATTCCAGGGTGGTCAATTCAGTCGACCAGCCTGCAGCAGTCTGTACAAATTTACACCCTTTTATCTATCTGTCTATCTTCTGTTGATCAATGAGATACTAACAGAGCTTCATTTTCACACTGTATCCATCTTCAGATGCTGCCTAAGCCATCGCGAACATTTTTGACAGGGTCTGCATATTGTGTTGCGAAGAGAGAAAGTAAAAGCATGACAGTGAGTCTAGTCAGTCTACTTCAAGATGACAAGTTAAAGATCTAGACTGAAATTGGTCTTTGCTGGCGAGCCAAAATTATTTGGGGAAACTTTCTTCCTTCTCCTCTTTTTATATTGTAGCCTTAAATTTATATCAATAATACCATGTACACATAATTATATATTCATATCACATTACAGACCTTTTTAAACACTACATCACACAATAAATGTCGTTCGAAACCTCTTGGTCTTTAATGCGGAGTACGTTCTAGCCTCATTCCTATTGGATGGCAGAAAGTTGTTGTTTACGTTTACCGGACAGTATAATTGCCGATGTTTATTCAGAAAAATAAAGCAGTTTCATTCATCAAAAGTTTCTTTTCAGAAGAGATTCTCATTGAATGATCATTTAAATGTCATCACCACAAATATTAACATATATTTTGACTACATAGTAGCTGAAACTAGGATTAAAAATGATCACCATAAAGCAATATTATGGTTGCATGTGTGCCTGCTGATATCGGAAAAATATCATTGAAACAGTTGTAGTTTCTTAGGAAAAGCAGTCAGAATGCTTCTTAAAGCTGTATTTTAAAACACTAGAAAAATTTATGATTACATATTAACAAAAAGTGATTTATTTTCCAAGTAAAATTTGGCTTGAATCAATTAGTATCAATGGAACCGGAAATGTTTTTACTATCCACAATTTTCGGTCACATGGCATAACATTGTTTATCATGTGGTCAGTAGCCACATGAAAACAATAATAGTAAAATGGTCTATATCTCAGTAATATTCTTATACTATATTTTCTTCTCCTTGCAGGGTTCGTGTTACCGATCGCCATTGTCGCCATTTGCTCAGAAAAATAAAATTTGGCACAAAAAATTATAAATTGGCGAAAACAAGTGGCGAAAAAAATATCACCTGAATTACCCGCTACTGAGTCATATAATTGTCGCGCGTGTCTATCACACCTTCCTTGATTGTATAATTCGCCACTTAACAACTCAATTATCGATCAGAAAACGGTAGCTGATCAAATTAACCTGAATTTGATAAAAGCGATATAAGGTCATATGCCGTGATGCGCAGTTTGACAGTAGCACCACCCACTTTCCACGCCTTTTGTCCTAAATATTCACGACGCTCTGCCGAAACTACCATTCAGGAATTAATGTCAGAGTCGCATCACCTACGTCACAGAAATTTACCCAGAATGTAATCACATGGGACCCTACGTCAAACACAAAGATGGAAAACAAATTGATTACATGAGAAATAATTATTGTCATTAATCGGTTCGGCTTATTAAAGCGGTAAGTACACTTTGACAGTGCCAACTTTAATTAAGCATGTTTCGGTACCTTCTTATGAGCCTTAATTTTATTTGGCAATCAACGAACGTCGTCCCGAAAAAACACGAATAATGCCTCGGAGGCGGACACATTAGTCTCTGATGGCCCGGATCGCGCATTCGATCCCCACAGATTGTAGCGATTTATTATGAAACACATAAACTTGCTACGGTCATTCGCTCCTTCCACTGCTTCAAGACTGGCAGTTACAAGTTTCTTGCGGAAGGGCGCTCAATGTACTGGTTAACCGCTTATTGTATAAGCATGCCCGCTCTTTTTTATTGGCGTGATTCATAAAAAAATGCTGTTCCCCATTCCATCTCGCATAGACCAGACTCGTAAAGCAATTGCAGTAAACTTCCTTTTAAGTCAGTTGCTGTTAGCTCCCTTAAAACAGTAAAACCTGCTGTGTTAGAAACTTACCCCGCATTTATCAGGGTACAAATGAATATTGTTACGTTATTCTCTTACAGTATAATACATCAGGGCCTGACAAATCCATTGCCCAGCTCCCTGGGACAAGTCCAAATTTTGGCTGGGCAAGTGATTTTTTATTTCAAATATATGGGGAATATTGTTATTCCAAGCCATTTTCAAGATGCTGTGGAATGTCGGGCAAGTGGCTGAAACTTGGATTTGTCAGGCCCTGATACATTAATAACACTATATTTATTGGCTTATACAGCACTTTTCAGAACTTTCGTTTCCATGTAAAGTGTTCCATTTTTGTGTCCAACATTCGATATGCAAAACAAAGACTTATTATTAATTCATGACACTGTAATTAATTAATTACAGCAGAAGTTTTAAAAATCAGTGCAAGAATTAATTTCAAGTCCCCCACACATTTCACATTATACTGACTCTTGAATCTATTGCTGCAATTAAAGGAATCAGTAAATGAACACTTTTTTTCTGACAAGATAATTCTTTGGCGAAAAATGGCCAAAATTTGGCTCAAAATCTAGCTCAAAGTTAAAGAAAATGGCACACAAAAAATCAAAATGGCGAAAATGGTGGCGAAAGAAAAAGAAATCCTAGTGCAAACCCTGCCTTGACTATTTTCTTTTTGTTTTCATCTCTAGCATTACCATCTGAGGTCAATCCATTGAGTAAAATTCATATATGCCAGTTCAAGGTAAAGATGTAGAAAAGAAGACTTAATACCAGAGTATAGAGTATTAAGTCTTAAGACTAATGTCCAAATATTGAAACAAAGCTCACATGTCAAACAGTATACATACTTCCCCAGTCGCAAATACTTGGTGAAAGCATTTCTGATACTATACTGCAATTGACAACGCCTCCACGATAACTAGTTACCATCGATAAATAGGTTTGAATGAGGCATTCTTATAATTCCAGCACAAAGATCTCATCTTACATATTAGTTATGAAGTGAAGAAGATATTAATTTATTCAATTTATATGTTGTACACTAAACAGCTAACAACAATACCTAGAAAACATATTTTCTTGTTCCTGCTGTAGGTTTGTTTTTGTGACACTGATCGACTTTCGATTTGGTTTACTTCCGGGTGGCCAATAGTCGACTATCAGCACAATAACCGTGCAGAAAAAATAACCAAGCAGCAAGGGTCTATTCGAATAAAATTCCAAAATTACTTATAGCTGAATAGTGAATCTGTATTTTAAGTACATATTGATGATAACATGTATGACAGATACGTACACAATTACATTTTATAAACATCTCAATATGAATTAATTGCTTGCCCGTGCCTTTAAAGTAAACTAAGAAGGAAAAAGTGGGCCCGATGCAGGACTATTGTATACTTATCACTCTTTCTCTCTCACTCTCTCTATTTATATATAGTGTCTCTCTCTCTCTCTCTCTCTCTCTCTCTCTCTCTCTCTCTCTCTCTCTCTCTCTCTGTGTAAATATACTCAACAAAATAATTTAAGGGTCACTTAGTGCAATTTTCCATATATGTAAACTTTGACCGAGTATAAGGGCAAAACCACAGAAGATACTGAAATACTTTTGATTGTTTCTTAAAGTGGAACCCAAAAAGGAGTGTTCTCAAAAAGGAAATTTGCAGAACGTGGTTATTCGGGTGATGAAGGTACTCCTCTACTCAAAAAACAAAATTCTAGTTCGCTGCCAGATTTAAGCAATCTAGGCAGGTCTTTATTTTTCTCACATGGTTACTAAGACCTTTGAGGATGCGGATTTTGTGAGCGAGCTCGCACCCATCTTATCTGGAACATTGACTCCCTTCATCCAACAAAGTATTGCTGCAGCTGTGAGAGCCTTACAAGAATCCATTGTGAATCCCTTATAAGATAACAATGAAAAACTTGTTGCTACCATTCAGTCTCAGTCAGCAACTATTGAAGCACAGAAAAAAGATATTGCTACTAAATCTGAAAAAATAATGGTCTGGAAGAGGAACTGAAATCTCTTAGATGTGAAATTAAAAACTTAACATCTAATTTCGAGAACCTAACGCTCGAGAAAAATGACTTAGAGCAGTATAGTCTCAGATATTCATTGAGATTATATAATTTACCTGTGCCTGATAATACAGATTCTGAACAAGCCCTCACAGTTCATATAACAAGGTTCATAAATTCAGAAGTGCTGAAGGTTAACTCATCAGCAGATCCTTCAGACAGATGTCATTTTGTTGGCAAACAAAAGAATCAGATTCTGGTTAAGTTCATGCGCTATGAATTGAAACGGAAAGTCTTCATGAATAAGAAAAACTTGAAAGGTAACCCCACGAAAATATACATAAATGAAGCTTTAACCAAGTTTAACTTTGATTTACATCAATCAGTTAATGAGGTAAACGTCTAAGTAAAAATAAAGATGTAAATCCTGTACACAGTTTCTGGACGCGCAATGGTTCAATATTCGTTAAAAAAAACAAGAACAGTCCCGCCCAGTGAAAATACGCACAGAATTTGACTTTTCGAAGTTTATACAGTCGAACACTGCCGTAAACAAAGCTTCTGGTAATATTGACAGTGCTGAATATGAGGTCCGCTAGAGCTGATGACCCATTGATATACAAAGTTTAATTAATGCAAATCAAAACACCCGGTTTGATTTATATATGTCATAAACATGTTTCTTTTTCAGACGACAGGGCGATCTGTGTGGGCTCGGTCTGGTCGTTTCCAACGTAACATGTTGGCCTGGGCCGACACGGTTTTCCCCGACACGATTCCTTTCTCAGTTTATTTGATACTCATTGATACTCGAGTGCATTGAGAGGAGACTACTTATTTAATTTTCTCTAACTTTATGAATGGTGGGACGCATCAGTTCCTGGTGGATGGTGCAGACTCTGATTGGGCGCGGCAAGTTGCCGCGTCTAATCTGGAAAGCCACCATTCGCTGCGTCCAGCATGGAGTGAAGTTGATTGATGATCTTACTAAGAACTGTTGGTTTCCGTGTGGATGGTGTATGCCCTGATTAGGTGCAACGAGTTGCACATCTGATCTGGGTGGGCACTACTCGCTGCGTCCCAGTATGATATAAACTTGAATGGTTATTTCGTCGAAACATGTTGGTTTTGGGGGGGATAGTGTAGGTCCCGATTTGGTGCAGCAGGTTGTGGCGTCTGATCTGGATATGCACTATTCGCTAGGTTCCAGCATCGAGATAAATTATTTTGGACGGTAATTATACTGAAAAGTTTTTGGCTTCCTGGACGATGGTGTAGGCCCCGATAGGGCGCAGCAAGTTGCGGCGTCTGATCTGGGTAAATATTATTATGCGTCTCAACAAGGAGATAAATTTGGATCGCTTTGTTGAGATTTGTAAGTTTCTTGACGGATGGTGTAGACCACGATTAGGCGCAGTAAATTGCGGCGTCTGATCTGAGTATGCACTATCTGCTCCACTTCAACCATGCTATAATTTTAGATGGTTATTTTGTTGAAAATTGTTGGTTTCCTGGCGGATGGTGTAGAACCCGACTGGGCGCAGCAGGTTGCGGCGTTTAACCTGGCGGGGTATACACAAGTTCCTGGAAACCAACATGGAGATAAATTTGGACGGTTATTTTGTTGAGAATTGTTGATTTCTTGGCGAATGGTGTAGGCCCCGATTATTTGCGGCATATTGCGGCGTCTGATATGGGTAGACACTATTCGCTTCTTCTCAGTATGGAGATAAATTTAAATGGTATTTTGCTGATTTTTTTTTTTGTTTGTTTCCTAGCGGTTGGTGTAGGTCCGAAGTAGGCGCAGCAAGTTGCGGCGTCTGGTCTGGGTATGCACTTTTTACTGGGTCCCAACATGGAGATAAATTTGAAATATGGTTATTTCATTGAAAATTTCTGGTCCTTTGGCGGATGGTGTAGACCCCGATAGAGCGCAGCAGGTTGCGGCGTCTGATCCGGGTCGGCACTATTCGCTGCACATTGAGATAAAAGTGGATAGCTGTTTTGCTGAAAAGTTTCGGTTTCTCGCGGATGGTGTAGACCCCGATTAGGCGCAACAAGTTGCGGCGTCTGATCTGGGTAGACATTATTCGCTGCCTCTCAGTATGGAGATAAATTTAAATGGTATTTTGCTGTTTTTTTTTGTTTCCTAGCGGTTGGTGTAGGTCCGAACTAGGCGCAGCAAGTTTCGTCGTCTGGTCTGGGTATGCACTTTTTACTGGGTCCCAACATGGAGATAAATTTGAATTATTTCATTGAAAATTTCTGGTCTTTGGCGGATGGTGTAGACCCCGATAGAGCGCAGCAAGTTGCGGCGTCTGATCCGGGTCGACACTATTCGCTGCACATTGAGATAAAAGTGGATAGCTGTTTTGCTGAAAAGTTTCGGTTTCTCGCGGATGGTGTAAACCCCGATTGGGCGCAACAAGTTGCGACGTCTGATCTGGGTAGACATTATTCGCTGCGTCTTAGTATGGAGATAAATTTAAATGGTATTTTGCTGATTTTTTTTGTTTCCTAGCGGCTGGTGTAGTTCCGGACTAGGTGCAGCAAGTTGCGGCGTCTGATCCGGGTAGACACTATTCGCTGCACATTGAGATAAAAATGCATAGCTGTTTTGCTGAGAATTGTTGGTTTTTCGTGAGGGGTGTAGACCTTGATTTGGCACAGCGGGTTGCGGCGTCTGATCTGGGTGGACATTATTCGCTGTGTCCCAACATGAAGATAAAATTGGATGGTCCTTTTGCTGAGAATTGTTGGTTTCCCGCGGATGATGTGGGCCCTGATTGGACGCGGCAGGTTGCGGCGTTTGATCTGGGTATGCACTGGTTGCTGTGTCCTTGCGTGAAGATAAATGTACATAGACATTTTGCTAAGAATGGCTGGTTTTTGTCGCGATGGTGTAGGCCCTGACTAGGCGCAGCGGGTTGCGGTTCTGGCCGGGGTGAGCACTTTTTGCGGCGTCCCCTTATCGTGAATAGCAGATTCTATAGTATGATCGCAAGCAGGTGCACAAGGGAGGTAGATCTTTTAGTCTTATGCGCATGAGAACTCAAAAACTGGTCTAAGAGAAGCAACTCTCACAGTACTCAGGTGCCGAACGATCGTAGCTGCGGCGTATGATATTTGTTTGCGGAGGGGGTAGGGCTAGGCGACTCATGTAGATCGTCTGGCTAGTAAGCGATTCATATGAGGCGCTGGACCTAAAAATTGTCGCTGATGAAAAACAAAGGGGATGATATTTGTTCAGTTTGTTTACTGTAGTTTTGCATGGCTGAAAAGTCACTTCGATTGTTCCAAGCTTTTGCGTTTAGTCAAGTTCTTTCTTTCCATTTCTCACTCCCTGTCTCTCATCAGTGTTCGCCGGCAGTTTAATAAACTGACAATGTTACTGACTTTGACCTATATATGTTTCAAGGTTCAAATATAATTTCTTGAATATCAGGATTTCTTATTTCCAAGGATTTCTGTATGCTATGTGTGTGTTTGTCTCAGTACAATCATATTCATCAAACTATGTTTGTACATTTTTCGACATGCTGTTTTTGTATAGTCTCTGTTTTTGCATATTTTAGCTTCTTTCTGTCTTTATTTTCCCCTACTAATAAAGTAAGTTTAGGTGTCACCAAATGTCCGGGTCTTCACTATGGGACAAATGCGCAGCTGGCCCGTATTTGTAGTTGCAATATCTGCATACCTAACAGGTGATGGGTGTTGACCTGGAAACCTACAGGTCAGCTGTCGGCATGTTTAATAATAAAATACAGGCAACGTTCCTTAAGTACATTATATATGAAATGCCATTATATTTACACCTTTTATTCTATTTTATAAGACTTTTTAGATTGGTTCACTCTGTAGCTGATACCGTAGTCACATTTGCCTTGTCCAGCATTCTAAATCTACACTTTTCGTTAGTTGTACTATTAATTACTCTCATGTCTGGTGATATTTCAGAAAACCCAGGACCCTCATCACATAGTAATATAAATAATATAAGTCTGTCAGTTATGCATTTAAATATTCGTAAAAAATTTGAATTTATCGAGGAAACATTAAGTGATTTCAATATACTCTTGTTTTACTGAAACGCATCTGGATAATAATGTACCCAATGAAGATCTGTTTATAGAAGGATTTCAAAATGTACCATTTAGAAAAGACGTATCGCCCCATTCTTCTGGATTACTTACTTACATTGGAGAAGGTCTAACAGTAATTCAGAGATTCGACTTGGAAGCAAATTTAGATGAATCTCTCTGGATAGAAATAAAACAGAAGGGCGACTCTATTTTACTTTGTAACATTATACACCACCAGGCACTCCCGTTTCCTTTTGGCATCGTCTGAATGTAGCAATCGAGAAAGCTCTTGATGCCTCTAAACGTATAATTATTGTCGGAGATTTAAATGAAGATCAACTGAACGTTCAGAATTATCATGTTAAAGATATAACTATTAATAACATTGTTAATACTATCGAAGTACCAACTTGGGTTACAACGACATCAGCTACTCTCCTCGACCTGATAATAGTCCCTGATTCAGAAAAAAATACTTGACTCAGGTGTTATTGAAATTAACCCCGCAGTTAGTGACCACTCTGCAACATACATTTTAGTAGATTTTAGCTATAAACACGAACAATCTTTTAATCGGAAAGTATTTATTTATAAACATGGGGACTATGACCGTTTAAATTATCTAATTTCCAACACTGACTGGAATTTTATTAACGAAGGAAATGTAGATTTAGCCTGTGGGCAGTTCACATCAAAATTTATGGAGCTAGTCCATGAATGTATTCCGAATAAAGTTGTGCTTATCCGTCCAAATGATAAACCTTGGTATGATTCTACCATACGTTCATATACAAGAAAACGCGACCGATTAAAACGGAAAGGAGTTAGAACAACCCGAACAGAAGATTGGCGCAAGTATAAAAACATGCGTAATAAAGTTAACAATTTGAAAAAGTACGCAAAAGAAAGATGTTTAAATAATATTGAAAACACTCTTATTGAAACTTCTGATCTCAGTCCAAAAGCTTATTGGCAACTTTTAAGACATTTTATTAAAAGTAACAAGAACTCAGAAGTTATACCTCCATTAAAGTCTATCAAAGAAAATGGTGAAGTAACGCTTGCTTTTTCCGACGTTGAAAAAGCTAACCTACTTAACGACTATTTTGCATCCATTTCCACGCTGAATGAAGTGAACGCTACTTTACCTACTTTTAGTCTAAAAACACAGAATAGTTTAAATATACAAATACAGGAATCAGAAATCATAGATGTTATAAAAACGTTAATTACAAATAAAGCCTGTGGAGAAGATCAAATCTCCCACTTTATATTAAAGAAAACAAGTTATACCGTAGCAATACCATTAAAAATGTTATTTAATAGGTCTTTAAGTGAATGTCATTTCCCCTCACAATGGAAATCGGGTACTGTAATGTCCCTCCTTAAGAAATCTCCTTCCGAGTCACCTTCCAACTATAGGCCTATTTCATTACTTAGCTGTGTAGGTAAGTTGCAAGAACGTATCATATTTAAGCATATCTTTAATTTCTTTTTAACTAACAACCTTATACACAGACACCAGTCAGGCTTTTTGCCTGGTCATTCTACAGTTTATCAACTTATCGATCTGTATAATCAAATTGTCCAGAGCATTGATGCGAAACAGTATACATGTATGGTCTTTTGTGACGTTTCAAAAGCATTTGATCGTGTTTGGCATAAGGGTCTATTATTTAAATTACAGCAGAATGGAATAACTGGAAAATTATTGAATTGGATATCAAGCTATTTATCAGAAAGAAAGCAAAGGGTCTTCGTTGGCTCATCAATGTCGTCTCCGAGGGTTATAAAAGTCGGAGTGCCCCAGGGAACCGTTCTTGGCCCCCTATTTTTCTTAGTTTATATTAATGACATAGTTGAAAATTTATTGAGTATTGTACGACTGTTTGCTGACGATACGTCGTTAGCTTGTTCCTCTGCAAGCATACGTGATATAGAGGGCATTTTAAATCATGACTTGCTTGTATTGTCTACTTGGAGGAAGCAATGGTTGGTTGATTTTAATCCGAGTAAAACAGCGATTATCTTTTCTTGTAATGACGCATATCATTTTCCGAATCTTATTTTCGAAGACGTTTTGGTTAATTTTGTTGAAAGTCATAAGCATCTAGGGCTTACTCTCTCTAGTAACGCCAAATGGCATGCGCATATAGAAAACATTATTACATCTGTATCAAAATTATTAGGAAATATGAGAGCCGTTAAATACAAATTGAGTACGAAAGCTTTAAATAATATCTATATTTCTTACATTCGACCTATCCTGGAGTATGCAGTTGTGATATCGGACGGCTGTACAGCATATGAAAAAATTCGACTTGAGCGAATACAGTATGAAGCAGCCAGAATTGTTACCGGACTAACGAGATCTGTTTCTATCGATAAACTCATAAAAGAAACAGGATGGTTGTCATTATCAGATAGGCGTTTGTTTCAAAAGGCTGTTCTAATGTATAAAATCATAAATGGCTTGGCGCCAGAATACACTTCTAATATCATGCCGCCGTTTGTGTCGGAGAGAACAGAATAGTCTTAGAAATGCAGCCGACATTTCTGTCTTAAGTAGAAGAACTGAAATTTATTCTAGATCATTTTTTCCCTCTTCCATTGACTACTGGAATAAGTTACCTTTGTCAGTAAGAAGCGCCGACTCTCTCAGCGCTTTTAAACAATTACTTAAGAGATTTATATTTAAGAGTCCTGAAATCCAAAACTATTTTGTTTCAGGCCAACGCATAAGTTCTGTCTATCATTGTAGAATAAGAAATAATTGTAGCAATCTAAATGAAGACTTATTCAATAAACATCTTAAACCAACGGCTGCATGTGACTGTGGTTTTGAGAGTGAGGATGCTGAACACTACCTTTTCTTCTTTAATAGATTCACACAGCAAGGACTAGTCTAATCCAGGCCATACGTAAATTTCAGCCTGTCGGTATACGTCTTCTACTACACGATTCTCCTGATCTCTCTGATGACGACAACGTTGAACTGTTTTCACACGTTCAACATTTTATAAAAGAAACAAATCGATTTTGAAACAGAAAACCAATTTAAATATTGTAAACATGTAAGTAGCCTGTTATATCTATTAAAAATTTATCGAAGCTTGGTTTGGTGACTCCCACTCACTATTCATCCTCCTTAGTTTCATTTTCATCCTTGAAACTAGATTCCTATAAAACTAATTTTCTTATCATTATACTCCTTTATTTTTTTTTCTATTTATTTTCTTCTTTCTTTAGCTATACTTGCCATCGCTCAATGTTTTGTTGATTATAAATTAATTTTGTATGCATGTAAACACGCGGACTCTCCAGACGCTGTATGTTGTTATCTTACATAATTTTATCTTCTTTCTTCTTTCTGTACTAGCATCTGGGCAGTCGGAGTTCTAGTGTCTACATAATAAGATTTACTCATTGCCATAAACTTTGTATGTTATATTTTGTTTTGGGGAGGACCTTATCTAATGTTGTGAGAACTTGTGGTCCAACCCACTTGCTATATGATTATTTGGCAATAAAATATGATTAAACTAAAAAGGAGTGTTTCCAAAAACAAATTTTGAAAAGAAAATTTGCATTTTAAAATTTGTAAAAAATGCTACCTTTTACCCAAAAATGAAAAAGTGACATTTGAACATCATAAGTCATGTCTTGACTTCAAACTGGGAATAAATCATAGAAACAGCTTTGATTTCAATTAAGAAACTCGCATTTTCCTACGGGTACCCTCTACAAATTATTCACGGTCTATGCAATTTTAGCTTCTTAAAGGGTTTACCTCTTTTCTGGCCATATATGTGTGTCTTTTACCCCTAAGGAAGTGGAATTCGCAAGATTGTATTGGGGTAAATCATTGTTTTCACTAAAATAGAAAATTCCCGATAACGGCCCACTATAGATTTATAAAGAATGCTAGCTGGGTCAGCATCTTCTAGGCTGACAATGTTCGCGCCGTTTACACGGTAGCTGAACATATTGCTAACATGTTGAGCTTATTGAAATGGGCTTGCAAATAGTAGTATTGTCCATAGAATGACTTTAACAACTGACAGGTTGCCTCTGAATGTTAATCAAAGGGAAACAAAGAGAATTTTTATCTAAAGAGACTAATTACTACTTGACCTTCAAAACACCTCTTCATTTAAAACAGATATCATCACTCTCATAATATAAATTCTATCAAGGAAAAGTCACAGATTCTAAAAAAGAACCCCTTCACATTCTTAAACTTAGTAAATCAACTCTATTAATCAGCATAAATGTGTACTGCTTTTGTTTGAAACATCAACAGACTCTCAACAGGGAGATCTCTTGAGAAAATGTAGGTGATTAAATAAACCATGGCAAATCAGACCATCTGCTGATAAAGACCTTATTATAAGCGATTCGTGGTTGTTGCAAATGATCCAGGGCTAATCAACTAGCAGTAAATCTCAGAGTGGAGCTTACAAACTTTACCAGTCTAACTGATCAGCCAAATCAGAGAGAAGGACATTCCAAAAGATAGGATTTTTGTAAAATATAAATAGTTTTTATGCTGATTCATATATCAGTTAGACGGGAGCCAGTCTAATGAGTCGTGTGCGTCTCTGATTTCACACTAGCAAACAGTCATATGCGAAAAATCTTATTTCTGTGTCTATGTCTGTGGAAATATCATTTATGTACAGACAATAATAGATCAAGAACGGAGCCCCACTCCGGACTTTCACTGTTTATAACAGCTCATTGTGTTCTATAGCAAAGAAAGGAAACTATCACCTGAGTGTCTTTCCACCAATGCCATTACCAAATAATTTGCTTTTAAGAAGTTCATGAGGCGGGGTGTCAAAAGCCTTCTCGAAGTCCAGAATAAATGTGTCAACCTGTCCTCCGTTGTCCAAGATTTTTACCCAATCATTTATAAGTGGTCAACTGAGTTTTCACAACTGGGCTTTTTCCTAAATGCATGTTGCCTGTCGGACGAGAGCTGATATTCATCTAAGTGAGCCATGATATTTGAGCATACTATATGTTCAACAGAGGATCTTACACGAGTGATCATTTCATACGAAATTTATTATACGAATGGTAAACTATGATGCATAGTACATACATAACGCAACAACGAAATGTAAATATCACGAAAACATGCCTATACAATTTTGACCCCCTTAAACCCCACTTTTACATAGTAAATATGGGGTTTACAGGGGTATACATTACTTTCTTATTTCTGCTCTAGAACATAGACTGTGTGTACACGTTAGAACCGCCTCGTCGAGGCGGTTCTAACGAGTACCCACAATCTATGTTTTAGCAGAAATATGAAAAATATCAGAATTTTCCGTCTGAAAATTTTCAGTGTTTGGTGGTAAAATTTTCAGTATATTTGAATAGGCGTATTTTCGTAATGAGCAACCAGTTTCCTCTTCATCATTGAAGCGTCAGACACAAATTCGATAGAGAGCTACCCAAGTATTATGCATGCTTTATTTAAACAAGAAATTCGCCGAATGGCTATGCCGCGATGCTGGAGGTGTTCAAGTAATGAAGCTAAACGCACGGACTAGACATTGATTAGCCAAGTGTGAAAATGGTCAATGTCACTAACAGTCTACAGCACTGGGCAGGGTTTATCACAGCAGATGTGTGTATGAAGTTTCATTAGCCTATAGGCCTAGATATTCACGAAACGGAGATAAATACAGACTAAACATTGTTCAGCCAACTGTGAAAAGCAGGTTAAGATCGGAAACGGTCAATGGCAGTGGACAGGGCGCATCATGGCGGATGTCTGTATGAAGGCCTCGGTGTCATAGAAACAGAGATTAACGCAAAGACTAAACATTGTTCAGCCAAGTGTGAAAAGAAGGTAAAGGTCAATAACGGTTGATGGCAGTGGGCACGGCGTGTTGTGCAAATGTGTGTATGAAGTTTCATAAGCATGGAGGCATCAGTGTTTGAGAAAAGGAGCTAAATGCAGACAAAACATTGTTCAGTCAAACGTGAAAAGCAGTGGCTATTCGTACGGCCCCGTACAATATCGAAGAGCCCCGTACGATTAGCCTATATTGGCTAATCGTACGGTCCAGTACGATTAGTCTATATGCCTATATTGGCTAATCGTACAGCTATTTTAGTTTGGTACCCTTTAACCCCACATATATAGTAAAAATGGGGTTTACAGGGTACACATTATTTTTCTTATTTCGGCTCAAAAATAGACCGTGGGTACTCGTTAGAACTGCTTCGCTGATGGCGGTTCTAACGGGTACCCACAATCTATACTTTGGGCAGAAATAAAAAAAAAAATATCAGAATTTTTATCGAAAAATTTTCATTTTTTGGTGGTAGATTTCTTTCAATATATTTGAATAGTCATGTTTTCGTAATACTTGTCAAATTCGTAGTTGGCTGTATAAATGGAATCTTTGATGAAGCTGAGACAGAGAAAAGAAAATTTCATTGTTAAGTCTAATGCGAGGCTATTCGGGGAATGAGATGTAAAAATATGAAAATTTGCCTGAAATTTCCTCGACTCGGTCCCCAAACCACCAATGATTATTTTTCTCACACAACAATTTTAAAAATGCACGTGTGCGCAGGCTAGATTGATCCTTCACCGGTCGCATGTGTGATAAGTTTTATAACCTCATCTGCTGGGTCATATTTTTAATGTTTTATAAATAACATTTTATAGGAAGAAATGTTTTTATATAAATAGATGAGATAATATAATTCTGTTCCATACTGCCCAATACACATTTAATATTCGCAAAATGTGTTTTAATATATATTCATTGGGGTCAAAATTATATAGGCTTGTTTTCGTGATGTGCGGATGCGCAGGCTGATCTGTGCCACAACTGCTCCCATACGGATGGGGCGGATGCGCAGACTGATCTCTGCCATCAATGTTTCAAAATATCAAAATTCTTGATTTAATCTGTATAAATGCAAAACTAGCCAAAATAGCCAAAGTCCTCGCTTGTTGCTCTTTGAATTGAAGGCTCACACGAGCAGCGAAGATTCTGATCAGAAATAAGAAAAAGTCAGAATTTTTATCGGAAATTTTTCATTTTTTTGGTGGTAAATTTCTTTCAATGTATTTGATCATAATCATATATCATAATCGGATTTTTTATTAACGTGCAGGTACAGGGGCAACATCCATATCAGTGGGCCCACTTCCAGATAGCTGGCTTGCTGCACGCATGGCAGATCTCACACCAGATATCCAGGTATGTCTTTCATGAGGGTTGATAGCCGAGAACCTCTACTCTCTGCAATTCCTCTCCGTCACCTGCTTCCATGTCATCTTGGACCTCCCAGGCCTATGCTTTCCATCAACCTGTATGTCAAAGGCTGTCTTGACTGCACCACTGGAGCGTTCCACATGTCCATACCATAGGAGTCTTCTCTCCTTTAGAATGAGGTCCAGATCCTCAATGCCAAGCCGCACAAGTAGCTCATTGGACCTGGTGGTGACAATTTCTTGCGGCCTGACATTATCAAAGACGTATAAAATTGTATTATTTACGT
Source organism: Anodontia alba (assembly GCA_964016985.1). Taxonomy (NCBI): domain Eukaryota; kingdom Metazoa; phylum Mollusca; class Bivalvia; order Lucinida; family Lucinidae; genus Anodontia; species Anodontia alba. The sequence continues at coordinate 47,835,030 of OZ024821.1, forward strand.
CCTTGACATTATAGATCTGTCTGATCATTGCCCTATTATTTCGCTGCAGACGCTGGAGGTTTGGTTTTGTCAATAACCAAGTCTCACTGGCATGGAGCATTGCGCTCCGCACACAAGAGCCACGGGTTTTGAAAGAGAGGTGGCGTGAAGAGAGAACTGGTAGCAGATCTTCCAGGCGGTTTTCACACATGTTGTGGTCGGAAGTTCACAGCCATCTGCTGCTGAGTGTATGCCTCCTAGGTAGCAAAAGGAAGGTACCACCTCCAGTTTGTCAGGTCCGACCTGGATTTCCTTCCGTGTCTTCCATCCAAGGGACATGCAGTTCCCTTGCACCATGTACATCTGTAATCAGGGTCCTTTGTCAAGCGCTTGAGCCTACTGCATTTCTTGTGCACCCAGTACTTGCAGCCATTGCAGAAGATGCTGTTGCTGTCCACTCCATTGCGACAGACGACGCATGGAAACTCGCCTGAACTCTGCAGGAGGTCCAGGCCCGTACCGCAGATCATGATCTTTGTCTTTCCTGCATGTACTCTCAGTCCTTTCTTCTCCATTGCTTCTTTCCAAGTCAAAAACTTCCTGACATATTCCTCAAGTGATTCATCGATGATAACAAGGTCATCGGCATAGAGGTCCTCCCATGGGACCCCCGAGCGGAACTCTCCTAATAAGGCTTCAAGCACAATGATAAAGAGCAGCGGGGCTGAGTACTGAGCCTTGGTGAACACCCACCTTCAAACTCTTCACTGTACCCTCACCAACACGGACACGGCTCCGCGCATCTGCATACATCCCCTGCACCAGTCGCACAATCCAATCCTCATCACCAAGTTTTCTCAGCGCCCACCAGATGACCTTCCGCGGTACTCAATCAAACGCCTTTTCCAGGTCTACGAAAGCCATGTAGTCTCTTCTTGGCAGCTAGATAATTCTCTTTGCAGCTGCCTGACAACAAAGATTGCGTCTGTTGTGCCTCTGCCTGCATGGGACGAAGCCAAACTGGGAATCGTCAATTGACACAAACTGTCTGATGAGGCCGTCCACAATCCTCTCCAGGACTTTCATGAACTGCTCTGTCAGCTTGAGACCGCGGTAGTTGCCCCTTTCCCATGTAAAGGCAGACAATCAAACTCTGCTCCCAGTCAGAGGGTACCTTGCCATCACGAATGATTGCAGGTGCAAGGTCAATGATCATGGAGGTGCCCATGTCACCGTATCATCTACATCACTATGCCTGATGGGCCCGGTGCCTTAACAGCCTTCATCTGTGAGATAGCCTTCTTAACCATATCGATGGTGATTGGGATGGGCGGGCCTTCCACTGGTGGTTGATAAGACAGGTAGCCTGGGTCCCAGTCAAACTCAACGTTGAGAAGCCTTTGGTAGTGCTCTAGCCAGGCCTTCTGCTTTGAGTATTCGCTCATTGACATCTCTCCTGCAACATTCTTCACTGGTTTGTCACCAACATCAGTGTTCTCTCATCTAAACTGGTTAGCAAGGTGGTAGACTTCTGAAGACTTGGGGTCAATATTCTCGTAGACCTTCTTGGCTTCTTGACCAGCATGGTGCCCTGCATTTCTGGCATTCCGTTTCACTGCATCCTATGATGCCCTAGTGCCTTTACCAGCCTTCCAGGTCTTGAAAGCTTTCCGCTTGGCAACAATGGCCTTTTCCACCTGTTCATTCCACCACCAGGATTCACGACGCCAATGGTAGGGCAGAGTTGTGCAACACACCTCCTCAGTTGTCTTGAGCAGACCAGTCTTGATGTTGTTCCAGACATCCTCAGTGGCCCAGTCAGCTACACCTGCAGATGTGCTCACATGCAAGTTGAAGACCTCCTGGAAAAAACTGCTTGTCTGAGGATCTTTAAGCTTCCAAACTTTGAGGCGTCGGATGAACTTGCGTTTGGATTTTGGTGGCACATCAATCCTAATGTTGCATATGATACAAGAAGCTGATGTTGCAGGGCTACTTCCTCACCAGGGATCACCTTTACATTTGTGACAAGTTTGCCCATGGTCCTACAGAAAAGGATGAAGTCCATCTCCATGGCTATGTTTCCCGACTTGTACGTGATGAGATGGCTGTCATGTTTCTTGAAACATGAGTTCCCAAGAAGCAGGTCAAATGCTAGGGCATACTTTCGGATTCTCTCACCCTCAACATCTGGTTCCGGTCTGCCATACCCCATCCAACTGTGGAGATTGGAACGGCCATGTAGGCCGTGCAGGCACTGGATACAGGGAAGTGCATGGTCGAATGGGATATGGCAGACCGGAACTAGTTTTTCAGAAATTCTGATGCTGGGCTCCTGGCAGTCACAGCATGCAGCTGATCAAAGAACTCATCACTTAGACCACTCTGTGAGGCATACACAGACAGAAAGGTAACCACATGCTGGCCCACTATAAGTTTCACTAAGATGATTATGTCGGAGACTCTCTGCACCCCAAAAACTTTCTCTATCCACTCTTCTGCCACAAACACTCCTATACCAGAAGTGCATTTGTCGTCTCCTGACCAGTAGAGCTTGTACCTGGTGTCCTTGCCCTTGACTGTGTGGCAGTTGCCACCAAGGTATCCAGTCTCCTGAATGCAGCAGACATCCACTTTCCTGCGGGTTAGTAGTTCCACTACCTCGCAAACTCTTCCTCTCAGGGTGTTCACATAGTCATGTTTTCGTAGTGCTTGTCAAATTTGTAGTTGGCCATATAGATGGAATCTTTGATGAAGTTGAGACTGAGACAAGAAAAATTCATTATTAAGTCTAATGTGATGAGATGTAAAAATATGAAAATTTGGCTGAAATTTCCTTGACTTGGTCCCCAAACCACCAATGATTATTTTTACTCAAATTTTAAAAATGCGCGTATGCGCATGCTAGATTGATCCTTCACCGGTCGCATTTGTGATAACGAAGTTCTATAACATCATCTGCTGGGTCATATTTTTAATGTTTTATAAATAACATTTTATAGGAAGAAAATTTATATAAATAGATGAGATAATATAATTCTGTTCCATACTGCCCAATACACATTTAATATTTGCAAAATATGTTTTAATATATATTCATTGGTACAAAACTAAAATAGCCGTATGATTAACCAGTATAGGCTATATAGACTAATCGTACAGGACAGTACGATTAGCCAATATAGGCTAATCATACGGGGCTGTACGATTAGCCTAAACAGGCTATTTGTACGGGGCCGTACGAATAGCCACTGCCAATGTGAAAAGTAGGTCAAGGTCATCACGGTCCATGGCTGTGGGCAAGTGTGACATGGTGGATGTGAGTACAAAGTTCCACTAGCACAGAGGCCTTTGTGTTCCTGAAATGGAGCTAAACCCACTGACTTAACATTATCCAGCCAAGCATGAAAAGTAGGCAATGTCAGTAATAATCCATGGCAGTAGGCAGAGTGTGTCATGGTGGATGTGTGTCTGAAGTTTCATTAGCACAGAGGTCTCGGTGATAGAGAAAAGGAGCTAAAAACAGAATAAATATTGTTCAGTCAAGCATGAAAAGTAGGTCAAGGTCAGAAATGGTTGCTGGCAATGAGAAGGGTGCATCAAGGTGGATGTGTGTACGAAGTTTCATTTGTAAAGTGGCCTCCGCGTTTGAGAAATGGAGCTAAAAGCATTGATTAAATATGGCTCAGTCAAAGATCAAGATTTTCATGGAGGAATAAGAAAAATATTAATCTGATACCACCCTTCCCCTTCTTATCTAGAGATATGGTTAGCCTATTTAAAACTTAGTGGGATTTTTTTGCAGCAAAACATGTTGTGGGATCTCATTAGAATGGCCTCATTGAGTACTCACAATATATATTTTGCAACAAAACTGACAAAATATCACTAAAATCATCTTCTTACCTATAATTATGAACTAATCATCTGTCGAGATGAGAGGCAATTATAGCCCAAACATCCAACAAAATATTATTGAATTAACTCTTGACACTTAGGGTAAAAACTTCAGCAGATGACATTTTGAAATATTTTTCTTATTTTTTCCTAAGCTTTCACAATGCCTATTTTCTGGAAAAATTAAGGAAATTATCATCAATTTGTCCCCTGCTGAATATTCCTAGAGAATGTTAATGGCAACAGACAAACTTTATTTATGCATGTGTGAAAAATAGGTCTAACCCCAAAAGTTATCAAAATATTTGAGGCATAATACAGATTCAAACATTACAATTCGTTAACATTTTTTTTTTCAGCTTTTCAGGTACCAAATACTCCTACTTTTCCATTCTACTATTGGCTATGTAGACCGGCTATCTCCATAACAAGTGTGTTTTCTGTCAGTGTTACAGCATATTGATTTGCAGTTATGAATAAGCTCATCAGGGCTCAAAATTCTTCGTCAAACAGCTTTGTACGATTAACATCGCACATCTATCAAAGTTTGATGTAAACTTAAACTTAATTATTATGTTCTAACCCAAAATATATAATCATATATAATCGGATTTTTGATTAACGTGCAGGTACAGGGGCAACATCCGCATCAGTGGGCCCCCTTCCGGATAGCTGGCTTGCTGCACGCATGGCAGATCTCACACAAGATCCCCAGGTATGTCTGTCATGAGGGTTGATAGCCGAGAGCTTCCACTCTCTGCAATCCCTCTCTGTCAGCTGCTTCCATGTCATTTTGGGCCTCCCAGGCCCACGCTTTCCATCAACCTCTATGTCAAAGGCTGTCTTGTTTGCACCACTGGAGTGTTCCACATGTCCATACCATCGAAGTCTTCTCTCCTTCAGAATGAGGTCCAGATCCTCAATGCCAAGCCGCACAAGTAGATCATTGGACCTGGTGGTAAAAAATGTCTTGCGGCCTGTTTGACCATTACCCTGTCATTTCGCTGCAGACGCTGGAGGTTCGGCTTTGTCAATGGCCAAGTCTCGCTGGCATGGAGCTTTGCGCTCCGCACACACGAGCTGTACACATGGCCATGTGTTTTGAAAGAGAGGTGGCGTGAAGAGAGGACTGGTAGCAGATACTTGAACTTCTTCCAGGCGGTTTTCACACGTGTTGTGGTTGAAAGTTCACAGCCACCGGCTGCTGAGAGCATGTCTCCTAGGTAGCAAAAGGAAGCTACCACCTCAAGCTTGACAGGTCCGACCTGGACTTCCTTCTGTGGTCTGCCATCCAAGGGGCGTGCAGTTCATATACACTTATTTTTATTTTACGAGTCTTTTTTTTTTTTGTTTAATTTTTTTTTTTTTTAGCATAGTGTGATGCAGTACTTTGCACTTTTACTCGTGTTTTTCTGTAAATGCTTTGACAGGGGTGGAAATTTCGGTATGACTATTTTGGCCTTCGGGTTGGCAAGCTAAGCCCAGGCCAAAACCTAGCCAGGCATCCCTTATATAGGAAATTAACCTGTCCAAAAATTTAAGGTTAAAAGTCTACTTGGCATAAATAGATTAATAACTTTCTGCAGCAACATGGAAACACGCCTATATAATTTTGACCCCCTTAAACCCCATTTTTATATAGTAAAACTGGGGTTACAGGGGTATATATTATTTTTCGTTATTTTGCTAAAAACACAGATTGTGGGTACTCATTAGAATCGCTCGCCAAGGTAGTTCTAATGAGTACCCACATCTATATTTTGAGAAGAAATATGAATTTATCAGAATTTTTTATCTGAAATTTTCCTTTTTTGATTGTAAAATTTTCAATATATTTGAATAGGTGTATCTTTATGAAAACACGCCAATTCAAATATATTGAAAATTTCACCACCAAAAACTGGAAGTTTTTCAGATAAAAATTCTGATATTTTTTCAATTTCTACACAAAATATACCGAGGCAGTTCTAACGAGTACCCACAATCTATGTTTTTGAGCAGAAATAAGAAAAATGATGTATACCCCTGTAAACCCCAGTTTTACTATATAAAAGTGTGGTTTAAGGGGTCAAAACTATATAGGCGTGTTTTTGTGATGTTTTCGTAATGGGTTTTACTGTACCACTAAGATCCAGTCTAACTATTAGATGCAGATGGTGTAGGTCTCTACTGTTTGCTGAATAAGTTGAAGGATACACAGCACAAAAACATACCTATATAATTTTGATCCCCCTTAAACCCCACTTTTATATAGTAAAACTGGGGTTTACAGGGGTAAACATTATTTTTCTTATTTCTGCCCCAAAACATACATTTTTGCTGAGGTAGTTCTAACGAGTACCCACAATCTATGTTTTGAGCAGAAATATGAAAAGTATCTGAATTTTTATCTAAAAATTTTCATTTTTTGTTGGTAAATTTTCAGTATATTTGAAAAGGCGTTTTCGTAATGACCACCAAGGGAGATAAAATATGAATAAAGAGCAGCTTCCACTGTTCTCAAAGAGGGCTACTCTTAAAGACAAGAGTTTGCTTCTGGGGACAGATACTTTCTTTAAGAGGAATGGTTACACTCCGGGGAGGCAATTCTGTCCAGATGATTATGTCTGCCGTCTGAAAAGGGGTCTGCTCTAAAAGAAGAGAATCTGCTTCTCTTTGGGAGCACATTTCTTTTAGAGCGACCCCCTTCAGAAGAGGCTTGACGTGCAGGAACTTAAATTGGATCTTACAAAAGTTATCTTCCTTTTAGAAATGATGGCCAATCTACCAGGGCCCCATTGTTCAAAGCGTCATTAGCTTAACGAGCTCGTTAAGGATCATTTCGTTAACTGTTTTAGTGGATTCAATATACAATTTTCTGATATTTTTTGCTGAAAAAATGTGAGTAGCTTTTGCACTGCAAAAGCTACTCACATTTTTTCAGCAAAAAATTTCAGCATATCTGTGTATCACTCAATGTTAATTTTAACGAATCGTTAACTAATGACGTTGTTAGCTTTGAACAACTGGGCCCTGGTGTATCAATTCCTCATAAGTGTTGCTTCTTTTGAGGATAAGATTTAAATGTCTAGAAGGTACACTTGCAGTGATTTCCCTTTAAAGTGTTTGTGAACATTGAGGTTTTATGGCCCAGTCAACCCATTAAAATGTCGAGCATGGCCAGTTAAACTAATTTTTCCCGGGCAGGCTTATTCTTCTAAGTGGTTAACCCATTGTAGTCTGGAACCTCTAAAAGGGTAATTGACAAGTAACTGACAAGCAGTGCAGACCCAGATCAGATACCACAGAACACGGTGTCTGATCAGGGTCTCTACTGTTTACAAAGAGTTCAACCATTTTTCTCTCGGAATATCTAAATCGCACAGCCTGATATACCTAAAATTGAAATTAGAATCTTCCAATATATAGTATGGGAGAGTTCATTCAGTCTACAATGGGTTAACCAGTATGTGTGTACTTTTTTTTTGACAGGACAACTGCCCTTCTTCCCTTTGAAGTGTATCCATTCAGCTATGACAGTCATTAGGCCTGATGATGGTTCTCGATCAGAGACAAAACTGTCGCAGGTGAAAATTCTTCTTTGGATACGATAAAAAAATTCTTTGGATTATGGTAAACATCCTAAAAGTTTGTACACTAGAGTGTCTGTAAAAATGACATATACAAACAGTGCAGACCCAGATCAGACTGCTCCTGAAGGACGGCCTGATCAAGGTCTACATTGTTTGCCATTCCACTCATTATTTTAAGAAACAAGTGCATAAAAAGCAAAATTTAGACCAGGAGAATATCAAATAATGTTTTCACATCTTAAGGACGTTTACCATCAGATCCTAGCTGCTGTAAATCTAGCACTGTGGTCATCGCGTAAGTCTAGATAAGAGTGGGTATCAGATAAGTATTTTTCTTATTTCTTCACTAAAACATAAGTTGTGGGTACTCATTAGAAGCACCTTGGCAAGGCACTTCTAATGACTGCTAAAACATGTTTTCATGGAGAAATAAGAAAAATATCAATACTTTTGGATTGAAAAAAGCATCTTATCAAGAGCTATTCAGTCACCGTCGCCCATTGTATGGTGGCCCATTTCGCTTCTGTTTTGTTTTACTATGTCATATTTTCTTTTTATCATACAAAATAGTACTTGTATTCAACTTATTCAGCTGCTATCCACTTTGCTTTTTGTCTTCTCTCTGTATATATCACCATTTGTTTTATGTTTTTGTGTTAAGTGTCTGAAGGTCCTACAGGATATTAGTGTGAGGTTTAATTATTTACTTACTGGTAATATCTATGATTATTTTGATCAGATGGTGAAACTTTATCCACAAGAACTTCAGTTAAATAAAGCTTATGCCTCTGACACAGAAGGCCATTTTTTCTGGACTTAAACTTGTCAGTATCTAATGGCATAAATGACACGTACCAAAATTTATAACAAGTGGGATGACTTTGATTTTGACATTGTTTGATTACAACATCCCCCATGCTACATCCTATGGGGTATACATTTCTTACATCACGAAAACATGCCTATATAATGTTGACCCCCTTAAACCCCACTTATATATAGTAAAACTAGGGTTGACAGGGGTAAACATTATTTTTCTTATTTCTGCTCAGAAACATAGATTGCGGGTACTTGTTAGAACCGCCTCACCGAGGCGGTTTTAACGAGTACCTAAAATCTATGTTTTGAGCAGAAATATGAAAAAATATCAGAATTTTTATCTGAAAATTTTCATGTTTTCGGTGGTAAAATTTTCAGTATACTTGAATAGGCGTGTTTTCGTAATGAACTTATTCATTTCACTAGAGCATGAACAAGGACTTGTCTAAACAGGGTTTACAGAATGGTAAACAGTATAGCTCCTGATTGATCTTCAGGAAAAGTTTGATCTGTGTCTACACTGTTTGATCAGGCCTCTCTGTTAAAATATTCAACCCTTTCAGCCCCATAGACCCAAATGGCTACATTTGTGAACTGTGGAGACCCTGACCAGATGCCACATTCTGCAGCCATATTCTGATCTGGGTCTGCACTGTTTGCCAATTATCCTTTTGGGTGTCTCCAGACTAAAATGGATTAAAACCTTCATGACCTAATATAATTTGGGTATGTGCATTATGACTGATATTACCATAGGTAGTTCAATTTCACTAACTATATTAGTAACATACTGCATTAAACAACAGTTCCTTTATGTATTTTGACTGACTTATCAGAAATGTGTTTGCAACATTTGTCTTCACTAACACGATCATTAAAGTTTTTCCCCATGCACAATGGAAACACCAGTTCCTCAACAGACATAAACCATAACATTAACATCCCAACCATTCAATTATGAATAACTTTAAGTTAATTTACTTTTAAATGTAGAGAAATGAAGGAACTAACTATTCAAATTAAGGTGATCACTCTGCACAAAAGGGAGATCACTCTGCACAAAATGCACTTGCCCTCCTTCACAAGCTATCAAATGGGGTACTCTGACAGGGAAGAATTTGCTCCCCATCTGAGAAGGAAAGTAAATTTCTGCTGGATCTGTCTACCTTTAATAGGGATGCATACATTTTCAGCTTAGAATGCTCCATTTCTGATGTGCATCCATTCACAATGAACTCCTACATGTATAACTCCTCCCCACTTAGACAGGCTCCAGTCTCCAGTGACTGAATATGTATTCTTATAATCCAGTTTGAAAATCAACTAAAATAAAACCAAAATATCATGACTATAAAGGCTGGTCACTAGTGAACAGCCTTTACAGTCATGATATTATTATCCCCACTCTTTTTTAATAAATGATGGGGATATTGTGACTGCCTCCATCCATCCGACCAACCATCAGTCTGTCTGTCCATCATGCTATCTCCTCCTAAACCACTGAACGGAACTATACCAAATTTGCTACATCACTTCCCCACATGGTAAGGGCATTATTTTTTTGTGCATCTTTTAGTCTGTGCGTCCATCATCCATCCATTTGTTCATCATGCTATCTCCTCCTAAACCACTGGGCGGAATTCAACCAAACTTGCTGCATCTCTTCCCCTTATGGTAAGGGTGTGCGAGAGCAACATTATTTTTCTGTGCATCTGCCTGTCCATCACGCTATCTCCTCCTCATCCACTGGGCAGAATTCAACCAAAATTGCTTCATCATTTTCCCTTATGGTAAAGGTGTGTGAGAGCAACAATATTTTTACGTGTGTCTGTCCTTCTGTGTGCCCATTGTCCGTCCATCTGTCCGTCACGCTATCTCCTCCTAAACCACTGGGTGGAATTCAACCAAACCTACATCACTTCCCCTTATGGTAAGGGTGTGCAAGAGCAACATTATTTTTCCATGCATCCATCCTTTCCTGTGTCTGTTGTACATCCATCTATCCATCATGCCATCTCCTCCTAAATCACTGGGTGGAATTTAACCAAACTTGCTACATGACCTCCCCTCATGGTAAAGGTGTGCGAGAGCAAGCCAGTTTGTCCATCAGTCTATCCATTCTATCTATCAGTCATGCTATTAAATATTAGCATCATTAGCAACAACTGTTGGGATTTGCGATGGCGTGCCATCAAATGCACATTCTAGTTTTGGTTTTATTTTGGTGGGTTATCAAACAGAATTATTAGAATAAATATTTAGTCACTGGAGACTGGAGCCAGTCTACTGCCCAATTTGGAAAAGATGTTACTTCTCTTCACTACATTATAACATAAGTGAAGTTATGTGATGATCTTTGTGTGTTCCATCATTAAATATCTCATGGACCTGTAAACATTACACTCGGGCCTAATTTTCTTTTCAAACATTCAGGGTTATGGACTAGAGGAAATATACACTCTGACAGGAATAAAAGTAGATTAAATCACTGGAAGACCACACTTTAAGATATTTTTTTCAAATTCCTCTGTATTAACCTTGCCATACTGAATAAATTAAGATACCACACCCACTTTTAATTTTCAGCCAATCAAATTACTTGATCCAGATAGTTGACACAAATTCACATACTTCATGACAAACAGAGTAGATCCAGATCAGTTTGTCCCGATCAGTTATCTTCTCTGGATCTACACTGTTTGCAAAGGCAGGGCATATCTGGGCTCAGCAGGACCAAGGTTAATAAAATACATGTACACCGTAATCACAGACAAACTATATCAATGGCAACCATGGATGTTCAACATTCTGTTCAAAACACTGTCATCTTTTTATGGCTACTTCTCTTCTGCTGATGGCTTTCCATGGTTTTCTCAGAAGATTTTAGTCTATCAAGGTAATTTTCCATTGACTTTATTTTATCTCTCACTTGATCAGCCATTTTCTTGTCTCTAAAATATACAAATAAAATGATGTGAAATGTGCAAAATGGGCCTTGTGCCATATGTAGGCAATACAGGCACTAATCGGTCTGGGCATTTGTGCAGACTGAACGGCCCTTTGTTTCTTTCTTTAGAATTTCCTCTGAAATGTCAATAAGCAGTGCTTACCAGATACCCTCTGCTAATTAACTAAAACATAACAGATGGATGGACAGATGCACATACTGATGGACAACGTGAAAACAGTATACACCCCAACCCCTCCACCTCCCAAAAACACAGTTTGAGGGGGTATAATAAATACATGTACTGTATAACATATCTGATGAACAGACAAGGTTCTCATCAAACTGTGTAGTCACAAGCTGATATATGCCCTCACTGCTGGCATATGGCATAAGGTTGTTTTTTTTTCCCATGCTATGCATCAAATACATGAACTTCTTAGCTCCAGTTAACTCCTATATGCCAAATGTTCCATTAAATGACCCTTTGAAAACAAATTATGATCAGATGCTGCAGAAAACATTTTCTTGCATACCGGATAAGGATTTCCTCAAATTACACCAGTGCTAGCAAATCTTATCTCATACACCCTTATACGTCCAGTGGGAAAGATAAAAATCGAGAATTTTCACGTGTTTGATAAACACTAGTTGTACAGGACATCACTGAAGGTAATGATGTCACTAAACATCAGGGTATTGTCATCACAATATGGCGGACATCTGCAATCTAAGGGACTGCATTATCAAAAACCCACTTTCAGAAAAGAAAGGTATGCAAGAAAAAGAATCTACCATGGGTGTGAGGTACAAACAGAAAAATCTGTCCCTCGAGATCACAGTCTGATATCACTCGGCAAGCCTCTTGATGCCAGACAGTAACCCTTGGGATGGATTTTTTTTTCTATCTACCAGTCAAACCCATGATAGATACTTATATTATTGTTTTGCATCTGGTCAGAGTCTACACCCTTTGACATTCAAATAGTACTTTTTACACAAAGCATTCCCTGAATATGTACACGGGCTGGTCCAGCTTTCAAATGAGAATTGATTGTTTGATTGTGTTGGGGTTTAACGACACGTCAACCCTTGAGGGTCATTTTGTGTCGTCTCCCAGAGAAAGGGAGAAAAGAGATAGAAGAGAGAGTAGAGGAGATGAAAGAGAGGGACAGGGAAGAAAGAGGAACAGGAATGAAAGTGAAGAAACAGAAGAAATAAAAACATTCCCCCTCTACCCTTACCCACTACAAGGATAGCAGGCCTTGCCCAACTGTAAGCCAATATCAGTTGGACGCCCCAGTGATGTAAGATACACAGCACCTTCGCACCACCCGACCACCCCCAGTTCAAATGAGAAAAAATTCACTGCAGAAGGCCAGACATAAATGGGTTGAGGTGAAAGTTCAAACTACAGTCGAACCTCGTTATCTCAAACTCGCTTATTTCGAATTACCGCTTATCTCGAAGTGAAAATCTGGTCCCTGTTTTAATATGAAACTATGACAGGAGGTAACAAAATAGTGTGGAAAAATGGAGAAATTGCTATTTCTCCTCTTTTCCGCATTATTTTATATATATATTTCTAACTTCAGGAGTCAAATTACACATTCATTTGTTAAATGTGATTGTTCAATTTATTGTTTTCCTCACTCTCTCAACTCTGATATGTCGAGGTATGGATATCTTGAAGCATTTCAGTGAGTCCCTTGGAATTCGAGATAACGCGAGTCGACTGTATTTAATGTTCATGACTATTACCAAGAAGATGCCATTCTAATGAGTAGCAACAACATATTTGTCAGGCAAAAACAGCCCAAAAGTACATTATTAATGTTCCTTTATATTGCAAGTCCTGCATGTATTTGAAAATATAGTGGTCAGCTGAATGCAGAAACTATGAAATGGACAAAGCAGGGGGCTCTAATGTATGCTGTATTCAAATAGTGAAAAAAAAAAAGATATACATTTCCATCTCTGTACTATTACTTGTACTGGTTTAAAAACACTTTAAGCATTAACTGAATGTTTACATTTTAATTGCCTTTTCTGCACAATTTTGATAGTGTTGTTATGGCTCACATAAATGAAAAAAGCAATTTATCATTTATTGTTAGCTGTAAAATCAGTGTATATCTGGTGAAAATAAAAGTGGTATCAATCGCTAGTGAAATGATATCGTATCATTTTACTAGTGACTGATACAATTTTTATTTTCCCTCCTCACTTTGGATGACTTTGGTTTTCTTCATTGTTCATTACGAAAACACGCCTATTCAAATATACTGAAAATTTTACCACCAAAAAATGAAAATTTTCAGATAAAGAATTCTAATATTTTTCGAAATTAAACTTGGTTATAGCAATACACTACTTTATTGAGGCATCCTAGATTTTGACCTCTAGCCCCACCCCTGGGCATGACCCAGGGGTCCATAGAAGTAGAATGGGAGAGAACCCTTCTTGGTACTCCTATATCAAATATGAATAGTTTCTGATAAGTGGCTGCAGATATATACATAATCAAAAAACTTCGAAGTAAAACTTGGTTAAAGCAGGTGTTAATGGACGGAATCACCGATGGATGGATGGACAGACAGACAGAAGGAAAGATGGAAGGACAGACAGACGAACAGATAGATGGAACTGACGAAAACCATATACCCTTTCGGCATACTTTGTAAGTTGCTCTCACATACCCTTACCATAGGGGGATATGATGTAGCAAGTTTGGTACAATTCCGCACAGTTGTTTAGGAGGAGATAGCGTGGCAGACAGACAGGCGGATGGTTGGAGGATGGATGGATGGAGACGTTCACAATATCCCCATCGCTTTCTTAAAAAAGTGTGGGAAATGCGAGACTTCAAAGTGTAACCTTTACCACTTTCTGAGCAAATCCAACAGATGACAAAATAATGATATTTTTCTTATTTTTCCCAGAAAACATGAAATGAAAAACAGTTGACACTAGAAATGTGTCGGTATGACACAGATGCCCCTGCCCAGGGCCATCCTCAACCACACACAGGTGTTTTGCAAAAAATGAAGTTGAAAAAAGGGCCATAACTCTCATAATAATTGGCAGATTTTACCCTAAATCAAACTTGACCATATTTTATGATTATATACCTGGGTATAAAATATGAATCTAATACACAAATCAATCTTTTTTAAAAAAATATCGGAAGGAAAATATCTTTTGAAGGTGAAAAAGGGCCATAATTCCCATAATAATGGGTTGATTTTACCCTACTTGGAACTTGACCTCTATTTTATGATTATACCTGTGTGTTAAATTTGAATTCAATACACTAATGTTTTCAAAAGATATCAAACTGAAACTTTTTTTCAACGCTGAAGAAGGGCTGTAACTCCAAATATAATTGGTGGATTTTACCCTAAATCAAACTTGACCTATATTTTATAATTATATGCTTGTGTATAAAATATGAATCCAATTCACTAATCTTTTCAAAAGTTATGGAACGGAAACCATTTTTCAAAGTTGGAAAAGGGCCATAACTCCAAAAATAATTGGTGGATTTTACCCTAAATCCAACTTGACATACATTTTATGATTATATACCTGTGTATAAAATTTGAATCCAATACACTAATCTTTCAAAAGATATCGAACGGAAACCATTTTTCAACATTGATAAAGGGCCGTAACACCAAAATAATTGGTGGATTTTATCCTAAATCAAACTTGACCTATATTTTATAATCATATGCTTGTGTATAAAATATGAATCCAATTCACTAATCTTTTCAAATGTTATGGGACGGAAACCATCTTTCAAAGTTGAAAAGGGCCATAACTCCAAAAATAATTGGTGGATTTTACCCTAAATCCAATTTGACATATATTTTATGATTATATACCTGTGTATAAAATTTGAATCCAATACACTAATCTTTTCAAAAGATATCAAATGGAAACTATTTTTCAACTATTTTTCAACATTGATAAAGGGCTGTAACTCCAAAAATAATTGGTGGATTTTACCCTAAATCAAACCTGACCTATATTTTATAATTATATGCTTGTGCATAAAATATGAATCCAATTCACTAATCTTTTCAAATGTAATGGAACAGAATCCATTTTTCATAGTTGAAAAGGGCCATAACTCCAAAAATAATTGGTGGATTTTACCCAAAATCCAACTTGACTTACATTTTATGATTATATACCTGTGTATAAAATTTGAATCCAATACACTAATCTTTTCAAAAGATATCGAATGGAAACCATTTTTCAACTATTTTTCAACATTGATAAAGGGCCGTAACTCCAAAAATAATTGGTGGATTTTACCCTAAATCAAACTTGACCTATATTTTATAATTACATGCTTGTGTATAAAATATGAATCCAATTCACTAATCTTTTCAAAAGTTATGGAATGGAAACCATTTTTCAAAGTTGGAAAAGGGCCATAACTCCAAAAATAATTGGTGGATTTTACCCTAAATCCTACTTGACATACATTTTATGATTATATACCTGTGTATAAAATTTGAATCCAATACACTAATCTTTCAAAAGATATTGAACGGAAACCATTTTTCAACATTGATAAAGGGCCGTAACACCAAAATAATTGGTGGATTTTACCCTAAATCAAACTTGACCTATATTTTATAATCATATGCTTGTGTATAAAATATGAATCCAATTCACTAATCTTTTCAAATGTTATGGGACGGAAACCATTTTTCAAAGTTGAAAAGGGCCATAACTCCAAAAATAATTGGTGGATTTTACCCTAAATCCAATTTGACATATATTTTATGATTATATACCTGTGTATAAAATTTGAATCCAATACACTAATCTTTTCAAAAGATATCAAATGGAAACTATTTTTCAACTATTTTTCAACATTGATAAAGGGCTGTAACTCCAAAAATAATTGGTGGATTTTACCCTAAATCAAACTTGACCTATATTTTATAATTATATGCTTGTGCATAAAATATGAATCCAATTCACTAATCTTTTCAAATGTAATGGAACGGAAACCATTTTTCAAAGTTGAAAAGGGCCATAACTCCAAAAATAATTGGTGGATTTTACCCAAAATCCAACTTGACATACATTTTATGATTATATACCTGTGTATAAAATTTGAATCCAATACACTAATCTTTTCAAAAGATATCGAATGGAAACCATTTTTCAACTATTTTTCAACATTGATAAAGGGCCGTAACTCCAAAAATAATTGGTGGATTTTACCCTAAATCAAACTTGACCTATATTTTATAATTATATGCTTGCGTATAAAATATGAAACCAATTCACTAATCTTTTCAAATGTTATGGAACGGAAACCATTTTTCAAAGTTGAAAAAAGGCCATAACTCCAAAAATAATTGGTGGATTTTACCCAAAATCCAACTTGACCTGTGTATAAAATTTGAATCCAATACACTAATCTTTTCAAAAGATATCGAACGGAAACCATTTTTTAACTACTTTTCAACACTGATGAAGGGCCATAACTCCAAAAATAATTGGTGGATTTTACCCTAAATTGAACTTGACCTATATTTTATAATTATATGCTTGTGTATAAAATATGAATCCAATACACTAATCTTTTCAAAAGTTGTGGAACGGAAACCATTTTTCAAAGTTGAAAATGGGCCATAACTCCCAAAATAATAAATGGATTTTATTCTAAATCGAACTTGACCTACATTTTATGATTATATACCTGTGTACAAAATTTCAATCCAATACACCAATCCTTTCAAAAGATATCGCACGGAAACCATTTTTCAAAGTTGAAATTTTTTCAAAGTTGAAAAGGGCCATAACTCCCAAAATAATTGGTGGATTTTACCCTTAATCGAACTTGGCCTACATTTTTTGATTATATACCTGTGTATAAAATTTCAATCCAATATACCAATCCTTTGAAAAGATATCGCACGGAAACCAAAAGTGTTACGTACGGGACGGGATGGACGTACGTACGGACAGCAGTGATACTATATGCCCCCTCATTGAAATTGGCGGGGCATAAAAACAGGAAATGTCAAATCCTGTTTTCTGGGAAACATAAGAAAACTACTCCAAAATGTCATCTGCTGAAACTTTTACCCAGAATGCTAAGGGTTAACATACATGACATACCTCACACTGTGAGACAAAATCTCACAGAATTTGGTCCTTCTGGACCCCATTTCTCATAAGATTTTCAAATCTCACAGAATTTTCATACCATTTAATAAGCTACTTTTTGAAGAACAAGAAATAAACCACACATTAGCATGGCTATCCCAAGCTTAATTCATTAAAATAATGGCTTTTAACTTATTTATATAAGCTTGAAAGTGATTTTCATAATAATCTCACAGAATTTCATCAAATCTCCCCTGAAAATTTGCAAAATCTCACAGATGTCTGTCAACAGCTAATGGCATGTATGGGTTAATAATTATTGAACTAGTTGCTTTTTATGTACTTTTCAACTAGTCTCAGGAGGTTAATGAGACTATAGTATGTGTGTGTGTGTGTGGGGGGGGGGGGGGGTGTGTGGAAGGTAGTGGGGGTGGGGGGGTGGAACTATATGCAATTTTAATGCCCACCTAGGGGTTTTTCAACACAAATTTGTGACTCATGGGTAGGGAAGTAGACAGCCAATTTTCAAAAATATCTAATTGCCCAAGGTAATCCCACCACGCCACCACCCCCTCCGGGAAAAACATTGATAGGAGCATTAAGTTCTTACATTCTAAAGATATTTTTATTACGGGTCTTTAATCCTGGACCTGTGTCTGCTTTTTTGGAAACTTATCTACAAACCTGTTTTCATTTCTTGCAAGAGACTGTTTTAATCTCACTAACTCTTTTGCAACTGACTTCATTTCCTCATTTGTCTTCAAAAGCTGTGAAATATATAAAAAAGCAAAAAGTTCTGATGATAAGACTAAAACTAAGGTAACAAGTTCCTAGAAGAGATTATCAGACAGTTTTGTGGACTGGGGACCCAACATTCTATTCAACAAAACTTTGATCCAGTATATCACTTCCCTCCAAGTGTCAATTAGTCAATCCATGCTTTCAGGAGAAACTGAGCTTGAAAAAAACAACAAAAAAACAAGAAAACAAAAAAAACAAAAAAAACAACAACAAAAAAACAAACAAACAAAAAAAACAAAAAAAAAAACCAACAACAAACAAACTAACAGTTACATGAAATTACTTGAAATTCTAAGTCTTTGACCTTGAGCTCAAGGTTGCTTATGGGCTAGCATTTGCACTGAATAAAATGCTAGACCAGATCTAACACAGCTCATCAACAAGATCTATTTAAGCATAATGTGACAAAGTGTTTTTGTGCATTTTTTCTTTTTTACTTTTCTGATGAGTGTATTAATTGCCTCGTAGGGAATTAGCTAATTGAATAACAGACAACTAGTATCTACAAATCAATAACGGCAAAGTCCCAAATAACGTTTCCACATTTTTATTTTTGTTATTTGTTTACAAATCAATAATGGCGAAGTCCCAAATAACATTTCCACATTTTTATTTTTGTTATTTTTTTCTTTGTATTTTTCCACATATACAATACAATGTTTACAGTTTATTCCCACATGTGAAAATTGTTCTTGGCAATGACCAACAGGCCACTGCCTATTTCCAAAACTTGTAAAGTTACATTATTTTAGTGTCCACACAAACTCAAGAAAATGATCTACTGGACTTATGTTAGTCCAGGCAAAAGATTTAAACTCTCAATCTGGATGCATGAATTATGACTGCTTGACAAGGCCCTCTACTAATTTTCTTTGGGCCAGTCAAACGGATTGTCTCTTAGCAACCAAACTTAAGCACCAACCAAAGTTTGCACTTTACATTGAACTGTCACTCAAGACTTAGTTAGCAGAATTTGACATTTGATTATTTGACCATTCTGTCCTCATAAAAGATTGACTTACTAGAATTAACTCTTACAATTTTCACACATACCAGTGAATGAATTTTTTAGTTTGTACCCTTTATAAGGAAAAGACCTGATAATGCACACATTTAGCACAGTCACATATTACAAATATTAGATGATATGAAGTCTTGATTTTCCCAACAAAGAATGCAAAACAATAGTTGTATGTATTTGGTTATTACAAATTAAATTATTGTGCATCTGTTTACTGAATGTACAAAGCTCTTTTTTATAGTTTAGCCTACTGTTTAGGAATGAGACATTTTCTCTTAATGAAAAACTTGAAATATTTTATTAAAATTAAAATGGAAGTCAAATTTCACTGAATTAAAATGTCATGCAAATTTTCCCTGTTACAGTATAGTAGATCTTTAAAAATTCTGATGTAAAAGTGTAAGAAGAAAAGTCTAAATCTGTGACCTTGATTTCCATCAAAGCAGGGATGAACATGAACTTGATTTCCATCAAAGCAGGGATGAGCATGATACTGTATAAAATTTATGGACCAATATCTACCATTAGGCCAGTTGTGAACTTAATCCTATAAAGAGTTTGGGTAAAATGACTACTTAAAAACTCTATTCAGATTAACCCATTTTAATCAGGATAAAAGGAGTAATCAGCAAACAGTGCAGATCCAGATACGATGCCATAGAATGTGGAATCTGATCAAAGTCTCCACTGTTTGCAAATAGTTTACCCATTTTTTCTCTAGGAATGTCTAAATCACATAGCATGTCCTATCTAAAACTGATATATGACTCTTCCAATATATAGTGTAGGGGGAGCTTATTTAGTCTAGGGATATTAAACAGATCCCTCAACAGACTGTGTGAATACCTAGGATGCTTTGTATACTGCGCTCTTTGTATAATTTACAGTTTTACAAGCAGCCTGGATCATATGATGCCTTCATGACAAAACATCTCACAACTCCAGATAAAGTGCTTTTTCTCAAGCAAACAGCATTGGTATTTTTTTTATTTCTCAATGAAAACATATGTTGTAGGTAATTATTATTGAAGCACCACACTGAGGCACTTGTAATGAGTACACATAATGTATGCTTTTGTGGAGAAATAAGAAAATTAGTTAGCTTTTACCTCCTCATATCTGGAGCTAAGACATGGAATACACTGTCAAGACTCTCCTGCTTTCTTTAAACTTCTTTTCACTATGAAAACAGTTTGAAAGATCTAAGTGAGCAAAGCTCACATACCCCCGGCCATAGCTGTCTTTCATTTACCATTGCATGGAAGAGATTGGCAAAAGAAATCAATCTCAGCATCTTGGTTTTCTCTTATACAACATATATACTTCACCACTGTCAGCGTGTACAAAAACTTTGAAGACTGGCTTTTATAGCAGGTGAGAAATATGTGATGGATTTTATGAGAAGAAAGAAATGTGGACAAATCAAGGGAAAGGTAAGCAAGAGGATGCTGATTCTGTGTTACACAATACAACAAATCAAACCTAATGTTTGTATAACCTGGTCTTATAGTTCCTGAGAAATCTTTTGACACAAATTTCACTGTTTTACACTTGAGTGACAGATGGAAAAAGGAAAACAATTGAAGACCCTAGCTCTCATAGGACCTGAGAAATATGTGACTAAAACTTTTACTGGAGAGAAAGAAAATGGACAAATGAAGGGAATGGTAAGCATGAGGATGCTGATTCTGTCTTACACAATACAAGAAGTCATACCCAATGTTTGTACCAAATTTTAAAATCCTAGGTGCAGCAGTTCTTGAGCAATCTTTGACACAAATTTTCATATTACATTGGAGTGGAAGATGGAAAACAAGGAAAAGGCAAAATAAATTTCAGCAACATGGGCCCAGTTGTTCAAAGCATCGTTAGCTTAACGAGCTCGTTAAGGGTCATTTCGTTAACTGTTTTAGCGTATTCAATACACAATATTCTGATATTTTTTTCTGAAAAAATATGAGTAGCTTTTGCACTGCAAAAGCTAGTCACATTTTTTTCAGCAAAAAATTTCAGCATATTTGCATATCACTTGTTGTAAATTTTAACGAATCATTAACTAACGACATCGTTAGTTTTGAACAACTGGGCCATGGTTTTCTTTTACACAATATACAAGTACCTCAACCTTCTGTAGGTGTATACAGAATTAATTTGAAGACTCTGACTCTCATAGGAGGTGAGAAATATGTGATGGAAAAGTTTACTTGAGAGAAAAAAAGGACAAATAAAGGGAATGATAAGCATGAAGATGTTGATTCTCTCTTACACAATACAACAATCCATACCCAATGTTTGTAGATTCTCTCTTACATAATACAACAATCCATACCCAATGTTTGTACCAAATTTCAAAATCCTAGGTGCAGTAGTTCCTTAGAAATCTTTGACACAAATTTCCCTATGCATTACATTGGAGTGAGAGATGGAAAATGAAAAAATAGGAAAAAAGAAGGCAAAATATGTTTCAGCATCATGATTTTATTTTACACTATATACTTCAACCCTCAGTAGGTGTACACAAAATTTTAAGACTCTGACTCTTACAGGAGCTGAGAAAGGTGTGACAAAAAATTTACTTATGAGAAAGAAAACATGGACAAATAAACATGAGGCTGCTGGTTCTCTCTTACAACAAGTCATATCCAATGTTTCTACCAAATTTTAAAATCCTAGGTGCAGTAGTTCTTGAGAAATCTTTGACACAAATTTCCCTATGCATTGCATTGGAGTGAGAGATGGAAAAAAGGACAAAAAAAGAAAGCAAAATAAATTTCAGCAATGTGGTTTTCTTTTACACAATATTCTTCAACCCTCTATATGTGTATACAAAATTTGGAGATGCTGGCTCTCATAGGAGCTGAGAAATCTGTGACGAAAAATTCAACTGGAGAGAAAGAAAATTGGACAAATAAAGGTAATGATAGGCATGAGAATACTAATTCTCTCTTACACAATATAACAAATCATACCCAATGTTTGTACCAAATTTCAAAATCTAGGTGCACTAGTTCCTGAGAAATCTCTGACAAAAATAGTTTACACACAGACAGACACACAAACACTGTTACAGAAAAGACAAAAATAAAACTGCAAGCCATGCACCATGCCCTGCCACACAGGGACATATTCCCTATGCACTTCTGTAGTATAAGGGCTGAAAACAATCTAAGTTAAACATGAAGAGAAGCAATAAACAGTTATTTCAGAACTCCAAAAAAAAACACAAAAAAAAAAAAACACAAAAAGTCTAAGTTAAAAATGCAATAAACAGTGATAAAAAATAATTTCAGGATTCTGAAAAAAACAATATGCATATCTTCAGACCATCCTAAAAGCATGTGTAAAGTTTCAAAAGGATCGGCCTGAAACTGTAGGAGGAGTTGCGAGTACAAGGTACATACTCCCTATACATTTCTGTAGTATTAGGGCTCGAAAAAAGTCTAAGTTAAAAATGAAAAAAATGTAATAAAAAATAATTTCAGGATTCTGAAAAAACAATATGCGTATCTTCAGACCATCCTAAAAGCGCCTGTAAAGTTTGAAAAGGATTGGCCTAAAACTGTAGGAGGAGTTGCGGGCAAACGAATGGTGGGGGCGCTGACGGACGGACAGACAGACAGACAGACGGACGGACGGACACTCAAAATTTCAGAGGGTATAACATAATACCCCGCCACTTATTTGGTGGCGGGGCATAAAAACTATATACCCCCTACATACTTTGTATGCTGGGGGTATAAAAAATACTGAGAGTCATTAGGATTAGAGTTTGCATTTGACCTGAATGAAGGAGGTATAGAAGTTAGGCTTTTCATATTTATTTCCCTTTTATATCTTTTCTTAAAAGTATTTATGTGGAGTCACCATCCAATAATAATCAGCACAGTCATGATTAATAAGTCCAAACAAACAAAATTTCAACATGCAAAATTTAATTTAATTCTTGTCATGCTTAATAAATTAAGATGCCACACCCACTTCTAACTGTCAGCCAATCAGATTACTTGATCCAGATTGTTGATATAAATTCACATACTGAATGAAAAACAGTGCACATCTATTGACTGTGTTGGGGTTTAACGACACGTCAACCCTTGTGAGTCATTTTGTGTCGTCTCCCAGAGAATTTGGGGAGAAAAGAGATGGATAGTAGAAGAGATGAAAGAGAGGAACAGGGAAGCAAAAGGAACAGGAATGAAAGTGAAGAAACAGAAGAAATAAAAACATCCCCCTCTACCCTTACCTGCTACAAGGATAGCAGACCTTGCCCAAATGTAAGCCAATATCAGCTGGATGCCCCAGTGACGTAAGATACACGACACATTCATACCACCCAACCACCCCCACAGTGCACATCCAGATCAGTTGGCTTCTGATCTGGATCTATACTGTTTGCAAATTAAATGGATCAATTTGTGTTTCAGGTCTCTTTCAACAGTGCTTCAGACTTTCAGTTGTATTTAAAAGGTGATATGGTGATAGTTAAAGGTTCTGTACAATGAAGCATCATAAGCTGTTTTCCACTTCTAAATTGATTTGATTTGCAAACATCATGTTTCTATGTCAGGAATGCCTTGGTCATGCAGAGGTTTCTCTGAAAAGGTTGCTCAACTTTTTTGGAAATCATTTCCTTAGAAGATAATCTGGTGAAAATAAGAACTAGTATGTGCAGTCGATGGCGCGCAATAGCAAATCCCAAGGTATGTTGCTAATGATGCTAATAGCATGACAGACGGATGGAAGGGTCACGCCCGTACCTGAAATGTCCGCAAAGAAGGTTATATTCCGCATGGAAAATTGCGGACATTTACCTGCGGAGGTCTGCGGAGTATTGGGACGCTTTGTCCGCAAGTCTACGCAAGCTGGAAATTTTTTCTGTGCGGACGTCCGCAATATTTCCATATGCAGGTCCGCAGTTGTCCGCAGAGAGGTCCGCGGAAGTCTGCGGACATCAGTGCGGACATCTGCGGACATCTTTGCGGACGTCTATGCAGACGTCCGCATGGATTGGTGCGGATGTCCGCATGGATTGGTGCGGACGTCCGCATGGATTGGTGCGGATGTCCGCATGGATTGGTCCGGACGTCCGCATGGATGGGTGCGGATGTCTGCGGACGTCCGCATGGATGGGTGCGGACATCCGCAGGGCCAGAGGATCTGTTAGAGTTGCTCCCCCTGCTGTGTAATAACCTGTTGATCATATGTGGTATTACATGATCATATGCCGTGTGACTTAGTTTTTAATGTTTGCTCTGCATAATTATTCATTATGCAAAAACTATAGCTGTTCACAAAATTAGAACATGCAATTAAGATTTACTGCTGAAGACATCTCTGACTTCATGTAATAATTAGTTGTTTATAAACTTAACAGATTTCCAAGCAAATACAACTGATCATTTTGTATGTGGTTCAAGTTACTGGGAAGGGTCCCAAAATTTGAATAATGATGCAGTACAATTAAGATTTGGTGCAGTTAAAGTTTGGTTGGATAAGAAAGATTTGGTGTATTATAGCCAGTGTGTGTACTATAGCCACTTGCATATATGTCAAAATAGCTGAATGAATTCATTGAAACTGTAAGAATAATAAAGCAGGATATTCTACCATTATTCTTCTTTTTTAATAATGTACCATTTTATCAATCAATGTCTTTTACAAGTAGTGAGTTTATTTTTACAATTAAGAAAAAAACAAAACCAACTTACTTTGCTTTCAAAATACATCCTGACTGTCACAGTGTTTGGAATCCTAATTTCAAATTTTATAGCGTATTGATACATTTTTTGCAATTTATGAAACTGAGTCAAAACAATGTTACATTTGTGTACCATAACACTTTTCTGGTAAATTAATTTGAACCAAATAAAAGTGCAGGCCTAAATTTCATTACTGTTGGTTAATTGTTTACAATTTAAAATGGTACTATTTTGTGTGTGTGTAAGGTTACTGTGTGTACATTGCCTGACATTCTTACCCATTTATTGTTCAAAATGTGTATGACAATATTTCAGAAGTCCGCAGATGTCCGCAAGAATTTTTGCGGACATATGCAGTTTTCTTCAATGCCTAATCTTTTCTAAGTCCAAAATGTCCGCTCAAGTCCGCAACAAAAAAATACAAAGTCAGAATTTTACACAAGCTTTTGCGGACGTCCGCAGGCTAACTTGCATAGAGCTGCGGACGTCCGCAAAAAGATAGCCCCAGCTGATACGGAAAAATGTCCGCAAAAGTCCGCAGGCTTTGACAGAGGCACGGACATCTGCGGATTTGTAGCGGACATCAGCGGACATACGCCAACTTCCGCAATGATTTACGCGGAAGTCCGCATATGTCCGCAGCATATGCCAGACCTGTTGCGGACATTTCAGGTACGGGTGACAGGATGGATGGACAAAATGGCTTGCTCTCGAACACCCTTACCATGACGGGAGGTCATGTAGCAAGTCTGGTTAAATTCAACCCAGTGGTTTAGGAGGAGATAGTGTGATGGACAGATGACGGACAGACAGAAGGATGAATGCACTGAAAAATTAATGTTGGTCTTACACACCTTTACCATGAGAGGAAGTGATGTAGCAAGTTTGTTTGAATTCTGCCCAGTGGATTAGGAGATAGCGTGACAGACAGATGCATAGAAAAATAGTGTTGCTTTCGCACACCCTTACCATGAGGGGAAGTGATGTAGCAAGTTTGTTTGAATTCCGCCCAGTGGTTTAGGGGGAGATAACATGACGAACAAATGGATGGATGATGGATGCACAGAAAAACAATGTTGCTCTTGCACACTCTTACCATGTGGGGAAATGATGTAGCGAGTTTGGTAGAATTCCGCCCAGTGGTTTAAGAGGAGATAACGTGACAGACAGATAGACAGACAGATGGACGGGCAGAGGGTTGGATGGTCAGTCAGTCAGACGGACCGACGGATGGAGGCGTTCACAATATCCCCATCACCTTTTTAAAAAAAGCTATGGGGATAAAATAGTACTCATTTGTTATCTCCTATTTTTGTCATAAGTATATAGGTAAGCTAACAATTTAGCTGCAAAGTGAAATTTACCTTCTGACACTGGATCATGAAATACAGGTGACATTGACCTACATTTGATGAGAGTTCATTCTTGGTGTCATTCTCATGGAACCAATATCCCAAGTACATCATTTAGCCATCAAATTGCTACAAGCTTCAAAAATTGCTAGACCATGAAATACAGGTCACCATGACCATCAACTCATGACACTGAAATCAATGTCATACAGCTGTCTGATCTATGACTTACTGTGTTTAGATCATGTTATTTGCATCACAGAAATGCATAAAACTGTTTACAAATGTGTCCTTGATTTTGACCTCTATCACCACCCTGGTGCATGAACCCTGGAGTCTGTAGCTATTGAATCAAACAAGACCTTCCAAGGCACCCAAGCTCCAAATATAAATGAGTGCTAACATGCGATTCAGCTGATATATAAACATTTAAAACATGTACGCAGGCTTTCAAGTGTCCTCCACAGAAAAAGAAGGGATAAAGTAGGGCTCAAAATTTTGAAAAAATGGGGCAAGAGTAGGAATTTTAATCATGAAAAGTAGTATAGTAGGATGTTCTGTGTGTTTTCAGACTTAAAAAAAGATATAATAGCAAACCAAGTTTTCTCTGGACAATAACACTACATTACCATGGAAAGGAAATACCAAAATAAATGTTCCAATAAAGGAGTTACAACTACAGTAAAAAATATTTTATTTATAAGCTTTGTGGTTGCTCAGATTAAGTTGATCTGGTTCTTACAAATTCTGAGCTAGCCAAGCGAGTGAGGAAAAAAATTACAATTTTTGGTCTCTTCAAACATTTTTGGTCTCTTCAAACATTTTTGGACTAAAAAGTAGGGACAGTTGGGCATTTTCAGAAAAAAAAGTAGAGAAAAGTAGGAGCACAAAAAAAAAAAAAAAAAGTAGGAAAATGTAGGAATACAAATGTAGTAGGAAAAGTAGAGCCCGCTTGAAAGCCAGTGTACATATAAAAACTAAAAAAATAATGCAGTGTGACTTTAACAGGAATGGGAATGCAGACAACCCAGGTCACTACAATAATTCTACTTGATTTTTGTACAGGCAAACTTAAAATATAGTTGATACTTGCCTGAATATTTAGGTGGCGATCAGACTTGTTCTTCAGTTCATGCTCCGATATATGTCTGTGACCTCTACTGTGACCCTGAGAACTATGACCTTGAGCCTCATGTCTATGTACTAGCTCACTCAGCTTTCCTGTAAGTAGATTAGGGAAACTTATTGTCACAAATCTATACAAAATCTGTTTATTTGGACAATGTCAGGCTAAAAGGTGTCCTTGAAGCATTTGCAGACACTGAAGGCTCAAGTCCTGCACAACCATGAAATCTAACCATGGCGTCCACTTTAGGCTTACAAGATCACCAGATAGTGTATGATTTTATTAGCAGAAGGCAAAACCTGTGATGGGACGGTCTACTGTCTACTTGAATATCAAATGAAGACCTGTCATGTAATTAGATGTTGATGGTTTGGTGTTTTACATCTCCATGGCAGCTTATCTCCTCAACCACAGCACCTTGTTGTGAATAGAAATATACTGAGGGGATATCTGGTTGCCCTGAGGGGAACTGGAAATCATGTGGACACCAAGGTGTGTGAACCGGCTGAACCAAATTTACTCTTTCCAAATATCAATAAAAACATCGCAGACACTGCATGATACCCTGCCACCGCAGGGTAACAAAACATGTTGAGAACATGTGAGACAGCTCCAAATTTGCACGGC
Organism: Anodontia alba; assembly: GCA_964016985.1. Lineage (NCBI taxonomy): Eukaryota > Metazoa > Mollusca > Bivalvia > Lucinida > Lucinidae > Anodontia > Anodontia alba. Next base: position 47,863,008 of record OZ024821.1, read on the forward strand.
AAACTTCCGACAGGCCGCCTTAGTCTTAGTTATAGGCAACCTATTCCATTCCCTACAGGATGCCTATAGAGAACTCCAGCAGGCAGATCCCAGTACACCATAACCTCTTTATAACACTTTTGTTGGGGTCCATAGCATATACCGTGTTAGTTAAACAACCGTGTTATATCCAAACAAAAATGTATAGATTATATTGAAAAATGACCATTAGTCATTTTTCAATATAATCTATACATTTTTGAGATCCATCTTGAACCATGTTATACCTAAAACCGTGTTATAGCAAACCGTGTTATAAAGAGGTTGTAGTGTATTTTTTTGTATGGGAAGATGGCTCTGCTTGATGGGTAATAACTCTACCAAAAAGTTGGTGTACTGTAACCTCAAAACAAAATTTGCTGTGTCACGTCAGAGTCTTAACGGGTACTGGTGAAATCTGTAGGAGGAGTTAGTCTAAAAGCAAGTGAGGATGCTTTAATAAATAAATACAGATCAAACTTTAGTTAAGATGATGTCACACCTGCCCCTATCCCCACGCCAAAAAATTAATGTTTATTTCAGGTAGAAGAAATTAATATAGGAATTTCATCGAAAGCATATGCATTTTCTCATATGATGCATGAGAAGTTGTGCTTTAAAGGTACCCACAGTCTATACACTTTCATAAAATCTGAGATATGTAAATGTCAAAGTTAAAGTGGAAAAAATAACAAAAATAAATTTAAATATTATATCCAACCACATGCATTAAGTCTGCAGACCCTGGACAAAACATGTGCAAAGTTTCAAAAAGACAGGTATAAAATTGTATGGGGAATTGCAATCACCATTGTATATACATCTGAGGTCAGAAAAAGTTCACTACTGAAGTAGAAAAAAGTGACAAAAATTAATGCAAGGATTATATCAAAAGCATGCTCATCCAGACTATGAAGAAAACATGTGCAAAGTTTCAAAAAGTTTGGTACAAAATTGTATGAGGAGTTGTGCTCACCGGGTATCCACTATCTGTATGGGTGAAAAGTGACCATTCACAATGTAGAAAAATTGAAAAATATAACCTAACAATTATATCCAAACCACATGCACTGATCCTCATACCATGAAGAAAACACATGCAAAGTTTATGAACTGTAAGAGGATCGAGTTGTGCTGACATTAGACACTCAGGGTAAATGCTGACGGATGGACGAATGGATGACTGGAAAAACGGACAAAAACTTACACGCCAAAGTCGCCCTGCTAAAGCAGGTGTGACAATAACGCTATGAAAATTTGGTGTAGTGTAACCTGGCTGCAATTCTCCACATCTTCTTTCTATCCCATCACGAAAACACGCCTATATAATTTTGACCCCCTGAAACCCCACTTTTATATAGTAAAACTGGGGTTTACAGGGGTATATATTATTTTTCCTATTTCTGCTCAAAACATAGATTGTTGGTACTCGTTAGAACCGCCTCGACGAGGCGGTTCTAATGAGTACCCACAATCTATGTTTTGAGCAGAAATATGAAAAATATCAGAATTTTTTATCTGGAAATTTTCCCGTTTTTGGGTTGTAAAATTTTCAATATATTTGAATAGGCGTGTTTTCGTAATGCAACAACATACAAATAATATGAATTTAATAAGTGCTACCTATATCCGTGCATCCAAATTATCATTACATACTTCATTATAGGTGGGTTGGCCAGATCTAACTGAATTGATTTCAGACCATGCTTGACTTATGAATCCACTGCATGAATTGCTAAAAATAATGTCCAAGTCAACAATATTTCAGTAGTTTAGAGACATTGCCTCCAAATTTGTGGGACTTTTATCTGACCCGACTACATGAATTCGGGTCATGCTTAGTTACAAGCAGCTCTGCCATGGAGGCTTTAGGCAGCCCATCTACAGTATTTTGCGGGCCCCGATGGGCGGGGGCCATGCTTTCTGAATACTAGTGTATGCCGGTAACAGGCACAACGACATAACTATCGTTCGCTACCTGAAATCCATTTTACTACTTCAGGATTTTTCCTAAAGACTTTTGCCCGTTTGTGCGTTTTTTGTCTTTGTTTGTTTTTGGTCCTTTTTTTGTGAGTCTACACATTATGAAAAGCAGAAAAAAAAAAAAAACATAAAAATAATAACAATTTACATGATTTAAAACGAGTCGAACAAACACATTACTGTGTCGAAGTTTTTCAGATTAAAAGAGCGTACAATCTATGTGTTATCAAAAAAATCTATATCAAAGTGTACCTTATGCACTAAACGAATCATGCTTAGCTTATAAAGAGACTGAGAATGGATAAAAATAAAATTCAAAGTGGAGAAAAAATTCAAAATGGCGGCGATCACAAATTTTGTAAGCTGACGTCATGAGTCACATGATTCAACCCCCTGTAATTGGAATACTTGGCGTTATTCGCTGTTTTGATGCTATTGTCAGCATGGCCGCCACGTCAATAGTCTCTGTCAAATCATGGAACGCTTATTGTTTTTCAGGATAAGCACGGAACCACCAAAGCGTTTGTTGGACCAGTACATTTGTGGTCACACACATCACTGGTCACATAGTTAGTCTATAGTAGTGCATGTGCACGCCGAACCGCTTCGCAGTTTGGGTTGGACGCACTTATAATAGCTTGATCAAAGAAAACTATGGAAGGAATAAGCTGGAAAAGAAATCAAGCTTGAGTAACAAGGTGCTTCCAATGAGTACCCACAACATACATTTTTGTGGAGAAATACAACATTAACCTTAATAATGGGACACAATAACCCATTTCCATACAAATCCTAAAATTTTGATGTCCATTTTACTAGCTGGCATTGTGCCTAAAACCTGATAGGCTGAGTAGCAGACAGTGTTTGTTTGTGTTGAGGTTTTATGGCCCAGACAACCCAATGGGGTCATGTTGAGTGCTGTCAGTTTACCTAACCAGACTTTTACTGGGCACGCTAAATCCTCTAAGTGGTTAACCAGTATTGTGCACATTCTATCGCCAGAAACTGACAACTGCCCTTCTTGAATCAGCAGAAGGGAAAGAATGACAGTAGAAAATATTTCATGATCAAATCTCTACAAAAGAATGTGGCCCACCCGGCGGGGTCGAACCCGCAACCTCCTGATCACAAGTCCGACGTGCATCCAACTGAGCCACTGAGGCCGGCAGCAAAGAATGTAGACCCTGATTAGATGCCCCACTTTGCAGAATCTGATCTGTTTGCTCAGGCCTGTCTGTCCCAATACTTTGGGTAAATCTGACAAGAAAACTACTTACGATATTTACCCCCTTTTATCTGGAGCTACGTAAGAAACATTAAAATATACCTGAAACAGACAATAAACTTCTGCTTTTGCTTGTTTATGAGTTTTTATCATGAATGGCCACAGGTACAAAGGCATTTTATCACAGCCATAAAACAGGTTTTGTACTGATATATTACTACCTTAAGCCAGTTTATTTCTCTCCAAAAGATAATCATACTTTGCAAGTCTGAAGTGTAAACAGTGCAACCTAACTGCGACATGAAATTAAGTTAATATTAAGCCTCCACACGACAGCCTGTCTTATGGTATAATAACAAAACCTGTCTCATTACCAGAGCTCCAGAAAGTACTGAGATCTTTTTGTTTCTCCATGAAAATATATGTATTAGGTACTCAAGGTACTCATTTGAAGCATCTAGATGAGGTGCTTCTAATGTGTACCTGCAACACAATAATATTATGTTTCAGTGGTAATATAAGAAAAATATAATATGGATAACACTCTTATCTGGAGCAATCACATAAGTAATAACAAACAAGAGGACCATGATGGTCCTATATCAATCACCTGAGCAAACAGCTTTGCATATTTACTGTTGAAGTTTCAGCCAAGTTCACTACTCTAAGATTTTTGTATAAATTTTATAGCCCTGCTCCCCAGCGGCAATGTTTTTTTCACGCATCATGGCTTGAACTGAATCTTGAAAGAGGGTCACCAAAAGAACATTTCTGCCAAGTTATATTGAAATTGGTCCAGTGGTTTCTGACAAAAAGATTTTTAAAGTGTTTTATATAGCTATATAGGGAAAATAAGCTCGACACCCTAACGGCCATGTTTTTTGACGAGTCATGACAGCTTGAACAAACTTGGTAGAGGGTCATCAAAGGAACATTACTGCCAAGTTATACTGAAATCGGTTCAGTGGTTTCTGACAAGAAGATTTTTAAACTGAGTTGGGGTTTAAAACACGCCAACCCTTGTGGGTCATTTTGTGTCGTCTCCCAGAGAAAGGGAGAAAAGAGATAGAAGAGATAGTAGAAGAGATGAAAGAGAGGAACAGAGAAGAAAGAGGAACAGGAATGAAAGTGAAGAAACAGAAGAAATAAAAACATTTCCCCTCTACCCTTACCTGCTACAAGGATAGCAGGCCTTGCCAAACTGTAAGCCAATATCAGTTGGACTCCCCGGTGATGTAAGAGAAGAAAATTTCTATTTAGATATATAGGGAAAATAAGCCCCACCCCTAGCAGCCATGTTTTTTGACAAATCATGATTGCTTGAACAATCTTGGTAGAGGGTCACCAAAGCAACATTCCTGCCAAGTAATATTGAAATCGGTCAGGTGGTTTCTGACAAGAAGAATTTTAAAGTTTTCAATACAGATATATACGGAAAATAAGCCCCGCCCCCTGGCAGCCAAGATTTTTGACATATCATTAGGGCTTGAACAATCTTAGTAGAAGTTCACCAAAGCAACATTCCTACCAAGTTACATTGAACTCGCTCGAACGGTTTCTTATGAGAAGATTTTTGCGGTTTTCTATATAGATATATAGGGTAAATATGCCCTGCCCCCTAGAGGCCATGTTTTTTGATGAATCATGACGAATCGAACAAGCTTAGTAGAGGGTTACAAAAGAAACATTCCTGCAAATGTTATATTGAAATCGGTCCAGTGGTTTCTGACAAGAAGATTTTTAAAGTTTTCTATATAGATATAGGGAAAATAAGCCCCGCCTCCTTTTTTTGGCCATGTTTTTTGACAAATCATGATGGCCTGTACAATTTTGGTTGAGGATCACCAAGGAAACATTTTTGGCAAGTTAAATTGAAATCGGTCCAGTGGTTTCTGGCAAGAAGATTTTTAAAGTTTTCTATACAGATATATACAGATTTATCATATGACTTCGCTGTTATTCAGTGGCTAACGTCATGTTATAAAAATCGTATGACCACATGTTACATAACACTTTGGCGGGAAAAAGTCCCAATACTTTGGGTAAATCTGACAAGAAAACTACTTACGATATTTACCCCCTTTTATCTGGAGCTACGTAAGAAACATTAAAATATACCTGAAACAGACAATAAACTTCTGCTTTTGCTTGTTTATGAGTTTTGGCGGGAAAAAGTAATGTCATGACAATGTCCATGTCAACCATGGATTTTCTGTTGAATAAATGTCACCCTTAAAGGCATAAAATCCAATTTAAAAGGGTCATTTGATAAACAGAATCTTACACTCGTGGTCATTTCATATGAAATTTATGAAACTCGCCAAAGGCTCATTTCATAAATTTCATATGAAATGATTACTCATGTAAGATCCTCTCTATATAAGTTTTCTATATAGATATATGGGGAAAATAAGCCCCGCCCCCTGGCAGCCATATTTTTTGACGAATCATGACGGCTTGAACAATCTTGGTAGAGGGTTACAAAAGAAACATTCCTGCCGTGTTATACTGAAATCAGTCCAGTGGTTTCTGACAAGAAGATTTTTAAAGTTTTCTAAATAGATAATATAGGGAAAATAAGCCCCGCACCCCCTGGAGGCCATGTTTTTTGACAAATCCAAATGGCTTGAACAATCCATACAATTTTAGCTATTTTTGATCTACAAGTCACCCCGATGCTTTCTTACAAGTTTCGAGTCAACTGGCCTTTCGGTTCAGAAGAAACAAAAAATAGATTTTCAAGATGGTAGCAATGGCGGTTATCTTCGGAATTCCGATCAGAATGATTTTAGCTATGTTTGCTCTACAAGTCATCCCAATGCTCCCTACCATGTTTCAAGTCAATTGGCCTTTTGATTCAGGAGAAGAAGTGAACAATAGATTTTCAAGATTGCGGCCACAGCGGCAATCTTGGATTTCCGATCAAAACTAGTTTAGCTATTTTTAATCAACAAGTCACCCCGACACTTCCTGCCAAGTTTCGGGCCTTTTGGTTCAGGAGAAGAAGGGAAAAAAAGATTTTCAAGATGGCACCAAATGGCAGCCATTTTGGATTTCCAATCAGAGAGATTTTAGCTATTTTTGATCTACAAGTCACCCAGATGCTTCCTACCAAGTTTCAAGTCAATTGGCCTTCTGGTTCAGGAGAAGCATAGATTTTCAAGATGGCGGCATTTTGGATTTCTGATCGGGATGATTTTAGCTATGTTTGATCCTCAAGTCACCCTAATGCTTCCTACTAAGTTTCAAGTCAATTGGCCCAGGGGTGTAGGAGGAGTAGATTTTTAAAGCAAATTGTTGATGCCAAAAGACAGACTATGCACGATGGATGATGGACATGATCGATCACAATAGCTCACCTTGAGCATTTCATGCTCAGGTGAACTAAAAATCTTAAAAGTTGCCTTTTTAAACAAAGAACATTACAGATAGAAAATGTGAGTCTTGGTTTTATTGGGACTCTTCAGAAGCAGTAATGAAGTTTGAAACATTGCTTAGTATACATGAGCAGAACTCCATTCCTTAAAATTAACTACCACATGACAAAGATTGTCTTATGGTATAATAAGAAATCCTGTCTCATTACCTTAACAAGTCCATGTACTATGCAACCCGATGTTCCCAAAAACAGACAGTGAAAACATGGAGTTATTGAGGTCTACATTACAAGGGGGATTTTCAGAGTCTTGCAGTTTTTAAACAAGCTTTTCACTTTGTTTGATAATTCGAGTAATTAACCTTTTTACTGCACAAACCTGTGTTAATGTTCTTGATTATCCAAAATCTTCCTTATTTCCCATATTATATAGTGAAAAAACCATAGCTCTAGATAAGAAGGGGTATTAAGATAAATATTTTTTTATTTATCCATGAAAACATATGTTGTGAGTACTTATTAGAAGCATTTCTTCAAGGTGCTTCTAATGAGTACTACAATGTAAGCATGTTTTGTGCAGAAATAAGAAAAATATCAATTCATTATTGTTAACCCTTATCCTGCTATGAGAGTTACTGATCTGGATTTTTGAAAGGGATACCCTAACCTGAGCACCCATTATTTCCCTTGTTTCCCAGTGATTTAATTCATACTCGCACATTCGATGGACTGGCTTAATATTAACCCTGATCCTGCTGAACCCAGATATGCCTTGCCTTTGCAAACAGTGTAGATCCAGATCAGCTGGCTTCTTTAGAAGCTACACTGTTTGACATTAAGCATGTGACTTAACAACCGGGCTTGAGTAATCTGATTAGAAGTGGGCATGGCATCTTAACTCATTCAGTCTGACAAGGGTTCATATTAACAGATTAAACAGATTTCTTTAAATTTTAGGTTATATATGGTTAAGGAGTTAAGGTATCTGAACACCGTATTTGGCCTAATTATCACACTTTACACTTAAGATTTTTCAAAATTACTGTGAAAACCTGTGGTAAAATACTGGTACATGTGTATGTAGCTACCTACTAAGGATACACTTTAAAAAAAGATCAGTAAAGCACTTGTTTTCCCCCGATTTTCTTTATAAAAGCATATGTTGTGGGTAATCATCATTTGAAGTGCATCGACAAGTTGATGCAATTCAAATGAGTACCTACAACATATGCCTTTATAGAGAAGTAGACAAAACATACACAGACTTTAATCTGAATACTATGGAATGGCCTGACTGTGTGCTCTTATAGGAGTATGTGCGGTAATTAGATGGAATATGGTATTTTCGGTAAAAAGGGTATCCAAGCTTCAAAAGGCTAAAATCCATGGATGTGCTAGCCAATGCAGACCTTTGCTGCTGACATAAGACACTTAAAGACCCATTTTTTATATAGTTATATGAAATGACCCATGGCAGAAAACTTACCTTTGGACATGTGTGCCCAGTAAAGATTCAGACCAGCCTGTACATTCATGCAGTCTGATCAGAATCTGAACTGGCTACATTTTGAATGTCCAAGGATATATAAAGTTTCTTCATGTAGACAACGAAGACTGATCAAACTGCAAGATGTGCAGGCTGATATGAGTGTTTGGCGGGCATGTCAGAAGATTGTTTTCCCATATTGCCGCTAAGATTTAGTGTCTTGAGACAACATCACAGGTTGTGCTGTAAGATACACACCTGTGACAATCCCAGTAGCTTTTTTTTTTATTTTATTTATACACCCACCGAAATCTGCTGACACCAAATCAATTACCCCCATTTATTTTCTTATCTGTCCCTCAAATCACGACTAATTTGCTACTTCATTGAAATCTTCAAGGGAGACAATGTGAACAATGTGAACAATATGCCAAGATCAATTTTCATGGAAAAATAAGAAAAATATCTCAAAATGATGTCTGCTATTATATAATTGTTGTCTGCAGCACACTGGTGGCTAATGTATAGGAACATTCAATTGAAGATATAATCAAGACATCACTACATCCGCTTCATACCTGACAGCATGAATAATGTCAACTGTTTGATCATCTTTAACCATTAGCACCCTAACTGTGGAACAAGCAGACAACAAATGGATAATACTTTTTTTTCTTATTTTTCATATAAAATAAGACTTAACATAGCTTGAATTTGGCTCCAAAATAGGAGATAAATGGCATGCAATCTGAGAAGTAAAAGAATCTTAAAATATTGCCTGCTAACATTTAAACTCATGGGGTTTAGTGTTTATATGTTTTGGGAGATAAAATGCCTTCCAGCATAACAACCAGGCTGTCAACTCCAGAAAGTTACAATTTAAATATGAGCTATTATAGTTCAAAGAATATAGAACTGGTATTTTAAGACACAAGAAATGAAAGGCCCTAAGTCCTGTATGCTATGTAATCAGGCCACTTTCACAATCAAAAGCTAGAAATTTGCTTTTAAAATGCATGTCCCCTCTCACTCATTTCCAACAGTCTAAGTCACATCCTGACCTTGAGAATGAGACCAAGGTCACCAAAATCTAATCAATTCTTCACACTGTCCCTGTGATGTATCTAATTGCAAGCTGACTTAACTCCATCCACTGGTTCAGGAGACAGTGTGCGCACAAACTGTTTCTGTTAATTTTGACAATCTTTTGAGTGCAATGACCTTGAAAATGAGTTCAACAAGATCTAATCAGCTCTTAAGCATCTCCCTGTGACATATACCTGCGTTTGATGAAAATCCACCAATCCAAAGAATATTTGTACAAAGTAATTAATTCAAATCACTTTTTCAGTTATGGAGAAGCTAAATGTCATGTGCAACTATTTTCACATTAACCCTTTCAACCCTGCAGACTGCCGGTGGTACAGATATCTAAGCAAACAGTGTAGATCCAGATGAGACAGCTCATCATGAGCTGTCTCATCAGGATCTACACTATTTGCCATTCTGTTGTATTATTTTAGACTTAAACCCCTGATTGCATCAGTGGATATGTCCAAACTCAATGTTGGAAGTGTTCACTTCAGAAACTCAGGATGTTAGGGCTACTGTAAGGGACTGTTAGTTTGCCATGGTAACCAATCAAAATGGCCAACAGGTAAGAAAAGCATAACTTGGTACAGACCTATTCAAAGAGCATTATCCCTGTTTTGCTCATATTGCTTCAGTGGTTTTGGAGGAGATGCAGTTCAAAGATTTCCTATTTTAAAATAAACTGTTGCCATGACAACCAAACAAATGGGCATAAAAACACTTTCTTGGTACAGGATCACAATGGAACATTATAGCCAACTTTGCTCAAATTCTTTCATCATTTTGCAATTGTATGTCTATGGGATATTTCAGTTGCCATGGCAACTAATCAAAATGGTTGATTTCCATTAAGAAGTAAAAAATTGAATTCCCTCATCCAATCAAATATTTTACGAAACTGGTTTCAAAACACTTCAGTGGTATTTTTTGGAGACCAAGTCATTTAAATGTGTAACAGATGATTGCACGTTTGACACTCATCAACAATGGAGGAAAAGGAAGCACATATTGTTCATCAGCCAGCCAAAATATCTGCTCATTTCTGCCTGTATACAGCAAGTTAACCCTTATAGCCCCAATCACAACTACAGTAGATGACATTGTAATTGTTTTTCAGGGTTTAAACAAGACTTGGCATTGCATGTTAATTGTCTGCTAGCAGGGGATTCACTGGATATATATCAAGTGTTATTTTCTCTGAAAAAAAAAAAAAAATTGAAATGTTGTCTGCTGCAAATTTGCTTGGCATTTTAAGAGTTACTATTTAACCCTTGTTCTGCTGAACCCAGATGTACCCTGCCTTTGCAAACAGTGTAGATCCAGATCAGCCAACTAATCTAGATCTGCACTGTGTGTCATTCTGTATGTGAATTTATATCAACAATCTGGATTAAGAAATCTGATTGGCTGACAATTAGAAATTGGTGTGGCATCTTAATTTATTCAGCATGACTAGGGTTAAAAGTCCAAATAATATCTGACACAGTGATATACCAAAAATGGATTTTAATTATTTCCTCAGTAAAACCCATTTGAATTAAGCTCTATAACAGATGAAATTTTTGAAGCTCAACATTATGACTGACATTGAACTGCATTGATTTTGCTGCAGCAGACAGTTCTTCATTTTGCTCTAAATGCTTAACCCTTAAACTGCCAAGAAAACCTGCATCTGAAAATGTTGTCTGTTTATGTCGTCTGCTGAAAATATTCTTGCAAACTTTTAATATCCATTTTTGCATATGGGCAAACTGTGGACCCTGATCAGACTGCTCCTAGAGGAGCAGTCTGATCTGGGTCCACACTGTTTGCAAAAATGACTTTTCAAATCACAAGCAGATGACAAAGCAGATGACAATTGTTGTGATTGGCAGTTTAAAGGGTTAAAGCAAAATTGTAGCAGATGGCATTCTACTTTTTTTTACTATTATTTTTCAGAGAAAATAAGACTTGGCATTTTATGTGAATCATCCAGCAGACAATTTACATGAAATGTCAAGTTTTATTGTCTCTGAAAAACACAAAAGAGAACAAATCAAAACGTTGTCTGCTGCAGTTGTCATAAGCAAAAATCTGAGTGAAGAATTTTCTAAGGATTAATTGATTAGATTAGATTTGGAGTTTTATGGCACCGTGAGTCAACACTGTTTATGGTGATGTTGAATTGCTCAGTTAATCTACACAGGTTTCTTGGACAGACTTACATGTATATATAGTCCTCTAAGCACATATTTTTGCCTGTAACTGACATTTAATGCCCTTATTGAATCAGCGGAATGGGGAGAACAATGGGAGAAATGATTTCGTGATCAATCTCCATGAAAGTTGTGGCTGAGGAGGATTCAAACGTGACTCTAGCATCTCCCTTCTCTCAGATCTACGGGTATTTCCATGTCTTCTTCACATAAATACATGTAATTCCACAAATGTGGAGTAATGGCACCTCAGTTAGTACAGTCAAGTACAGTCAATAATGGTAGCACACCAATTACACCATGCAGTCCCCTTTCTGGGGATCTATGCCCTACGTGTAAAAGTAGATTTTACACATAATTCCATATAATTGTAGATGGAAATACACGTACATCCAAGTATACCGACTGATTTTCCACATATAATTTAAGTTTCCATGTAAAATCACTGATGAAGTGGAATCACCCAGAAAATATTCCACATACTTACACGTAAAATTCAGACTCTAAAAAAAATGAAAGTGGAAAAATGTGTATAATGTTAACTTAGCCTTAAAACCAGATGAAAATTTCAAAACTTCAGGACTTAAAAAAATTTTCAAAGTGGAAAAATGTGGAAAATGAGAGCTTGCATTTTTACCTGGCTTATTATACATGTAAGTTCAAAGGGTTGTACGTGGAAAAATATGGAAAATTTTATGGGAAACTTTATCACGTCTCACCTGATTGGCTGCATGAGGTTCCATTGATGCAAACTAAATTATACATTTGAAAACTTAAACTATACAGACAGGCACATTTCATCAGGTTTTAAGACTGAATTTAGGCTGTGAATTATTTTGTCATGCTGTTTTACTGAGGAAAACCTTAATATAAGGGTGTAATAAAAGGTAAGCAATTAAAATGCTGTTTATTTATGTTTAAACTAATTTTCTATGTACAGTGTATAACAATTGTACTTATTGAATTTAGAGTTACATTTGTGGAATTACATGTATTTATGTGCAGAAGACACCGAAATACATGTAGATCTGAGAGATAGAAGGATGGACAGTCAAGAATCCAAGGTTTATTCAGAGAGACAGCACCGACTCTGATCAGACTATGTGGATGCACAGACAGATCTGAGTCTTTGCTGGGGGCACATGTCAAAAAGCGCACACATTGTGGCTCAATTTATGATTAGGAATTTATGTTACAGTAATTCTCTTTTCACTGCCCTAACAGTTTTCTCTTTGCTTTATTTTTCTTTTCTTTAAAATGCCTCTAATTATCCTATGGGTGTTTATTATATTTATCTTAGTGAGATAATCCTAATAAGTACTAACAGCATGAAATTTGGTCCAAATCAGAACCCACATTTTACCTGAGGACATATGCAGTCAAACTTTAATGGTTAAAACAACATGGGGACAGTTTGAGCCACTGAAGGTTATTATAGAGCCAGGCCAGGAGGCAAATGGAGATAATTTAGAAATGTCTATTTTGATCTTCTATAAACTAATGGTATGTTGAGTGTACTCATTAGAATCACCTCACTGATGCAATTCTAATGAGAATATATAATTTACATTGTATATTTTCATGATAAAATAAAGAAGTTCCCTGAAATATCCCTGAGTACTTTTTTCTTGAGTTAATGGAAGAATTTCTCAGGGACTAAAAAAATCCAGTTCGAATTGGCCATGGTAAACAAGCCATTGTTATTAGAGTCATTAGAGTTTTTAACTGTACATATTGGTTATCAAAGAACATCTCTACATCTACATTGTTCAAAACTGCAGTCTAACTTCACTTTTATGTTTCTATTACAGTCAAACCTCATTACTTGAACATCTTTGGGACAATGTAAATTTGTTCTAGACCTGGGTAGTTCGAGCCACTGAGGGTTAACCTTAAAGCCAGGTCAGAAGGCAAATGGCTAAATTTAGGGATGCCTTTACTATCCTCTGTATAATAATGGTATGTTGTGTACTCATTAGAATTGCCTCAATGAGGCAATTCTACTGGGTACACACAACATACATTTCATGATAAAATAAGAAAATTTCCCTAAAATATGCATAAATATTTGCTTTCTTGGGCTATCAAGAGAACTTCCTAGGGAGCTCGAATTAGCCATAGTAATCGAGCCATTGGTGTTCAAGTCATTGAGGTTTGACTGTATATTTATGACTGTTACATCTACCTGAATCAATCATTTATTTATATGACCTAACTTTCAGTTTTCAAATGGTTGTTTTATTTCTTTTTCCCAATGTCACACAGGCCTTAGGGCCTCAAATAATCTGAATCTAAATTAAATTTGAAAATGCTCAGATGAATTCTATTTTTCAGAGATTCACTTGAAACGATTTCACACAGGTTTACCTATGTGCATTAATCTTTCAACTTTTATTCAGCCTCATAATTTTATGTTAATAGCCTTTCAACATACCATATTTACCCAAGTAATGGGTAGACAGGAGAGAGCAAAAAAGAATACAGATCAGATGCTGCAAAATGCAGCATTAATTGCTTACCTTACGAAATGTCCTAGATTTTTATTTTAATACCTCTAGATCTTGTGAGATAAAAAATTGCTCTATAAGTGACAAAAAAAAAAGTGTAGACCCTGATCAGATAATGTACCCCAACTTTAGAGTATACATAGTATGATTTATAACCCTTAAACTGCCAATCACAACAATTGTCGTCTGTTTTGTCGTCTGCTTGTGATTTTAAAAGTCATTTTTGCAAACAGTGTGGACCGAGATCAGACTGCTCCTAGAGGAGCAGTCTGATCAGGGTCCACACTGTTTGCCTGTATGCATAAAATAGGTTTGAAAAGTTTGCAAGAATAATCAACAGACGACATAAACAGACGACATTTTCAGATGCAGGTTTTCTTGGCGTTTTAAGGGTTAAACTATTATGGGCAATGTCAAACTATAACATATCTCATCCATATATGTCCACAGTGAAAGCCAAGACTAACCTGTGAATTTATACTGTATGATCACAACTTTCACAATGTTTGCTTGCAGAATCATGGATAAACTATATCAAAAGAGAGCTATGTATTAAGATCCTGATAAGACTGCATGATGAAAGCAGCTCTGCAGGATGATCCATACTGCATATGTGTTTTTTATAAATACATTTTTTGTCTTATGTTGGAAGATACCTTTATGCTTGGTATATAAACTGGGTCAGATCAAATTAAAAGGACTCAAAGGACAGTCTTTGCATGAAAGCACAGTACAGACAGAGACCAGCCATTAGCACTTAGCATTCTATGGGCAAATTCAGCAGACGACATTTAAGTGATGATATTTTTCTTATTTTTTCCTTAAAAAGGGATATCACATTTCATGGAAATTGTCTCCTACGGAGACAGAGACAGTTTGTATGAAATGTCAAATCTTATTTTCTGGGGATAAAAAAAAAAAAAAAAATATTTCAAAATATTGTCTGCTTAAATTTTACCTAGCATGCTAATGTTTGCAAAGTCAGGGCATATCAGGTTCAGCAAGACCAGGGTTAAAGTGCCATTCAAAATCGTAGCAGAAAACATTCTAAAATACCGTATTCGATCTAATTACCGCACATACCCCTATAAGTGCACAGTCAAGAAATTCCGTAGTCTTCAGATTATAGCCAGTGTAATTTTTCTTTACTTCTTTTCAAAAGCATATGTTGTGGGTACCCATTTGAATTGCATCGACTTGTCGATGCAATTCAAATGAGTGCCCACAACATATGCCTTTATAAAGAAAATCAGAAACAATCACATAATCATCATCAAATAAGTCCTTTTTCTGATGTTTTTTATAGTGTATCCTTAGTAGGTAGATACATATTTTACCACAAATGAGTGTTCTCAGTAATTTTGAAAAACCTAAGCGCACAGTGCGGTAATTAGGTCGAATACGATAGTTTATTTTTCTGAGAAAATAAACCTTAAAATTTCAAAATGTCAAAATACAAATGACGCTACCTGGGAGAGGCTGCAATCGTGATTCACAGGAACTTCCCATTGCAACAAAAGAGAAGCAAACTGAGGAACAGACCATGTTAAAACAAAACTATCTAATTACGAGGGTCCTGCAAAAAGTTTTGTCACTGGGTTCGGATTACTTCAGTGCTACGTTTTATCAAACATATTTTTATTACAAACCTTCAAAGTATTCCCCCTTTATTTGTAACCTTTTTACCCCGTCGCGAAAAGCAGATAAATAGTCTTCTTTTGGTTTCTGTTGGAGACACTGATAAATAGTGCTCCCAAGAGAACTTCTAAACGTATACTTATTTCCAGAAAGCATTTTTTTAAGCCTTGGAAATAAAAAGAAGTCACAGGGACTCAGGTCAGGTGAATAAGGTGGATAGTTTAAAACTTTCACCTTTTCAGAAGCCAAAAAAGATTTAACAACCTCACACTTATGAGAGGAGGTGTTGTCATGTAGAAGTTGGACTCCTGACCATTCTTTGCTTGGTCGTTTCTTATTGTAAAACTCTTTCACTTTCTTCAGTACAGAATTCTTGTAGAATCTGCCAGTGACTGTATAACCAGATGGACAAGGCACTTGAACGACTGGCACACTTGAATTAAAGAAAATTGCGTACAACATCTTTTTCGAACTTATGGTTCTCTTGGCAATACATGGGCGTTTTTGATCTTTTTGCTTCCATTGCTTATTATCGATCAGCCCTTCTTTGTGGCTCAAACATGTGCACCCAGGTTTCATCACCTGTTAGCAAGTTAGAAATGACCTGACTATTGCAGCCTTTGTATGTTTTCAAAAGTTCCCGGGCACATTTAAGCGTTGTGTCTTTTGCTCCTCAGTGAGCAAATGAGGTACCCACCTAGCGCAAACCTTTCTCAGGTCCAAACTCTTTTTTCAGAATTGTTTGCACACTGCCTTCTGATATGTCATTACAACTAGCTATATATATGACAGACAATCGCCCATCCTGTTCGACCACAATCTTTACAGCAGCAATGTTAGCCTTGGTAACAGAGGTTTTAGGCCTTTCAGGATGGGTATCATCTTCAACAGAAAATTTCCCAGCTTTAAAAGCTTTAACCCACCTAAAAACTGTGCACATTGAAATGGTCTGAGGTCCATGTATACCACACAATTCATTAAATATCTGCTTTGAATCTATATTAAGCCTAATACGGCATTTAATATAGCTACGAATTTCAGTCTTCTGGTCCATGTTCCAATGTAACAAGTAAATTGGTCAGTGTAATATAACTGCATCTATTTCAATTTGAAACAAGTCAGTCAGTTGGAAAGCAATTTGCATGAAATAAACGGGTATTGTTAGCTACTAAACACACCATTCAAGTGCAGTGAAGCATTTTAAAATATACCTGGGATAAAACTAAGTAAGCCTATTAGTGACAGACTTTTTGCACAACCCTTGTACTAAGAAAGAAGACCTGCAACAGAGAAACTGTCTTTTTATAGTCAGCAGAGAAATTACTGATGGGCAAAAACTGCAGCAGTTTGGTTGAATTCTGCCCAGTAGTTTAGGAGGAGAGAGCCTGACAAACAGATGGATGGATGCATGGATGGACGGACACATGGAAAAATAATGTTCTTGCATATCATTACAATAAGGGCCCCCGGGAAGTGATGTAGCAAGTTTGGTTGAATTCTGCCCAGTCGTTTGTTTAGGAGGAGATAGTGTGACTGACAGATGGACTGATGCATGGAAAGATGTGCACATAGAAATATAGTGTTACTCTTGTATACCCTTACCATGAGGGGAAGTGATGGAGCAAGTTTGATTAAATTCCACCCAGTGGTTTAGGAGGAGATAGCCTGATGGACAAATGGACTGATGATGGACAGACAGATGCAGGGAAAAATAATGTTGCTCTCGCGCACCTTTACAATGAGGGGAAGTGATGTAGCATGTTTGGTAGAATTCCACCCAGTGGTTAAGGAGACAGCATGACAGTCTGAAGGATTGACATACAGATGGACAGTTAGATGAACGGACAGACTGATGGTGGCTTTTACAATATCCCCATTGCTTTTTTTAAAGAAGAGGCCCATGGGCCACAACGCTCACCTGAGTTAACTGCTGTAAGATAATCAGATCATTTACTCATCATTCCCTATCAGCCTTTCAAGTTTCAAGGCAATGGCTTAAACAATTTTTTAGATATCTTGCTAACAAGATTAAAATGCTGAAATTTTCAACGCGCCATAAGTCAAAAACAAGTTTGAGTCAACTGGCCTTTCAGTTCAAGAGCAGAAGTTCAATACTGATTTTCAAGATGGTGGCCATCTTGGATTCCCAATCAGAATGATTTTAGCTACTATTGATCTACAAGTCACAGTGACCTCGATATTTCCAATGAAATTTGAGGCAGCTGCCCTTTTGGTTCAGGAGAAAAAGTTCAAAAATAGATATTCAATATGGCTGCTAGGGCAACCATAGACCTGAACCAGAATGATTTTAGCTACATGTATTTTTGATCTACAAGTCACCCCGATACTTCCTATCAAATTTACAGTCAATGGGCCTTTCTATTCAGGAGAAAAAGTTCAAAAAAGATTTTTCAAACTGGCAACTGTGGCAGCCATCTTCCTACTGGAATGATTTTAGCTATTTTTGATCTACAAATCATCAATAAGCTTCCTAGCCAGGTTGGAGTCGAATCAGGAAAAGAAGAGAAAAACAGATTTTCAAGATGGCCGCCATGGCGAAACGATTTTAGCTATTTTTAATCCACTAGTCACCCGGATGTTCCCTACCAAGTTTTGATTCAATCGGCCTTTTTGGTTCAGGAGAAGATGCGAAAAATAGATTTTCAAGATGGCCGCCATGTGGGCCATCTTGGATTTCCAATCGGAACGATTTTAGCTCATTTTGCTCTACAAGTCACCCCGATGCTTCCTACCAAGTTCTGAGTCAATTGGCCTTTAGGTTCAGTAGAAGAAATGAAAAATAGATTTTCAAGCTGGCCTGTCTGTCATTTAGTGGCCATGGCGGCCATCCTGGATTTCTGATCAAATCGATTTTAGCTGTTTTTGATCTACAAGTCACCCTGATGCTTCCTACCAAGTTTCAAGTCTACTGGCCCAGGGAGGAGTGGCTTTTAAAGCAATTGTTGATGTTACATGACGGACGATGGACATAGACCAATCACAATAGCTCACCATGAGCATGAAGCACTTTATGGTGAGCTAAATAGCATGGGGATAAAAATAAAATGTTATCTGCTACTGCTGTGACTGGTGCTTTAATGATTTTAAAACTCTTGTTCTATTGCAAATTCTACTAATCTGGGCTGCTGGAGAAGTAATTTCAATGAGTACGGTGAATGCCCTAAAACTTCATACACCAAAATTTCTGACAAAATGGCATATGCGAACAATGTAGACCCAGATCGTACTGCTCCTTCAGGAGCAGTCTGGTCAGGGTCTACATTGTTTGCCACTCCACTAAGTACTTTAAGAAACAACTGCATAAAAAGCAAAATTTAGGCCAAAAAAGAATGGAATAAAGTGTTCAAAATTTTAGCACATTTACTGTAACCATATTATAAGATATGTTTTGGTGCAGAAAAAAAGTAACTAGATTGTGCAGTTGATGGCATGCCATCACAAATCCCCATGCTTTCACCACTAAGCGGAGAGAAGTGAAAAATAATGTTGCTCTCGCAGACCCTTAGTTTAAATACTACGTGGGGAAGTTATCATCATGTAGCAAGTTTGTTTAAATTCTGCCCAGTGGTTTAGGAGGAGATAGCCTGATGGACAGATAGATGGATGGATGGAGAGACAAAAAAAAATGTTGCTCTCGCACACCCTTACCACGTGGGGAAGCCATGTAGCATGTTTGGTTAAATACTGCCCAGTGGTTTAGGCAGAGATAGTGTGATAGACAAATGGAGTGATGGAAACATAATGCTCACACATACACTTATCATGTGGGGAGGTCATGTAGCAAGTTTGGTTAAATTCTGCCCAGTGGTTGACAAGGAGATAGTATGACAGACAGATGGATGAATGGATGGGCAGACGTACGGAAAAATAATGTTGCTCTGCACACCCTTACCATGTGGGGAAGTCATGTAGAAAGTTTGGTTAAATTCCGTCCAGTGGTTTAGGAGGAGACAGCATGACTGACAGATGGATGGAGGATGGTTGGACTGACAGACAGACAGAAAAATAATTTTGCTCTCACACACCGGCTGACCATGTGGGGAAGTCATGTGGCAAGTTTGGTTAAATTCAGCCCACTGGTTTAGGAGGAGATAGCATGATGGAGGAATGGACAGCCAGACAGACATTCCAACATTTTTGTTTTAGGGACTACATTAATGTTAAATTTGAATAGCTAATTAGCCCTTAGCCTAACACTTTTAGGGGCTAGTTAACATATTTTTAATGGAATAAACCGCATAATTATGTCCAAAATAGCCCCCTTACCTTAAATGTTTGCCCAGACAGATGGATGGGCAAAGGCATTCACAATATCACCATCGCTTTTTTTACAAAAGCGTGGGGACAACAAAAAGTATCCAGTTATCTTCTTAAAAGGACCCAAGAGAACTGAGCATCCATGTTGTCTAATGTTCATACTTTCACCCAAAGCTACCAGTGCATTTGAAAGAAAAAAAAATCATATTAAATGTCAGTGTTACTTTAACAACTTTGTTTATCTAACAAAGGTTTGAGTATATGGATTAAATTTTTTTCATCCAAGAAAGCTATTATAGAAGTATAACTTAACAACAACAAGCATCTAAACTACAAAATTCTTTGCACAGCTGTTAACCATTGTCATGCTGAATAAATTAAGATGCCACGCCCACTTCTAATTTTCAGCCAATCAGATTTCTCGATCCGGATTGTTGCTATAAATTCACATATTTAAAAGCAAACAGTGCAGATCCAGATCAGTTGGCTTCTGAAGAAGCTTCTGAAGATTATCTGAAGATCTGGATCTACACTGTTTGCAAAGACAGGGTATACCTGGGTTCAGCATGACAAGAGTTAATTTTGAGTATATTATAATGGGTCTCAAGGCATTCAATTTCTACAACACCAACATTTTCACCCCTAATTACCTTTCTAAAGTCAACACAGAATACAATCTTTGATAATGATATGGAGCTTAAGGGCCCATTCAACATTATTCAAAAAAAATATTTAGATAATGGATGGGTGAAAATGAAGGGTTCTGTGCAATATTACCCAGTGGGCACATAGCGTTTATACAACGTTGGCTCAACGTCAATGCAATATCATGATGTTGCACCGATGTTGAGGCGACGTTATATTAACATCATGTGCCCGCTGGGTACATGCCATACTGATATGAGATGAATTCAGCCTCCAGTGGGATTCAAACCCTGGACCTTAAATGTGATCAGGAGCCGGAAGCGCTTGTTTTAAACCACCCTGACCCATGCAGACGCTTCAATTAATACCTTTGAATTTTACGGCAGGAAATCTATTATTTAACAAAGTGGTATCAATGTCAAAAATTACAAATGGAATGGCAAATTGACATGCTATAGACAAGCAATCTCAGAAGACCACATTCTAATGTCTTATTTTTATTGTTCCAAGAAAATAGGGCTTGACATTCCATGTGAATCATCTGCACAGCAGATGATTCACAGAAATATCAAGCCTTATTTTCCCAATAAATATAAATGATTATATTTTGCAAGTCTGTTGGCTCAATAACTAGATACTCTATAACTATAGCTTGACCACAATAAATGCTGTTTGTTATGTTGTCGTGTTTTTCAACATCAAACTAAAAGTAGATAAATCTTTATCACTGGGGTTTCCAAAAAAATTAATGTAGCATTTACGAAAATGAATACATTATAGATGCAGCAAATTGTGTACTCGTCAGAATACCTCAGTTTTCTGTTTTTTTTTCTCTTTTTATTATGACCTGTATTTTTTTTTTCTTTTTCATGTTCATTATTTTTTGTCATCTCTTCAATACACTTATACAGTTTGCATATGACATGTTTTCATGATTATGATATTAAAGCAAGATGCAAATATTTCATACATCAATATTAACCCTTAAAGTGCCAAGAAAATCTGCATCTGAAAATGTCCTCTGCTTATGTCGTCTGCTGCATCTTCTTGCAAACTTTTCAAACTTACATTTTGCACATAGGCAAACAGTGTGGACCCAGATCAGACTGCTCCTAAAGGAGCAGTCTGATCTGGGTCCACACTGTTTGCAACAATGACTTTTAAAGTAACTGGCAGAAGACAAAGCAGACGACAATTGTTGTGATTGGCGCTTTAAGGGTTAATTTGGAACTTTTCATTTATGGTAATTGGAATGATATGCATTTGAAAACAGCATACAAATGGTGCTACACCTTCATTTGTACTAGACAAGATGGTCCATCCAACTCAGCAGTCAGTAGTCACTGTGTCCTTGTGAGCAGACAAAGTCTCATCAGCTGTCAATGTCGTATCACCAGTACAACTGTCATCTGCTGTCAGTCAGTGTCAGCCTTCAACGTATCTTTGTCCGTCCTTACGTCAGCCTCAGAGTGTGTTACAGTCATATACATCAGCTCTGTACTGTTCATCTTTCTCTGTGTCCAACTCATACTCCTCCATTTCATCTGTGTCAGTGCCGCTGTAGCTGCTAGTCAACATAAATCACAATTTTCTCAATCTCATTCTCAACAGCAAAAGATAAGTATGAAACAAAAATTCCCCTGGTGGGACTCAAACCTGTACCCTCTGTTTGGAAGTCCAATGGATTGCTCATAGGGCTAGATGCCCAGACAGGTATAACCTAATAATTTTGATATATTTAACGCATACCTTGATTTACTTACTCTGCTTTATAATATAACTTCTAAAAATACACACAAGATTTCATTTACATAACAGAAACTAAAAATCCCGCTAAAAATATATAACAGCAGCTGACAACAATATTTACAAATAGCATGGGATTATATTGATCTATAGGCAATATTTCTTTCTTACTTTCTTTATAAAATTTGGCCTGAAATTTAATTTTAAATGATCTGAAATGGAGCAGAATAGAAACAGAGTGAAAATATCAATATATGTTGTTACTTTTCTACAATATAACCTTTACCACTCCATGGGCAAATTTTGCTGATGACAAATTCTGACTTTTCCTTGAAAAAGGATTTGACATTTCATGGTCTCCAAAGGAAAAGATTTGTGTGAAATGTCAAATCCTTATTTCTGGAAAACTAGAAATGTATCCAAATTTAAGGACACAGATGCCCCCACCTGAGAAACTTAATACAAATTGCTAACACTGGACGCGGGCGGAGATAGATGGACGGATGGACAGGGCTAAGACTTTATGCCCTTTTCTGAGCATTCTTCAAATGGTGGGGGAATAAAAAGTGAATAATATTTCAAACTGATGTCTGCTGAAATTTTTACCCAGCATGCTAAGCGATAAACAAACATGAACAAAGGATATGCCATAAACAAGGATAATGAGAAAATCAATCATCGATGTTAACCCTAAAGAGCTATAAGCAAAATTGTAGCGGACAACATTCTATTTTTTTTTTTATTATTATTATTTTTTAGAGAAAACAGGACTCGACATCTCATGTTAATTGTTTGCTAGGCCAGGTAGTTAATTCACATGAAATGTCAAGCCTTATTTTCTATGAAAAATACAAAAGAAATCAAATGTCATCTGCTGCAGTTGTGATTAGCACTTTAAGGGTTAATCAATGAGAGTGAGCTGAAGCTGTGTCAGTTTTTCAATCTAAGCTTATGACGCAAATTCCACTCTGGACTGGAATAGAGAATACCAAACAAATGGTAAGAATTACTTTGCTAATTAAACTTGGAGTAGACTGACACTGAATTATGTTTAGCAAACATTTTACTTTCCTCTTTGTTTCCTGATTTTTTTCCCAGAAAACAGTCTTTCAAATTTATACATGTACTAAATAATCTCCTTATAGAATTTACATGAAAGGTTTTCATTTGCCTCATCTTGATGCTGAAAGCAATAAATAACATCTGCATGAAGTGAACAGCATAACCTATTTTAGTCTGGAGACCCAAAAACGGTAAAATTGGCAAACAATATGCAGACCCAGATCAGACACTGTGGAATGCAGTGTCTCAACACAGTCTCCACTGTTTGCAAAACTTTAGCCATTTTTCACAAGGAATATATCTAAATCACATAGCCTGACATCCTTACATAACAAAAAATACCTATATAATTTTTACCCCCTTTAAAACCTGCCTTTTATAGTAAAACTTGGGCTTACAGGGGTATAAATTATTTTTCTTCTTTCTGATCAAAAACACAGATTGTGGGTACTTGTTAGAACCGCCTCGGCAAGGTGGTTCTAAAAAGTACCCACAATCTATGTTTTGAGCAAAAATGTGAAAATATCAGAATTTTTATCTGAAAACTTTCAATTTTTGTTGGTGAAATTTTCAATACATTTGAATATAGGTGTGTTTTTGTAATGAAAATTGAAATTGGACTCTTCCAATATAGAACATGGTGGAAGTTTATTCAGTCTAAAATGGGTGAAGATAAATAGGTCCTGATAAGAAGAGGGATCATTTGGATACAAAAATACATCAAATAAAAGAAACACCATGCAGACTTTTTGGAACAGTCATGTAACAGTAAACTGTCTCCTTTGTAAAACAAAGCTCCTGCCGGCCTCGGTGGCTCAGTTGGATGCGCCATCCGACTGGAGACCAGGAGGTCGCGGGTTCAGCCCCTGCCGAGGTCGGCAACATTTTTTCGTGGAGATTGATCATTAAATATTTTCTATGGTCATTCTCTCCCTTTCGCTGATTCAAGAAGGGCAGTTGTCAGTTTCTGGCGAAAGAATGTGCACAATACTGGTTAACCGCTTAGAGGACTAAGCCTGCCCAGTATACATGTGGTTAGGTAAAATGACCACGCTCGACATGACCCCATTGAGTTGACTGGGCCGTAAAACCTCAACACAAACAAACAAACAAAACAAAGCTCCAGAAAATGGGGGTACCAGGAAAATATATTTATTTCTCCACAAAAACAAATGTTGTGGGTACTCATTTAATGAGTACCCACACAACATTTGTGTTTGTGGAGACATTAGAAGCACCTCAGCATGGCACTTGTAGTGAGTACCTACCCTGTTTTCATGGATAATGAAAAAAGTCAATAAACAATGCTTATTAGAACGCCCACCCCAACAGTAATGACCACTAAAGAAAACTGGCTTAAGACAACTTATTGTTCAAAATGGATGACACTGATTTGTAAGATACATGTATGTAGTTCACACAAAGAGCATAATGAGAACCTATTTTGGTCAAAGTCCAGTCATTAATTGGTTCAAGAGATAGTATGCACACAGGCTTTTTTTTTTTCTATAAAAAATGGGTTTCAAAGTGCTGGTGTGACATTGAATCAAGAGATAGTGTGTGCACAAGCTTTTTTCTACAAACTTTGCATACAAGCTTTTTTTTTTTCCTGTAAAAAAAATGAGTTTCAAAGTGCAAGTGTGACCATGAAAATGAGGTCAAAGTCACCAAAAGCTAATCAATTCTTTTACCTATCCAAAATGAAGTATCTATGCTAGTTTGTTCAAATTTAATCTCTTGATTCATAGAACAGAGTGCACACAAAGCTCATTTTTAGAGTCTTAATGAGGTCAAGGTCACCAAAATTGAATCCCTTAAATCCCCTCATCCCAGTGAAGTATCTGTGCAAGTTTGGTCAAATTCCATCTACTGATTCATGAGACAGAGTGTACACAAGGCTCATTTTTAGTCTTTATAATGTAGTGACCTTGAAAATGAGGTCAAGGTCTCAAAATTCTTAACATTTCTTTCCTGTTTCCTTATGCTGTATCTGTGCTAGTTTGGTAAAATTCCAGCCATTGGTTCAAGATATATGGTGCTTTTTTCTATCAAAATTTGAGTTTCAAAGTGCCGGTGTGGCCTTGAAAATGAGATAAAGTTCATCAAAATCTAATCACTTCTTTCCCCAATTCCAATGATGTATTAGTTTGGTGAAATTCCATCTATTGTTTCATGAGATAGAGTGCACATAAGGCTCATTTTTAGAGTCTTCATAATGTAGTGACCTTGCAAACAGGGTCACTAAAATCTATTCACTTCTTTCCCCTGTCATACAAAAACTTTTTACTGCAATAAGAAATTTTACAAAGGACAATAACTCTAAGAGAGTTGGCCCCTTATTGAGCCTTTTTTTATTTTGTATGTAGGTACACCTTATTCAATATTGGTATCAATGTGTCTGCATAAACTGACCATCCCTGCATCACTGCGTTTTCAAGACATTAATAAAAGAGAGCATGCAAGGCTCATTTTTAGAATCTTTACAGCGTAGTGACCTTGAAAATAAGGTCACCAAAATCTAATCACTTCTTTCCCTGTTGTATTGATGTATCTGTATTAGTTTGGTCAAATTCCAGCCATTGCATAGTTAAAGAGATAATGAGCACACAAGCTTTTTTTACTACATTAAGAATTTTTACAAAGGGCAATCACTCTATGAGAATTAGCCCCTAGCCCTTACTTTGTCTTATGTAATCACTAAAATCCAATCACTTCTTTCCCCTGTTGAAATGATGTATCTGTGTTAGTTTATTCAAATTCTAGCCATGGTTAATGAGATTTTGTGCACACAAGCTTTTTTCATTGCATTAAGAAATTTTATAAAGGTCAAATACTCTAACAGAATTGGCCCCTAACCCATAGTTTTTATTTTATTGTTAGCAGTGAAATCAGTGTGTATCTGATGAAAATAAAAATGGTATCAATCACTAGTGACTGATATGATTTATATTTTCACTGCTGGCTTTGGATGACTTCGGTTTTCTTCATTGTTTCAAAAGCGGATGTTACCTCCACTTCAAACTTTTTAATACCTCTAACTTCTTTGTTTCTGAACTAACCATCAAGTGTCCATATGCATTTTCTTAGTTAGAAAGTACTTTAAATAGACTTGGCTCCTAACCCTTACTTTTTCTTATGTAGGTACACCTTACTGATATCAATGTGTCTGCATAAATTGATGAACATCCATTACTGGGTTTTCAAGACATATTAGGAAAAAGACTGCACAGAAGGCTCTCTTTTAGGATATTTACAATGTGGTGACCTTGAAAATAAGGCAAGGTCACTAAAATCCTATCACTTCATTTCCCTCTTGTAATGATGTATCTGTATTAATTTGGTCAAATTCCAGCCACAGTTAAAGAGACAAAAGGGTGATGATGGCCCTGTATCGCTCACCTGATTACCAGACAGGTTTCAAGTCAATTGGCCTTTTAGTTCAAGAGAAGAAGTTCAATATTATATATATTAAATAGATTTTCAAGATGGCGACCATCTTGGATTTCAAATCAGAATGATTCTAGCTACTTTTGATCTACAAGTCACATCGATACTTCCAATGAAGCTTCGAGTCAATTGGCCTTTTGATTCAGGATAAAAAAGTTCAAAATAGCTTTTCAACATGGCTGCTCGGGCGACCATCTTGGATTTCTGATCAGAATGAGTTTAGCTGTTTTTGATCTGCAAGTCACCGATACTTCCTATGATGTTTCGAGTTAATTGGTCTTTCTGTTCAGAAGAAGTTCAAAACAGATTTTCAAGCTGGCGACTGTGGCGGCCATATTGGAATTCTGATTAGAAGAAATTAAGCTATATTTCATCTATAAGTCACCCATATAATTCCTACCACGTTTCGAGTAAATTGGCCTTTCGGTTCAGGAGAAGAAGTGCAAAATAGATTTCTAAGATGATTTTAGCTATTTTTTTATCTACAAGTCACCCTGATGCTTTCTACCAAGTTTTGAGTCAACTGGCATTGGAATGATTTTAGCTAATTTCAATCTACAAGTCACCCTGATGCTTTCTACCAAGTTTCCAGTCAACTTGTTTGTTTGTGTTGAGGTTTTACGGCCCAGTCAACCCAATTGGGTCATGTCGAGCGCGGTCAGTTTACTTAACCACACGTTTACTGGGCCGGCTTAGTCCTCTAAGCGGTTAACCAGTATTGTGCACATTCTTTCGCCAGAAACTGACAACTGCCCTTCTTGAATCAGCGGAAGGGAGAGAATGACCGTAGAAAATATTTCATGATCAATCTCCACAAAAGAATGTTGCCGACCTCGGCGGGGGTTGAACCCGCGACCTCCTGGTCTTAAGTCGGACGGCGCATCCAACTGAGCCACCGAGGCCGACTCCAGTCAACTGGCTTTCAGTTTAGCAGAAGAAGCACAAAATAGATTTCCATTTCCAATTGAAACCATTTTAACTATTTTTGATCTACTAGTCCACTCGATGCTTCCTACCAAGTTTCACGTCTACTGGCCTTTTGTTTCAGGAGAAGAAGTGAAAAATAGATTTTCAAGATGGTGACCATGCCCCTATCTGGGTATTTCGATTGGAGCAATTTTAGCTATTTTTGATCTACAAGTCACCCTAAGGCTTTCTACCAAGTTCCAAGTCAATGGCCTTCCAGTTCAGGAGAAGAAGTGAAAAATAGATTTTCAAGATGGCCTCTATGGTAGCCATCTTGGATTTCCGATCAGAACAGTTTTAGCTATTTTTGATCTACAAGTCACCCAGTGATTCTTCCAACCAAGTTTTAAATCAGTTGGCCTTTCAGCTCAGGATAAGGGTGAAAAATGGATTTTCAAGACGGCGGACATGGCAGCATCTTGGATTTCCGATCTGAACGATTTTAGCTATTTTTGATCTACAAGTCACCCTGATGCTTCCTACCAAGTTTCAAGTCTATTGATCATTTGGTTCAAAAGAAAAAGCAAAAAATAGATTTTCTGATCGGAATGATTTTAGCTATTTTCGATCTATAAGTCAACTGTAGTGAGGCTGATCTTTTCTACCAAGTTAAGTCTATTGGCCTTTTGGTTCAGGGAAAGAAGCGAAAAATATATTTTCAATATGTCGCCAAGGCTGCCATCTTGGATTTCCAAATGGAACAATTTTAGCTACTTTTGATCTACAAGTCATCCTGATCCTACCAAGTTTCAAGTTAGTCAGCATTTCAGTACAGGAGAAGCGAAAATAGACTTTCAAGATGGCTACAAATCACCCCGATGCTTCCTACCAAGTTTCAAGTCAAATTAGCCTTTTGGTTCAGTAGGACAAGCAAAAAATTGATTTTCAATATGGCTGCCATGGTGGCCATCTTGGATTTCTGATCGGAGCAATTTTAGCTATTTTTGATCAACAAGTGGTCCTGATGTTTCGTACCAAGTTTCAAGCTAGTTGGCCTTTTGGTTCAGAAGAAGAAGTGAAAAATAGATTTTCAAGATGGCCGGTATGGTGGCCATCTTGGAAATCCGATCGGAACGAGTTTAGCTATTTTTTATCTACAAGTTACCCTGATGCTTCCTACGAAGTTTCGAGTCAACTGGACCAGTGGCGTGGGAGGCTTTTAAAGCAAATTGTTGATGCAGCACGAAGGACACCGCATGACAGATATTGACCAATCACAATAGCTCACCTTGAGCACTTCGTGCTCAGGTGAGCTAATAACATGCACACAAGCTTTTTTGTTTTACCACATTAAGAAATTTTACAGGGGGCAATAACTCTAAGAGAAATGGCCCCTAGCCCTTACTTTTTCTTACCTGATTGATATCAATGTGTCTGCATAAACTGATATATACCAAACACTGCATTTTCAAAATATCATGAAAACAAGAAAACTGCAACGGCATGATAATGGGGAGGTTTTTGAAAAAGGTGAACCAAAAGACAAAGCTCAGATGATGCCCAACATCCCATGCCAGCCCAGATATGGCTATTTTCAAGGACAGATTTTTGAAAAACCTGTCCAAAAACCAGTGTTATGGACATATGGACAGGCAACCTGAAAACAGTATACCCCAGAATATATTGAGGGGGGTGGGGGTGTATAATTAAATAATAAAAAAAAATCAACAATTTTGGGTTGGAAAAAGTGCCTTATCTGGAGCAAAAAGTGGCAAAAAAATCTACCAAGTATATCCAATAAGAGAAGCTACTTTTACTCTTGTCATCTGCTATTAATTTCATCAGTTTAGATATTTTTTTAAATAGTTACTCTACTTAGGCCAGATTTTTTTACTTTATGTTTATGGAAGATTTCTTAAAATGTTGCAGTCCAGAGGAAGGAATGAAAGTAAAAATATGCAAAAGCACTTGGGTAGATCAAATAAAATATTTTCAAACAACAATGCCTGTGAAAATGTGATATCTCAGCCCCAAATTTGAAAGGTAGAGACATAAAATAAAAAAAACAAAAAACAAGAGGGGCATGATGGCCCTGTAATGCTCACCTGAGCAACATAGAACTTTGAGAACCTGATCTAGAACTGATCAAGGCAAACATTCTGATCAAAGTTCAAAATGATTATATTAACAAGTAAGACAATGTAGCATGTCTAATGGACTGTGAAATAAAGGTCAAGGCCAAATATGGATGACTGCACTCAAGAGGCCATGCTAAGATGTATGCATGTACTAGGTATCACTGGCTGTAGGAGCAATAGTTACTGAGAAACTGACCTAAACACAAACACTTCACAAGAACCAAATATCACTCTGTAGGACCAGTAATTACTGAGAAACTGACCTAAACGGAAAAACTTAAGAGAGTCACTGGACAGAAAACTATACATCACCTTGAAAATCATCAAGACAAACATTTTGAGCAAGATTCATGATGATCACTTCAAAAATGTGACCTCTAGAGCATCAACAAGGTTTTCCTTTGATTTGGCCAGGTGAACTAGTTTCTGATATCAAGTGACCCAGTTTTAAACTAGACCTAGAAATCATCAAGACAAACATTTTGAGTAATATTTATGATGATTATTTAAAAAATGTGACCTCTGGAGTGTTAACATTCTGCTGATTTGGCCTTGTGACCTAGTTTTTGACCCCATGTGACCCAGTTTCAAACTTGACCTAGAAATCATCAAGAAAAACAGTTTGAGCAAGATTCATGATGATTGCTTCAAAAATGTGACCGCTAGAGTGTTAACAAGGTTTTCTGCTGATTTGGCCAGGTGACCTAGTTTTTGATCCAAAGTGACACAGTTTCAAACTTGACCTAGAAATCACCAAGACAAACATGTTGAGCAAGATTCATGATGATTGCTTGAAAAATGTGACCACTAAAGTGTTAACAAGGTTTTCCGCTTATCTGGCCAGGTGACCTAGTTTTTGACCCCAGGTGACCCAGTTTCAAACTTGAAACTAAAAATCATCAAGACAAACATTTTTAGCAAAATTCATGATGACTGCTTAAAAAATATGACCGCTAGAGTGTTAACAAAGCTTTCTGCTGATTTGGCCCTGTGACCTAGTTTTTGACTCCATGTGACCCAGTTTCAAACTTGACCTAAAAATCATCAAGACAAACATTTTGAGCAAGATTCATGATGATTGCTTCAAAAATGTGACCGCTAGAGTGATAACAAGATTTTCCACTGATTTGGCCAGGTGACCTAGTTTTTTACCCCAGCTGACCCAGTTTCGAACTTGACCTAGAAATCATTAAGACAAACATACTGAGCAAGATTCATGATGATTGCTTCAAAATTGTGACTGCTAGAGTGTTAACAAGGTTTTCTGCTGATTTGGCCTTGTGACCTAGTTTTTGACTCCATGTGACCCAGTTTCGAACTTGACCTAGAACTCATCAAGATAAACATTTTGAGCAAGATTCATGATGATTGCTTCAAAAATGTGACCGTTAGAGTGATGACAAGATTTTATGCTGACTTGGCCAGGTGACCTAGTATTTGATCCCAGGTGTTCCAGTTTCGAACCTGATCCAGAAATCATCAAGACAAACATACTGAGCAAGATTCATGATGATTGCTTCAAAATTGTGACCGCTAGAGTGTTAACAAGGTTTTCTGCTGATTTGGCCCGGTGACCTAGTTTTTGACTCCATGTGACCCAGTTTCGAACTTGACCTAAAAATCATCAAGACAAACATTTTGAGCAAGATTCATGATGATTGCTTAAAAAATGTGACCGCTAGAGTGATAACAAGATTTTCCACTGATTTGGCCAGGTGACCTAGTTTTTTACCCCAGCTGACCCAGTTTCAAACTTGACCTAGAAATCATTAAGACAAACATTTGGAGCAAGATTCATGATGACTGCTTCAAAAATGTGACTGCTAGAGTATTAACAAGGTTTTCTGCTGATTTGGCCTGGAGACCTAGTTTTTGACTCCAAGTGACTCACCCAGTTTCGAACTTGATCTAGAACTCATCAAGACAAACATTTTGAGCAAGATTCATGATGATTGCTTCAAAAATGTGACCGCTAGAGTGATAACAAGATTTTATGCTGATTTGGCCCGGTGACCTAGTTTTTGACCCCACGCGACCCACTTTCAAACATATCCTAGATCTCATCAAGACAAACATTTTGAGCAAGATTCATGATTATTGCTTCAAAAATGTGACCGCTAGAGTGTTAACAAGGTTTTCTGCTGATTTGGCCTGGTGACCTAGTTTATGAACCCATGTGACCCAGTTTCAAACTTTACCTAGAAATCATCAAGACAAACATGTTGAGCAAGATTAATGACGATTGCTTGGAAAATGTGACCGTTAGAGTGTTAACAAGGTTTTCTGCTGATTTGGCCCGGTGACCTAGATTTTGACTCCAAATGACCCAGTTTCAAACTTGGCCTAGAAATCACCAAGACAAACAGTTTGAGCAAGATTCATGATGATTGCTTCAAAAATGTGACCGCTAGAGTGTTAACAAGGTTTTCTGCTGATTTGGCCCGGTGACCTAGTTTTTTATCCCAAGTGATCCAGTTTTGAACTTGACCTAGAAATCATCAAGACTAACATATTGAGCAAGATTCATGATGATTGCTTCAAAAATGTGACCATTTGAGTGTTAACAAGGTTTTCTGCTGATCTGGCCCGGTGACCTAGTTTTTGACCCCAAGTGACCCAGGTTCAAACTTGACCTAGATTTAATAGAGGCAAACATTTTGAGTAAGTTTCGTCAAGACTGGGTCAAAACTATGACCTCTAGAGTGTTAACAAGGTTTTCCTTTGATTTGACCTGGTGACCTAGTTTTTGACCCCAAGTAACCCAGTATCGAACTTGACCTAGATTTCATAGAGGCAAACATTCTGACCAAGTTTCATCAAGACTGGGTCAAAACTGTGATCTTTAGAGTGTTAACAAACTAATTGTTGATGACGAACGACGGACAACGGACGACGGACAACAGACGGCGACGGACAGAGGGTGATGACAATAGCTCACCCTGAGCTTTTGCTCAGGTGAGCTAAAAAAAATTGAAAAGCGAGGGGCTAAATTAAATCATAGGGTAGACTCTATCGTAAACCTAAAAGTAATAATAATAATAATAAAAAAAAAAACTTCTTTGTTTTGAGTTGAGGTTTTCGGGCCGTCAACCCATTAGAGTCATGTCGAGCAGGTCAGTTTACCTCACCACTCTTTTCCTGGGCAGGCCTCTAAGCCGTTAACCAGCTTTTGTATGCATTCTTTTGCTACAAACTAACAACTGCCTTTCTTGAATCTGCAGAAAGGAGAGAATGATTGTAGAAAATATTTCATGATCAATCACCACTAAAGAATGTTGCCAGACCTGGTGGGGATATTCGAACCCAATACCTCATGATCACTAGTTGGATGCTCATCCAACTGAGTTACCAAGGCTGGCAAGAAAAGTGTAGCCTCACCCTAAATACTGAGACACCTTATCTCCTCCTTTCCATACTTGCCCTAACATAATAATTATGAACAAGTTCATCTGACTGTAGCCTGTTGATGTGTCTAAAATCCAATAGACGAATGGTTAACAGCGTAGATACTGATCAGATATGGCAATCTGAATCATCTAATCTGGCTCAACGCAGTTTTCCCAAACCAGTCTGTCCAAGGTGAAGTCAGTAGCTGGTACTGTTCCTCAATATCACCAGTATTAGTCAATAGTCTGATTGTAATATAATTTTACCCTAAATACTCACATACTTTTAACCCATTACAAGGTATTCCAACTTCTGATAGTGAGGTTTTATGGTCTTCTCAATTGTATGGCAGTACAACTATTAGCTATCACAAGAAGTCTGGTCTACACTAAGGGTAGTTCAAGCTTTTTATGAAAGCAAATACTTGGTTATACATTTGAGTTATACATTCCGCAATCCATGGAAAATAGCACTAGACCAGTCCATGGTCTTTCATAATCAAGTGCTCTATGAGCACTAGCAAACTCTATAGTGTCTATACCCATGGGCATAGACAAATACCAGGGTAGACAATGTCAGGATGATAAAGTAACACAACATGAGAAGAAATTGCCATCTGACGGGCTGGCACTAATGAAACCTGAGATGGGGTGAATACCCTGCTGAAACTGCTCCTTTCAACAGAAGATCTGATCAGGTCTACACTATTTCCTCATAAATCATTATAAATGTTTGCATTAATATTTAAAGAGAGCTGATACAGCTTGCAAAGTATCTGCAGAAGTTTTTTGACTGTTGTGACCTGCTGAATAAATTAAGATGCCATTTCTAATTTTCAGCTAATCAGATTACTTGATCTGAATTGTTGCTATACATTCTTATACTTAATGACAATTAAATAGTGCAGATCCAAATCCAGATTCTGAAGAAGCCAACTGATCTGGATCTACACTGTTTGCAAAGGCAGGGTATATCCGGCTTCAGCACGACTAGGGTTAACAGGCAAGAGATAAGGGGAGTATCCGAGTAAAATACCCATATGTTTTGAGCTAATACTCAATTATTTTTAAAAACTTGGATACTGGTACCCAATTGATTTGACAGATCGAGTACCCAAGAGTGAAAAATAAAGTTTAAAGGCCAGAAAAGCACATGATTACTATTTTATACTCTAATTACTGCACATAATATGTGTTTTTATTCTTCATATAACGAATATAATCATAAAATTAATCAGGTATAATGAAATACCATGTTTTAAATACCTAAATCAGGCTTTTTTGTGCTCTTTCTTTCAGGGCCCAGTTGTTCAAAGCGTCGTTAGCTTAACGAGCTCATTAAGGGTCATTTCGTTAACTGTTTTAGCGGATTCAATATACAATATTCTGATATTTTTTGCTGAAAAAATGTGAGTAGCTTTTGCACTGCAAAAGCTACTCACATTTTTTCAGCAAAAAATTTCAGCATATTTGCGTATCACTCGATGTAAATTTTAACAAATCGTTAACTAACGAAATCGTTAGCTTTGAACAACTGGGCCCTGGTTTATAAGTTTTACCCAATTAATTTTCATTTTGCGGGGTATCTTTACTCAAACCAAAAACAATCAAAATATGATTTTACCCAATTAATTAAATTCTGATGGGGTTAAATACCCAAATGCCTCCAAAATTATCTGTTGCTCTGGGGAAATAACTTCTGTGACTTTCTGATTGCTGTTCTGTACACGAAGCCCCTTCAGAAAAAGGGTCTACTATTAAAGGAAAAGAGCTTGCTCCCAAGGGGAGCAAATTCTTTTCTTTAAGAGTGGACCCCTTTTCAGAAATAGGCAGTCAATTTTGAGTTACCTCCGCTGAAAACATATCCATTCCCCTTGAGGTAAACATTCTGTCAAAACAACTGTCCTCCCAGTGAGTCTGTGTTTTTCTGCAGTCTGGTTCTCTATTTACTGAAGTACTACAGTGTGATGACAGATTAGTCATGACACTTTGTGTGTGTGTGTGTGTGTGTGTCTGTGTGCATTCTATTTGGGCCTTCTTTATCTTCATGTTGCAAACTGCATGCATGGTTGCAAGCCCAATTTTGGTTAATTTTGCTTCCCTTTTTACAAATGGAAATGGTCCAGATCAGCCTAATTGTCCATTCATCTAACATGACCAATGGCTTTATGTTTGCTTATTTGATTGTATAATTACCAAGTTAAAACATTTTCAACATGTAAATAATGCAGGTAAATTGTCCTGCATAAATGGGCAGACTAATGCCTTGGCATATTCTAGATAATGGGACTATAAAGAAGGTTATTTTTTCACCAAAACATACCTTGCTGGTCATTACGAAAACATGCCTATTCAAATATATTGAAAATTTTACAACCAAAAAAGGAAAATTTTCAGATAAAAATTCTGATATTTTTCATATTTCTGCTCAAAACATAGATTGTGGGTACTCGTTAGAACTGCCTCGCCGAGGTGGTTCTAACAAGTACCCACAATCTATGTTTTTAGCAAAATAAGAGAAATAATGTATACCCCTGTAAACCCCAGTTTTACTATATAAAAGTGGGGTTTAAGGGGGTCAAAATTATATAGGCATGTTTTCGTGATGTACTCACTGCAATCACCTCACAAATGCCATGCCAATAAGCTTTCACAAGATATGATTTGCTGCAAAAACAGCCAAAAAACTATCCTAAATAATTTATAGCCTGAATTATCGTTTCATCAGGGCTGTATTATTGCCGTACCTCTCACTTTGCATTTGTTTTCCTGTGACATGAGCTGAAAATTTTTAATATATAAAAGCATGATATATAGGCGCAATAGATTGATTTTTGAAACAGAAATCAAGAGTTGTGCTATCATCTGAAAACAATGCTTCTGGCTTCAGACATTTCTGCAGTCTAGAGTTTCAATGCAATAAAATTTGAGCAGTAACCATATTTACCCTAAATATTAGGACACCTTCATACTTGTCGTAAAATTTGAATAAGTCCATTTCACTACCTGCTGATGTCTCTAAAATCTGCAGGTTGGGTGGCAAACCATGTAGACCCAGATCAGATGCTGCATTCTGCAGCATCTGATCTTGGTCTATACTGTTTGCACAGGTCTGCTGTCCCGATACTTAGAGTAAATATGGCACCGGAGTCAGACGCCACAGAATGTGTCTGATCAGGGTCTCCACTGTTTGCAAATAGTTTAGCCATTTTTCTCTAGGAATCTGTAAATCTCATAGCCAGATGTACCTAAAATTGAAATTGGACTTTTCCAATATATAGTGTGGGAGAGTCTATTTAGTCTACAATGGATTAAAAGGGCTGTGCCATGCGGAAATGTGTCTTTGAGCATATGCATCTGTGCAAACTGATCAGGACCTTCACAGTCTGCTTACAGAATCATTGGATACCGTACAAAATAACGAAGTATGGCCCAGTTGTTCAAAGCATCGTTAGCTTAACAAGCTCGTTAAGGGTCATTTCGTTAACTGTTTTAGCGGATTCAATATACAATATTCTGATATTTTTTGCTGAAAAAATGTGAGTAGCTTAAGCTACTCACATTTTTTCAGCAAAAAATTTCAGCATATTTGTGTATCACTCTATGTAAATTTTAATGAATCATTAACTAACGACATCGTTAGCTTTGAACAACTGGGCCCAGACTAGTACTTGTATCTCTGTTGCCTGATCTGAATCTTTACTGTTTGTATTTATCCAGGCCTCATATTTTTCAGGCATTTGCAGATTTCAGGCATTTGCAGGATTTCAGGCATTTAGAGCTTTGACATTTTCTTTATTTTAGACTTTTAGATTTTGTTTTTTTCCATATTTAAAAGGACTATTTAAGGCATTTGCAGGATTTCAGGCATTTAGAGCTTGACCTTTTCTTTTTTTTAGGCTTTTAGATTTTGATTTTCCTGTTTAAAAGAACTATTTAAGGCTGCAAAAGCAGGTCTCAGGCATGGAAAAGCTTGGTCAGTAGAAGGCCTGATTTTATCCCAAGGGCACTTTTTCTCATGTAGTGCTACTGCCCCTCTCTCAAAATTACATGTAATTCCACATAATCTTTTTTTTTAAATGTATGTATGTCCACATATACTGACTGATTTTGTGCATAGAATTTAAGTTTCCATGTAAAATCACTGATGAAGTGGAAACACCTGGAAAATATTCAACGTACTTACACATAAACTCTATAAAACAATTAACCTGAAAAAATGTGTTAAATCTTATTCTAACACTCCTTGCCTATATAGCCAATGGTTAAATTCAGTGATTTATTCTGCAACAAATCACTGGGCAGAAGCGCGCGACGCTATCTGGCACCGTTCCCACATTATTTTGACACTTTGCTGACGTCAGTCTTCCTTTCCACGACATTAGATGGTGTAACGTACATTGTTTTTCTTGCGTCAACAATGTAAGAAATGCATGTAACCAACAGCATTACAGTCAAAACTGTTGGCAGAATTTCTTTATGTGATGGCGGAAAGTTGGAAGAATATGAAGGATACAATTACTTTTTTGTCGTTTTCTATGTGTTAGAATTGAAATAGATCAGCTCTTGTGTGTGATTTGTGGAGTAATAAATTACAGTTTGTCGGTCAGTTGTAAGTACATAAATCACTTGCGCTCCGCGCTCGTGACTTGATCTGCTTTACAAATGATCTCCAAACAGTGATTTACTACTCAACAAATCACTGCTAGAGCTAATCTATTTCTCAAACTTAGCCTTAAATCAAGATGGAAATTTCAAAACTTCAGGAGTTAAAAAATTTGCAAAGAGAAAAAAATGTAGAAAATGAGAACTAAGTTTACTTCCCATAATCAGAAAACAAAGTTTATCTGCCGTCACCCAAACCAAATCATCCTCTTAATCCGCACATAACAAAAAGTAAACATACCCATACCATATTTTACATAAAACATACTTTAAACATTCTAAAAACTGTCCCCACCTCAAATATCCACCCTCTGAGGCATTTTTACAATGAATAGCTGTTGGTGGACGTAAAATTCTACTTCCAGTGATGAAGCTATGCCAATAGTAGTATAGGGTGGTACTATGGGTACACCCTATACTACTGCCAATACTCCACATTACATGTATTTACGCGAAGAAGACATGAAAGTACACAGAGTTCTGAGAGAAGGACAGCTAAAAAATTATCAATAGTAAATAAATGTTCTCAACTGTGGCAAG
This sequence comes from Anodontia alba, assembly GCA_964016985.1. NCBI lineage: Eukaryota > Metazoa > Mollusca > Bivalvia > Lucinida > Lucinidae > Anodontia > Anodontia alba. The sequence goes on from OZ024821.1 coordinate 47,901,341, forward strand.
GCTCAAACTTCTAATGAGTGTCCACAATAAATGTTATTACTGAGACATAAAAATATCATCCCAGAAATGTAGTCATCAAAGACACTCCCTTAACAGCTCCCATTACGAAAACACGCCTATTCAAATATATAGAATTTCACCTCCAAACGCTGAAAATTTTCAGGTAAAAAAACTCTGATATTTTTCGTATATCTGCTTTAAACATAGATTGTGGGTACTCGTTAGAACCGCCTCGGCGAGGCAGTTCTAACGAGTACCCACAATCTAAGTTTTTGAGCAGAAATAAGAAAAACAATGTATACCCCTGTAAACCCCAGTTTTACTATATAAAAGTGGGGTTTAAGGGGGTAAAAATTACATAGGCATGTTTTCGTAATGTCTGGTGTCATTCATTTCTTTTGGTTCTTTTTCACTAGTATTCAGGAAAAAAGACTATGTAGCAGTCAGTGGCTTGTCTGACTGCAGTCTCCAGGGGTCAGGAGTTGGAACAGCAGCTTGGCCAAATAACTTTCATGGAAACTGATCAATAAATAATTTCAATGCCCATTCTCCTCCTTCAGCTGATTCAAGAACGGCAGTTGTCAGTTACTGACGAAAGTATGTGCACAAATATTTACATTCTCAGTGCATTTACAGAACACCCCTATAGTTAACTACTGGAAAGCAATGTTGTTCATACTTCAATGAATACATTGACTCACGCGACGTCAGTGACGTCAAAATAAACAATGGCTCTCTTCAATATGATTGGACAATGGCGACGTTATGGCGCCAACAATGCTGTTCCGCTGTCAATAGAAATAAAACTGCAAGCCATGCACCATGTCCCGCCACTGCAATGTATCAAGCAAGCGACATAAATGTATCAAATGTGAAATCAAAGGGAAGCTGCATTAGTGTTTGTTTTAAACATTATAATATTGATGCATATATAAAAAAACACAAAAAAGTCTAAGTTAAAAATGCAATAAAATGTGATAAAAAATAATTTCAGGATTCTGATAAAAAAACAATATACATATCTTCAGACCATCCTAAAAGTGTGTGTAAAGTTTCAAAAGGATCGGCCTGAAACTGTAGGAGGAGTTGCGCGTACAAGGTACATACTCCCTATACATTTCTGTAGTATTAGGGCTCGAAAAAAGTCTAAGTTAAAAATGCAAAAAATGTAATAAAAAATAATTTCAGGATTCTGAAAAAATAATATGCATATCTTCAGACCATCCTAAAAGTGCCTGTTAAGTTTCAAAAGGATTAACCTAAAACTGTAGGAGGAGTTGCGCGTACAAGGTACATACTCCCTACACATTTCTGTAGTATTAGGGCTCGAAAAAAGTCTAAGTTAAAAATGTAAAAAATGTGATAAAAAATCATTTCAGGATTCTGAAAAAACAATATGCATATCTTCAGACCATCCTAAAAGCGCCTGTAAAGTTTGAAAAGGACTGGCCTAAAACTGTAGGACGGACGGACGGACAGACAGACGGACAGACACTCTAAATTTCAGAGGGTATAACATAATACCCCGCCACTTTTTTTGGTGGCGGGGCATAAAAACTGCGTGCAATTGTTTTCTTCTTTCATTTTAGCCCTTAAACAAGATTTTTTCGTCATATGATGGCTGTGAAATAATGTAAATATAAGTAATAAAGGTAATTTATTTAACATTCATCGAATTATGAACATCGGGTCACGAGCAAAGTTTAAGTGAACCCTTTCAGGGTTCACTTACTTTGCTCATGACCTGATGTTGTTCATACTTCAATGACTGTTAAATAAATTACATTCATTTTTTAATTAAATTAAGTATTGGTTAACCACTTAGGTGACTAAGCCTGCCCAGAAAAAGTGTGAGTTGGTTATAAACTGACTGCACTGGACATGGTCCTAATGGGGAAAACTGACCAGGGCCATTACACAACCTCCACTCAAATAAAAAAAGAAAATCTGGCAGCAACTGGAACCATACAGACCTGACTGTAAACAGCACGAAGCAAATTCTCCATTGGAAAGCCTGAGTTTGTGTGGCATTTCCACTGCATGAAGTTTTATTGCCTAACTAGTACTGTAATTACCCTTAACCCTTGTCCTGCCAAATAAATTAAAATGCCACACCCACTTCTAATTTACAGCCAATCAGATTACTTGATCTGGATTGTTGCTATAAATTCACATACTTAATGGCAAACAGTGCAGATCCAGATCAGTTGGCTTCTTCAGAAGCCAACTGACCTGGATCTACACTGTTTTCAAAGGCAGGGTATATATATCCAGGTTCAGCAGGACAGCTTATATCCTTACAATACTTGTCTGAAAATTTTAACAACTTCATTATATTACCTGCTGATGACAGGTCTAAAAGCTGATGGTTAGTAAAGAATGTGGTGTTTGTAAAGAGTCCATATTGTTTGCTCAAGCCAGTCTGTTCCAGTATGAGGGTCCTGCAAAAAGTTTTGTCATGGGGTTCGGATTACTTCAGTGCTACTTTTTATCAAACATATTTTTATTATAAACCTTCAAAGTATTCCCCCTTTACTGAAACACATTTTTGTAACCTTTTAACCCAGTCGCGAAAAGCAGATAAATAGTCTTCTTTTGGTATCTGTTGGAGACACTGATAAATAGCGCTGCCAAGAGAACTTCTAGACGTATACTTACTTCCAGAAAGCATTTTCTCAAGCCTTGGAAATAAAAAGAAGTCAAAGGGACTCAGGTCAGGTGAATAAGATGGACGGTTTAAAACTTTCACCTTTTCAGAAGCCAAAAAAGACTTAACAACCTCACACTTATGAGAGGAGGCGTTGTCATGTAAAAGGTGGACTCTTGACCATCCTTTGCTTGGTCCTTTCTTATTGTAAACCTCTTTCACTTTCTTCAGTACAGAATTCTTGTGGCCAGTGACTGTATGACCAGACGGACAAGCCACTTGAACGACTGGCACACTTAATTTAAAGAAAATTGCGTACAACATCTTTTTCGAACTTTTGGTTCTCTTGGCAATACATGGGCTTTTTGATCTTTTCGCTTCCATTGCTTATTATCAGCCCTTCTTTGCGGCTCAAACATGTGCACCCAGGTTTCATCACCTGTTAGCAAGTTAGAAATAACCCGAATATTACAGCCTTTGTATGTTTTCAAAAGTTCCCGGGCACATTTAAGACGTTATGTCTTTTGCTTCTCAGTGAGCAAATGAGGTACCCACCTAGCGCAAACCTTTCTCAGATCCAAACGCTTTTTCAGAATTGTTTGCATACTGCCTTCTGATATGCCAGTACAACTAGCTATATATCTGACAGACAATCGCACATCCTGTTTGACCACAATCTTTACGGCAGCGATGTTAGCCTTGGTAACAGAGGTTTTAGGCCTTTCAGGACAGGTATCATCTTCAACAGAAAATTTCCCAGCTTTAAAAGCTTTAACTCACCTAAAAACTGTGCGCATTGAAATGGTCTGAGGTCCATATATACCACACAATTCATTAAATATCTGCTTTGAATCTATATTAAGCCTAATGCGGCATTTAATATAGCTACGAATTTCAGTCTTCTGGTCCATGTTCCAACGTAACAAGTAAATTGGTCAGTGTATATGATTGCATCTATTTCAATTTGAAATAAGTCGGTCAGTTGGAGAGCAATTTGCATGAAATAAACGGATATCGTTAGCTATTCAACACACCATTCAAGTGCAGTGAAGCATTTTAAAATATACCTGGGATAAAACAAAGGAAGCCTATTAGTGACAGAACTTTTTGCACAACCCTCGTATATAGTGAAAATATGGTATATGCAATCAAGAAAAGTCTGTGTACAGTTCTAAAGCAGGCAATGCAGACTGTTGTTTCTGAAAATATAATCAGGTTCCATGAAATGATCTGTTTATCAGGAATACTATACATTATGAAAACATGCCTATTGTAATGTTCTTATTTTAAGGGTTAAATGAAAAGACTCTGCGGGTTTGTTTTAACTACTTTATTACGTCCTATATATCTAGCGCTCTTCTTATCTAATAATCATATGTGTGCATATTTCAATAATGCCGCTCATGAATACTAAGCTCCGCCTCTAGCTCTACCGCATTGGCAGTTAGCCTGTTAGCGTATTATCATAAACACTACACCTATTCAAATATATTGAAAATTTCACCACCAAAAACTGAAAGTTTTCAGATAGAAATTCTGATATTTTTCATATTTCTGCTCAAAACATTGATTATGGGTACTCCTTAGAGCTGCCTCAATGAGGCAGTTCTAATGAGTACCTGCAATCTATGTTTTTGAGCAGAAATAAAAAAAATAATTTATACCCCTGTAAACCCCAGATTTAATATATAAAAGTGACGTTTAAGGGGGTCAAAATTATATAGGTATGTTTTTGTGATGTTTACCCTATTCGTATTGGGACAGACAGACTTGAGCAACTGTAGATGACCAGATCTGAACTCACAGAACAAGTGATCTGAGAAAGGTCTACACTGTTTGCCACTCATCCAACAGTTTTTGAAAACATCAACAGGTAGTAAACTGGAGGTGTTTAAATTTTATGGCAAGAATTTCCCAATATTTAGGGCAAATATAAGTACTGTGTAGCACTGGGAAAATTTACCTAATATATTCTTTTTATAAAGTTATTATATTATGCCTTAATTAGCATTTTGTTCCAATTTAAAATTTTACATTAAAAATGTACATTTACTATCCTACTAAATTAACCCTTGCCAAACTGAATAAAGGAAGATGCCACCTGAACCTAATTTTCAGCCAATCTGATTAATTGATCTATGTTGTAACTTGTTGATACAAATTCACATACTAAATGGCAAACAGTGCAAATCAAGATCAGTAAACAGGCTTCTTCAGAAGCCAACTGATCTGGACCTAGTTTTTGACCCTGTTTCGAACTTGACCTAGAAATCATCAAGACAAACATTTTGAGCAAGATTCATTATGATTGCTTCAAAAATGTGTTAACACCGTTTTCTGCTGATTTGGCCTGGTGACCTAGTTTTTGATCCCAAGTGACCCATTTTTGAACTTGACCTAGAACTCATCAAGACAAAACATTTTGAGCAAGAGTCATGATGATTGCATCAAAAATGTGACCGCTATAGTGTTAACAAGGTTTTCCTTTGATTTGGCCTGGTGACCTAGTTTTTGACCCCAAGTGACCCAGTTTCGAATTTGACGTAGAAACCATCAAGGCAAACATTCTGAGTAAAATTCATGATGATTGCATCAAAAATGTGACCGCTAGAGTGTTAACAAGGTTTTCCTTTGATTTGACCTGGTGACCTAGTTGACCCAGTATTGAACTTGACCTAGATTTCATAAAGGCAAACATTCTGGGCAAGTTTCATCAAGATTGGGTCAAAACTGGACCTCCAGAGTGTTAACAAACTAATTGTTGACGATGGACGACTGACGATGGACGACGGACAGAGGGTGATCACAATAGCTCATCCTGAACTTTTGCTCAGGTGAGCTAATAAAATTAAAACCTATACAAATTAATTAACCTTTAAAGTGCCAATTTAAAGAAAGGCTGCAGGGCCCGGAGAAAATATATCTTTTTTTTTTTATAAATTCAGAGAATATAATGCTTGACATTTCATGTTTATGATTCATATGAAATGTCATGCTGTTTTCTCTGAAAAACAAAAGAAAACTAGAATTTGTTTTTTTACAAAAACACAAATGTCTCCCCTCTCTTTGGTGTCATATTGTATTGTACATTCAACAAACATATATGTTAAACTAATGAGATTCCAAGGGAAATAACTCAAAAAGTATAACTGCAAGAGTTATGGTTATTGCCCTTTGCTCGTCAACTAATGTTGATTGATATTCATATAAAGTTTTGATATTTACATAAAGTTTCTTGAATATATCTTGAACAGGTTTCAAGTTACTGAGGGGAGATGATTTTCTGAAAGACAAAGTTCCAAGGAAAATAACTCAAAAAGTATAAATGCAAGAGTTATGGTTCTTGCACTCTGCACGTCGTCTAATGTTTAATTGATATTTATATGAAGTTTCGTGAAAATAGCTTGAACAGTTTTCAAGTTATAGAGTGGACACGATTTTATGACTGACAGACGGACAGACAGACACCTGGGGGAAAAACAATATGTCTCCCTACCCTAAAGGGGGGAGACATGAAAAAAATATCATGTGCTACATACAAATTTAAATGGCACTTTAACGGTTAAGCAAAATATTCTCTTCTGTGCATCTGCCAAAAACAGTCAAATGACACTAACAAGGTTTTTAACCTCCCACCCCCTCCGCCCCTACAATTATAAAATATACTAAATTTATTACTTTAAACCTACATCAGATTATTTTCCTTATAACTGACTCATAAAAATAAAAACATTTTTGTTTACAGCCAAATTTCTTTTGAGACAAAAACATTGACAATTTTCAGATCAATTGCATTCCTGCCCGTAAGTGATCATAAGAATGAACCTTGCAAAAGCCACGTTATCTTATAAAATACATTAACATTATGATACATTATAAACAGTACTATTTTCAAGTTCTTTGGTACAAAACGCAATAAACACATTAACCCTTGTCATGCTGAATAACTTAATTAACCCTTGTCCTGCTGAACCTGGATATACCCTACCTTTACAAACAGTGCAGATCCAGATCAGTTGGCTTCTGAAGCCAACTGATTTGGATCGGCACTATTTATCATTCAGTATGTGAATTTGAATCAACAATCTTGATTAAGTAATCTGATTGGCTGTCAGTTAGAAATGGGCATGGCATCTTAATTTATTCAGCATGACAAGGGTTAAGATATCACCCCATTTATAATTGTAAAATAATCAGATTCATTGTTCCAGGTTTCTGATACAAATTCAAATACTGAATGACAATCAGTGCTGCTCTAGATCAGCTGGCTACTGATCTTGAGCTACACTGTTTGCAAAAGCAGGGCATATCTGGGTTCAGCAGGACCAGGGTTAACCCTTGTCCTGCTGAATAAATTAAGATGCCATGCCCTTTTCAAATTTTCAGCCAATCAGATTACTTGATCCAGATTGTTGATATAAATTCACATTCTGATTGGCAAACAGTGCAGATCCAGATCAGTTGGCTTCTTCAGAAGCCAACTGATCTGGATCTACACTGTTTGCAAAGGCAGGGTATATCCGGGCTCAGCAGGACAAGGGTTAAGACTTTATTTTTTAACTTAATTGATAATAGCCAGAAGAAACAACACATTTATTGTCATTGCATTGATGGAGTGGAAGTGTAGTGATACATTATAGATGGTGAGGTGAAAACAGGTCAATCAAGCATGTAACAAAATAGTACCTTCCCCTGATTTTAACCTTTACCAGACTCCCTGGGCTAATTCAGCAGACGAAAAATTGAATATATTTTTCTTACTTTTCTAAGAAAACAAGATTTTGGCATTTTATGCAAATTGTCTCCATTTGCATGGAATGCTAAAACCTGTTGACTGGAAAAAATAAGGAAAATATTTTAAAATGTCGTCTGCTGAAAATATTACCCAGCATGCTTAGCATTAAATGTAAGTTATAACAGGTATACCTTATTAACCACAAGTACCGTATTCAGAATGAGAGGCCTGAGCAAACAGGGTAGACCCAGACCAGGTCTCACAAAATCTGGCATCTAGTCTAGGACTACACATTGTTTGCCACTCATGCAGCTTTTTTAGACAAGTAAATCAACAGAAAGTACAATACTGGCTTGTTCAACTTTAAATCTTAACAATCTGGGTAAAATTTTCAGCAGACGACATACAGAAATACTTTATTTATTGTTCCCAGAAAACAGGTTTTGTCATTTTATGCAAATTGTCTCTGGTGGAGGCAATTTGTATTGAATGTCAAATCCTGTCTTCTGGGAAAATTAAGAAAAATATCAAGGTGTCATCTGCTGAATTTGCCCATGGTGTGGTAAAGGTTAAAAGTTAAAGGGCCCAATTATTTAGAGAAAATATTGTAAGATTTTCTATCTCATATGATAATTTTGGCACAGTTGGATGAGGGTATATTTGAAAGGAATTGATACAGGAGTGTTCATTCCCTGTGTTCATCCTAAAATCTGAATCAGGACAAAAACTAAGTTCATGACATTTATCATTATTTTTGTGAAAAAATAAACTCAAAACAGGATTAAATTTTACTTTCAGTGGATGAAGTAAACAAACCTCTCCTTGGCACAGGTGAAGAATGTTATAAAAATCCTTTTAGAAACATCACGAAAACATACCTATATAATTCTGACCCCCTGAAACCCCACTTTTATATAGTAAAACTGGGGTTTACAGGGTATACATTATTTTTCTTATTTCTGCTCAAAACATAGATTGTGGGTACTCGTTAGAACTGCCTCGCTGAGGCAGTTCTAACGAGTACCCACAATCTATGTTTTGAGCAGAAATATGAAAAATATCAGAATTTTTCATCTGAAAATTTTCAGTTTTTGGTGGTAAAATTTTCAATATATTTGAAGAGGCATGTTTTCGTAATGTAAATAAAATTTTTAAACTGTAATATAATAATTTCAGGAAATTAATAATTTAGTATTTGGATTTTAAATCTGGATAACAGATACAAGTGAGCAGAACTTTTATTTTCTCTGTGTAAATGCTTGGCATGAGTTACTAAGACTGGGTAAAATATTCAGCCGACAACATTTTGAAACATTTTTCTTATTTTCCCCAGAAAACAGGTTTTGACATTTCATGCAAACTGTTTCCATTTGAGACAGTTTGCATGAAATGTCAAAACCTGTTTTCTGGGGAAAATAAGAAAAATGGAAACAGTTTGCATAAAATGTCAAAACCTGTTTTCTGGGAAAAATAAGAAAAATATCACCAATTTGTCGTCTACTAAATTAGCCCAAAGTGTGGTAAAAGTTAATGTTCTCTGATTAAGTTTTTACAAAAAAGGCTGTATTAAAATCTTTCAAACTAATTATTTTCTCAAAACATTTAGTGTGTTTTTACATTAAAATGTGGAACAGAGAACAGTATTTTATTCATCTGTTGTATGTTCACACAGACATACACCAAGAGAGAGCAAAGGGGTGTGTGTGTGTGTGGAGGGGGGGGGGGGTGGCGGGGGGAAGAGAGAGAGAGATAGAGAGAGAAAGAAAGAAAGAGGGAGAGATTATGCAATATTAGAGGACTGCAGGAATTTTTTAATCTTTTTATATATCTACTTTGGATACGGGAAAGGCTACTGTGACTATCAAACTTTTAATCTGGTATGACATAAAAGAAAAAACAAGTGATTTTATTTTGTTTAAATCACTATAATCAAGCACTGACTTGGAAACAGACTTTTATCTTATTCATTACGAAAACACGCCTATTCAAATATATTAAAAATTTCACCTCCAAAAACTGAAAATTTTCAGTTTTTGGAGGTGAAATTTTTAATATATTTGAATAGGCGTGTTTTTTTTTTTCATATTTCTGCTTAAAACATAAGATTGTGAGTACTCATTAGAACAACCCTGCTGAGGCAGTTCTAATGAGTACCCACAATCTATATTTTTGAGCAGAAATAAGAAAAATAATGTATACCCTAGGACTGTAAACCCCAGTTTTACTATATAAAAAGGGGATTTAAGGGGTTCAAAATTATATAGGCATGTTTTCGTGAATGCTACCAGTTGATTCTCAATATCTCTATATTATAGGTATAACAGGATGTAAAACAGAGGTTAAAGTATGTAGCCCAAATTTGCTGTTTTGGACACATTTTGCCATGTATGAACAATCTTACTTTTGTACAGCAAGCTAATTATAACAACACAATATGTTTTAGCAACTCAATTAAGTCAAAATAATTTCTTTTCTTTTATGTATTAAAGAAGTCTGTGTCAGTATCAAAAATGACTTTTTTGTTTGAATATAAACAGCAGAAGATGGTAAATTTTAAAATACATTTTCATGTTTTTTTTGTTTTTTTGTGTTTTTTTTTCACAGAAAAAGGGTTTACATTTTATTCAAATTGTCTCATTATTTGGGAAAGTGATGTGTTTCTTTGACAAAAAATAACCATTGAATTCAAAACTGCAAGCATATCACAATTATTTTAGTTTGCTTTTTTTTTTTCATTTTTTTTTTTTTCAGTCATCTCTCTCTAATTCAATGACAACATATGAATTTTTATCATATTTATCAACCAGCCTCGGTGGCTCAGCTGGATGTGCATCCGACTGGTGATCAGCAGGTTGCTGTTTTGACCCCCGCTGGGTCTGCAACATTCGTTTGTGGAGTTGATCATGAAATATTTTCTAACGTCATTCTCTCCCTTTTGCTGATTCAAGACGGAAGTGTTGTCAGTTCCTGGCAAAAGAATGTGCACAATACTGGTTAACCACTTACTGGCCACACTCAACATGACCCAATGGGTTGACTGGGCCATAACACCTCGACATAAACAAAATCATATTTATCAACAACAGATATGATTGATCATTTTTGGTACTGTTGACTGGATTTGCCAAGGTCACAAGATTTTCAGATAATCTGCTGTCTGTTGTACAAAATATCTGTATTACCCTAAATGTTCACACCACTAAACTCTCTGCCACACTCATTCTAACATTTGACTGTCTGCTAACATGACTAAAAAGTACCAGCAGCACTGCAAACAGTGCAGATACTATCAAATTCTGAGTCTATTGTAATGTTTGCTCTGGTATGTCTATCTGACTTTGGAGTCTATTGTCTATCTGACTTTGGAGTCTATTGTAATGTTTGCTCTGGTATGTCTATCTGACTTTGGAGTCTATTGTAATGTTTGCTCTGGTATGTCTATCTGACTGGAGTCTATTGTAATGTTTGCTCTGGTATGTCTATCTGACTTTGGAGTCTATTGTAATGTTTGCTCTGGCATGTCTATCTGACTTTGGGGGAAATACTGTAGAACGTAGTACATTGGAATATTTCTCCTTACTTCTGAAATGATTATGGCTAGGTTTTCTTATTTAACCCTTGTCATGCTGAATAATTTAAGCCATGTGCCCACTTCAAATTTTCAGCCAATCAGATAGCTTGATCCGGATTGTTGCTATAAATACACATACTCAATGGCAAACAGTGCAGATCCAGATCAGTTGGCTTCTTCAGAAGCCAACTGATCTAGCTCTACACTGTTTGCAAAGGCACGGTACATCCAGGTCCAGCATGACAAGGGTTAAGGGGACTGGATACACTTAATAGAAATTTGTTGCCATTTCCACCAAGGTAGACAACTTTTGTGACTTCTTGTTTGCTTTAGTGCACATCTGAAGCCCCATTCTGAAAAAGGGTTTATTCTATAAGGAAAAAATTGGCTCCCTAAATTCTTTCTTCCCCTTTTCTTCAGGAGACCAAACTGCGTCTTGACAGAATTGTCACCTGGAAGTGTATTAATTCCCCTTAATGAAATGTAATTTCTGGGGAAAAGGGAAAACTATGTTCAAATACAGCCTGCTGATATTTCTTGAACAAAAGAAAACCTTTTAATAATGCTAAAATACTAGGTAAATTTAATTTAGTTTCAGCAGATGACATTTTGAAATAATTCATTTATTTTTTCTTTCGAGAAAAAAGGCTTTGAGGTTTCATGCAAATTTTCTTATATTTCTATTTTTCCCAGAAAATAGGCTTTGAGATTTCATGCAAGTTGTCTCCTAAGGAGATAATTTGCATGTAATCTCAAAGCCTAACCGATACAAAAAAGAAAAATAGGTTGCCTATAAGCCAGGCAGCCTATCATTTTACCAAAATCGATCGGCAACTACAGTAGACAGGAGTTGCCTACTATCACAATTTAGGAGTTGCCTATAGGCTGCCTATAGGCACAGGAGGCAGTAAGTAGGCAGCTCATGATTAAATCATTTTCCTAGTAGGCAAAGTAGACAGAATGGAGGCAGACTAGGCAAGGACATGCTCAGTTGTAACTTCCTGTATGAACTTCCTGTTATTGAATTTTGATTTACAGAATTAATTTATGTGAAAATAGGGAAAAAATATCATTAGTCTGTCATCTGCTGAATTTGCCCAGGGAATGGTAATGGCTAAATTCAACCACTTGTAATTAACTTACTCTCCAAGATTTCTATTCTTATCCTAAATACATCTGTGTGTCCAAACAGTTGAACAAGTCAGCTTACTACCTAATGGTGTGTCTGACAGCTGCTTGTTGAGTGGCAAACAGTGAAGTACCTGATCAAATACCAAGTTCTGTATCATTTGATCTCTGTCTACACTGTTTACCCAAGCCTATCTATCCAAATACCTATAATAAATATTGTACCATAATAACCCTAAGTATTCAGACAATAATTGCTTAGGCAAACAGTGTAGACCTAGATCAGATGCTGCATTATGCTGTGCCTGATCAGGGTCTACACCGTTTACCACTCATTCAGCAATATTTTAGACATAATGTAATGCTTAGTAAAACTGACTTTTTTCAAAATGTAAGGACAAGTACAGTTAGGAGTTAAGGTGTCCCAATAGTAAGGGTATTATGGTAATTCAAATCCCTGAGCATAAATTATCCCAGAATCCTAGTCTTATATATATGAAAACTAATCTGTTTCTTATCACTCTTTTTCCAGCACAGCTGAAGTTCTTATTGAAAATAGCAGTAATCAATCAAAGAGACAAAACTTAACACAGCACTGCATTCTCTAGCAGCAGTCAGGACAGTTGATGGATTAAGAGGGGAACATTAAGACTGGATTTTATTCAGAGTATCAGCGAAATATACTTGCTGAATTTCCTTGGAGGAAAATTTATTGAATAGATAATTGAAAACAGGATGAAAGTACTACTTAGTGTGCCAGGACATGTGACAAAATGGTAGTCTATTTGCTCTGAAAGAGTTTGCAGTTCTATACAGTAGTTATTACACCAGAAAAGGTCTTGCAACACAACCAGCAGACTCTCGGTTTACACAAGCTTTGCATCAGTTATTCAGAATGGCTGATCCAAAAATAACAAACCTCCAACACTTTGATGTGATCAGATGTAAACTTTGTGACAATATTTACAATGATCCTCGTTTACTGTCATGTCTCCACAGCTTTTGTAGGAACTGCCTTGAAAATTATGTCAGCAAAAATGTTATAGAATCAAGTACTGTCATTGCTTGTCCTCTGTGTGAAGAAATTACCAGTTTCAACTCAGGTGATAGTGTGGAGGACATGCTTCAAAATTTTCTTCTAGAGAGATTAATAATGCAAGCCCAGAGAGAGCAGACTAAGGTAGTTGCAGAACAAGAAGTACTGAAAATTCAAGCTGAGGCTTTGACTGAAGAGGAACTTGCAAGTGAAGATATACAGAAGACAATTTTACGCATTGCCAATACAGCAGGCAAAGTTATTGCTCATGAAACTGAAGACCAGAGCAGAGTTCATGATTTTGATACAATAAAACAGCGTCAAGAATTACAGAAGAAGATAATGAACCTACAAGAAAAGGCGTTAGATATTGTTTATGCTATTGATAAAGTCAACCAAGAAATTCATGGCTGGGAAACTGGAAAAGATAAATTAAAAGATGAAATTAAACAGAGGTCTCAAGAACTCCAAAGCATTATTCAAGCTACTGAAAGGAAACTTTTGGCTAAGGTTGAAGATAAAAATGCTGAGGGTGAAATTAAGAATCTTGGTTATGAAGCTAAGAGCAACCTTCACAAGACTCTGAAAGGGACATTAAATATTGTTGATTTTCTCAAGCTTTTGACTGAATATGGAGATAAATCAAATATTGAAACTTATCATGAAGTAGCTGATGAAAGAATAAATGAGTTCATGAAGAAAAACATTAAAATGAAGCATATAGGCCTAATCTTTGAGTCACCAAAAGTTGATCTGCGTGAAGCCATAGAGCTAATGTTTGGATCCCTAACAGAAAATAAGGAAATGAAAACTGTGTGGAATCCTTTGGAGTCAAAAAGACCAGCTGATACAAACACAACCTCTGCTGATTCCAGTCCTAATTCAGATGTGGAATCACATATTGTTGAAACAAACGAAAGTGAAATTCGACATGAAGCTTATCTACCACCTAGATATGCAGAAATAAATGAAAGTAAGATGGACAGTGTGGAAGAAGAGTCTGCAGTGAACTCCGGTTCAGCACTTAAACATCGCAGGAGACCTTTAAAATCAATGTCTTTTGATGAATCAAGTTTTGGATTTCTACATCAACCACATGTGCCTACTTCACATTCTCACTTTATAAACAGGACTTCAGAGACACACATGCAAAATAATAATTTCCAGCCCAATTCAGAAACACAGTTATATGAAAGTAGACTATCTACCATGCAGCCAATGATTTCACATGCAGATGAAACACGAGGCAGTACAAGCTTTATTTCTTATCCAATTAATTATACAAGTAGAAGACGGTCTTCTGCTCCTCCTTCAATGATCATTGATGCTCTTGCTAAACGGCGTTTAAGTGCTTTATCAATTCTAGAAAGGTCCAATATCAGTACCATAGGATTTGGTGTTCCAACAGATGCAGAACTGGGACTGAACAAAGCTAGACTGGAATGGATGCGAGAGGACTTGAAACGGAAAAATGAAGGAGCAAGGCGCTCTTCTATCCAAGAAAATATTTAATTATGATACAATATGTCATTACACATGAATGCCTCTACTTATCCTTGCATAACCATGTGGTTGCTTGATTTTATGAAATAACAGCTAAACTCAATACCATATTTACCCTAAGTATTGGGACAAACAGGCCTAAGTAGTCAGTGTAGGTCCAGATAAGATGTTGCATCATGCAGCATTGGATCAGGGGCCTCACTGTTTACCACTAATCCAGCAGTTTCAGAGGAACTCTTAAGGAGGAGTATTTGGTGATAATTCTGGGATAATTTTTCTTATTTCTGCATAAAAACATATGTTGTGGGTACTCATTAGAAGCGCCTTGCCAAGGCGCTTCTAATGAGTACCCACAACATATGTTTTCATGGAGAAATGGAGAAAGTTATCCCATAATTATCACCAAATACTCCTCCTTAACAATTCCTCAGAGTTTTTATAACCAACAGGATGTCAAGTATCACTTGCTCAAATTCAAGTATAAGTATATGGTATCAGTCTGGTCCAAATATTTTGGGTACTGTAAATGCCCTAAAATTTCGTACACCGAAGTATATGACAAAATGCCATATATGCAAACAGTGCAGATCCAGATCAGATTGCACCTGAATGAGCAGCCTGATCAGGGTCTACATTGTTTGCCATTCCACTAAGTATTTTAAGAAACATCTGCATAAAAAGCAACAGTTAAGCCAAACTAGAAATGTGTCCACAGTACACGGATGCCCCCGCTGTGGGATACCTGACTATAAAACTGCAAAATTCTACATGGTACAAATGCCTTAACCCGAGTCTAACAGGATCATGTATGTACGTATGTATGTACACACATTCATACAGAAGGGCGTACATTTGTACGCACGTACAGAAAACCGAAAAACTATATGCCCCCGGCATCATCCAATGCAATGGCATAAAAAATATGGAATAAAGTGTTCAAATTTTTAGAACATATACTGTAAATAATGTAAACTGTTGCAACATAAAGACAAATATTATGCTTGCTTATTTTGTACAATACTTATCCCAAATACTTGAACAAAGAGTATACACCCAAATCAAAACATTCCTAAATGAAGCAGTTTGCAGGGACTGCACTGTTCACCATTCAGCCAGTAGTTTTTAGACACATCACTAGCAAGTCAAACTGATGATAAATTTTATATTACCCATTTTAGACTGAATAAACTCTCCCCAACTATATACTGGAAGAGTTGAATTTCAAATTACCGGTAAGGTATGCCAGGCTATGTGATTTAGATATTCCTAGAGAAAAATGGCTAACTATTTGCAAAAGTGGAGACCATGATCTGACACTGCCTTCTGCAGCATCTGATCTGGGTCTGCACTATACCAATTACCCTTCTAGGGGTCTCCAGACTGAAATGGGTTATTACCCATAAACTGATTTAAGTGCTGTTATTAGATAAGAATACCAAAGTGCCTGAATAGTCAATAAACTTTTCTTCAAAATCTACACACTAGGACCCATTAATAAAATGAAACAACAAGAACTTGGTAGATCAGTGTTACACCTGTTGGGGCCTGTCCATTTTACAATAGAGCTTAACATAACAATTCATGTAAATAATACCAAAATCAATGGACTGTGAAATATTGGTCATAATGTCATAGTATGAAAGCAGAATTTGAGTGCCTTTTAAACAGGAAACGTATGCCAGATGTGATTGCCACTAACACATTGTGTTGTCCATCAGATGCGAATATTAATTCACTCTGACTTTGTTCTCATGATTTAATACTTTGCAATCTGCCCTCCAACACAATGCATTATTTGAGATAATTCACAGTAGAGAAAAAAATTATTTCTTAAATACAATTAGTAGCTGAGTGGAAAATGGAAATATTTCTAAACTTGTCATTCAGTACTTTTAACTCTTTCCATGCTATTGGCAACTTTTGTCATCTGCTGATAACTTTTGCAAATTGTTTGGACCCAGATCAGGTCTGACAAAACGTCAGATCTGATCTGGATGCAGACTGTTTGACACTCTAATGGTATTCCTGTAGGATTTTTTTTAGAAAAGTTAATTTTAAAAAAAAAATCTACACACGACAAAAAAGCCTGCAAAATTACCCAGTATGCAAAGAGTTAATAGTTACAGGCCTAGGTATATATTGTAATGATATGTAATACTCATATACTATGCTTGTAGGATGGGTAGCTTTACTACATTTTAATAATACAACTTTATAGCTTGCAGAAAATGAAATACTAGTGCATATATTCTTTATTTCTCTACAACAGTATATATCAATGGGCACTTAATAGACTTGGTAGATTTTGTTATACAATATAAGGACGATAACTTTTCTGACATCCTGCTTGCATTCCTGGCATTTCTAATGAGTACCATAATATATGTCTGTCGAGAAATATGTAAAAAAAATATCTAATTTTTGTTTTGTTGAAAAAAGTGAATTATTTAGATATGAATAAGGAAGTATTTGAACAAACCTTTTCAATCTCAGATTGAAAAGGTTAGTCCAAATATTTTTTTATTTAGTTAAGAGCTAAGAGCTATGAGTATGATTTTTATTGTACAAACTAGGCAGGGGTTTTTGGCTATTTAAAATAACTATGAAGTCCATACTGCTAGGCTTACTGTATTTACCCTAAGAATTTTGGCAGATCAACAAGTGCAAAACCAGATCAAACTTTAGATGCTGAGTGAGTTCGAAAAGGGTCAACATTCTTTGCTATTCTGTCATCTAAAATTATTTAAACATATCATTACCACTCTCTGGGTTATAAAGTCAGCAGATGAAAAACGTGCAATATTTTTTCCTACTTTTACAAGAGAATAGGCTTTGACATAAGAGTTGTCAGTTGATAACTACCTGCATTGACACTTAGCATGCTATGGCCAATTTTTGCAGATGACAAACTGATGATATTTTTTCTTATTTTACCCAGAAAACAGGCTTTGACAATTCATGCATATTGTCTTCTTAGGAGATAATTTGCACAAAATGTCAAAGCCTGTTTTCTGGGAAAACTAACAGAAACATTAAAAAATTTCATCAACTGTATTTTTTTTCCAGCATAATTATGCTAAGCATTAAATAGGCTTGTTCCAATTTTAGGATAAGTACATCAAGGAGTTAACCCTCCTCATGCTGAATAAATTGAGATGCCATGCCCACTTCTAATTTCCAGCCAATCAGATTACTTGATCTGGGTTTTTGACAGAAATTCACATATTTAATGACAAATAGTGCAGATCCAGATCAGTTGGCTTCTTCAGAAGCCAACTGATCTGGATCTACACTGTTTGCTAAGACAGGGCATGACGTGTTTAGCAAGAGAAGGGTTAACATGTTCAAATATTTGGGGTAATTTCAATGATAATTTTCTTTGTAAATATATATTCTGTATTTATCCTAAATCTGTATTTATCCTAAATATTCTGACAGATAGGCCTAAGCAAACAGTGTATACTAAGATCAGACAGCAGAATGCAGTGTCTGATCAAGTTCTACACTGTTTGCCACTTACCAAGCAATGTTTAGACAAATGATTAATTAGTAACAAACTGGAGATGTCCACATTTTAGAACAAGAAGTTATGGTATTAGAGGTTATGGTGTCTGAATACTTTGAGTAAATATGTTTTATGCTTTAGTGGTTTAAAACCTGCAATGATTGTTAAATAGCCTCATTTATCATATGATTCATTGGGATGATATTAAATTGGGGTTCATTCTCTTTCAACAGTAATTAAGGGGACTGCATACACTTGGTATTTTTTCTGTCATTTTTCACAAGGGATGCAACTTTTGTGACTTCCTGTTTGATTTCCTGCACATCATCCCTTCTGAAGAAGTCTGCTCTAAAAAGGTGAAAAAAAATCTTCCCTTTGAGAGTAAACCACTTTTTAGAAGGGATGCAAAAATAGTTCGACAGAGTTACTTCCCCTGAAAATGTATCCATTCCCCTTAAGTCACTTCGAGCTGATGAAAAGCGCTGTGCAACAAAGCACTATAGGCATATAGACACGAGATGAATTTTGGCTCCAGCAGGAATCAAACCCAGGACTTCATACACTGGAATCTCTTTATAAGACAGTTTTGGATACAAGACAGCTTTAAAGTGGACCCCAAAAGTGTTCTATCCAAACCAAAATGAATAGATTATATAGAAAAATGACCATTTATGGTAATTTTTTTATATAATCTAAAACTTTTTATTTGAATACAACACAGTTACTTAGCTAACACGGTTTTTGCTTTTGATCCAAGCAATAGTGTTATGAATAGGCTGTGGTTTAGTTGGTTGTTATGAGTCAAATGGAGGACCAACTGTATACCAGCTACAAACAGTTCTGGCCCAGTTTGGTCTGTGTATCTCGATCATACTGTGCTCAGAACAACCAAAGCTCTAGATAAGAAGAGTATCTGCATTTATATTTTTCTTATAATTTCTCTTCTTTTGTTTGTTGGAGTTTTATGGTCCACTCAATACTGTTAAGGTCATGTCAAGCTAGTCAGCTTAGCTACTCACACTTTTCCTGGTCCTCTAAGTGGTTAACCAGTTCCTGTGCATATATTCACTGACAACTGCCCTTCTTGAATCAGCGGAAGGGAGAGAATGACTGTAGAAATGATATCATAATCATGAAGTTATGTGGAAGAGCTAGTATTTGAACTGGCCCCCCCCTTCCCCCCCCCCACCCCCCCCAAAAAAAAAACCCTGAATTTGCAGTCAGACCTGCTACCCACTGTGCTATGAAGCCAGGCATAATTTCTCTACTAAAACACATTGTGGACAGCAGGGCTCTAGAAATTCTGAAATCTGAATCAGTCCAGCCGATGATGATATGTCATCGATGAGCCAATTTCCAAAGTGAAAATATAATATCATCTATCACGAAAACTAATGACAACTGGCAGTCCTATAAAACCTTTTAAATAATACATCTCAAATCCGCTATATCACGGAAGTCCGGGTATAACGGGGATGATCAAAGCTGGCATCATCAATAAAACAATCAGATATGTAAAAAAAAAATAAAAAAAAAAAAAAAAAATTTGTTGTTATATTTCCTCCTCCGCAGGGTTTTCCTAGATAACTATTTATAAACAGCTGATTCCCGTCTTGTGTGTAAGCCCGGCAGGAAACAGGAGAAAAGGAACAAAATGACTTTTATGGACCTAATCAGGCCAGCGCCACAGGCGGTTTTGCAGTTTTCGATGTTCCAAGATCTGTCCAGACTGCTTAAATTTTAAGCACTAACCAATCTTTGTCTGGTGCAAGTGGTGTATTACTTATTTTTACTGTGAAATCTACCTTGAATTATACTCGGGTGTTACGGCCGTCAAAAAAAAAAAAAAAAAAAAAAAAACAATAAGACCCAGATCAGATGCTGTTGTATGTGACATCTGATCAGAACACAGTTTGGGAATTAATTTATCAAATCTGGGACCAACAAACCGCAAATTGTGTTAACAAAACAAAAAAAAAAAAAAAAAAGGAATAAGAAAACAGATGCGTTCAAGCGGTGCATTCTTTAATCATTGTCAGTTGGGATTAAAGTGACCGTTGATCTTTTAGACACGCCGACTGCACCTGGTGTTTTGCAGTCTCAATGTATTCACACGTGTCACACAAACAGATTAATTATCAGACTACCATCACTGATGATTCATGTTGATTGTGAAGTGTTGAAATTTTTGACAATGTTTGGATAATGACATAATTAATTTGTGTTGCGGTAGGTTGCCGTTATTCATTTGACCTCTCCAATATACATGTCAAATGACCGTTTAGAGCTGTTTAACTACCATAATATCGCATTTAAAAAGTGCGTGGACGTTATCAGTTTGGGAAGACTTGACAGTTTGTGATTTTTTAGACATCACTGATTTGTGAAAATTGGTTGGTTGGAGAAAAAATGGGGTTCAAGGCGCAAACCTGTTGGACCGAATTATTAGCGTTTTTGGGTGTTTGAAACCGGTCTGAGATTCTTATTTTCGGTCCAGACCGGCTATTTTCCAGTTTTCTAGAGCGCTGGTGGATAGGTGCTTCTAATGAGTATCTGCAACATACCTTTTCAAGGAGAAATAAGAAAATATGACAATACTTTTTGGCTGTAAAAAAAAGTGCCTTTTTCAGAGTTATGTAAGTGATGAAGAAAAAGTCAGACTATGGGGCTTTATGAGTGTACATCTGACATGGGCAATTTTCTCTTCTCATTTCAAAATAATTGTCTTAGATTGCCTTTAAACTGTTTGACAAATGTAAATATGACTGTTTTAATATATACTCGGTGCAGTGGTTGTTTAAAGGGAGCCAATACAATTTCAGGGGAGATAACTCTTTCCAAATTGTTTTGCCTTCCTTCTGAAAAGGGATCTACTCTAAAAGGAAAGAATTTGCTCCCACTGGGAGCAAATTCTTTCCTTTTAGAGTAGGCCCCCTTTGTAAAGGGACCATGTGTAGGACAGCAAACAAGAGGTCACAAAAATTGTCTCCCTTGTTAAAAATGGTGGAAAATCTACCATGTGTATCCAGGCACTTTAAGCATAAACTTTTGGGCAACTTGTATGATGTAAGACATTCATCCATGACATTATATGAAATAAATTTATAACAATGTAATAAAATTTAAGTTTTCTCTTTTACTTCATGACCCAGATCAAAAGAACATGTGCTTTTGGGAGTGTTACCCTGAAATAACAGGAGGCTCATGGGCAAAATTTAACAGCCATTGCATACCTGCAGATGTCATGCAACATTCTTCCAGTATTGCCACTGCAACTATAGAACACAAATTTGACATAAAAAAGGTCAAAGGTCATTCTAGGATAAAGACATTTGAACAAATCTTGTAGACCTTGAGCCCCCAATATGCTATATACCAAGATTCAGCCTCAAAGTTTTCTTGATTCTGGTGAAGAAGATTTTTAAGTGCTTTTTCACCATGGTCAAGGCGGCCATCTTGTTCAACAGTGCAGAACCATTTGAACAAATTGTCAATAACCCAGATATATAGCTCCAGATAAGAGAGGGTATCCACAGAATACTTTTTTCTATTTCTGCACGAAAACCTATGGTGAGCACACACAACACAGGTTTTCACAGGGAAATAAGAAAAAATTATATGAAAAAAGCATTTTATCTGGAACTATGCCTCTTATCTAGGGCTATGACAGTTGGCTAATACTTAAATTCAGCGTGCTAAAAGTTGCACTTGCAGGCATTAGAAATACATGAAAGTGCAGATTATTTCCAATATTAATGTTTTTATGGTTCAAATGCTTGTTGCAAACAGTCTGAGAAAATCTGACTCGAATGAATGTCAAAATATATCAATATTCTGAGGCAGTCCATGATATTGTCTGGCCATTGCCATAGAAATAATTCTCACATGTTTGACCCATTTTAGTCTGGAGACCCCTAAAAGGATAAATGGCAAACATTGCAGACCCAGATTAGGCTCCATAGAGCATAATTATGATCATGGTCTACATTGTTTGCATTAAAATACAGGAATTTCTATAAAACATAGTACACCACAACCTCTTTATAGCACTATTATTGGGGTTCATAGCAGAAACCGAATTAGTTAAACAACCATGTTATATCCAAACAAAAATGTATAGATTATAATCTATATATTTTTGGGACCCATCTTTGAACCGCATTGTATCCAAAACCGTGTTATAACGAACTGTGTTATAAAGAGGTTGAGGTGTACTTGTAATAATAAAAACTAACCAGACACCTTGCTACTGGAAACAGAATCGGTTCAAAATGTTTAGAACAAGTCCACTCAATGATAAATTCATTACGAAAACACGCCTATTCAAATATATTGAAAATTTCACCACCAAAAACTGAAAAAAAAAAGGTAAGAGAAAAGTCCAGGGAGTGCCACAATCACAAACCGCAGCCCTTCCCAGACCCCAAGAGGAAGAGGAAACCGACAAACCCAAACAAGCACAAACCAACAAACGCACGAAAAGCACTGCCCCCTCCTCCCCAAGCGAGGCAACCGCAACACCAAAAGAACCGAAAAACACAAGAACAAAATGACACACAGAAAGACAAACAACAAATCGCCTCGTAGAATAAACCACAAAGCAACAAAGAGTAAGACTAACACCGGGACCACCACCTTAGAACAGTCAGTAGAGCAAACCACCGGGGCGTTTAAAGCACTTTTACAGCTAGCTAACTTCACCCTGGGTCCGGATGCTATTCTTAATACAGAAACACATAAAAATTCGGTTCGCATAAAGGCTCTCAACTCAGTCAATGCATCAAAGCGAAAACATAAAAATCAAATTAATCACTATAATAAACAAAGACGAGTACTCATGGCTAATTCTACTGTATGCCAGAGTAAATGAAAACCAATAGTTGAACCACTGCGGGCCAAGCCAAAGACATATCGTCGCCCCAACCCACTGGTTAAAGATTTACGAAGAGACCATCATTGAGTCTAAGGCCTGAACCGCCGTCGTGCAATTAAAGAGTGAAGCATAGCCATCAACAATGATTGGGTTGACAACTAGGCATGCAGTCTGCCACATAATATCCAGGCTATAGCCAATTCTTTTATAACGGTTAATAAGTTTTCTGAAATGCCCCAAAGTTTGATTTACCTACAATTTTTCTAAATCTGTACACCAAGTCATCGTAAAATTCTGGTTCCGATATACCTTGTTGCAGAAGTGTTTTCAGACTGACGCTATATTTTTCTAACAAGGCACTGTGTCTGCGATAAAATTTCGAAAACGCCTTACGAAGTTTAAAAATAACGATAGCCCTGCCTAAGAAGTTTGGCAGTAAGGGCTTTATTACGGTAGTTAAAGTCATTAAGATTTGAAGAAGCAAGTTTTCAGATGAATATTCTGGTATTTTTTTCATATTTCTACTCAAATCATAGATTGTGGGCACTTGTTAGGACCGCCTTGGCGAGGGGGTTCTAACGAGTACCCACAATCTATGTTTTTTGAGCAGAAAAGATAATTAATGTATACCCCTTAAACCCCAGTTTTACTATATAAAAGTGGGGTTTAAGGGGGTCAACATTATATAGGCATGTTTTCGTGATGGGTAAGACCCTGCATAGTATGTATCAATGGTTTCTGGTGCATCACTGTTATTGACTGGTGCGCGAATCACGCCAGTCTCTTAATAAATATAGCTTTGGATTTTTATGTATGGAGATATGTTCAATTAGTGCAGAGCGCAGTTTGGTAAGTTTGAATATGACCTGCAGTCCATCTTTGGTAAGTTTGACTATGACCTGTGGTCCATACTTAAAAAAGTTCAAACATATTCATATCTGACGCATGCTAAAATAAGCTTTTAGATAAGTTCTAGTAACTTAATTAAGTTATGGCATTTTTTTTTTTTAAATAATAATGTACAAACTAAATCTCGTGGAGATCCCAATATGACTAGGATTCGCATATTGCTTGATCAAGAAAATTCATAAAGCTTAATAAAAGCATACATTAAAGAATCACACTGTTGTTCTTTTTTACCTATTACACTGAAAATTTATTAAACTTTAGTATACCCGTGTCCCATATATCTAAGTAAACATGGTAAACATGAACAAAATTTGCACCAGTACTTAGACGTTTACGTCTAAATATTTTGTCTTGTAAAATGATTAAGCCCATTATAAGGCTTTAAGATGATACTTGTGATGAGTACGGGCTACAATCTGATTCAGAGGCACAAATTACATATGGATAGTACATATTATATTTTAGAAGACAGTCACTAAACTCTATATTTGTTTTTATGCTGAATTTAAGTGATTGTCAGTTATCCGAAAATTAAAGAACAATGAAATGAAATACATGATATATACTATTATGTTCATATACAACATTAAAAAAGACATTTCATTATCAAAAATCTACCTAGGAATACTTGAAGGGTTTGAAGAAATAAAGGTATTATTCCTTTCGGTATGTATGGAATTACATTAACATTTAATACCACTCTCTGGCACATTCAGCAGATGACAAACTGATGACACTTTTCCCCACAGCCATTTTTAGATGACAATTGCAGCTTAAGAACTCCTCTATCAAGCAGCAGTCTTCAGACATTCTGAGGTGCGTTCTATATATAACTAGAAACAGTGTTTTCAAAGAAAGCAGATGTCCCCACCATGAATTTTCAGCTTATTCTACTGCTGTGACCTTGAAAATTAGGACACACCAAAATCTAATCAGTTCTTTTCTTATGTTAACCCTTAAAGCACCAATCACAACAATTGTCTTCTGCTTTGTCTTCTGCCAGTTACTTTAAAAGTCATTGTTGCAAACAGTGTGGACCCAGATCAGACTGCTCCTTTAGGAGCAGTCTGAGCTCCTTTAGGAGCAGTCTGAGCTGGGTCCACACTGTTTGCCTATATGCAAAATGTAAGTTTGAAAAGTTTGCAAGAAGATGCAGCAGACGACATAAGCAGACAACTTTTCAGATGCAGTTTTTCTTGGCGCTTTAAGGGTTAAGAATCCAACCACTTGTTCACAAGATATTCAGCAGACAAGAAAATGTGACGCCGAAGTCAACCCAAACAGGATCCCCACCAAAATCAATGTGTCCCCTTAAACAGCCAGTTTTATGTCATCCCAAGGATGGATGATGAAAAGAGTGACCCTTATGAAAACACTTTGGCAACTTAATAAAGGTGGTTGCATACGTAACAGAGGTAAATTATGTCCCCGCTCCTAAGGGGAGGGGATGTATACATAGCTGTTAACCCATTGTAGACTAACAGATTCCCCCACACTATGTATTGGAAGAGTCCACTTTCAATATTAGGTACATCCAGCTATGAGATTTAGATATTTCTAGAGAAAAATGGCTAAATTATTTACAAACAGTGGAGACCCTGGTCAGATGCCGCGTTCTGCGGCATCTGATCTTGGGTCTGCACTGTTTGCCAATTACCGTTTTAGGGGACTCCAGACTACAATGGGTTAATTGGAGAGGTTAAATATATAACAAAACAGCATGTTTGAATACCAGAAAAGTGGCTGTTTTGGGCATGATGCTATTGTTGAGAAGACTATTAGTAGATCTTCCACTGTATATGTATTAGCCTTGCTAGCTGATTCCCCTCTCTAATAATAAATATCAACATCAAAAACATCTGAGCTGTAATGTGAGAAAACATACCTTCTGACATGTGCAACCAAAAAAGACTTGGACCAGCCTGCGCATCCATGCTGTCAGATCAGGCTTTGTTGATTGCATGAAGAAATTTGGCATCCTTGGCTATCCAAAATGTACCCGGTGAAGATTCTGATCAGACTATGCATAGGTACATGTTGATCTGATCATTCTCTGGGCAGACATATCTGAAGGTACAGTCTCTGAAGTTGCAGCCTATGTGTATCAATGAATCATATTATGTCAATAACAGTCAGTACAATGCAGCAACAAAATTTCAGCTCCAGATAAGGTTACAGGGTAAGACGAGAAGTGAAGTGTAAATTTTCTTTTGTTAATTTGCACTAAAACATACTTTGTGGATGCTCCGTGAAAATGCATCTGGACCTACTCAAATGTTTAAATTACCAATGTATGCATAATGTCAATGTGTTTTATTTACATTTTGTGTACATTGTGCTTGTACTACATTTGCATACGATATGAGCCAGAACATGACAAAACCAACAAAATGGCATGTGTGCCCAGTGAAGACTCTGATTAGCCTGGGCATCCACCCAGTCTGATCAGGGTTTGCTCTGTGCTCAGTAGGTAGCTTAGGATCCAAGCTTTCTTCATGCGGACAGCAAAGACTCTGGGCAGATGCCCGGGCTGATCAGTCTTTGCTAGGTGCACATGCCATTTTGTTGGTTTTGTCATGTCCTGGCTCATATTTGTTTAATGATTCACATGCTGAGTAAAATTTCAGCAGATTATATTTTGCAAGAAATGTCAAATCATATTTTCTGTGAAAAATAAGAAAAATATCCATTGGTCATTTGTTGAATTTTTCAGTATCATGCTATAAGTGTAAGTCTAGTCAGAAGGCTGATTATTATAATGCCCTGTTTTTTTTTTCCCAGTGTTACGCTAAACTGGACAGGGCAAAAAGTTCAAAATCTTGTCAAATCCATTCCAAACAAGAACTTCTTCATATTGTAATATGTCAAAAGACTCTGGGCAACTTTCATAAAAATAAGAAAAGTATTTTCAATGTGTCCTCTCCTGAATTAGCTCAGAGGATGATAAAGGTCAAATGTTCTATCTTAATCCACAGCTCCAGATTTATAAGGTATCTTTTGAACCAGAAAGTGCACTTACTTTTCTTATTTCTCCATAAAAACATGTTGTGGTACTCATTAGAAGCACCTCACCTGGTGCTTCAAATGAGTATCCACAACATAATTATGTTTTCATGGAGAAAAAGAAAAAAAAAATATGTGAAACCCCTTTTAAACTGAGCTCTGTTTATCTAAGTTTCAGAAACAATGTATCGGGTGCAATATTCTCTAATAATTCCAACCATTAACCCTTAAAACTGCCTGTCACAACAATTGTCGTCTGCTTTGTCATCTGCTTGTGATTCTCAAAGTAACTTTTGCAAACAGTGTGGACCCAGATCAGACTGCTCCTCTAGGAGCAGTCTGATCAGGGTCCACACTGTTTGCAAATATGCAAAAAATGGGTTTGAAGTTTGCAAAAATATTCAGCAGATGACATAAACAGACAAAATTTTCAGATGCAGGCTTTCTTTTCGAGGGTTAAAAATAATTTCCAGCTACAGTTAATGTTCTGAAAATTCAACAGCAAGACAGACTTCTGCATCCAGCAAGGACTATTATCAGCCTGCACATCCACACAGTCTGATCTGAGTCTTTGCTGCCTGCATGAAGGATCCTTGGATCACTGACAATCTACGAAGCCTGATGAATCCTTGGATCACTGACAATCTACAAAGCCTGAAGGCTCCTTGGATCACTGACAATCTACAAAGCCTGAAGGATCCTTGGATCATTGACAATCTACAAAGCCTGAAGGATCCTTGGGTCACTGACAATCTACAAAGCCCGAAGGATCCTTGGATCATTGACAATCTACAAAGCCTGAAGGATCCTTGGATCACTGACAATCTACAAAGCCCAAAGGATCCTTGGATCATTGACAATCTACAAAGCCCCACACCAAGTCCTGACTCTGATCAGACTATGCAGGCTGATACACAAGCTGAACTGAGTCTTGGGACATGTGCATAAGAGCACCTGTCCAAAGGTACATTTTTTCACGTTGCAGCACATAATATCATTTGTTTGTTTGTGTTGAGGTTTTACGGCCCAGTCAACCCAATGGGGTCATGTCGAGCATGGTCAGTTTACCTAACCACACGTTTACTGGGCAGGCTTAGTCCTCTAAGGGGTTAACCAGTATTGTGCATTCTTTTGCCAGAAACTAACAACTGCCCTTCTTGAGTCAGCGGAAGGGAGAGAATGACAGTAGAAAATATTTCAGGATCAATCTCCACGAAAGAATGTTGCCGACCTCGGCAGGGGTTGAACCCGCGACCTCCTGGTCTCCAGTCGGACGGCGCATCCAACTGAGCCACCGAGGCCGGCACATTATATCATTTACCCTACAACCTCTTTATAACATGGTTCGATTAAAACGGTTTTGGATATAATACAGTTCAAAGATGGATCCCAAAAATGTATAGATTATATTGAAAAATGACCATAATTGGTCATTTTTCAATATAATCTACACATTTTTGTTTGGATATAACACAGTTGTTTAACTAACACGGTTTTTGCTATGGACCCCAACAATAGTGTTATAAAGAGGTTGTGGTGTATTTACTCTAAATACTCCTGGGCCCAGTTGTTCAAAGCATCGTTAGCTTAATGAGCTGGTTAAGGGCCATTTCATTAACTGTTTTAGCAGATTTAATACACAATATTCTGATATTTTTTGCTGAAAAATTTGAGTAGCTTTTGCACTGCAAAAGATACTCACATTTTTTCAGCAAAACATTTCAGTATATTTGCGTATCAGTCGATGTAAATTTTAACAAATTGTTAACTAACGATGTTGTTAGCTTTGAACAACTGGGCCCAGACTGACTTATCTTAATACTTGAACAAGTCAATGGACTACCTGGAGTCCTGTGGCAACAGTGCAGACCCTGACCAAACTAGTACTTTTAAACACTGTTTTGCCAAGAATGCATGTTCAAATATTTATGCTAATTGCAGTGCTATATTTACCCTAAGCATCTGGACAGTCCAGCCTGAGCACACAGTGTACCTCCAAAATGGCAGACTTCAGCAATCGAAGTGACTGCATTATTAGAATTCCATATTCAGAAATGAAAGATATGCAAGAAATAGAATCTCAGATGCGTGCAAGCAGATAGAAAAATCCATCCCTCGGCAAGCCTCCTGATGCCAGACAATGAACCTCTGGATGGATGTTTCTGTTCTCACCTCACATTCATCTAAGATTCTTATATTGGGCATGCAAAGAGTGATTGTGTGCATTTTGTGCATGCTCGAAGGAACTTTTTTTGCTTGACAGGGCCCACTTGAACTTTAACATTTAAAAAGATGCAGAAAAGATGAGCTTATAACAATTGGGCTATATCAAGCAAAATAGTTCTGCATGCATGAGTGGATGTGCCTATTCAGATCATCTGCATGTCCACACAGTGGCACCAGAGCATTTGTCTTCTTAAGATACTTTCCTAAATATATAATGACTCTGTAAGAGGATACCCTATAAGAATGTGCAGGCCGATCTGGGCATTCAGTATCTGCATGTACATGAGGACACTTCAAACCCTGCAGCCCTTGTATACACACTAGTGCAAGTACCTTTGCAAACAGTGTAGATACAGATGAGACGGCTTGTCACAAGCCGTCTCATCAGGATCTACACTGTTTGCCATTCTGTTTTATATTTTGGCTGTTTTCTCTGGTTGCAACAATGGATGTGTCCAAATTATAAAATGGAAGAGTCCACTTCAGAAACTTAGGAGTGAAAGGGTTAAGGGTTAATATATTGAATATTACACAAGTAAGTTTCATCCCCATTACATGACCTTAATCATAATTTGTGACCTCCCTTCAATTTTACTACATAGAATAGTGAAATGAGGGGTTTGTCTGAATTTTGAATAAATGAAACATTTCTTCTTCCTGTGTTTAAAACTTCAGAAATAGTTCTCGAGACTTTAAATTATTAAACTCCCACTGAAAAAGACAGAGACAAACTCTATTCAAGCACATTAAAGAGGTTCCAGAGTTGAAAGCTTCAACTTTAACCTGCTGATTATAAATAAAAGCAGATTATTCAAAAGATATTTTTCTTATTTTTCACAAAAATAGGTCATGATATTTCATTGCGATTGCCTGTGTCAGTGAAACATAAGAATCTTATTTTCATCTCATGATTCAGCCTACAGCTGCAGAGTGCTAAAGATGTACATGAGATTAAATACGTAACGCATAAACTGACTAAGCTTTGCTTGTCAAAATCATGTGTGCAGCATACCCGGTAATACCTGTAATTGTTGCCTTATTTGTATTCAAAGATTTTTAAATTATTCACTCTTGATGAACTCAAATGCCATTGTCAAGAACAAACTTTAGTGGAAATTTTCTATTTGGTTATTATTTCAGCATGTTTATGTGGTTTTCATTTAAAACCACAAAATAAAACTGCAGAATTGCTCAACATTCAGCTGTGCATAATCATTTCAGAAGATATTTGTAGTATTTATCTCTGTCCCAGAATACATGGTTTGCCATTTCAAGTGAATTGTATCATTAGGAGATACTCTGCATGAAATGTCAGACCCTATTTTCTGGGAAAATGAGAAAATATCATTAGTAAGTCATATGCTAAATTTACCAAGAGAGTGCAATAGGTAAACAAACCATGACAGATGAAAACTGTAGATGGAGTTGGCCAAAAATGTTGTGTGTGAACTACCTTTAAAGAATAATAATTCTAACAAAATTTGTGTTCTGTGATCTCAAAATAGTCCGATGTAAATTGTAGGAATTAACTGGAAATAAAGTCATATCTGAACAATCTTAAAGGAGTATAAATGACTACCAAAATTTGGTGTACTGTAACCTCAAAACAATAATTATGTGCTGTACCACCTCTTAGTCTTACTGTCCACTAAAATGAAACTGTAGGAAGAGTTATCAGGAAACCAAGTCATGTCTGAAAAATCTTTAAAAAAATGTGATAACTCTGTCAAAACTTGATATACTGTAACCTCGAAATATAAACCCTGTATCATCTCATGGTATAACTGTCCACCAAGTTCCAACCCTATCTGATGAGACTGTTGGAGGTTTGCCGGAAATAAGTCAATTCTGAACAATAAGTCAATTCTGATCAATCTTTAAAGAGTAGCGACTATCAAACTTTGGTGTACTGTAAACCTGTAATCTCAAAACAATATATGCACTGTACCACATAGTCCAACTGTCCAACAAAATTGAATGAGTCATGCTGAGGACAAAGTCAAACAGATACATTTTAGCAATCAAGAGGATGTTATTCTAGAATTAATGATCCCATCTGGCCAGATTTCGAACTCATTCTAGATTTCATCCATGTCCTCCTTATCTGCAAGCTTCATCTGATCAAAATTGAATTAGTCATGCTGATGACAAAGTCAAACAGAGGCTTTTTCAGCAATCAAGGTGATAAACTCTAAGATTAATGATCTGATCTGGCCAGTTTTTGAACTCATCTGAGATTTTATCTATGCCAACCTTATTTGCAAGTTTCAGGAAGATCCAATCAAAACACGAGTCAAGCTGATGACAAAGTCAAACAGAGGCTTTTTCAGAAATCAAGGGGATGTAACTCTAGGATTAATGATCTGATCTAGCCAGTTTTCAAACACCTGTAAGATTTCATCCATGTCCACCTTATCTGCAAGTTTTAGGAACATCCAATCAAAACTGAAGGAGTTATGGTGATGACAAGCATTTTCCCATTGTAAGTCTATGGGATCTTGTGAATGCCATAGCAACCCAAGTTTTCATTGGATTTCCATGAAAAGCTTATGCCCCATCAAAGGCATGCCCAGGTGAGCTAAAAAGGTCAGAGTAAAGTCCAAGGAGTGCCACAATCACAATCCGCAGCCATTCCCAGACATCAAGAGGAAAAGCACAAATCGAACAAACATATGAAAAGCACTATTAAAGATTAGCTCTTTCTTCCCCAAGCGAGGTAATCGCAATGTTAAATGGACTGAAAACACACAAACAAAATAACACAAGGTAAGACTTAAAACAAATCGCCTCATAGAATAACCCACAAAGCAACAAAGAGTAAGACTAACACCGGGACCACTGCCTTAGAATGGTCAGTAGAATAAACCACTGGGGGCTTTAAAGCACTTTTACAGCCGACTAATTTCACCCTGGGTCCCAATGTCACTCTTAATCACAACTAGTAAAACAGAAAGCAAAATGGGCAGCTGCTGAAGGTGACCAAAATGCTAGCATCAAAACACAACTTCTGACATGCACCAAACAGAGACACAAATCAGACTCACATTCCCACATTCTGATCAGTCTTTTTTGTCCACATGAAGAAATACTGCATCTTTGGATAGCCAAAATGCACATCGAGGGTTGAGCGCAAGACTATGGTAACTCAAACATATTTTTGAAACCCTTGTTTAGGGGCAACTTGGACACCTTTGTAAACAATGCAAATTTAGATGCCATTGCTCATACGAGCAATGGCACCTAAATTTTCATTGTTTACAGAAACAAATGTTGTAATCTTCATAACGCCTTCATGGTGAGATTAGGTTTGGGGAAAAACAACCATCTGACTTACGCCAGTCTTGTGCTCAACCCTCGACATGGTGGTCTGATCAGACTGCATCAAAGTGCAGGTTAATCTGAATCTTCGCTAGGCTAACATGTCCAAGTTTTCTGACCTTGGGGCTCTTTGTCCATTTTCAGGATGGGCTATCAGTATTCTTACATAACGTTCACAGTAAATATTGTAACAAACATGTCTGAATACACAGTCTGGACCTTGATCAGACTGCTCCTGATCAAGGCCTGCATTTGATGCCATTCAGCCATCATTTTTTAGAGTGGTAAAGGGTCAAATATATACAGTATGGAGTCAGTTGAATGGATACATCTGAAGGTTTTGATGCAACATTTTCGTGCAAAAGAAAAAAAAATATCCTAAAGGACGAGTTGTGCTTTTCTATTGTGATGTGCCTACTCCAAGGTCAATTCTGGAAAGTAAGCAAGTCCAGAAACAAATATTGCAAAACGATACCTTAATGTCTCTAGTTTAATCCTCTTGATTTCTTTTATTGATTGGAAAGGTGTTTTTGCGTTAATTTTGTGGAGACACAGCTGCCCTAGTGATCATGTTTAACATTGAGTCTATGGCAAACTGTAACACCCTCATGTAGCTCATGGCGTGATTTCATACATGTCCACATGTGGACATATCTGCATTTCTATACTGACCACAAATAAATTTCTACATCTTGCATTGAGGCTAATGCAATATGTAGAAAATGTGTACATTTCTACAGTCTGGGCCCAGTTGTTCAAAGCTAATGACATCGTTAGTTAACGATTCGTTAAAATTTACTTCGAGTGATATGTAAATATGCTGAAATTTTTTGCTGAATAAATGTGAGTAGCTTTTGCAGTGCAAAAGCTACTCACATATTTTCAGCAAAAAATATCAGAATATTGTACATTGAATATGCTAAAACAGTTAACGAAATGACCCTTAACAAGCTCGTTAAGCTAACGACGCTTTGAACAACTGGGCCCAGTTTTGTAGCATAGTATGTATCCACAACTGATCTGGGCAGAAACATTAGGCCGGACTAATCTATTACTAATTTTGACCAACAGAATCTTCAGTACCCTAGCTATGAGGAAAGCCTTGACAAGCCCTTCTGTTCCTTTGCAACTTGTACTCAAATTAAGGCCTTTTAAAGGGAAAAAACAAGATGGGTAAAGAATGAATAGATCTGGATAACATAAGCTGTTTGAAGTTAAATTTCATCAAAACTGGATACAAAATAAGAAAAGTAATGCTATTTCAAGATTTCAAAATCAATGTTAAGGGCGGGACAATTTTGAATGTTTAATGAGGTTCTAAACATTTCAAAATATTATGTAAAATTATCTGACAGAAAACAGGGTGTTTTTGAAAAAAGCAAAATCAATATGGCTTGAAACCCTTTTTTTTTTTTTTTTTGTTTTGATTTGGGTTTTATGGCCCTTTCAAGAATATTTCACTTATATAGAGCCGATCGTTCATCGAAGGTGGGCGAAAACCGGAGAACCCGGAGAAAAACCACCTGACCATCCGTAAGCAGAACTTGGCTTTCCCACATATGACCCGAGCGAGCTGGCTTGAAACTATATAGGTAAAATACTGTTGCAAATTGTTTATTTCAGCTTTTTCTGACATCTTAAAATTAATTAAATCTTCAAAATGGTGGCGACCAGAGGAGTTATCTTTTAATGTTCAAACCTGATTTCTGATTTTTCATCCGATATTGATCAAAGTTGTATCAAAATGCTTTATCATTCTAACACAGCGCGCCTATATAGGCAATGGAGAAAACCACTGCAACAAATCACCGAGAGGCGCGATGCAATCTGCGCCATTCTGACATTATTTTGATACTTTGTTGATGTCCATCTTCGTTGCCATGACGTCAGATTGTCTAACATGCTTTTTCTCTAGTCAACAACGTAAGAAATGCAGTAAACATCAGTGTTACAGTCAAAACTGTTGGCAGGATTTCTTTATGCGATGGCAGGAAGTTGGAAGAATCTGAAGGATACAATTACTTTTTTGTCATTTTCCATGTGATAGAATCGAAATAGATCAGCCCTTGTCCGTAACTTGTTCAGTAATAAATCATAGTTTGTCGGCCAGTTGTAAGTAGATAAATCACTCGCATTCCATGCTCTTGATTTGATCTACTTTACAAATGACCTCCAAACAGTGATTTATTACTCAACAAATCACTGCTAGAACTGCTCTATTTCTTAATTATAATTCATTCCAATTATATTCTTTACAAATATTGCTTTTCCCTTCACTATGAGTAATATGGAATATATTCAAATTCAGCATCCAAAAAATTCTCATGTATGCTCTTATATCTTCAATGAAATTATCCATCATGTGATCCGGAACGGTCCATTATCTGTTTAAAGGGGTGTTATACTGAAACTGCCTTGACTGTTTTCTGCAATTGTAAAATGTTGATATCCTGCCAAACAGAGTATACCCTAATCAGAGGCCAAAGTCTGCAACCAACTGGGTTTACAGTGTCTGCCAATGTCCCTTTTTTGGACTACTAGGCACATATGCAAGCCATTACGAAAACACGCCTATTCAAATATACTGAAAATTGTACCACCAAAAAATGAAGATTTTCAGATAAAAATTCTGATATTTTTCATATTTCTGCACAAAACATAGATTGTGGGTACTCGTTAGAACCACCTCGGCAAGGCGGTTCTAATGAGTACCCACAATCTATTTTTTTGAGCAGAAATAAGAAAAGAAATGTATACCCCTGTAAACCCCAGTTTTACTATATAAAAGTGGGGTTCAAAGGGGTCAAAATTATATAGGCATGTTTTTGTGATGAAAAATGTGCCTTCGAGCATGTGCGAAATGTGCCGATTCACATCATCCGGCACATAAGTAAAGTTTCATCTGGGCATTTGAAATCCATTGTAACATTCTATAGTTTCTAATGATTCTGTTTGTGGACAGTGAAGGCCCTGATCAGACTGTATGGATAAGCAGGCTGATCTGGGCCTGCAATGCATATGCACAGCCCATATCATGAAATAAATAAGAAAAAGCTTACCTTTCTTCCCACCCAGCTTCTTGTTGATGAAATCAAAAACATTAGCTTTGGCTGGCTTGTTAAATGCCTTGATTCTCTTCTCATTTTCTTTCTTCATCTTTTTCTCTTGTTTCTTCAATACATCAAACATATCCCTTTCTCCAGCTATTTCCTTAAGTTTCATAATCCTATCTAATGACTTGCCTGAAATTACCACATTTACTTAAAGTATTGGGACAAGCATGCATGAGCAAACAGTGTAGACCCAGATCAGATGCCACAGAATGTGGCATCTGATCAGGGTCTTTACTGTTTACCAATCATATACTCGCTTTTCAACATTTCAATATCCATTGATATTTACTCAAGTTATGGTCAGGAAACGAACATATGGATGTGTGATGGGCAGACAGTCTATGGCAAAAATAGAAGAAATTTGCCCATTTGTGATCCCAAACCAGATGCCCATAATATCAATGCACATACCAAGTTAAGCGAAAATCTATTGATTATTACTCATGTTATCGTCCCGAAATGAAAATTTTGATGTGTGGTGGGCAGATAAATGTCAAAAATTGATTATTTTCCCATTAGCAATCCAAAACCAGATCTCTACAATATCAATGTGTCACACAGGTCATTTCATGACAAATAATTATTTACTTAAATTTAGGTAGTTTCTATTTAACAATCTGTGATATGCTACCTTAAAATGTAAAGTGAAAGTAACCTTCACCTACATAAGGGAAACCCGGGATTCCTCTATGTAGTATTTTACTCGTATGTAAATAGCGCAGTCCAATAACTTTTCTTACTCTATAATTCCTTCTATTCTTAGTGTGTGTGACGTCAGGGTGATTACTAACACAAATAACCAATGCATGTACCTGTTGTTTATGCACCTGTATTTTTATGCGCGCTCTTTGCATTCAGCCAGTGGCCATCTTAGTGGCAGAAGGTCATCCTCCATTCAACGGAGAAATTATTTATAAAATTCACCTTCTGACGTTTATATCTTCACTGATATTCACAGAATGAATTTATTGTACAGCCAGGTATGTTGATAAGGGTTGTTTGTTTATGTTCCGTCAGTATTGATTATTTTACACACTTTTGTCATACATGTCCGTCTTCGTGCTGAATGTAAACAAACCTCGTCTTGTGAAGAAATGCACTTTCCTGTATCAGGTGATAGTATTGATACGCATCGGTGTAAAAGTATTACATAAATAGAGTAATTCTGCACAGTTTCATCACTTAATTTATGCACAAAGATACATGCATAATCTATAAATAATCATGACTTCCATCCATCATAAGCAAACCCATGTCAAACTATTAAGGTCGCTAGAACCAAATTTAATTACAAGTCTGTCAAGATGTGCAAGTTTTGTCCTATGTATTTGTATTTGTACATTTGTATATTGTGTAAGGTCTTGTTCTATGTGTTTGTGTATTTTATTTGTAGGGCACCTTTTTAAAACCGAGATTTGTAAAGAGTCTTCGTTTTCTTTGTCTGCCCTGACTACCAGGCTATACGACAAATGCATACACCAAGCTAGGTGAAAATCCATTGATACTGACTAAAGTTATCATCTGGAAACGAAAATATGGTCATTTGACGGGCAGATAACTCTGTCAATAATAATTGAGCAAATTAGCCCATTAGCAAAACATCATCATATCATAATTGGATTTTTGATTAACATACAGGTACTAGGGCAACATCAACATCAGTGGGCCCCCTTCCAGATAGTTGGCTTGCTGCATTTATGGCAGTTCTAACATCAGATCTCCAGGTTTGTCTATCATGAGGGTTGATAGCTGAGAGCTTCCACTCTCTGCAGTCCCTCTCTGTCAGTTGCTTCCATGTCATCTTGGGCCTCCCAGGCCCACACTTTCCATCAACTGTATGTCACAGGCTATCTTGACTGCACCATTGGAGTGTTCCATATGTCCATACCAGCAGAGCCTTCTCTCCTTCAGAATAAGGTCCAGATCCTCAATCCCAAGATGCTCATTGGACCTGGAGGGGACAATGTCCTGTGGCCTGACATTGCAGATCTGTCTGATCATTGCTCTGTCATTCTGCTGCAGATGCTGGAGGTTTGGCTTTGTCAATGGTCAAGTCTCATTGGCATGGAGCAGTGCAACACAAGAGCTGTACACATGGCCATGTGTCTTGAAAGAGAGGTGGCATGAAGAGAGGACTGGTAGCAGCTCCTTGAACTTCTTCCAGGCAGTTTTCACACGTAATGTGGTTGAAAGTTCACAGCCACCTGCTGCTGAGAGCATCTCCTAGGTAGCAAAAGGAAGCTACTACCTCCAGCTTGTCAGGTCCAACCTGGACTTCCTTCTGTGGTCTGCCATCCAAGGGGTGTGCAGTTCCCTGGCTCCTATGTCAAGCACTTGAGCCCAGTGCATTTCCTGCACATCCAGTGCTTGCATCAGTTGCCTGAGATGCTGCTGCTGCCCATTCCAGTGCGACAGATGGCAAATGGAAACTCACCTGAACTCTGCAGGAGGTCCAGGCCCATACCCCAGATCATGATATTCATCTTTCCTGCATTTACTCTCAGTCCTTTCTTTTCTATTGCTTCTTTCCAAGTCAAAAGCCTCCTGACACATTCTTTGAGTGACTCGACGATGATAACAAGGTCATCAGCATAGAGGTCTTCCCAGGGCACACCGGAGCTGACCTCTCGTGATGAGGCTTCAAGCACAATGATGAAGAGCAGCGGGCTAAGTACTGAGCTTTGGTGAACACCGACCTTCACTTCAAACTCTTTACTGTATTCCTCACCAACACGGACATGGCTCCGCGCATTTGCATACATCCCCTGCACCAGTCGCACAATCCACTCCTCCACACCAAGTTTTCTCAGCGCCCACCAGATGACCTTCTAAGGTACTCGATCAAAAGCCTTCTGCAGGTCTACAAAAGCCATGCAGAGTCTCTTGTTGGCAGCTAGATACTTCTCTTGCAGCTGCCTGACAACAAAGATTGTGTCTGTTGTGCCTCTGCCTGGGACGAAGCCAAACTGGGTATTGTCGCTTGACACCAACTGTCTGATGAAGCCATCCACAATCCTCTCCAGGACTTTCATGACCTACTCTGTCAGCTTGAGACACGGATAGTTGCTCCTTTCCAATGCGTCCCCCTTTCCCTTGTAGAGGCAGACAATGAAACGCTGCTCCCAGTCAGAGGGTACCTTGCCATCGTGGACGATTGCAGCTGCGAGGCTGCTCGTATCATCTCTAACACTATGCCTGATGGATCCAGTGCTTTGCCCGCCTTCATCTGCGAGATAGCCTTCTTAACCATATCAATGGTGATTGGGATGGGCGGCCCTTCCACTGGTGATTGATAAGACAGGTGGTCTGGGTCCCAGTCTAACTCAACATTGAGAAGCCTTTGGTAGTGCTCTAACCAGGCCTTTTGCTTTGAGTCTTTGCTCAATGACATCTCTCCTGCATCATTCTTCACTGGTTTGTCACCAATAACATCAGTGTTCTCTCTTCTAAACTGGTTAGCAAGGCGGTAGACTTCTGAAGACTTGGGGTCAATATTCTCATAGACCTTCTTGTCGGCTTCTTGATGAGCATGGTACACTGCATGTCTGGCATTGCCTTTGGCTGCATCGTATGATGCCCTATTGCCTTTACCAGTTTTCCAAGCCTTGAAAGATTTCCGCTTGGCAGCCATGACTTTTCCCATGTTCATTCCACTACCAGGTTTTACAATCCCAACGGTGGGGACGAGTTGTGCCACACACCTCCTCAGTTGTCTTGAGCAGTCCAGTCTTGATGTTGTTCCAGATATCCTCAGTGGCCCCATCAGCTATACCTGCAGACGTGCTCAAATGCAAGTTGAAGACGTCCTGGAAATGACTTCTCATCTGAGTGTCTTTCAGCTTCCAAACTTTGAGGCAGGAGATGAACTTGCACTTGGATTTTGGTGGCACATCAATCCTCATGTCGCATACAAGAAGCTGATGTTGCAGGACTACTTCCTCGCCAGGGATCACTTTTACATCTGTGACAAATTTGCGCATGGTCCTACGGAAAAGGATAAAAACTTTCCTGTATCCAGTGCCTGAATGGCCTACATGGCCATTCCAATCTCCACATGGGATCAGATATTCTGATGATGGGATCCTGGCAGTCACAGCATGCAACTGATCAAAGAACAGAGCATGCAGCTGATCAAAGAACAGATCCTTAACCTGATCACTAAGACCACTCTGTGGGGCATACACAGACAGAAAGGTAACCACATGGTGGCTGACTATAGATCCCAAACCAGATCTCTAAAATATCAATGCACATACCAAGTTCGGTCGTTATCATCCAGAAATGAAATAAGGATGGGCAGGCATATGACAGATGGACGGACAGACACACAGACATCCAACATGAAACCATAATAAGAAGTTATATGAGGCACATTTATACACCTGGGCCCAGATTTACTATCATTCCTCAAATTAAGGTCCACCATACAGTGAGGACTGATATTTGCATTGAACACTTTTGCACTTTCATGTAAAATCTGAATTTCAATAACGAAACCCATAAATACATTTTGACACCTTCTACTGAACAAACATAAACTTACTCATTTTTATTGATTTATAATAATGCATTTTATACATAGATTCTACTACAGTTTATGTCCAATCAATCAATAAGTACATAGCTAGCCAAACCCCTGATCGTCACCTTCAGTACATTCAACACACTCCAAGGTCTTTTCCTTTTTCATGGTATTTCAGTTATGTGTGGACCATTATACTGATGGAGGTAAAATAACCCACCTTGAGGCAGAAGTTGAATAGGAACAGGCTGCACACGACCTGCCCCATCTTTTCCCAGACCTTTACCAGGCTCATAGCCCATCTTACTCATGAGGAGACTTCCTATGCCCTAGAAAAACAATACAAACAATTTATAACCTTTAGAACTCTCTGGGTAAGTTCAGAGGATGACAACTAGAGACATTTTGTCTTATTTTTCCCAGAAAACAGGGTACCACTTAAGCTGGTGCTAGGGGTCATATGCAGCCCTGCAAACTACACTGCTGTCAAATGAAGAGTCTCAATAAAACTTAAAACTCAGATTTTCAGCCTTTGTTTTGTTAAAGGTCATGTGGTGGCCGTAAAAATCTACCTATACTTCATCAGAGAGCAGTATTTAGTCTTACTATACAGCTATAAATATTAAATGATTAGAAATGAAAGATAAAATCCAAGGAACAATGATGCCAATATTTCTCAATACCAGCACGCAATATCAAAATTGCACGCTTTCTTTAGATCAGTACTGCTTGTTGGTTGACCATTAACAAATCTCAGACTTCATTACCATTGTAGAATGTTGATGTTGTATGACATCAAAATTGCTGATGTCATTTTCACTTGACATCTTGAAATATGTCACGCTGGACCAAAACATCATTAAATTACTCTTAAAGTTTGAAAGTGGCAAGTTAAGAAACACAACTGATTTTTGCTCAAGTAATTTTTTACGACTAGATTTGCTACAGCAACAGTGCAAAAATAATATTATGTTAATATTGCACTAGTGCAAAAATGATATCCTTTTCGGATAATATTTTACACTGTTACAGAAAACGCTATTTGCATCAAATTAAGCAAAAAAAAACAGAATTAGAAGCAAAATGAGAGAACAATATTTATAGCTATATAATAAAAGGGTTATTGCACTGATATTGGTGAATATTGTCCCTCGTTGGGATATCTATGGATGCTCGCAAACTTGCGTCTTTCGATATCCCAACTTGGGACAATATTCACCAATATCAGTGCAATAACCCAATTTTATTTTCTCGGGATCATTGAGTACATTTTGGTATCTTAAAAAATCAAATTACACTCAAACTGGTGCTCAGAGTGTTCAATTTTAATTCTTTTATGTTTTTTTTTTATCCACAACATACAGTTTCAAAGAGAAGTAAGAAAAATATTACACTACAACCTCTTTATAACACGGTTCGTTATAACACGGTTTTGAATATAACACGGTTCAAAGACGGATCCCAAAAATGTATAGATTATATTGAATGGTCATTTTTCAATATAATCTTTACATTTTTGTTCGGATATAACACGGTTGTTTTACTAACACGGTTTATGCTATGGACCCCAACAATAGTGTTATAAAGAGGTTGTGGTGTACCTGTATATACCTCCTCTTATCAGGAGCTAGGCCACTCACTGTCTGGGAAAAATAACAAAATTATTTCAAACTGTTTTATATATAAATTTTACCCAGCAGCTATGCATTAGTTTGTTTGTGTTGAGTTTTATGGCCCAGTCAACCCAATGGGGTCATGTGGAGGGCAGTCAGTTTACCTAACCACACTTTTACTGGGCAGGCTTAGTCCTCTAAGCAGTGAACTAGTATTGTGCACATTCTTTTGCCAGAAATTGACAACTGCCCTTCTTGAATCAGTGAAAGGGAGGGAATAACCGCAAAAAATATTTCATAATCAATCTCCACAAAAGTATATTGCCGATCCAGCAGGAGTTAAACCTATAACCTCATGATTACCAGTAGGATGGGCATCCAACTGAGACAAAAAGGCTGGCAATGCATATATGAACTAAGGAACAACAAAACATGCAACAAGAGGACCATGATAGTCCAATATCTCTCACCTGAGCTAATAGTTTTGCATATTTAATATTGAAGTTTCACACAAGTAGAGTCCTTCAAGGTTTTTGTATAAATAAAATTTTATGTTCAAGAGTGACAAGATGGTCCTATAAAATGCAGTATCTGCATATGGCAAGCAGTGCTTCATTTTTTATCCAGTCTTCAAACAACTTTCATAGAAAACCACCCAAGGATCTTTCCGTCAAAGTTTGGTCAAACTCCATACACCATAAGCACATTATGCTCAGCTGAGATAAAAAGTGCAGAATGACAACAGCCTGCAACCAGTCTAATCATCACGC
Organism: Anodontia alba; assembly: GCA_964016985.1. Classification (NCBI taxonomy): domain Eukaryota; kingdom Metazoa; phylum Mollusca; class Bivalvia; order Lucinida; family Lucinidae; genus Anodontia; species Anodontia alba. Next base: position 47,943,813 of record OZ024821.1, read on the forward strand.
ATATATATATACATTTTTTTTTTTAAAGCAAATAAACATTTATGGTTTTCTTATTTTCCTGCATAAAACAGATGCTTGGGATACCCACTTTCAATTAGGACCCACAGATCATGTTTTTACACAGAACATAGCTCCAAACAACCATACAGTATTTGACCTAATTACCGCACATACCCCTATAAGCACACTGTCAAGCAATTCTGTAGTCTTCAGCTTACGGCCAGTATACTTTTTGTCTACTTCTTTATAAAGGCATATGTTGTAGGTACCCATTTGAATTGCATTGACTTGTCTATGCAATTCAAATGGGTACCTACAACATATGCTTTTTATAAAAAAAATGAAAAATGAAAAAAATAAAACAAACATCGCATAAGCGTCATTTGATAAGTCATTTGCTGATTTTTTTTTTTTTAAACGAACTCTTGGTATAGGTAGGTACATATTTTACCACAATATTTTCAGTATTTTTTAAATACCTAAGCACCCAGTGTGGTAATTAGGTCGAATATGGTATTTGAGGCACTTCTAATGAGTACCAAAAACGTGTTTTCACGAAAAAAAAAAAAAAAAAATAACACTTTTCAGTTGAAAAAATGGCCTTAATTAGAGCTATGACAAAAATAAAATCAAATATTTATTTGGATTCTGACATCTCAGTGCATTAGTATCAGTGTGGCACATTTTTCCGAACCTACAACATGCAAATGGTGATTACAATCTTTCAGTCATATCTTGGCAGTGTCTGAATTAGCATGGACCTCAGAGCTCTTCTTAAGAGTGCTATCCCGTTGAAATATCATACCTCAGACACATGACATATAATTCTATTACCAAAACAGGCCTATTCAAATATATAGAAAATTTCACCTCCCAAAACTGAAAATTTTCAGATAAAAACTTCTGATATTTATCATTTTTTTTTGCTTAAAACATAAAGGCATTTTTAATGAATACCAACAATCTCTGTTTTCAAGCAAAATGAGAAAAGTAATGTATATCCCTGTAATACCCAGTTATACTACATAAAAGCAGGGTTTAAGCATGGGTCATTCTAGAGGGCAATTTGGGAGAAATGGTCTCCCTAAGCTGGCTGACTTCACCCTACTTTGAGCAGAGGGAGAAGTAAAAATGTATAAAACATAATGGAGAATACAGAAATTTGATCCATACTTCTCCCTGGAATCCGGAAACTGTCGCAAAACTTCTCCCTGTCTGAGAACTCTAGGATGATCCCTGTTTAAGGGGGGTCAAAATTATACAGGCATATTTTCATGTTGCCACCCAGTTGCATTATACTGGCTCAGGGCAAACCAGTACTGATTCCTATTTATACTTTCATAAACTGAGCACCAAGTGAAAAGCTGCTTGTACCATTTTTTAAGTTTCATATGAACTGGCTGGGGATCAAACCCAGAACTTCCTAATGCAAAACAGGTGCTCTATTACTAAGCCTAAGCGACTGAAATCTTAACTGTCCCTAAAACAAAACTTGGCATTTCATGTGAATTGAAATGTATTATTTTCTGTGAAAAATAAAAAGCAACACTTATCTGTTATGTACAAATTCTGTAATCAGTGAGCTTTCAGATAAATGATACATTTGTGGACTGTATTATTCTCGATCATACTGAACTGTCAGCAGCCAATATAACACAGAAGAAAGATTTACCCTAGTATGAGCTTCCCACTGACCCAGATCACCAAGACCATGTGATGGTGGTTTCCAAAGAAACACAGGGAGTGAACTATCATCATCGGATTCTTCTCTACTGATTGGCTGACTACCTTCTTCATTATCGGAGTCACTAGCTGAATCGTCTGATGGCTCATCATTTGTTTCTGTAAATAAATTAGACTCATAAAATATGTCAATTATTAGAAATTGTAATTATGATTCCCATTTCAAATCCAGTTACCATAGCTCCTGATAAGGCCCATTTTTCAACCAAAAAGTGCTGATTTTTTCTTATTTCTCCATGAAAACATACTTTGTGGGTACTCATTAGAAGTGCCTCATATAATTTTGTGAAATAAGAAAATACAATGTGGATAGCCCCTCTTATCTGAAGCTATGTGTGAGAGAGACATAAAAAGACATTTTTGACAAATTTACTAGTAGTTCTGGCAATTTCAATTCAATTTCACTATAACAACAGGGCATCAAGACATTATAAAAAACTTTTTCTTTTTTCTCCTCAAAAACATTTGTTGTTATACACATTCAAACTGTCTCATTGAGGCAATTTAAATGGTAACATAGCTTTAGATAAGATACTCTCTTCAACCAAAATGATTTCTTCATGAAAACAAGTTGGGATACTTTTTTTACCAAAATTTTTTAACATTAATTTCTCTGAGCACGGCAATGACCTCATGGTCACAAAGATAGGGAAGAGTCTTTCACTAATAAAACTTCAAACCAATATCTAATACAAGTACAAGTTCAAACATAATATACAGGCATTAAAGAGACATATAAAATTGGTTTAAGTCTGTGACCTTGATCTCAATGTCAGTGAAGGGAGTGGGGCTTGTACTGGATAAATTATTAAACCAGTATCAGTCGCATCAGTCCAAGTATCAACTTAATACATGTCATTTAAGAAAAATAGATCTTTGTTTTTCTAGAACAACATAAACAACTTTCTTGTAAAATTTATAAGTCCATGACCGTGACCTCAAGGTCACTTAGAGGATGTTTACTTCAGTGAACAAAAAATGGATCAGACTCACATCTGTTCAAGTATCAACAAAAACCATCTATGCATTCAGGAGATATACCTCTTTAAAATGTTGAATTTTAAACTTAACATTATGCCAAGTCCATGACCGTAACCTCAACCTCCATGAGTGGGGTGGGGTTTGTACTGCACAAAATTTTGAAACAAAATCTAACACCAGTCCAAGTACACTGCAGCGCTGTTATAACAAGGTCGGTGGGGTCCAAGCAGGGTTCGGAAAAAACGGAAAAATAGCCGGTCTGGACCGAAATTAAGAATTCTGGACCGATTTCAAACACCCCAAAACGCTAATAAATCGGTCCAGCATCTCCCAAACCAACAAATTTTCACAAATCAATGATGTCTAAAAAATCACAAACGGTCAAGTCTTTCCGAACTGACAACGTCCGCGCACTTTTTAAATGCGATATTATGGTAGTTAAAAGGCTCTAAACGGTCATTTGACATGTATATTGGAGAGACAGCTGAATAACGGCAACCTACCCGCAGCACAAATTAATTACGTCATTATCCAAACATTGTCAAAAAATCAACACTTCACTGACCTTTGTGCGGTAAACAAGCGATTAACACGAATCATCAGTAACGGTAGTCTGATAATTAATCCGTTTGTGTGACACGTGTGAATACACTGAGACTGCAAATCATCCATGTGCAGTCGGCGTGTCCAAAAGATCAAAGGTCGCTTTACTGAGAGTGATAAAAGAATGCACCGCTTGAACGCACCTGTATTCTTCCTCTTCTTTTTTGTTTTGATCAACACGGTTTGTCGGTCCCAGATTTGATTAATGAATTCCCAAACCGTGTACGTCCAGATCAGATGTCGCATACAACGGCGTCTGATCTGGGTATAATTGATTGCTTTTTTTTTTTTTTTTTTTTTTGTTGTTGATTGCCGTAACACGCGAGTATAATTCAAGGTAGATTTCACAGTAAAAATAAGTAATGCACCACTTGCGCTAGGCAAGATTGGTCAGTGCTTAAAATTTAAGCAGACTGATTAAATCTTGAAACACTGAAAACTGCAAAACCGCCCGTGGCGCAGGCCTTTTTTATTAGACCTAATTAGGTCCATGAAAGTCGTTTCGTTCCGTCTCTCCTGTTTCCCGCCGTCTTCGCGCTTATACAAGACGGGAATCAGTTGTTTATAAATAGTTTAGGAAAACCCTGCGGAGGTGGAAATAACAACAAAACCATTTTTTCTTTCTTTTTTTTTTTTTTTTATTTTTCTTTATTATTTTTATTTGACTGTATTTATTGATGACGCCAGCTTTGATCATGCTCGTTGTACCCGGACTTCCGTCATATAACGGAGTTGAGGTGTGTTATTTAAAAGGAGTTATAGGACTGCCAATTGTCATTAGTTTTCGTGACAGGTGATATACACATATTTTTTTTTTTTTTTTTTGAAATGGGCTCATTGATGACGTCATCGTCATCGGCTGGACCGATTCAGATTTCAAAATTTCCAGAGCCCTGGGTCCAAGGTAGCTGACCGCATTATAAGTGATCACGCATTATAACTGTCAGACATAAACTCGTCCTCACACCCCACCCATTTCTATACTTTCAAAGTTCTGTGTGCAATCCGATGAAATAAAAATTAATACACATGTGTTACACATAAATAATCTTTATTTAATGAAGATAGCTAGTCAGTTCTTCTTATACACCCAAAAAGCCCAATTTTTTTGAGCGTAAATAAAAGAATTCATCCTTCCTGTCTGTTGAAACAGAAAGACCTGCAGAGAAGAGCGGGAGACCAGAATGCACTGAAAGCCGGGAATCAGTGTATTGGCATAAGTGTATTAGCCTTTATAATTATCACTGACACAATAACCTGTACAGAAGGCACGCACTAGACTGGATACCAGTATTAAATGAAGTTAATTTTTTTACACTCTCAGGCATTCTTTATTTTTATTTTTTTTTTTTCAGCAGATCATCTATATATCAGTTAACCCTTAAACTGCCAATCACAACTGCATCAGACAACAATTTTGACTATTTTTTTTATTTTCCAGAGAAAACAAGTCCAGACATTTCATGTGAATTGTCTGCCAAGCAGACAATTCATATGAAATGTCAAGACTTGTTTTCTCTGAAAATAGAAAAAATAAATTAAGATTGTCGTCAACCACAAATTTTCCTTGGCACTTTATGGTTTAAATGTGTTCACAACCTAGGATAACATCAAAGGGCCTTTGGGCATTCTTTGATTTGCTCAGGTTTTGCTCATAAATGTCACGAGGGCATTACCATTATTGCGGCTAGATCACAGCTAATTAATAGCTACAGTTTAAACTAACCCATAGAGAGCTAAGCAAAAAATTGTAGCGGACAACATTTTGAATTTTTTATTTATTATTATTTATTTTTCAGAGAAATAGGCCATGACATTTCATGTGTATCATCTGCTTGGCAGATCATTCACCTGAAATGTCAAAACTTTAATCTCCGGAAAAAAAATAAATAAATAAAAGTAAAATTGTTTTCTGCTGCAGTTGTGATTGACGCTTTAAGAGTTATTTGTTTGTGTTGAGGTTTTACGGCCCAGTCAACCCAATGGGGTCATGTCGAGCGCGGTCAGTTTACCTAACCACACGTTTACTGGGCAGGCTTAGTCCTCTAAGCGGTTAACCAGTATTGTGCACATTCTTTCACCAGAAACTGACAACTGCCCTTCTTGAATCAGCGGAAGGGAGAGAATGACCGTTGAAAATATTTCATGATCAAACTCCATGAAAGAATGTTGCCGGCCTCGGCGGGGGTTGAACCCGCGACCTCCTGGTCTCCAGTCGGACGGCGCATCCAACTGAGCCACTGAGGCCGACTTTAAGAGTTAGCCTTTATCGGTCACCAGGTAGGTGAATGAACAAGAGGCCCACGGGCCACGATTCGCTCACCTGAGTGACATAGCCACTGCAGACATGCAGATGTTATGCAACATTTTTCCAATCCTATCATCGCAACTAATGAAAATATCATCATTTGAACAGTTCTTAGTTTTGAAGAAGAATATATGGGCCTGACAGTCAATGGAGCATGATCATTTGAATAAACTATCAATCATATTTCAACAGAGTTAATCCTTTATCGGTCACCAGGTAGGTGAATGAACAAGAGGCCCACGGGCCACGATTCGCTCACCTGAGTGACATAGCCACTGCAGACATGCAGATGTTATGCAACATTTTCCAATCCTATCATCGCAACTAATGAAAATATCATCATTTGAACAGTTTTGAAGGAGAATATATGGGCCTGACAGTCAATGGAGCATGATCATTTGAATAAACTATCAATCACATTTCAACAGAAGGATCAATGTGAAATTTGGTGGAAATTGGCTAAGTGGTTTCTGAAGAATCGTGATTTTATACAGTAAACAGCACAGTGGCAGGGAAATATTATAGATATAAACCAGATGATGGCCATCTTAGATTTCCAATCAGAACAATTTTAACTACTGTTGATCTACAAGTCACTTCGATACTTTCAATATAAGCGTATATGGCCCACACAAATAGGGAAGCAAATTTGACCTTGGAGGCAAAAAGGTCAAATGTCAACATAAAACCATCATTTGAGCAATTTTGGTAGATCTCCTGTCCCCCGTAATTTGTGCAAAGATTAGGACCCAGGGCTTATTTGGTTATGGAGAAGAAGATTTTTAAAGGTTTTTACCATATATGGGCATGGCAGCCATTTTGATCAATGGACCATACCCATTTTAGCAATCTTTCATTCTCCTGCCCACGGAGGCTCCGCATGAAATTTGAGCAACACTTGCCCGGAGGCTTCAGAGGAAAAGCCATTTGAAATTATCAACATTTTTTCCATACAAATGTATGGGGCCCATACAAATGCATACAGAAGCAAACTTGACCTCGCCGTAAAAAGGTGAAATGTCAATTATGACAATTATTTTAGCAACTTTGGTAGACCGCCCGTTCCAGATGATATATGCAAAGATTCAGCCACAAGCCATCCTCGGTTTTGGAGAATAAGATTTTTAAATGTTTTTTCTCATGCAAATGCATAAGGAAGCAACTTGACCTTGCCGTAAAAAGGTCAAATGCCAATGTATGACCATTATTTTAGCAACTTTGGTAGACCCCCTGTCCCCGATGATTTATGCAAACATTCAGCCCCAAAGCATCCTTGGTTCTAGAGAAGAAGATTTATAAAGGTTTTTACCATATATGGGCATGGCGCCCATCTTGGTTAACGAACCGTGACCATTTTAGGAATCTTTTGTTCCCCCTATCTAAGGAGGCTCCATATAAAATTTGAGCAAAATTGGCCCAGAGGCTCCAGAGGAGAAGTTGTTTGAAATTCTGAACATTTTTCCCATACAAATGCATAAGGAAGCAAAATTGACCTCACTGTGAAAAGGTCAAATGTCAATGTACGACCATTATTTTAGCAATATTGGTAGCTCTCCTGTTCCCAAAGATATATGCAAAGATTCAGCCATAAGGCATGCTCGGTTTTGGAGAAGAAGATTTTTAAAGGTTTTTCCCATACAAATGCACAGGGAAGCAAACTTGACCTTGCCGTAAAAAGGTCAAACGTCAACGTACGACAATTCTTTTAGCAATGTTGGTAGGCCTCCCATCCCCGATGATTCCTGCAAAGGTTCAGCCCCAAGGCATTCTCGGTTCTGAAGGAGAAGATTTTTAAAGGTTTTACCATATATGGGCGTGGCCGCCATCTTGGTCAACGGACCGCGACTATTTTAGCAATTTTTTGTTCCCCCACCCTAAGGAGGCTCCATATGAAATTTGAGCAAAATTGGCTCAGAGGCTCCAGAGGAGAAGTTGTTTGAAATTCTGAACATTTTTCCCATACAAATGCATAAGGAAGCAAAATTGACCTCACTGTGAAAAGGTCAAATGTCAATGTACGACCATTATTTTAGCAATATTGGTAGCTCTCCTGTTCCCAAAGATATATGCAAAGATTCAGCCATAAGGCATGCTCGGTTTTGGAGAAGAAGATTTTTAAAGGTTTTTCCCATACAAATGCATAGGGAAGCAAACGACCTGGCCGTAAAAAGGTCAAACGTCAACGTACGACAATTCTTTTAGCAATTTTGTTAGACCTCCTGTCCCCGATGATTCCTGCAAAAGTTCAGCCCCAAGGCATTCTCGGTTCTGGAGAAGAAGATTTTTAAAGGTTTTTACCATATATGGGCGTGGCCGCCATCTTGGTCAACAGACCGCGACCATTTTAGCAATTTTTCGTTCCCCCACCCTAAGGAGGCTCCATATGAAATTTGAGCAAAATTGGCTCAGCGGTTTCAGAGGAGAAGTCGTTTGAAAATGTTAATGGACGGACACACGGACAGACGGACAACGGACGAAAAGTGATCACAATAGCTCATCCTGAGCAGAGCTCAGATGAGCTAAAAATATGACACTTATTTAGTGCTCTGAAATAGTTAAAAGACAAAATACTGATGACAACTTTGGTAAAACAGAATTTGTAAATCAGCTAGGGTACGGTCATGGCTAACAATTTTTTTTTTTTTTCTGCTGAGTTCCGTGGAAAAGAGCAAAACGTTCAAAATTGGGGAAAAAACTGCACAAAAAAAAATGGGAGCCACAGACTAATGTGGGTATGATTCATACAACCACATTATAATGGTGTCCGTGTTTTAAGGGACTGCATTTTAACGGTGTTCCAGTGTACTGACAAAATAAATCAAAACAGCACCTGCAAAGACTCTGATCAAACTGAGCAGATGCACACGCTTATCTGAGACTTAATGTAGGTCAATTCATAGCTCCAGATATAAGTGATATCCAGGAAATAGTTTTCTTATTTCTCCAACAACACACACTGTGTTTACACATTAGAAGTGTTTTCATTAAGAAAAAAAAAAAAAAATATCAATAATTTTTGGTGGAAAACCAGGTGTATACACCACTGCACACAAAAACCATTAAATGCTATTAAAAGTTCATTAAAAATAATTAATAATTAAATTCCTGTTAAAATCATCTATTAATTTTTGTTTTTAACAAGAATTCCGCGGAAGGCGTCATCGCACCTGCTGGCGCAAAAGTCACAGGAGCCTCAATCAGAATATGGCTATTAAATAAGTTTATTTCATTCTTACCAGTGCTTACTTAGAAAACTGGGTTGAAAAAAATGTAGACAAAGTGCCTAGTGGGGCACATATATTCCAGGCCAGTCCCATTCCCTCTAATGGCTATATCTTCAGCACTGACTTTTCTTATCATACAGCCCAATGATAATGGAACGTTGACGTAAAATGTGTAGAAGTCACGGGTCAAGGTACCTGCTAATTCAGTACATCAAGGAGAAGCACAATGCAAGGTATGGTGGTTGTAGGCCTTATAGTTGAGGAGTTATCAAACATCAACATAAAATGTGTCAAATATAGGTCAAGGTCACTGAGTCAAGGTACCTGCCAAGCTAGGGCAATGAGGTGAAGCACTATGCAAGGTTTAGTGGTTGTAGGTCTTATATTTGAGGAGATACCGAACATCAATATAAAATGTGTCAAAGTCACTGGAGTGCACAATATAGGTCAAGGTCACCAGGTCAAGGTACCTGTCGAGTCAGTACATCGAGAAGAAGTGCTATATAAGGTTTGGTGGTTGAAGGCCTTACAGTTGAGGACATATGGAAGGGTGACCTAAAAGGTGTAAAAGTCAATGGAGCATGAAATATAGGTCAAGGTCACCCAGTCAAGGTACCTGCAGAGTCCGTACATTGAGGAGAAGCACTATGCAAGGTTTGATGGTTGTAGGCCTTATAGTTGAGGAGATATTGAACGTTGACGTAAAATGGGTAAAAGGCACTGGAGCTCAAAATATAGGTCAAGGTCACCGGGTCAAGATACCTGCCAAGTCAGTACATATAGGAGAAGCACTATGCAAGATTTGGTGGCTAGAGGTCTTACACTTGAGGAGATCTGGAACGTTGATGTAAATTATGTCAAAGCCAAAATATAGATCAAGGTCACCAGGTCAAGGTATCTGCTAAGTCAGTACATTGAGGAGAAGCATTTTGCAAGGTTTGATGGTTGTAGGCCTTATAGTTGAGGAGATATCGAACGTCGATGCAAAATATGTCAAAGTCAATGGAGCGCAAAATATAGGTCAAGGTCACCGGGTCAAGGTACCTGCCAAGTCTGTACATCTAGAAGAAGCACTATGCAAGGTTTGGTAGTTGTATGCCTTATAGTTGAGAAGATCTGGAATGTCAACGTAAACTGTGTCAAAGTCAATGGAGCGCAAAATATAGGTCAAGGTCACTGGGTCAACATATCTGCCAAGTCAGGAGGTCAGGGAGATGTGTCATGCAAGGAATGATGGTTGTTGTAGAATTGTAGTTGATTAGAATACTAACTTTGACGTAAATGTCGAACTTCGACATAACAGTTCTGTTAAGAGACAGACGGACGGACGAACGGACAGACGAATGGAAAAGCGGGCACCTATGTCGCAAAGTCAGGAGGTCAGGGAGATATTTCATACAAGGTTTGATGGTTGTTTAGTCTTGTAGTTGATTAGAATACTACCTTTGACATAAATGTCGAACTTCGACATAACAGAACTGTTAAGAGACGGACAGACGGACAGATGAACAGACAGACAAATGGAAAAGTGGGCACCTGTGTCGCAAAGTCGGGAGGTCAGGGAGATGTTTCATGCAAGGTTTGATGGTTGTTTAGTCTTGTAGTTGATTAAAATATTAACTTTGACATAAATGTCGAACTTCGACATAAATGTTGACAGACGGACGGACGAATGGACAGACATACGGAAAAGCGGACGCCTATGTTGCAAAGTCAGGAGGTCAGGGAGATGTTTCATGCAAGGTTTGATGGTTGTTTAGTCTTGTAGTTGATTAGAATACTAACTTTGACATAAATGTCGAACGTCGACATAAATGTTGACAGACGGACGGACTGACGGACGGACGGACGGACGGACGGACGGACGAACGGACAGAAAATCGGACGCCTATATCGCACCCTGCTACAAGCAAATGCGATAAAAATTAAAGGCTAAAGGCTTTGTATGTTAGGTCATTAATTTTCATACTAATTACATCAATTAAGTGGTAATAAGAGAGCCAATCTAATCATCAAATTTCAATTAATTTACACCCTCCAAATAAGTAATGACCACTAACTAAATTAACAGTCCATTACTTTTCGTTTTGTGATGTTTTAATGCCCATGACTTTGCATTTTTAATGGCAATAAAAAAACATGACCGTCAAAACTTTTTTCAATACAAATATATTTATTCAGCATTAAACATCTACAGCAATGTTTATAGCCTACATAAACAAATACGAATGAGAACAGTACATTCTAACAGAATATAATACAATACAAGTATACTCGGTTTGATTTTCAGAGGAGTAGAAGAATAATAAATTTTTATGTCCATTAATAGTATTAAAAACTACTGAATTTCCAGGTTATATCTTTAATGGCCATTAAATATGTAAATATGATAGTCACTGGCATAAAAAAAAACAATAAAATTTGTGGGACTGATATATTCATCATACTAATGGTCATTAAAGAGCAAGTCCAATCATTAAATTACAATTCTTTCAAACCCTCTACATGAATTAATAACCATTAAAACATAATGGCACATTATTTTTCTTTTTGTGTTTTTTTAATGCCCATGGGTTTGTAGTTTTAATGACCATTACACAAAGTAATTGCAATCAAACCTTCTTCATGTCTATTGATGTCCATGAGCCATATACTCAGGGTTATTAAAAATCATTGAATTGGGTGGTCAATATTTAATGGCCATGAAATATATAAATTTGGAATTCATTGGCACAAAAAGAACAGTTACTTTGGCGGACTGAAATATTTAAACCCATTAATTTGACAATAATGGCCATCAATAACACACTCAAAGTATTTAATGGTCATTATTTACAGTTTCATCTGGAGTGAAGTTTTTATTAATCATTACTTTCTCCATGATGGTTATGTAGCCACAGTGTTGCCATCAAATAAACTAGGGGTTCAACTAGCCAAACAGTGCAGACAATTATTTACAAATTTATAACAATAACAAAAATATTAGGGCTTTTCCAGAAAAAAAAATAAGTGGGTGGAAGATGGCAGTTGATACATTTTATCTACAAGCTGTTGGTCTGGGCATTTTTAAATTACATACAGGTCATTGACATTTGACAAAATTCAATTCAATGGGTGGTTGATCAGAGTGAAAATCTAATTCCATGGATGGTTGGCATACACGAGATAACTCCCAATCTGCTGGAAATGTCCTGATTTGGTGCCTTCCTTTAATGCCTTATACGACAAGGCAGCGAAAACTATTGTTGTGTAAAATTCAAATTTTTCTGTTTTCCCAAAAGCCAAAACTTGTTGTTTTTATTTGTTTCCCACAATAGGTAAGTTGTTTTATGGATTGAGATGTGTAAATAAGAACCAGCCATTATCGGTGATAGGCGGCTTTCAAAAACAAAGTTTTGAAGCAGTGTCACTAGTTTTTGTAACCGTAGCTGGACTATTTCTACCAAATTACATGGCAATTTCATTTTTTTTTCTTTTTTTCTTTAATTCATTTGACAATCCCTTTTCCTGCACTACTGAAATGTAGACATCATTGAAACTGGTACATGAAGTTTTGTTGAGCTTCTGGATACCACATCACCAGTTTTCGCGACCGAAGGAAAGAACAGGTGCCCATATATTTCTACCAAATAAACCAAATTCTACCCACAAATGCTACTATATGTCTACCAAATAAAAGGTGTTTTTTTTTTTTTTTTTTAGCATTTATTTGGTTTGGGTAACTATTTGTATTAGTTTCCTTTTATTTTGAAGGGGCTAATCCTGGCTCAGAACATGAAAAATTTTTTACAGAAGTTGAAGTCATGAAGTCATTTTTTTTTCTACATTTATGGGAATAATGGGACAGCCATCAATGTTACTTTTAAAACATCTGGCAGAATTTGTCTTAATTATACCATTATTATCATAATCATCATCATCATCATCAGATTTTTTATTAATGTGCAGGTACAGGGATAACATCTACATCAGTGGGCCCCCCTCCCAGGTAGCCGATTTTAATGGTCATTGTTTTGTTATGAAATCCTGGAGTAATGGAGAAAAAAAATTAATGGCAATGAAAAAACATCAATAATGGTTCTAGTAATGGCCATATTTTTTGTGGTCATGAAAAACAGCATATTAATAGGCATTAAAATTAGCTGAAATAGTTTAATGGGGGTTGTTTTAATGGCTATCTAATTTATTCGGAATAATTTTAAAGCTTAAATGATGGCCACTGTTTTTTTAATCAATGGTTTATTTTAATGGTATTTTCACAGGTATTGAAATAAAAGTTCTATTTACCATTAAACTTGATGATTACTAGAACCATTATTGATGGGTTTTTCATGCATTTAATGGGGCAATTAATGGAATTTTAATGAGAGTTTGTGCAGTAGTGATATCCAGGATGATTTCTGAGGGGATTCAATTTCATTACAGTACTTTACGTGTTCCGATAAACAGGCCTGAGCAAATAGCACAGACCCTTTCTGTAGCATCTGATCAGGGTCTACGCTGTTTGCCACTTACCCAGCAATTTTATACTTATTCAAAGGTAGTAAAATGAACCTGCTGAATGTAGATCCCCAACCCTCTGTGAATCTGCCCCTGGAAAAAGAATAATATATGGAGCTATGAATGTCATAAGTGACAATTTCTCCCATTACAGCTAATATTATTACAACATGAGCTGGGCCACAGCATTTCCTACAAGACTGCATGTGCATCCAATGACAACTTGGATCAGCCTGCGCATTCGCACAGACAGATAAGTCTTCGCTGCCTGCATGAAAATGCTTTGGATCCTTAGCTATCCACTTTGTGCCTTGTGAAGGCTGATCAGAATGAGCAGATACACTGATGGACCTGAGTCTTTGCTGGGCGCACATGCAATCTTGTAGGAAATGCTGTGCCTAGGCTCACTTTTGTTTACCTATTGGCAATATATCTTCCAGTGGAACAGTTACACACTCCTCATCATAGGAGTCAAATGTCACTGTTACTACATGGTTCTCTCCCACGTCTACCACAGTAGCCTTATACCATAGATCATCCTCATCATACCGCGCCAAACATTTAGATTCCATATTCAGAGAACTGAGAAGAAAAACATACATGATTGAGTCTCTCCAAAGAAATGACCTGTGACATATGTAACCAGTCACATTTATATATCACAAGTTGTTTATTACTTGAGTCTACGCTGACAATAGTCCCTAGCAGAATGTATGGACCTTAAACATCTATTATTCATAAAAAGCAGTGTCGCACGTAATTAAAAGCCATGCATTAACCGGTGAAAAGCCATGTATAAACATGGCAATTCACGCGCTGTTAATGAACAGCTACACAACTTTCAATATGTTCGTACTGGGGCCACAGATTTGCTGCCATTATGAGATGTGTACTGCCCAGCCCTAGAATGAGCATAGTCCATGGAAATTGCATTCGCGAGACATCGGTGAAAAGGCGAAACAAAATAGTGCAAGAAACAACGTGCAAAGTTTTCAGTTTTTATGCAATAATAGCGATCGAACATGGTTTTTCAATGCATTAAAATTCTCCAGGTCCTTTGGGAGGTGCTGAAAACTGCGGCCTCTGGCCTCGGTTTTCAACACCTCCCACGGAACCTGGCGAATGTTAATGCATGAAAAAACCATGTTTGATCCCTATATTAGCAACTAGATAAAGTGAATAGTGGGTCATACATACCCCTGGTCTGTGCCATCACTAACAGCATCAGTCTTTTCCCCATGTCTTCGACATTCTATTTTAGATAACAATTATAGCTGTACACCCTAATAAAATCTGGGCCCGGTTGTTCAAAGCGTCGTTAGCTTAACGAGCTCGTTAAGGGTCATTTCATTAACTGTTCTAGCGGATTTAATACACAGTATTCTGATATTTTTTGCTGAAAAAATGTGAGTAGCTTTTGCACTGCAAAAGCTACTCACATTTTTTCAGCAAAAAATTTCAGCATATTTGCGTATCACTTGATTAAAATTTTAACGAATCGTTAACTAACGACATCGTTAGCTTTGAACAACTGGGCCCTGGGGGCTACATATAGCAAATTTCGTTCTGTATATGGGCAGTTCGAGCCACTCATAGCACCAGGTCAGGAAGCAAATGGGGGTAATTTAGGGATGTCTTTTCAATTTTCTATAAAACTAGAGCAAGTGCCCAGAAGGTCACGAATACCCCCAGCCGGCGCCATTTCTTAATTATAAAATATTTTAAAGTAAATGACAATGATATAAGGCAAAATATAGTTTACAATGTCAGTCCCCCTGCCGACGCCATTTCTTAATTATAAAATATTTTAAAGTTAATGACAATGATATTAGGCAAGATATAGTTTACAATGTCAGTCTCTGAGTGACACTGATCTATCATCCAAAGTATAACTTTTCTGGAGTAAACAGTCTTCAAGACATAAAGCAAATTTGCTGGACCATAAAATACAGGTCACAGACCTACATATACTTGAGAAGTTAATCTGATGGTCACACTGATCCATTGTACCAACTATGATGTTAATCCAGTAAATAATCTAAAAGGTATCAAGCAAAATCAACAGACCATGAAACATAGGTCATGCTGATTTATATTTACTTTGGGGTGAAAGTTTGGGTCATACTCTGTCATTGTATGTAAATATGACACTTAGGTATCAAATAGTGGGAGATATAAGACAAAATTGCAGGGCTATGAAATATAGGTCACATAATCCCAAAATATGATAGTAATACATCAAATTGTCTTCAAGATGTAACATAAAATCACTGGACAATGAAATATTGGTCATAGTGACCTACATTTACTTTGAGGTCTTATGTTGGATCATACTGTTTCATAATCCCAAATAATGATGTTCATACATCAATTAACATTCAAGATATAAGGCTAAATTACTGGACCATAAAATATAGGTCAAGGTGACCTACATTTGTTATGATGTCAACTGTGGTGTCACAAAGAATCAATATTCCAAATATCACATTAATCCATTAAAAAAATATTCTTCAAGATATAAGGCAAAATCGCTGGAACATGAAAATAAGGTCACAATGATCTTGACCTTATTACCCTAAATGTTGATGTGATAAACATGTCTGATGCCCATCCTTCTTTACTAAGAAGTTGTTTGTATAAACAAACTGCAACATACTATTTTATTGAGGCATTAATCCATGAAATATTCAAAATATAAGGCAAAATCACTGGAGCATGAAAATAAGGTCACAATGACCGTGACCTTATTACACTGAATGTTGTGATAAACATGTCTGATGTCCATCCTTCTTTATTAAGTTGTTTGTATAATCAACCTGCAATATACCCCTTTATTGGGATGTATTAGTTTTTGACCTCTAGCCCCGCCCTGGGGTAGACCCAGGGGTTCATAGACGAAGAATGGAAGAGAACCCTTATTGAAATGGGACTGTTCCAATATATAGTGTGGGAGAGTCTATTCAGAATAAAATGGGATAAATCAGCCATAGTAAACGATGTTTGAGTCATTGAAGTTTTACTGTACTTTGGTTTTTATTTGTTTCCTTCATCAATTTCATGCACTATCTGGGCCCAGTTGTTCAAAGCATCATTTGCTTAACGAGCTCATTAAAGGTCAAAATGTTAACTGCTCTAGTAAGTACAATATCTAATTCACAGTTATTTTTGCTGAAAAAATGTGAGTAGCTTTTGCATTTGCAAATGCAAAAGCTACTCACATTTTTTCAGCAAAAAAATTAGTGTATATGCCATATTTAATGACCAAAATTTTCATTATATGTTAACTAAACGACATTGTTAGTTTCGAACAACTGGTATCAATGCATGTACCAAGTTTGGTTAAAAGGCCTTGTTATTTACTCAAGTTATCGTCCAGAAACGAAAATATGGGCGTGTCTTGGGCAGATAACTCAGTAAAAATTTGACAAAATTTGCCCAATAGCAATTCTAAAACAGATTCTCATTAAGGTCAATGCATATAGCAAACTTTGGTTAAAATCCCTTGTTATTTACTCAAGTTATCGTCTGGAAACTACAATATGGGCATGTCTTGGGCAGATAACTCTGTAAAAATTTGACGAAATTTGCCCATTAGCAATTTCATACCTGATCTCCTTAATGTCAATATATATAGCAAGTTTGGTTAAAATCGCTTGTTATTTACTCAAGTTATTGTCCGGAAACGAAAATATGGTCGTGTCTCAGGCATGTAACTTCAAAAATATTTGACAAAATTTGCCCATTAGTAATCCCAAACCAGATCTTCTAAATGTCAATGCATATAGCAAGTTTGGTTAAAAATCCCTTGTTATTTACTCAAATTATCGTCCGGAAACAAAAAATATGGGCGTGTCTCAGGCAGGTAACTCCGTAAAAATTTGACGAAATTTGCTAATTAGCAATCCCAAACCAGATCTGCACAATATCAATGCACATACCAAGTTTGGTGAAAATCCATTGATGTTTACTCAAGTTATCATCCAGAAACGAAAAAAGGACTGACCGACTAACTCCGTAAAAATTTTACGAAATTTGCCCATTAGCAATCCCAAACCAGATCTGCACAATATCAATGCACATACCAAGTTTGGTGAAAATCCATTGATGTTTACTCAAGTTATCATCCGGAAACAAAAAACGGATGGACAGACACACGGACGTCCAACGTGAAACCATAATACCCCGCCAGTATTGTGTGTGAGGGGGGGGGGGGGGGGCGGGGGTATAAAAATGTGAAACAATAATGCCCTGCCATTATTGTGTGGTGGACAGATACCTCTGTCAAAAATTGACAAAATTTGGCCATCAGCAATCCAATAAAAGCCCATAGGGGGCAAGCGTCCCCCAACGTCATGGCTTTGTCAGTAAAGGGTTGTGACTTTTAAATCCGTGTGATAGAAGGATAAATCCCAAACCACAGGCACATCTTCAGACTATGTAGAACAAGAACTTCTGTTAATAAATGGCTAAAAACTGACAAAGAGCCATAACTCTGGTAAAAAGCAGTCAAGCGTGACCTCGGTATAATATGATCCTCTTTAGGTCATGGCAACAATAACTGGAAGGTTTCACTAAAATCCGCTGAAAACTGCAAAAGAAGTTGCAGAGACAAGACTTACTGTTAAAAAATTGCCAAAAGACTGTAACTCTGGTAAAAATCAATTGAGCATGACCTCCATAAAATATGATCACCTTCAGGTCATGGAAACAATAACTGGGAAGTTTCATCAATATCCCTTGAGAAATGTAGGAGGAGTTGCGGAGACAAGAGCTTCTGTTGATAAATGGCTAAGTCTGACAAAGGGCCATAACTCTGGTAAAAAGCAGTCAAGCGTGACCTCGGTATAATATGATCCTCTTCAGGTCATGGCAACAATAACTGGAAGGTTTCACTAAAATCCACAGAAAACTGCAAGAGGAGTTGCAGAGACATAATTTACTGTTGAAAAATTGCCAAAGGGCTATAACTCTGGTAAAAATCAGTCAGGCATGACCTTGATAAAATATGATCATCTTCAGATCATGGCAACAATAACTGCAAATCTTCATCAAAATCCCTTGAAAACTGTAGGAGGAGTTGTGGAGACAAGATTGTGTCTACGGATGGACGGACGAACCCATTACTAAAGTCCCTTTCGACTAAGGTCAGGGGACAAATATAACTCAAATATATCGATGTACATATCAAGTTTGGTGAAAATCTCTTGATATTTCATGTTATTGTCTGGAAACAAAAAATACAGACAGACGTACAACATTACCTGGCCACTACAGTAAGGATCGGTATAAAACTAGATAAAGTGCCCAGAGGGTCACGAACACCCCTGCCAGCGCCATTTCTTAATTATAAAATATTTTACAGTTAATGATAATGATATAAGGCAAGATATAGTTTACAATGTCAGTCTCTGAGTGACACTGATCTATAATCCCAAGTATAACTTTCCTGGAGTAAATAGTCTTCAAGATATGAAGCAAATTTGCTGGGCCATAAAATATAGGTCACTGACCTACATATACTTGAAAAATTAATCTGATGGTCACACTGATGCTTTATACCAACTATGATGTTAATCCATTAAATAATCTAAAAGATATTAAGCAAAATCACTAGACCATGAAATATAGGGTCATACTGATTTATATTTACTTTGAGGTGAAAGTTTGGGTCACACTGTGTCATTATATGCATATATGACACTTAGGTATCAAACAGTGGGAGATATAGGACAAAATCACAGAGCTATAAAATATAAGCCACATAATCCCAAAATATGATAGTAATACATCAAACTGTCTTCAAGATGTAACATAAAATCACTGGACTATGAAATATAGGTCACAGTAACCTATATTTACTTTTAGGTCAACTGTTGGATCATACTTATTCATAATCCCAAATAATGATGTTCATACATCAATTAACATTCAAGATATGCGACAAAATTACTGGACCATGAAATATAGGTCAAGGTGACCTACATTTGTTATGCTGTCAATCATGGTGTCACACAGAACCAATATTCCAAGTATCACATTAATTCATGAAATAGTCTTCAAGATATAAGGCAAAATCACTAGAGCATGAAAATATTATCACAATGACCTTGACCTTATTACACTGAATGTTGATGTGATAAACATATCTGATGCCCATCATTCTATAAGAAGTTGTTTGTATAAACAAACTGCAACATACTACTTTATTGAGGCATTAATACATGAAATATGCTTCAAAATATGTCAAAATCACTGACGCATGAAAATAAGGTCACAATGACCTTGACCTTATTATACTGAATGTTGACGTGATAAACATGTCTGATGCCCATCCTTCTTTAATAAGAGGTTGTTTGTATAAACAAACTGCAAAATACTTCTTTATTGGGGTGTCCTAGATTTTGACCTCTAGCCCCACCCTAGGGCATGACCCAGGGGTCCATAGATGTAGAATGGAAGAGAACCCTCCCAAGTACCCCCATACCAATGAAAATTGCCAATAAGCAGCACTTATTCGATACCCCCCCTCTCCCCCCCCCCACCCCCCACCTGCACCCCTGCATAAAGCATAAAACCTTTTTCTAACAAAATTTAAGTTTCAAAGTGCCGGCGTGACCTTGAAAATAAAATCAAGGTTACCAAAATCTAATAAAACCAGCAATTGGTTAAAGAGATACACAAACTTTTTACTGCATTAGCAAGGCTCACTTTTTGAGTATTTATAACGTAGTGACCTTGAAAATATGGTCAAGGTCATCAAAATCTAATCACTTCTTTCCTCCTTCCTGATGTTGTATCTGTGCTAGTTTGGTCAAATTCCAGCCATTGGTTAAAGAGATAATGTGCACACAAACATTTTACTGCATTAATAAGGCTCACTTTTTTGAGTATTTATAGGGTAGCAACCTTGAAAGTAAGGTCAAGGTCACCAAAATCTAAAATCTAATCACTTCTTTGCCCTATTTTGACGTATGTGTGCTAGTTCGGTCCATTTCCAGCCATTGGTTAAAGAGATATTGTGCACACAAACTTTTTACTTCATTAACAAGGCTCCTTTTTGAGTATTTATAATGTGGTGACCTTGAAAATAAGGTCAAGGTCACCAAAATCTAATCACTTCTTTACCCCATCCTGATGATGTATCTGTGCTAGTTTGGTCAAATTCCATCCATTGGTTAAAGAGATAATGTGCACACAAACTTTTTACTGCATTAACAAGGCTCGCTTTTTTGAGTATTTATAGTGTAGTGACCTTGAAAGTAAGGTCAAGGTCACCAAAATCTAATCACTTCATTGCCCCATCCTTATGGTGTATCTGTGCTAGTTCAGTATTATTCCAGCCATTGGTTACAGAGCTATTGTGCTCACAAACTTTTTACTTCATTAACAAGGCTCCTTTAGGCTCCTTTTTGAGTATTTATAATGTAGTGACCTTGAAAATAAGGTCAAGGTCACCAAAACTAACCACTTCTTTCCCCAATCCTGATGATGTATCTATGCTAGATTGGTCAAATTCCATCCATTGGTTAAAGAGATAATGTGCACACAAACTTTTTACTGCATAAACAAGAAAATAAGGTCAAGGTCACCAAAATCTAATCACTTCTTTCCCCCATCCTGATGATGTATCTGTGCTAGTTTGGTCAAATTCCATCCATTGGTTAAAGAGATAATGTGCACACAAACTTTTTACTGCATTAACAAGGCTCGCTTTTTTGAGTATTTATTGTGTAGAAAATAAGGTCAAGGTCACCAAAACTAACCACTTCTTTCCCCAATCCTGATGATGTATCTATGCTAGATTGGTCAAATTCCATCCATTGGTTAAAGAGATAATGTGCACACAAACTTTTTACTGCATAAACAAGGCTCACTTTTTTGAGTATTTATAGTGTATTGGCCTTGAAAATAAGGTCAAGGTCACAAATATCTAATCATTTCTTTGCCCCATCCTTATGATATATCTGTGCTAGTTCGGTCAAATTCTAGCCATTGGTTAAAGAGATATTGTGCACACAAACTTTTTACCTCATTAACAAGGATCCTTTAGGCTCCTTTTTGAGTATTTTTAATGTAGTGACCTTGAAAATAAGGTCAAACTGATGAATATCCATCACTGCATTTTCAAGATATTAGGAAAAAACCATCGTCACGGACGGACACATGGACGGACACGGACGGACACAGATGGATGGACGGACAACGTGAAAACACAGTATACGCACCCCCCTCCACAAACAAAGTTTGCGAGGGGTATAAATATGAAAAGTTTTTGATCAGTGGCTGCAGAGTTATAAGTAATCAAAAAACTTTGAAGTAAAACTTGGTTACAGAAAAGGTTAATGGACGGAATCACACCCGGATGGAAAGATGGATGAACGGACTAACGGAACAGACAAAAACAATATACCCCTTTGGCATACTTCATCTGCCGGGGGTATAATAAAGAATATTTTAAAGTGTAATCTGCTGTAATTTTTACCCAGCATGCTGTGTTAAACACACAGAAGACTGTGAGCAGATGAACTTACCTGTAATCAGGCTCTTCAAATTCTTTTAATTCTTCTAGATCAACTAAGGAACCATGTGAATACCTAGAAAAGAATGATGACATTTAGTGGAACATTTGCTTGTGACACCACAACAGCCAAATTTATACCTTCCCACAGTGGCTGTTGTTGAATTGAGTTGAATTGTACTTTAACATCCCAGTCAACAATACCTCTGTCATATTGAAATACTGCCTCCAAATTTGTGTGACTTTTACTTACACAACCTGAGTTGACATATTACCAGCAGGGCTGCAGGCTACAAGGCTCCTATACAGTATAACCTCAATGGCTCGAACACGGATGGCTCATTTACTGTGGATGATTCGAACTCGTTTTTCAGTCCCTACAAAATTCTTCCAATAGCTCAAGAAAACAGATATTTAGGGTTTTTTTTCTTATTTTATCATGGAATTGTATGTTGTGTGTACTCATTAGAAGTGCCTCATCAAGGCAATTCTAACGAGTACACTCATCATACAATCGTTGTGTAGAAAATCAAAAAGATTTCCCTAAATTATCCCTATTTACTTCCTGAACTGATGCCATGATTAACTCTCAGTGGCTCGAACTACCCATGTCTCGAACAAATTTCCATGGTCCCAAAGATGTTCAAGCCACTGACGTTCGACTGTATATTTCATTTGCCTTGACATGGCCATGCTGTTTGTTGCAGAGTACACAGTATATTTTTTCGTGTCACCTCAGGTATTTTTTCCACAAAGTAGTATATAAAGCCCAAGCACCTAACATTCCTAAAACAACAAAAACATCACAGAGCAGATGTATTTTGTTATTGTTCTTGTTGTTATATTGTTGATAAGCCATTATGCTGCCAAACTATCATTCAAGAAATACACATTTTCTAAAACTTTAATATTAAACTTTAACACAAAAATCCTGAATCTGTGAACGTGACCTCAAAGTCATAAAGCTATGGAAGAGGGTTCGGGTCTAAAATGAACAAAATTTTGGACAAGTATCTAACTTTTAAATCCACTGATGCCTTCAGGTTAAATAGAGTTTTAAACACCATAACATAGCATAATTACAGAAACCTTTTTAACGCTTAGCACTCTGGGTAAAATTTTCAGCAGACGACATTTTGAAATATTTTTCTTATTTTTCCCAGAAAACAGGGTTTGACATTTCATGCAAATTGTCTCCTAAGGAGACAATTTGCATGAAATGTCAAACCCTGTTTTCTGGGAAAAATAAGAAAAATAACATCATTTTGTCGTCTGCTGAAAATGCCCAGAGAGTGGTAAAGGTTAAGTTCATGACCATGGCCTCAAAGTCACTGAGGTTTGTCCCAAAGAAAACTTTGAACATCTAACATCAAATATTTGAGATTTCTGGAAATAATGATCTTTAGAAATTTAACATGAAAATGCTAAGTCCATAATCTAGTCATACAAGCACCCAATCTTATGTTGATGTGTATAACATGTCATGAAACTTTGACAAAAATGCAGATTTATGAGTCCATAACCTTGATCTCAAGCAATCTCAAAGCAATCTCAAGATCATTTAAGGGAGTGGAACTATAATTTAACAAAACTTTATACCAGTATCTAACACCATCTATCACCTAAATCTATGTAGGCATTCCTGTGGACATATCTTTGAAAATTTAAAGGTAAAGCTTTAATAATGAAAATTTCAAGTCATCGACACTGATCTCTTGGCCACTAGCAGGAATGAGGGTAGTTCTTTACAAATCTACCAAATGCCAAATAGGAACAAAATCTACCAAAGTGTTTGAATAATACAACTTTTTAAAAACTTTAACAAAAATTCTAATTTTATCATGGAATTGTATGTAGTGTGTACTCATTAGAATTGCCTCATTGAAGCATTTGTGGACACAAATGTCAAGACCTTAGCTGGCCCCAGTGTGCTGGGTTGTGCAAATGTTCTTCCTGTATTTTTGTACTTGTGAGCTAAGAATGGAAATATTCAAACATGATTATTACCTGCATTCTTGTTCTGAGAAGCGACATTTGTCTTCTAGGTAATATTTACAAGGAAGCATCAAAGAATGTGTTGGATTACAAAACATCACTCGCACCTAAAAAAAACAAGCATGGATCACAATCATTATTACATGTAAAACTGCATCATGCTATGCAAAAATGTATCTAGAAGGTATATGACAAATGACTGTACACTACAACCTCTTTATAACACGGTTCATTATAACACGGTTTTGGATATAACACGGTTCAAAGATGGATCCCAAAAATGTATAGATTATATTGAAAAATGACCATAAATGATCATTTTTCAATATAATCTATACATTTTTGTTTGGATATAACACAGTTGTTTAACTAACACGGTTTATGCTATGGACCCCAACAATAGTGTTATAAAGAGGTTGTGGTGTATATGTATGTAAGCATGGACAGCAAATGTTAAGGAGCATATCACAGCTCCAGATAAGTGGGGTATCAGGAAAATATTTTTTTTTATATTTCTCCGCAAAACATATGTTGTGGGTAATCATTTGAGGCACTTCTAATGAATACCTTCAACATATGCTTTTGTGAACAGATAAGAAAAATATCAACGCTTTCTGGTGAAAAAAGTCCATGCTTTATCTGGAGATATGGCCTGGGCATCCATGCAGAGTGACCAAGGCATTCTCTATCTGCTTACTGTACCACTGGATATGGACAAATACATCAATTGACAGTTAAAGCTCTGATCAGAATATGCAGTTACAGTTACTAGCTCCAGATAAGGTGCTTTTTCTCTACCGAAGTGTATTATTTTTTCTTATTAAAAAAAAAAATAAAAAACATATGTTGACTGAGGCACTTCTTATCTTATACCCCCTTTTATCTATAGCTATGGTTATTAAGACTAAAACTAGCCTGATAATGCTTTTGCTTGGTGCTACTCATTTATCCGGTATACAGGAATTCATGTCGTTTTAGGGTTATATTATCTTTGCACAAAAAGAAAATTGTGTCACGGCCCCAGATATCGAGGGTTGAGCGCAAGACTAGCGTAAGTCAGATGGTTGTTTTTCCCCAAACCTAATCTCCTCACCATGAAGGCATTATGAAGATTACAACATTTCTTTCTGTAAACAATGAAAATTTAGGTGCCATTGCTCGTATGAGCAATGGCACCTAAATTTGCATTGTTTACAAAGGGGTCCAAGTTGCCCCTAAACAAGGGTTTCAAAAATATGTTTGAGTTACAATAGTCTTGCGCTCAACCCTCGATGTGTTCTTGTGGACACTTCCTCTTATCTCTAGGTGAGGTGCTTTCTTCCATTAAAAAAGCGTTGACATTTTTTTTATTTCTCCGTTACTGCATATGCTGTGGGTACTCATTAGAAGAAGTGCTTCTAATGAATATCCAAAATAAATGTCAGATGTTAAAATATGGAAATAAGAAAAAATCTCTCTGCATACCCCTCTTGTAAAGAGCTGTACCTGTCTCAAAGCAGTATTATATACATGCCTTTGGTAAATCCAGATCTGACTGTTCATGTATTCCTACTATAAGGGCATTATGGTAACTCATAGACCCCCACTCATGGGTGTAAGGGGCTCTACACCTTGTTCCAATAATATCTTTATAGACATCAGTGAGATCTGTGCTGTAGGCGGGCTCTGTATCTTGTGATGATCTGTTTATACTGGAGCTCAGATTATCACCAAGCAGCTCCTGAAACACATAACACCACGCTGTGGAAATACTACACCTGACTTGGCCAACTTCCTCACAAACATGCCTATATAATTTTGACCCCCCTTAAACCCACCTTTTATACAGTAAAACTGGGGTTTACAGGGGTATACATTTTTTTTTCTTAGATAGATTGTGGGTACACATTAGAACCACCTTGCCAAGGCAGTTCTAACAAGTACCCACAATCTATGTTTTTAGCAGACAAATGAAAAATATAAGAGTTTTTTTATCTGAAAAATTTTCAGTTTTTGGGGGTGAAGTTTTCTATATATTTGAATAGGCATGTTTTCATAATGTTGTCCTTGAGGACAAGTGAGCCGAATCAAACGGAGTGTCTACAAACATGTGCATAAGACACAGATTCAGTTTGTTTGTGTTGAGGTTTTACGGCCCAGTCAACCCAATGGGATCATGTAGAGAATTGTCAGTTTACCTAAACTCCCTTTTACAGGGCAAACTTAGTCCTCTAAGCGTTTAGCTAGTATTGTGCGCAGTCTTTCACAAGAAACTGACAACTGCCCTTCTTGAATCAGCAGAAGCGAAAGAATGACTGTAGAAAATATTTGATGATCAATCTCCATGAAAGAATGTTGCTGACCTGGCATGGGTTGAACCTGCAACCTCCTGATCACCAGTTGGACGTGCACCCAACTGAGCCACCATGGCCTGCTTCTTCCTGCACATGGACAAACTACTTTCTGAGCCTTTTCTCTCCATTCATACTTTATGTAGTATAATTCAGTTAGCAGAAAGTTAAGGCCCTAGTCAGACACAGATATGCAGGTTGATCTCAGCCTAAGTAAGAAATATCAATTTTACTTGTCCTGGGACAAGGACTTCACAGCTCTAGCTTAACCCTTAAAGCACCAAGAAAACTGCATCTGAAAATGTCGTCTGTTTATGTCGTCTGCTGAATATTCTTGCAGACATTCCAAACCTATTTTTGCATACAGGCATAGTGTGGACCCTGATCAGACTGCTCCTAAAGGAGCAGTCTGATCTGGGTCCACACTGTTTGCAAAAATGACTTTTAAAACCACAAGCAGATGACAAAGCAGACGACAATAGTTGTAACTGGTGCTTTAAGGGTTAAAAGAGCATCCATATCATGAAATATATATTTTTTTATATTGATAAAAATATATGTTGCGGCTACTCATTAGAAGCACCTCATAGAGGGCCTTCTGATGAGTACCCACAGTGCATCTTTTCTTCAATTCAGGGACAACTCGGCACATAGTAAATTCGGCACGAGAAAACTCGGCACATACCAACTTCCCAGCTAGCATTCTTTATAAATCTATAGCGGACCGTTATCGGCCCGTCAGCTACCCTGACGGGCCGATAACGGACCGCTATAGATTTATAAAGAATGCTTACTGGGTTAGGCACATAGCAAATTTGATACATAACCATCTCGGCCTTTACAAACTTAGCCAATAATTAACTGATTACCTGTAGTTCAATTATCTATTGTTATGTGGAATACTTTAATCCACCATTACAAATAACCAATGACATCATGAAAACATGCCTATATAGTTTTGACCCCCTTCAACCCCACTTTTATACAGTAAAACTGGGCACACTTTTATTCAGTAAAATTGAGGTTTACAGAGGGATACATTAATTTTCTTATTTCTGCTCAAAAACATATATTTTGGGTACTCATTAGAATTGCCTCACTGAGTTGGCTCTGACAAGTACCCACAATCTATGTTTAGAGCAGACATATGAAAACTACCAGTCTGAGAATGTTTCATCTGAAAGTTTTCATTTTTTGGTGGTAAAATTCTCAATACATTTGAATAGGCATGTTTTCATAATGAAAGGTTACCTTTGAACTTTAATCATTTTAACTTGAAGGTGTCATTTTAACTTTAAGGCTCTGTACTCAGCCTGCTGCTCATCATCATTGTTGCATAAAAAGCAGTGTCGCATGTTATTAATAGCCATGCATTAACCGGCAAAAAGCTGTGTATTAACAAGGCAATTCACTCACTGTTAATGCACGGCTAAGCAACTTTCAATATGACCGTACCGGGGCCACAGATTTGCTGCCGTTACGTGATGTATACTACCCAGACCTAGAACGAGCATAGTTCATGGAAATTATGTTTGCGAGACATCTGTGAAAAGGCAAAACAAAACAGTGCAAGAAATAATGCAAAATGTAGCAAATGTTCTCAGTTTTTATGCAATAATGGCGATCGGACATGTTTTTTCAATGTATTAACATTTGCAAGGTCCCTTGGAAGGTGATGAAAACCGCGGCCTTTGGCCTCAGTTTTTAACACCTCCCACGGGACCTGGCGAATGTTAATGCATGAAAAACCATGTTTGATCCCTATATTGTGCTTGAAGCCTTGGGAGCACCTCTATGCCAATGACCTTGTTAGCATCACTGAATCACTCCAGGAATATGTCAGGGGGCTCTTGACTTGGAAAGAAGCAATGGTGGAGAAAGGACTGAGAGTAAATGTAGGCATGATGAAGATCATGAATTGTGGTATGGGCCTGGACCTCATGCAGAGTTCAGGCAGGTTTCCATGTGCTGTCTGTCACACTGGAGTGGGCAGCAACAGCATCTTCTGCAAAGGCTGCAAGCACTGGTGCACAAGAAATGAAGTGGGCTCAAACACTTGACAGAGGACCCTGATTACAGATGTACATGGTGCCAGGGAACTGCACACCCCTTGGACAGCAGACCATTGAGGGAAGCAAGTTGAACCTGCTAAGCTGGAGGTGGTAGCTTCCTTTCGCTACCTAGGAGACATGCTCTCAGCAGCCAGAGGCTGTTAACTTTCAACCACAACATGTGTGAAAACCACCTGGAAGAATTTCAAGGAGCTGCTATCAGTTCTCTCTTCCCGCCACTCTTTCAAGACACATGGCCGCATGTACAGCTCTTGTGTGCCAAGCGCAATGCTCCATGCCAGTGAGACTTGGCCATTGACAAAGCCAAACCTCCAACATCTGCAGCAAAATGACAAGGCATTGATCAGACAGATCTGCAATGTCAAGCCTCAAGACATTGGTCACCATCAGATCCAATGAGCTACTTGTGCGGCTTGGCATTGAAGATCTGGACCTCAATTCGAAGGAGAGAAGGCTCCCGTGGTATGAACGTGGAATGTTCCAATGGTGCAGCCAAGACAGCCTTTGATATACAGGTTGATGGAAAGCGTGGGACTGGGAGGCCCAAGATGACATGGAAGCAGCTGACAGAGAGGGACTGCAAAGAGTGGAAGCTCTTGGCTATCAACACATGATAGATATACCTGGAGATCTGGTGCGAGATCTGTCATGCATGCAGCAAGCCAAGCCAGGTACCAGGAAGGAGGCCAACTGATGTGGATGTTGCCCCTGTACCTGCAGTTAATCAAAAATCCGCTGCTGCTGCTGCTAATGCTGCTGCTGATGATGATGTGGTAAATATTTTTAGTGTAAATGTCATGCTTAGCCATTAAAAGCAAATATCAAAATTTTATAAAAATGGAATAAATATTTATTTATCCTTTTTCAGCAAATTTTTGGCATCAGGGAGAAGACAAATGTTTGTCACTATGTTGCCAGTCCATGACTCTAACTGGGTGATGCTACAACCCTTATTTTCAAAATAATGAATAACATTTTTTTTTTTTTTTTCAGAATGAGAATCTTTATGCATAAGCCTCATGTAGGATAACTTTTTGAAAGTTTGTTGTTTAAAGGTCCAGTAAACAGAAAAGATTATGCTGGGCCAGTCCATTTCATACACTCTTCCTCAACAGTATTTTTAATCTGTATAATGCAGATTCAGTAGATCTATATACTGCTGTAATCAAAGCACTGACAACACTGGTGGGTAGATTGTCTCTGAGTATATGCTGGAAAAATGGTCCTGAACGGGGACTTAGATTAATCTGTTTCGTTTAACCCTTAAATATCTGTACTTTAAGCAAACAGTGTAGACTCTGATCAGATGCTGCATTCTGCGGCATCTCATCTGGGTCTACACTGTTTGCTTGGTGTCCCAGTACATGAGCCCAGTCCAGATTTTTCAGTTAACCAACTCTCTTCACACAACGCTTCCACATCACAGGAGGAATTATGCTGCTATAAATAACTGATACCTGGATTTTATACATGATCATCAATAGTCACATGGACAATAGCAGACGAGAAATTTCTGTAGTTAGTAACTTTGGGTCGACTGATAAAAATTCGACCCACAAATGTAAATTTTCGGACGATAATGTGTTATATTATTATTTCTGTCCATTTCTGCCCAAAACATAGATTCTGCAGTGATTCTACCGAGCTACTACAAATAATGATTTTGAGCAGAAATAAAATATACTCCTTGTAACCACCTGTTTTACTATATTCATAGCTACAGATAAGAGGGGGTATCCACATAATATTTTTCTTATTTCTCCATGAAAACATATGCTGTGGGTACTCATTAGAAGTGCCTAGGCAAGGCGCTTCTAATGAGTACCCACAACATATGTTTTCATGGAGAAATAAGAAAGATATCAACATTTTTCGGATGAAAAAAAGCACCTTATCTGTTGCTATGTATATTGGTTTCGTTGCAAGAAAACCTTTTCCGATCAGGTTAGACAAAAACTTACCTGCTCAGACTCAAAAACCGTGAGTTTTGGCATACAGCAGCCTAAGTAATTATTCTTTACAAGTAGCGAACAACAAAAGTATTGTTCAGACTGCCCATATGCGCAGGTTGATCTGCACCTTTGTTGTTCGCATATGCAGTCTGCAGGTTTTCTCAGGACCAGATATTAAAGCGGGGTCCAAATATTCAAAAGGCTGTAACTCAAGAAAACAATTTTGGATTTTTTCAAAAGTTGATCATGTCATCTACTTATCCTTCCTTATCACCATGTAAAGTTTGTTTGTTTGTGTTGAGGCTTAATGACACATCAACCCCATTTTGTGTCGTCTCCCAGAGAAAGAGGGAGGAGAGATGGAAGAGGCAGTAGAGATGAAAAAAAGGGACAGGGGTGAAAGAGGAAAATAA
Organism: Anodontia alba; assembly: GCA_964016985.1. NCBI lineage: Eukaryota > Metazoa > Mollusca > Bivalvia > Lucinida > Lucinidae > Anodontia > Anodontia alba. The sequence continues at coordinate 47,974,452 of OZ024821.1, forward strand.
AATGGAAGTGAAGAAACAGAGAACAAAAACATTCCCTCTCTACCCTTACCTGCAAAGACAGCAGGCCTTGCCCAACTGTAAGCCAATATCAGCTGGACACCCCAGTGATGCAAGATACATGACACCGCCACCTCAGCCAACCATCCCCTACTTGTAAAGTTTAGAGGCAATAGTTAAAACAATATTTGAGATAACTTGCTTACAAAGTTTAAATGCCCAAATTCTCAAAGGGCCATAACTCAAAACATTTTCAGAATTTTTTCAAAAGTTAATCAGGTCATCCACTCATCATCCCCTATCAGCATATTAAGTTTCAATATAATAGTTCACATGGTTTTTGAGATATCTTGCTTTTAGGATTTCAATGCAATTTTTTGCAAAGGGGCATTACTCAAGAAAGAGACATAACCCTAATAAGAAAAAAAAATATGTCAACTATTTTTTCATGTCAGAGAAATCCAGTTATGAAATTTCAAAAACCTAGCATGTATGGTTCAGAAGTTATGCTATGCACAAAAAAAGGGTGATTATTGGACGAATGGAAGGGCAAGCCCTCCACCTTCTTTAACCCTTAAAGCGCCAATCACAAGAACTGTCGTCTGCTTTGTCTTCTGCTTGTGATTTTAAAAGTCATTTCTGCAAACAGTGTGGACCCAGATCAGACTGCTCCTTTAGGAGCAGTCTGATCTGGGTCCACACTGTTTGCCGATATGCAAAAATAGCTTTGAGAAGTTAGCAAGAATATTCAGCAGGCGACATAAACAGACGACATTTTCAGATGCAGTTTTTCTTGGCGCTTTAAGGGTTAAAGTTAATGATCCACAATCCAAATAACCAAGAGTGCTGCAATAGCAACCACTTTGCTTGTGAAAGGTCATGGGTTTAATTATTGGCAGAGTCATATTGATTGGTTGCTGAAAGCAACATTAAACTGAATGTTCATAAATAGACAATAACTGCTGATTTTGATTTAGCTCTAGGCAACAAAGCAGATCACACCCTACTCTGAAATGCTTAGCATTCCATTAAACATTCTAGAGGCTGAATTGGTCATAAAGAAGCTGCTCTGTAATGTACTTAAGAGCATCTATCTAATATTAAGATCACTTTCAAGCAAGGTCTCTTTGAAAAAAGGGCAATTTTTAATCCTTTCAACCCTATAGACCCAAATGGCTACATTTGCAAACAGTGTAGATCCAGATGAGCCGGCATAATGATTTGAGGTTTTACAGCCCACTCAACCCAATGGGGTCGTGTTGAGCACAGTCAGTTTACCTAACCACATTTTTACTGGGCAGGCTTAGTTCTCAAAGAGTTTAACCAGTATTGTGCATATTCTTGCACCAGAAACTGACAACTACCCTTAATGAGCTGACATCAGGATGCACATTGTTTTGCCATTCTGTTATTGATTTTTTGACTATAACCCCTATTTGCAACAATGGATATGTCCAAATTCAGATGGGTCTGTCCATTTCAGAAACTTGAGGGTGAAAATGGTTAAGGTCAGTATAAACCTGGTGCTATTAACTCTTTGTATGCTGGGTAATTTTGCATGCTTTTTTTTCGTCTGTGGAGTATTTTTTTTTTTTTTTAAATCAACTTTTTTTAAAAAAAACATCTTTCACGAATACCACCAGAGTGTCAAACAGTTTGGATCCAGATCAGACTTGACGCTTAGTCAGGCCTGATCTGGGTCCAAACTGTTGGCAAAGGTTATCAGCAGACGACAAAAGTCGCTACTAGTAGGAAAAGAGTTAAAACTACCGGTATACAATCTTCACCTGAAAAGCAGCATATTCATCATCCAGCTGACTGTCTTCTGATTTCCCATCATTCTCGGCTTGGTCATGTGACCCTTCACCTTGACCATCTGATTCGTCTCCCTCTTCCAAAGACTTCAAAAGTTGACTTTTTTTCAATGAAAGTAGGCTACCTGTTATGATAAAAACAAGAATTCCGCGGAAGGCGTCATCGCACCTGCTGGCGCAAAAGTCACAGGAGCCACAATCAGAATGTGGTTATTAAATAAGTTTATTTCATTCTTAGCAGTGCTTACTTGGAAAACTGGGTTGAAAAAAATGTAGACAAAGTGCCTAGTGGGGCACATATATTCCAGGCCAGTCCCATTCCCTCTAATGGCTATATCTTCAGCACTGACTTTTCGTATCATACAGCCCAATGATAATGGAACGTTGACGTAAAATGTGTAAAAGTCACTGGAGCATGAAATATAGGTCAAAGTCACGGGTCAAGGTACCTGCTAATTCAGTACATCAAGGAGAAGCACAATGCAAGGTATAGTGGTTGTAGGCCTTATAGATGAGGAGTTATCAAACATCAACGGAAAATGTGTCAAATATAGGTCAAGGTCACTGGGTCAAGGTACCTGCCAAGCCAGTGCAATGAGGTGAAGCACTATGCAAGGTTTAGTGGTTGTAGGTCTTATATTTGAGGAGATACCGAACATCAACATAAAATGTGTCAAAGTCACTGGAGTGCACAATATAGGTCAAGGTCACCAGGTCAAGGTACCTGTCGAGTCAGTACATCGAGAAGAAGTGCTATATAAGGTTTGGTGGTTGAAGGCCTTACAGTTGAGGACATATGGAAGGGTGACGTAAAAGGTGTAAAAGTCAATGAAGCGTGAAATATAGGCCAAGGTCACCCAGTCAAGGTACCTGCAGAGTCCGTACACTGAGGAGAAGCACTATGCAAGGTTTGATGGTTGTAGGCCTTATAGTTGAGGAGATATTGAACGTTGACGTAAAATGTATAAAAGGCACTGGAGCGCAAAATATAGGTCAAGGTCACCGGGTCAAGATACCTGCCAAGTCAGTACATATAGGAGAAGCACTATGCAAGGTTTGGTGACTAGAGGTCTTACATTTGAGGAGATCTGGAACGTTGACGTAAATTATGTCAAAGTCACTGCAGCCAAAATATAGGTCAAGGTCACCAAGTCAAGGTATCTGCTAAGTCAGTACATTGAGGAGAAGCACTTTGCAAGGTTTGATGGCTGTAGGCCTTATAGTTGAGGAGACATCAAACGTCAACGAAAAAATATGTCAAAGTCACTGGAGTGCAAAATATAGGTCAAGGTCACCGGGTCAAGGTACCTGCCAAGTCTGTACATCTAGGAGAAGCACTATGCAAGGTTTGGTAGTTGTACACCTTATAGTTGAGAAGATCTGGAACGTCAACGTAAATTGTGTCAAAGTCAATGGAGCACAAAATATAGGTCAAGGTCACTGGGTCAACATATTTGCCAAGTCAGGAGGTCAGGGAGATGTGTCACGCAAGGTATGATGGTTGTTGTAGAATTGTAGTTGATTAGAATACTAACTTTGACGTAAATGTCGAACTTCGACATAACAGAACTGTTAAGAGACAGACGGACGGACGAACGGACAGACGAATGGAAAAGCGGGCACCTATGTCGCAAAGTCAGGAGGTCAGGGAGATATTTCATACAAGGTTTGATGGTTGTTTAGTCTTGTAGTTGATTAGAATACTAACTTTGACATAAATGTCAAACTTCGACATAACAGAACTGTTAAGAGATGGACAGATGGACAGACGGACAGACGAACAGACAGACGAATGGAAAAGTGGGCACCTATGTCGCAAAGACTGGAGGTCAGGGAGATGTTTCATGCAAGGTTTGATGGTTGTTTGGTCTTGTAGTTGTTTAAAATACTAACTCTGACATAAATGTCGAACTTCAACATAAATGTTGACAGACGGACGGACGAACAGACAGACATACAGAAAAGCGGACGCCTATGTTGCAAAGTCAGGAGGTCAGGGAGATGTTTCATGCAAGGTTTGATGGTTGTTTAGTCTTGTAGTTGATTAGAATACTAACTTTGACATAAATGTCGAACGTCGACATAAATGTTGACAGACGGACGGACGGACGGACGGACGGACGGACGGACGGACGGACGGACGGACGGACGGACAGAAAATCGGACGCCTATATCGCACCCTGTTACAAGCAGGTGCGATAAAAATGAGAGAAATTTGAGTTTACAAAGTATTCAGTCCAGTTTTATTCAAAGTTAACCAGTTGTAACACACAGAAAAATTTTCTTTTGTGCTTTTGTACACAGAGATGTCTGCATTACTGTTATTACCATATTTACCCTAAGTACTGGGACACCCTATCTTCTTACTACACTTGCCCTTAAATTTGAAACAGTCCAATCCACTACCTGTTAGTGTATCTGAAATATTGCTGTATGTATGGCAAACAGTGTAGACCATGGTCAGATGCTGCAGAATGCAGCATCTGATCTGGGTCTACACTGTTTGCAGTCCTATCTGTCCTAACTCTTCAGGTTATTGTGGTAATCCTTAAAGTGCTAGTCACAACTGCAATGGACCCCAATTTAATTTATTTTTTTTTCATTTTTCAGAGAAAACACATCTTTACAGGTCATGTGAATTGCTTGCCAAGCTGGCAATCCACTCGAAATGTCACTGTTTCCCTGAAAATAAAAGAAAAAGAAAAGTTATAGACTGTCATCTGCTACATTTTGTTTTTTTGTCACTTTAATTAAGAGTTAACAAAACATGGCTACTTAATGCATGCAAGAGAGACAACTCTGTCAAAATTGATTTTGCCCCTTCTGAAAAGGGGTCTACTCTACAAGGAAAGAATTTGCAGCCCCTAGAAGAAGACCCATTTTCAGGAGGGCTCTGTGTACAGAAAAGCAAACAGGAAATCACGAAACATCTCACTTTTGAACACAAGCTCCGCAAGCGTGGCATTATACGCCCGTGGCAAGTAATAAGATGGAGCATACAAAACTGGCTCCTGTATAATTCAGTGCTCCGGATATAAACTGTAAGTGGAATCATAACCAAAAAAAATTTTTTAAATTTTCAATGGGGCATAGCTCTGCTGATATTTTATGAACCATAATCTAAGGTTCTAAGCTGAACCAAAAATTTAGGAAGAAATGACTCCTCCCTCCTGGGAAAATGCGTCTAGGGAGAAGTGCTTTTGGACGGACTGGTCACACATGACAGAAGCATGGCTACGGTAAGTTTCCTAAAATTTCGAACACTTTATTCCATACTCTTTTGGCTTAAATTTTGCTTTTTATGCAGTAGTTTCTTTAAATATTTAGTGGAATGGCAAACAGTGTAGACCCTGATCAGACTGCTCCTTCAGGAGCAGTCTGATCAGGGTCTACACTGTTTGCATATCATATGTCATTTTATCAGATGATTTAGTGTTCGAATTTTTAGGATATTTACCGTATATTATAAGCTCATATGGGCCTTTGGCTGATTTGTTTTTTCCTATATTTCAATATCTAAGCTTTAACTTGTTTTATACTGATTTTATTTTTGTTCTTCAAGGGTGGCAGCTCAGAAGAGTATTATAAAAAAAAAAAAAAAAAAAAAAAAAAAGAATCAGGTTTATAGGTTTTGATATAAGTCAAGCTTCTTAATTCTATATCATTTAATAAACTTATTTATAAAGATTTAATAATGGCAACATTTCTGTGCAAATCTAATAAAAGAAGATGGAAAAAAAAAAAAATAAATAAATAACTTGCCCATATGGCCATAACTTTAGTTATTTGCAAAAAATATACATATTGTAAAATAAAAATAGCACATTATTATCTCTAAACAACATGCTGCAAAAAGTTTACAAAAAATTTTAAAGGGCATAAGTTTGCCAATATTTGGTGCACTGTAACCTCAAAATATGCGCTGCTCCACATCATCGTGTAACTACATGTATTTATGAAGTTTCAGCTTGATCCGATGTAAACTGTAGGAGGAGTTAGCCGGAAACAAAAAATTAATAGAAATTTTCAAAGGGGTATGAGCCTGCTAATATTTGGTGGACTGTATCCTTGAAACAATATGCACTGTTCCACATCATGGACTACAAATCAAGTTTCAGCTTGATTGGATGTAAACTGCAGGAGTTAGCCGGCAACGAAAAGTTTACAAAGTTTTCAAAGGGGCGTAACTGCTAATATTTGGTAGACTGTAACCTCGAAACAATATGCACTGCTCTGCGTCATGGTCTAATTATACATCAAGTGTCAGCTTGATCGGATGTAAAATGTAGGAGGAGTTAACCGGAAATGAAAAGTTTACAGAAATATTCAAAGGGGCATAACTTTGCAAACATTTGGTGGACTTTATTCCCAAAACAATATGTGCTGCTGCACATCATGGTCTAACTATATATCAAGTCTCAGCTTGATGGGATGTAAACTGTAGGAGAAGTTAGCCTGAAACCAAAAAGTTTACTGACAGACACCAGACCCAATAACATAATACGTCCTTTTTTTCAAACGGGCTTATAAAAATGGTGAAAAACTACCGAGTGTATCAACTCTTTTTAAGTCTTAAAATTGAACATCAATAAATTCATCTAGTTAACTTTTTTTTTCTTAAATCATAACAGTCAACTTGCATATTATCGAGGGTTGAACGCAAGACTATAGTAACTCAAACATATTTTTGAAACCCTTGTTTAGGGGCAACTTGGACCCCTTTGTAAACAATGCAAATTTAGGTGCCATTGCTCATACGAGCAATGGCACCTAAATTTTCATTGTTTACAGAAAGAAATGTTGTAATCTTCATAACGCCTTCATGGTGAGGAGATTAGGTTTGGGGAAAAACAACCATCTGACTTACGCTAGTCTTGCGCTCAACCCTCGAATTATGACCTGTTTTATTGTGCTGAAGGCTTAATTTTTTCAACTGTTCTTGCAGGCCCCGACTGTTCAAATCAATGAGGTGCTTCTAATAATTCGTGTTTTTGTCCAGAAATAAGAAAAATATTATGTGGATATCCTCTTGTATTTGTAGTTATAACTGAACGTAATATGTTTACCTTCAGTAAGATCAATAAGCTCCTTCAAGTCCCTTCTAAGGGTGACTAGATCATCTGTTTGGCCTGCCGCTTGTATGGCCTGCTCAATTTGTTGGAGCTGAAAAGAATCAAAATAAGACTGAACTATTGTTATTTTGGAGATAAAGAAATGAGCAATGGCACCTAAATTTGTATTGTTTACAAAGGGGTCAAAGTTGTCCCTAAACAAGGGTTTCAAAAATATGTTTGAGTTACTACAGTCTTGCACTCAACCCTTGAATTATACTCTTACCTGATTACTTGGACTAACAAATGTGAGGCAGTCTAAGGCAGGGTATAGCCTTAAGGGTCAGTCTGGAGACCATCCCCCATGAAAAACATGTTTTTACATATATCTCAACAAAAATACATCCTTGGTGATTACCCCTTATATTGAAAATCTTTTTGTAATTTATAAGTTTCAAAATTCTAGAGAGAAACTTGCAGTGCCATAATAATGAGTTGATTGGTTGACTAAAACTGACATGGGTTGGCTTATCAAATTAAATAGTTAAATTTGCAACGGAAAACAATCCAAAGAATATGCCACTTCTACAGAAAGAAAAAAAAAAAAAAAATGATATCCACTTCTGATCTCACATCAGCAAACATTACCAGAAGGCAGCCAAAACAATGTGTTAAACCAATCTACAAAATGAAAGTAGACAAAAATATCTTTACACAGTAATAAAAATGAACAGTTTCATTCAACTGTAGTTTGTTTTCCTATCTCCTACTATGTATGAGGAGAAAAATCTGTAAAGAAGTTTAAGAAACACCCAGTCAATTGCCCTGACTGAGGATCGAATCCAGGACCCGAGCACAAAGCCGCTAGGCTAGAAGGTCCAGACCAGTCAGCTGGTCAGTTAGGCACTCTATATACCTATTTACACATCTATTAGCCCTTGTCATGCTGAGCCCGGATAGGCCCTGCCTTTGCAAACAGAGTAGATCCAGAGCAGTTGGCTTCCTGATCTGGATCTGCACTGTTTGCCATTACCTATTTGAATTTATAGCAACAATCAGGATCAAGCAATCTGATTGGCTGAAAATTAGAAGTGGGTGTGGCATCTTAATTTATTCAGCATGACAAGGGTTAGCCATTCTGCTATAGAAGTTCCTTGGTGAGATTCATTCTGAATAAATTAGGTTAATCTGGCTCAAATCTAGTGGCCAATGCAAGAACCATAGATTAAACTGTTATCTCGAAGAAACTATGTGGCTTTAAACCACACTTTCTTCGAGATGACAGCTTAATCTCTATCAAAACTAATTGAGCTGGTCCCTTTAAACCGGTAGCCAGCTCAAGAGCATTCATTTCAGTAGTGTTGGGAATCGGCCAGAATTTCATAGTTGATCATCAGTTTTGTAAAACCAACTGATCATCGATTAATAATCGACTTGTAGAAAATATATTCACTCTTAATTTAGCCCTCTTCCAGGTACATGTACTTATTCATTGCTCAAGATCAATAAGATGGGTATCCAAATAATATTTTTCTTATTTTTTCATGAAAACATATGTGGGTGGTACTCATTAGAAGCACCTCTGTGAGGTACTTCAAATGAGTACCACAACATATTTTTATGGAGAAATAAGGAAAAAATATCAGTACTTTTGGGTTGACTTAATATTTAGGGCTATTTTATCAATTATTTAACTTTTACTAACCACAGTTCTAGAATAACCCAAATAGACAGCTTTGACTCTTATTTCTTTGTATCTTGCCTATAGAAATAAAACTGAGAAAAAAATGTGTTTCAAAGAAATAAATTTCCGATTAGTCAACTATAATAAAAACATTAAACTATAATACCCCGCCATTATCGTGTTGTGGGTAGTTAACTACATAAAAATTTGACAAAATTTGCCCATTGGCAATCTCGACAATATCAATGCACTGACCAAGTTTGGATGAAATCCACTGACGTTTACACAAGTTATTATCCAGAAACAAAAAATGGATGGAGAGACATACGTACATCTGACAGACGGACACACGGACGTCCAACGTGAAACCGTAGTGGTGGGATATAGAAAACTTTCCGATCATCAGTCACAAGAGGCAAAAGTGATTGATGATCAATTATAATCGATCATCCAAGGTAACACTACATTTCCATCAACATTTCAAACTGCATCTGGTAGCTACTCCAGCTGGAAGTCCCATTATAAGGTTCTGCTCTCTTCTTTGTCACTCACAGAACCATATACCAGTAGTATGGTTCTGTATCCGCAGTCAGGAACACCTGGTCTTGACTCACTGCTCCAAACTGTTTGCTGCTCATTCTAGTAGCAAAACACTGCTGATACTGAACAACATGTATACTCTCTTGACATTGGAAACCACTTGGCAGCTGCTACTTGGTCCTGCACCCAGATAATTATAATTTCTTATTCACGGGTCCCCAGACAGTATCCCATCTTAGATCACCATTATATTTGCTTTGATCTACTTGAAAAGACCATCTCGCTAACTAAATGCCCAGGACCTACTGTCAGTTAACCTAAAATGCACAGCAGATATCATGCATAATCGTTCATCCCTTGATGCTAAGATTACTGGCAGAAAGGTCCACTCTTGAATTATTTGACACTATCCAATGAAGTAACATTGTTTGTCTGCTTGCCACCTAACCTTGATTAGACAGGGGTACAATCTATACCGCTTTATTCTGAAGAGCCCAATCACAGTGATTTTGTTTATTATTAATTTTCATGTATTACTATTTCTTTATTTTTATTTTTTTTTTTGAAAAATTAGGGCAGGATATTTCAACAGTATTTTTTCATTCCAAAATATTTGGATGTCAGATTTTTCTCACTGTGATCACAGATGCACTGTTATATTTAACCCTTGCCATGCTGAATAAATTTAGATGCCACACCCATTTCCAAATTTCAGCCAATCAAATTACTTGATATAGGTTGTTGATACAAATTCACATACTTAATGGCAAATAGTGCAGATCCAGATCAGTTGGCTTCTTCACAAGCCAACTGATCTGGATCTACACTGTTTGTAAAGACAGGGCGTATCCAGGTTCAGCAGGACTTGGGTTAAAGTTACTACTTTCTTTTAAAAGATAACAAGCAATAGTACCTTATAACTTGAGTGTGATGTCAGTCTATGCATTAAAATGATTAAGTTCAACATTCTATCCAGAAAACTCAATGAAGAGTCACATGGGACTATTCAGATGCACCTCGGGGAGGGTACACAATTCTGGGATGTTCATGTTTCCTGTATAAGTTACATTTTCCCATGTTCCCACAAGGTCTCCCTATCTGGTGAGAAGAACTGACAAAAGCTGTCAGGGGCTTAAATAAGATGCATTCTTATAAGTCATACCACTTTATTATTGTTAAAAAGTATGTTTCTGATGTTTATCTTGTCTCAGATATCCATTTTGCTAAATTCAAAGGCTATTTATAGGAAAAAAGCTACACAATTTTTAAGGAAAATTTACCACTTTTTCTGACGAGATTAAACAAATAACCTCAAGGCTAATATTATGTCCTACCATCACTATCAAGGGACGACAAGACAGTTTCATCAGTTTTATTGTGACTGAACTATCAGGGGATTGCAGCAGGTTACAGATGCTTTCTACACTAGTGGACTTTTTCTTAATAGAGCCTATCCCCCCTTTCATTTTCCTAGTTCCCTTCGAGAGAACTGATGACCGTCAGACTACCAGTCATTTGCTACTGCAACATTGTCAGGTTGGAATACATAGAGGATATTTATTCTTTTGCTGTGAATACCATAAATATTGTCATCGAGTGAAATGAAAACATCAGTATTTTCATGAGTGCGAAGCACGAGTGAAAATTTGAATGTTTTCATTACACGAGATGAAAATTTTTATGATATTCACTGAAAAAGAGTAAATGTTCTTTTTATTTTATTGTTTATACGTCAATGCGCATTTCTGACATCATAAGTAACGTCACAAAACAAAACATGAATGTCATGACGTCGACGCTCAGTGCTAAACATGCGAACCACTGGAGAGACAAAAAACAAAAAGTTTCAGTGAATCAAAATAATTTTGATACCAAAATGTCCCTTACATTCTAAATAAGAAAATGCATACCAACACTTGATAGTTTAGTTCAGAAACAAAGAAGTTAGAGGTGTTCAAAACTCTGAAGTGGAGGTAACATCCACTTCTGAAACAGTGAAGAAAACCGAAGTCGTCCAAAGCGAAGAGTGAAAATATAAATCGTATCAGTCACTAGTGAATTGATACGATATCAATTCACTAGTGATTGATACCACTTTTATTTTCATCAGATATACACTGATTTCACTGCTGACAATAAAATAAATACTCTTCCTTTCCTTCGGAATGCAACAGTCTTGCTATGTTTATAATACAGAAAATGGTGATCCACTTCGAAAACTGCAAGGGGAAAGTTCCTATTTTTAGCCAACTGTTCTTCTGTAGACCGTAATTCTAATTCCATTTTAAATGCTGTTGGCAAGACATGGTGACTTATCGTTATTAACGTCACCTCACTTATGGGAAAGATCCTTTACCATAGCACAAACTCTTCGTCAGGGCTTCTGTCAGGGCTCGAAAATTGCCCATCAGTTCAGTCATTTTCCACTTACAGAGTCTGCCAAGTCATTTTTGGCCGCATTTACAGAGTTTGCCCAGCAGAGATTTCAGTATTTTCCGTAACCATTGTTAAAGAATTTTCATATTGCAATTTCTAAATGCAGATGCTGGTTTATTATTCACATAACGAATGACATACCAACATTTCTTACAAATGCTGAACTTACTTGTGCATAAGGGTCGTGATTATAAACAGCAATATAGCTCAATATTATCAAACATGCTCCATTTAATGTGCTTCCACCTTCACAACAACCGAGCGCTCAGTCAGTGAAGAGCGCAAAAGGGAAGCAGCCAGAGTATCTTCACATTGTAGCAAATCAAGTTTTCGTGTTAGCATTGTGCTTCAGCTAGCCATCACATTTTTTTTTTCGTTCTGTAGACCAATAAAAAAATGAGAGAAACAGATTTTCATTATAGTTGATAATTAAAGTCACATTTTATGGTATGCGTTCACACTTAACATCTGACAAAACAGCCTGTATAGATTTTTCACACATCAATCAAATGGGCAGTTACTTAATTTTTAACATGCAAATCAAGTGATTTGCGATAATGAGCAGATCACCGGTTATGTTTATGTATTGACAAAAGGTTTGTTTGTTTGTACACCTCCAGATAAGGTGTAAATTTTAAAGTCGAATATTAGAAAACGTTAATTATTATAGACATAATTTTTGATGCCCTTCTGAAGTGAAATCAGTCCAGCTCTTCAAAAATTGGTTTCTGACTGAACCGACATTTTCTCAGGCCCTGCTCTCCCTGATAAGACTGCTGTTTTCTAGAGGAGCTGTCACTAATTGGAATATTTTCATATCAATATATCATTAGTAAATATCACAATATATCGAATCATTAATGTTTACTACTTAATAATAGATACCTGTCACATTGAAATCCCAAAATTATGTTATTTAAACAAGTTTGAAGACATGAACTGGAGGTATTTGAGCCTCAAAAGTGTTCTCATAGTTCTTGCATTTATTTTCTTTTATCACTAATAACTTAAAGTAATAAGGTAATGGTATCACAAATAATAAGCTTCATGTATGTATACTATGATGTGTCTTTAACACTGAAGATGCTAGGAAATTACTGTTGTTTATATTTGGGGTATTATATCTGAGTAACAAAAGAATATTACTGATACAGCTTTATTGTTCCTACTGTTAGACAATATTATCTATGTTAACAGTTTTTTAGTTGATTTAAATGGTAGGTAAGAGATTGTGAACACTGTGCAAACAAGTTGAAAGTTACTTCAACAGGAATATAATTATGCAACCTAATTAAGTACACAAGAACCCATTAGATTTCAATTAATTATACACCTCAATCTCATTATAACACAGAAGGGTCACGAATACCCCCGGTCGGTGCCATTTCTTAATTATAAAATATTTTAAAGTTAATGACAATGATATAAGGCAAGATATAGTTTACAATGTCAGTCTCTGAGTGACACTGATCTATCATCCCAAGTACAACTTTCCTGGAGTAAATAGTCTTCAAGACATGAAGCAAATTTGCTGGGCTATAAAATATAGGACATTGACCTACATATACTTGAGAAATTAATCTGATGGTCATACTGATGCATTATACCAACTATGATGTTACTCCATTAAATAATCTAAAAGATATTAAGCAAAATCACTAGACCATGAAATATAGGTTATACTGAATTATATTTACTTTGAGGTGAAAGTTTGGGCCACACTGTGTCCTTATATGTAAATATGACATTTAGGTATCAAACAGTGGGAGATATAAGACAAAATCACAGGGCTATAAAGAAATATACATGTAGGTTACATAATCCCAAAATATGATAGTAATACATCAAATTGTCTTCAAGATGTAACAAAATCACTGGACTATGAAATATAGGTCAAATAGTCTTCAAGATATAAGGCAAAATCGCTGGAGCATGAAAATTTGATCACAATGACCTTGACCTTACTGCACTGAATGTTGATGTGAAAAACATGTCTGATGCCAATCCTTCTTTAAGAAGTTGTTTGTATAAACAAACTGCAACATACTACTTTATTGAGGCATTAATCCATGAAATAGGCTTCAAAATATGTCAAAAATCGCTGAAGCATGAAAATAAGGTCACAATAACCTTGCCCTTATTACACTGAATGTTGATGCGACAAACATGTCTGATGCCCATCCTTCTTTAATAAGAGGTTGTTTGTATAAACAAACTGCAATATACTACTTTATTAGGGTGTCCTAGATTTTGACCTCTAGCCCCACCCTGGGGCATGACCCAGGGGTCCATAGATGTAGAATGGAAGAGAACCCTCCCAGGTACCCGTATACCAAATATGAAAAGTTTTTGATCACTGGCTGCAGTTATAAGTAATCAAAAATCTTCGAAGTAAAACTTGGTTATAGAAAGGGTAAACGGATGGAATCACACCCGGACGGATGGACGGACAGACAGACAGACAAACAGACTAACGGAATGGATGACAACTATATACCCCTTCGGCATACTTCGTATGCTGTGGTATACGATATACCCCTTCGGCATACTTCGTATGCCGGGGTATAATGACATTTAGGTATCAAACTGTGGGAGATATATGACAAAATCATGTCTATGAAATACAGGTCACATCATCCAAAAATATGGTAGTAATACAATGTACATCAAATTGTCTTCAAGATGTAACATAAAATCTTTGGACTATGAAATATAGGTCACAGTGACCTACATTTACTGTTAGGTCAACTGTTGGATCATACTAATTCATAATCCCAAATAATGATGTTCATACATCAATTAACATTCAAGATCTGAGGCAAAATTACTGGACCATGAAATACAGGTCAAGGTGACCTACATTTGTTATACTGTCAGTTGTGGTGTCACACAGAACCAATATTCCAAGTATCACATTAATCCATGAAATAGTCTTCAAGATATAAGGCAAAATCGTTTGAGCATGAAAATATGATCACAATGACCATGACCTTACTGCACTGAATGTTGATGTGATAAACACGTCTGATGCCAATCCTTCTTTAAGAAGTTGTTTGTATAAACAAACTGCAACTTTCTACTTTATTGAGGCATTAATCCATGAAATAGGCTTCAAAATATAAGGTAAAATCACTGAAGCATGAAAATAAGCTCACAATGACCTTGCCCTTATTACACTGAAAGTTGATGTCATAAACATGGCTGATGCCCATCCTTCTTTAAATTAAGAGGTTGCTTGTATAAACAAACTGCAATATACTACTTTATTGGGGTGTCCTAGATTTTGACCTCTAGCACGGCCCTGTGGTATGACCCAGGGGTTCATAGATGTAGAATGGAAGAGAACCCTCCCAGGTACCCCCGTACCAAATATGAAAACTTTTTGATCAGTGGCTGCAGAGTTATAAGTAATCAAAAAACTTCAAAAGTAAAACTTGGTTATAGAAAGGGTTAACAGATGGAATCACATCCGGACAGATGGAAGGACAGACTAATGGAACAGATGAAAACTATATACCCCTTCAGCATTCTTTGTATGCCATGGGCATAATAAGAGGTTGTTTGTATAAACAAACTGCAAAATACTACTTTATTGGGGTGTCCTAGATTTTGACCTCTAGCCCCGCCCTGGGGCATGACCCAGGGGTTCATACAAGTAGAATGGAAGAGAACTCTCCCAGGTACCTCCATACCAAATATGAAAAGTTTTTGATCAGTGGCTGCAGAGTTATAAGTAATCAAAAAACTTCGAAGTAAAACTTGGATATAGAAAGGGTTAACGGACGGAATCACATCCAGACAGATGGAAGGATGGACTTATGGAACTAATTTACTTCAAAGTAAAACTTGGTTATAAAAAATCACATCCGGATGGACAGACAGAAGGATGGACGGACTAACGGAACGGACGAAAACTATATACCCCTTCGGCAATTATTATGCCCATACTTCGTATGCCGGGGGCATAATTAAGAAAGTTTGCACCATGGGTTAGCGCAAGTGGTGCATTACTTATTTTTACTGTGAAATCTACATTGAAAAAACATTGCATGGTACAGCTTTCAAAAAAGACAAAAAAAAACAAACAAAAAAAACAATAAGACCCAGATTATAAATCATTGTACATGTATGTGATGTCTGGTCAGGACCTACACGGTTTGGGAATTAATTCATCAAATCTGGGACCAGCAAACAGCAAAACATGTTGAAACAAGAGGCCCAAGGGCCACGGTTCGCTCACCTGAGTGACATAGCCACTGCAGACATGCAGATGTTATGCAACATTTTTCCAATCCTATCATCGCAACTAATGAAAATATATCATTTGAGCAGTTCTTAGTTTTGAAGAAGAATATATGGGCCTGACAGTCAATGGAGCATGATCATTTGAATAAACTATCAACCACATTTCAACAGAAGGATCAATGGGAAATTTGGTGGAAATTGGCTAAGTGGTTTCTGAAGAATCATGATTTTATACATGTAAACAGCACAGTTGCAGGGAAATATTATAAATATAAACCAGATGATAGCCATCTTAGATTTCCAATCAGAACAATTTTAACTACTGTTGATCTGCAAGTCACTTCGATACTTTCAGTATAAATGTATATGGCCCATACAAATGGGGAATCAAATTTGACCTTGGAGGTAAAAAGGTCAAATGTCAACATAGAACCATCATTCTAGCAATTTTGGTAGATCTCCTGTCCCCCATAATTTGTGTAAAGATTAGGAAACAGGGCTTATTTGGTTATGGAGAAGAAGATTTTTAACCATATATAGGTATGGCAGCCATTTTGATCAATGGACCATACCCATTTTAGCAATCTTTCATTCTCCTGCCCATGAAGGCTCTGCATGAAATTTGAGCAACAATGGCCTGGAGGCTTCAGAGGAAAAGCCATTTGAAATTATCAACATTTTTTCCATACAAATATATGGGGCCCATACAAATGCATACAGAAGCAAACTTGACCTCGCCGTAAAAAGGTTAAATGTCAATGTATGACAATTATTTTAGCAACTTTGGAAGACCGCCCATTCCAGATGATATATGCAAAGATTCAGCCACAAGCCATCCTCGGTTTTGGAGAATAAGATTTTTAAAAGTTTTTTCCCATACAAATGCATAAGGAAGCAAATTTGACCTTGCCGTAAAAAGGTCAAATGTCAATGTATGACCATTATTTTAGCAATTTTGGTAGACCCCCTGTCCCCGATGACTTATGCAAACAATCAGCCCCAAAACATCTTCAGTTCTAGAGAAGAAGATTTTTAAAGGCTTTTACCATATATGGGCATGGCGGCCATCTTGGTCAACGAACCGTGACCATTTTAGCAATCTTTTGTTCCCCCTATCTAAGGAGGCTCCATATGAAATATGAGCAAAATTGGCCCAGAGGCTCCAGAGGAGAAGTTGTTTGAAATTCTGAACATTTTTCCCATACAAATGCATAAGGTAGCAAAATTGACCTTACCGAAAAAAGGTCAAATGTCAATGTACGACCATTATTTTAGCAATTTTGGTAGCCCTCCTGTTCCCGAAGATATATGCAAAGATTCAGCCATAAGGCATGCTCGGTTTTGGAGAAGAAGATTTTTAAAGGTATTTCCCATATAAATGCATAGGGAAGCAAACTTGACCATGCCGTAAAAAAATCAAATGTCAATGTACGACAATTCTTTTAGCTATTTTCGTAGACCTCCCGTCCCCGATGATTCCTGCAAAGGTTCAGCCCCCAGGCATTCTCGGTTCTGGAGGAGAAGATTTTTAAAGGTTTTTACCATATATGGGCGTGGAGGCCATCTTGGTCAATGGACCGCGACCATTTTAGCAATTTTTCATTCCCCCACCCTAAGGAGGCTCCATATGAAATTTGAGCAAAACTGGCTCAGCGGCTTCAGAGGAGAAGTCGTTTGAAAATGTTAAAGGACGCACGGACGGACGGACGGATGATGGACGAAAACTGATCACAATAGCTCATCCTGAGCAGAGCTCAGGTGAGCTAAAAAAAAAAAAAGAAGAAGAAAATAGGTGTGTTCAAGCAGAGTATTCTTTAATCACTCTCAATTGGGATTAAAGTGACATTTGATCTTTTGGACACGCCGACTGCACCTGGTGTTTTGCAGTCGCAATGTATTCACACGTCACACAAACAGATTAATTATCAGACTACCATCACTGATGATTCGTGTTAATCCCTTGTTTACCGCAAAAGAGCAGTGAAGTGTTGATTTTCTAATAATGTTTGGATAATGACGTAATTAATTTGTGTTGCGGTAAGTTGCTGATATTCATCTGACCTCTCCAATATACATGAAAATGACCATTTAAATTTGTGTTGACTACCATATTTTTGTATTTAAAAGGTGTGCAGATGTTATCAGTTTGGGAAGACTTGACCGTTTGTGATTTTTAGACATCATTGATTCTTGAAAAATGGTTGGTTGGGGAAAAAATGGGGTCCAAGGAACAACAGTTTTGTAATCGAATTCATGCTATAACCAACTGTTTTCTAACGGGTTTGAGGTGTACATGTACATACCTGGATGTCCAAATAAACAAATATAAAATGTGCACTGCAAGCCTGCCATCTTACTACTGTACATGTATTATTATTATTTTTTTTTTTAAACCTTTTGGAGTCAAACTTTACGACTACATTGAAATAATTTCTGATGTAAGCATATCAAATTGATACTTCTACATTCATTGTGTATCAATACAGTATCGATGGTTAAAAAATATTGATACATTGATATCGCGGTAATGATCACTGAAGTGTTAAAATAGCCACAACCTGTTTAACTACTGCTTGCTTACAAGTATAAAATGCAGCGGATTATTACTGTTGTTTTTAAGATGCTAATAGCAATGCAAATAACGCTAGCAGACTTCAGACTTGAAATCCAGATAATCCAATCATGATTAATAGCAGACCCATGGGAAAAACATGCATCCGGTGGATGTGGCTTTGGGAATATGGTCCGATATTAAAGCCAAGTCCAATCCACTGATCATTTTTCGGCCGATCATAAATTTTATTTTTGTCATTATATCTAAACTATGGTTCAAATGTCTTGTATTTCAGTTTCATATCATCATATTATATAATTGTAATTTACAGCAATCATTGTTCCAGTTTTTGAGTGACAATGATTTTTTTTCCCATATCAGGGATAAAAGCCAAGCTCTGAAGAAAACTACCCTAGAGAGCATTTCTTGTATTTTCATTTCTACTTTAACTTAAAATGCTGAAATTTCCCGTACCTCAAATTTCCGAAGGATTCCGTGCAACTACGAATAACTCCGAAGAAAATATTGTGCGGAGTATTGGGACATTTACTACGAAGCAATTTTTTACTGAAAAATGGAAATAAGAGCGGAGAATGTGTAAATCTCTACGATTACCACCACATTTGGAATGAGCTACGCACTTTCGTAACAAGCGGAGTATTGGGATGAAATTTCCGCATGCTTACGCATATTTACCATTCGTATCTTGTGTAAAGGTTCGTAGAAAATGTCCCAATACTCCGCTGGTTTGTAATCATCTCCGCATGACTGCGTAATTGTTCGTAACTTGCTCCGCATGCTTACCATTTGTATGTTGCGTAAAGTTTCGTAGAAAATGTCCCAATACTCTGCTGGTTTGTAATCATCTCCGCATGACTGTGTAATTGTTCGTAACTTGCTCCGCATGCTTACCATTTGTATGTTGCGTAAAGTTTCGTAGAAAATGTCCCAATACTCCGCTGGTTTGTAATCATCTCCGCATGACTGCGTAGTTTTTCGTAACTAGCTCCGCATGCTTACGCACACTTACGCACACTTACCATCAGTATCTTGCGTAGAGGTTTGTAGAAAATGTCCTAATACTCCGCTTGTTTGTAATCAGCTCTGCATGACTACCTACATGTATTTGTCTCCAAATGAACATTTGTTTGTGTTGAGGTTTTACGGCCCAGTCAACCTAATGGGGTCATGTAGAGCCTGGTCAGTTTACCCAACCACACTTTTACTGGGCAGCTTAGTCCTCTTAGTGGTTAACCAGTGAGTGTGCACATTCTTTCGCCAGAAACTGAAGCATACCCTTCTTACATGACAGCGGAAGGGAGAGAATGACCATAAAAAGTACTTCATGATCATATCCCTATGAAATAATGTTGCTGACCCAATGGGGGTCAAACCTGTAACCTAATCACAAGTTGGACATGCATCCAATGGAGCCACCTAGGCTGGCCTCCAAATGAACATAGCAAGCATCTCCAGGATTTCAAGGTAGGGCAGTAACAAAATTATTATGAAAACTCCATAAAGCATGCTTTTTCAACCACAAAATGAAGTATAACATAAGTTTATTTTGTATTAAAGCATTTTGTATTTACAAAAAGGTTATTAGTCATTGGAATCTACTTAAAAAGTCATGTACATGTGTGTTTTGTATATCTGTTAACAGTGATGGAAAAAAGATTTTACCACTATTTTCCACCACTTCTTTTGAAGAAAAGCATTATTATCAATGTATTGTGAATGAAAAAATAAAAAGTGCAAGACTTTGAATTCAACTTTTTGATTTGCTTATATTCTATTGAAATACATGTAATCAAAAGAAACCACCAACCTTCTGAAATCAGCAATAACATTTCCATGGACTATTAAAGTCATTTAGACTATTCCATTTTACATGTAAAACACAAAAACCAAGTATATGTATTTCTAATCCATAATTTAAATTCACTAATGAACTAGCTTTATAGTTATGTTGCCTCAGAGTAGCTCTATAAATGACTGAACTTTTTGGTTTCAAAGCAATAAAGCAACTACTTTTATGATATCTTAATTGATACCATTTTGTATCCATGGCAACAAAGTCTTCTGTGAATCTGTTATGCATATTAAATTACAAAGGTCTCTAAGCACACTCCGAATGCTACGAAAGACTACGAACCAAAAATTGGTTAAGTTATATTCTATGTTCTCATTTGATCTAAAAAATTTCTAAGTCCAGTAATCTCCATACATATACGAACTGAAATAAGTTTAAGTCTATATTCTACGAACGATTCCACACTGAAAAATGCTAAGTCCACAGTTTTACGAAGTACTCCGTTCAGAGTGCGGAGATTGCTCCGTTCGTTTGTAGACAGCTACGAATATATTTCTACGTATGTACGGAAATTTTTTCGTAAATACGCAGATTTCCGCAAACCTTCGTAACAAACTACAAGAATATACGCAATCTCCAGACAAAATTACGCAAAAATACGAAAGAATCCACTCATTTACGAAGAGAACTGTTCGTAGTTTTCGTAAATTTGAGGTACGGGTTGTATCCATATGCATTCTATGATGCATCCAATAAATGTATATTTTTCAATAAAATCAGTTGTTTTTTTTTCCATTTTTTTTTTTTTAAATTTTTTTGGTTACTAAATTAGACGCATCGATAGACCTGTAAACAATGATGTTACTTTAAACAACTTCCTGAAATGTGATGAAAAGGGTGAAATTATCTGATAGCGGAAGAATGTGTTTTGAGAATATTTAAATATAATATATAGAGGATATTTACTCTTTTGCTGTGAATACCATAAATACTGTCATCGAGTGTAATGAAAGCATTAGTATTTTCACGAGTCACGAGTGAAAATTTGAATGTTTTCATTACACGAGATGAAATTTTTTACGGTATTCACTGAAAAAGAGTAAATTTTCTTTTTAATTTATTGTTTACACGCCAATGCGCGTTTCTGACGTCATAACTAACGTCATCAAGCTAAACATGAACGTCATGGCATCGACGTTCAGTGCTTTAACGTGAAACGCTGGAGAGACAAAAACAAAAAGTTTTGGCAAATCAAAATAATCTTGATACCAAAATGTTCCTTACGTTCTAACTAAGAAAATGCATACCAACAATTGATAGTTTAGCTCAGAAACAAAGAAGTTAGAGGTGTTCAAAAATCTGAAGTGGAGGTAACATCCACTTCTGAAACAATGAAGAAAACCGAAGTCGTCCAAAGCGAGGAGTGAAAATATAAATCGTATCAGTCACTAGTGAAATGATACGATATCAATTCACTAGTGATTGATACCTCTTTTATTTTCACCAGATATACACTGATTTCACCGCTAGCAATAAAATAAATAACATATATTATTATGAGTATTATTATTTCTCCTTTTTTGTCTTCTAATCCCTCCCCCCACCCCGCCTTCCCACCTTCCCCACCATCTGCATCACCTTGTTTTTTGGTAACAGTAGCAAGTTATTAAACAAGTGTGTCCGCTTGCCATTTAACATACCGGTAGTATCTGTTTTTAGAACAGTATGCGTGCAAAACAAAGAGGGACAAACAAAATCAATCGGCCCTGGGCTGTACAGTTTAAAATTTGCAGTGAATAAGTTTTGTTAGGACACTGCTTTACCTGTCAGTAGACCAGATAAGAGGAGTAAATTGCTGATAATTGAAGGATAATTTTCCTTATCTTTCAATGAAAACATATGCTGTGGGTTCTCATTTGAACCATCTTATCGAGATGGTTCAAATGAGTACCACAACATATGTTTTCATATGAGAGATAAGAAAAATTATCCCTGAATTATCACTAATTTACTCCTCTTATTTGGTCCTCTGCCTGTATGAAAGATCCAGCTCAAAACCTGTCAATGTCCTCAGGCAATATGTCAAAACTTAACACAGGTACTTTACAGAAGGGTATAAATGGGCTAGTTTTAGTAAATGCTATAAATAATTCAAGTAATTGGATACTTGATAAACAGGCCTTTGCAAACAATGAAGAAAAAGTACATCAGGGTCTACATCCTTTCAAATTCAAATGTCATTGTTTAGATGCAGAAATATATGACAAGACCACACTCCAACTATAAATTATGACAGGTCAACTTTAGCCACTTAACAATTGTCCAAATGTATATAACTTTTACAGTAGGTCATCTGACATGACAGACATTGTTGATAGCATGCTCACAATAAACTTGAAATTATATAAGTCGGTAAGTTACTGTAAAAACACTAAAATTTTCATTTTCCATATTACATGTGTGGAGACAATTAAGGCTCTGGTGGGACTGCACAAATTCAAAGCTGCACCTGAAATGCTCTTTTGGCACATGCCTTTACCATTATCACATGGATTAGTCAATTCTGATCTGGATCTGCAATGTTTGCCTTGATCTGTCTGTCCGAAAGTATA
This sequence comes from Anodontia alba, assembly GCA_964016985.1. Taxonomy (NCBI): domain Eukaryota; kingdom Metazoa; phylum Mollusca; class Bivalvia; order Lucinida; family Lucinidae; genus Anodontia; species Anodontia alba. The sequence continues at coordinate 47,997,198 of OZ024821.1, forward strand.
ATACACTGTTAAACAACCATGTTTGTTTGTTTGTGTTGAGGTTTTACGGCCCAGTCAACCCAATGGGGTCATGTCGAGCGTGGTCAGTTTACCTAACACACGTTTACTGGGCAGGCTTAGTCCTCTAAGCGGTTAACCAGTATTGTACACATTCTTTCGCCAGAAACTGACAACTGCCCTTCTTGAATCAGCGGAAGGGAGAGAATGACCGTAGAAAATAAACAACCATGTTATATCCAAACAAAAACATAGAGATATATAGATAAAAGACTATAAATGTTTGCCAATTTAATTACTTTGATTATTTGCTAATCCATATCAGCTAATCCATGTGAGAAACTTCAATTTCCTTTGATCTCGAAGATGTATTTTTTAAATTTTCTTTTATCTCAAAGATGTATTGATTGTTTTAAACAAACTAATACACTGTCATTAAGTCATTAAATGTATACAAATCAAAATAATTATCTCTAATATTCTTGTTTCTTGTCAAGTTATCATACTAGAAATGAATTTTTTTTTTTTCAATTCTATTCCTTCCGACTTATTTTATTTAAATATCTATATTATAATCGTATTGTAATTGTCATAGTAATCACAATTACAGGCTGTTTTGCAATGTATTCGATTACAATTACAATTACTTGTAATCATAAAAATAAATGATTACAGATTACATTTCGATTACTAAAAACTTGTAATTGATTACATGTAATCATGATTACTGATTACAATTACAACAGGTCTGATTATAGCATATGTACTTTATTTTTCTATATTACTGAAAATGCAACAACATATATTAGCATAACTAGGATACTTTAAGACATACAGTAGGTTGTGTCAAGACAAAGCAGACTTGCAGCTATGTTTCTAGTCAATGTGTCTTTCATAATACTCTTAATTTGTTGGTCTTATTATGTGACCTTTGGCTCACATTTCTGAAAACAGAATTACAAATAATCGATAGTGAAAAAAAGTTACTGAAAAATGCTGATAGTGGGCTCAACGGATTAGTTTTCGATTATTTTGAATAATCGACACAAGACTACTGATTAATCCACCTGGACGCAGATTTCTGCATCCCCAAGAACTCCTTATTTTTTGCATAACAGAGTCTTGCACTCCTACTTTTCAAATCCTAATGAAAACATTGGTGTCACTGTGGAGCTGGTGCACGGTAACTAGTACGTTTTGGTTATTATATACACCCTATGGTTAAAATGTCAAATTTAATTTCTGCAATAACCTCAAAAATGATATGTTTCTAAGAGTTAACCTGAGACTGGTATGTAGCTATGGATTCTCTTAATGAGCCTTCATCCATTATTCGTCCCCATTCACACCGACAAATAGTACAAAAAAAAAAGCTATAGGCAGTTCGTATATAGTGACAATAGTAACCTCCCTTATTTAATATGACTATTCGCTTAGCATCTATACTGACGGGACTATTAGTACATGTCCGTGCATAAAACCACAGCGATACCAAGGCCTAGACTGCTCCAGGATACAGTGAACTAATTATTTTCCCATAGAACTCCATAGTATATCCACCCTTTTTGGTGATTAAGGGTTCATTTCAGGGTATGGCTGTCTACATATATGGCTGGGCTTCCAAATTTTATTTTAATTCAAAGACCAGGCTTAGCACAGCAAAATGAATAAGGAAAAACACCATGGTCACCAGCACTTTCTGGGACTTTTTGGAGTCTGAATGTAGCGACCCCTCAAATTGCAGGTATCAAAAAACTGAAACTTTGCAATTTCACCGCTTCTTCTTTTGGCTCCAGCAAACACAAACATTTATTTCTTTGAAATAATAAGGAACATTGCTGCCTCATCAGCATACTGATGCACCACAGGAATATAAACCCACTGCCCCTCCATATAAATATACACACTGCTGTTCCAGTAGAAGATAAACCCACTGCTCCTACATGTGAATATACACACTGCTGCTCCATCAGCATACTGATGCACCACAAGAATATAAAAAATAGAAGGGAAGGCAATGATCAGGAATCGATACAATTATCCCACACCTCCCATCAGACATCAAAGGGAAAGAAACACAAACACAAAATAACTAGACCCTAATGGAAACATCACTAGCAGAAAGCCAAACGGACAGTTACTTTCACACAAAGTGGCCAAATGGCTATCCAAAACAAAAAGATATAAGCGACACACACATTCAAAGACAAAGACGAACTAAAACAAAAAACAAAAAACAAAAACAACAACAAAAAAAAACAAAAAAACATGACATAAGAACCGCTTTGGAACGGTCAATGAAAAGTATTTCACTGGGGGGGGGGGGGGGGGGGGGAGGGGGGGGGGGGCTTAAATCGATTTTACGTGGCCACAATCCTCGCCACCTGCTCCTCCATGAGATTATACACACTGCTGCTCCATCAGCATAATGATGCATCAGAAGAATATAAACCCACTGCTCCACAAGAACATAAATCCACTGTTCCTCCATGAGAATATACACATTGTTGCTCCATCAGCATACCGATGCACCACAGGAATATATACCTACTGCCCCTCCATGTGAATATATACACTGCGGTTCCAATAGAATATAAACCTACTGCTCCTCAATGAATATACACACTGCTGCTTCATCAGAGTACTAATGCACCACACGAATATAAACACACTGCTGCTCCGTAAGAATATAAACAATGCTGCTTTTTACGATAAACACGCTGCAGCTCCCTCAGAATATGAACTCACTACTGCTACGGAAAACAAGCATATCCTACTTCATCAGAAAATAAATACATTGCTGGTCAAAAAGAATATAAACACACAATTGCTCTATTGGGATATAAAAACACTGCTGCTCCGTACGAATATAAAGACACTGATGCTTTATCAGATTTTAAAGACACTGCTGCTCCATAACAATATAAACACACTAGTGCTCCATAAGAATATTAACACACTGCTGTTCTGTCAGAAAATAAACACATTGCTGCTCCATCAGTATAGTAACACACTGCTACTCAGTCAGAATATAAACACACTGCTGCTTTATAAGAACATAAATACACTGCTATTCCATAAGAATATAAACACACAGGTGTTCTATCTGAGAATAAACACACTGCTGCTCCATCAGAATATAAACACACTGCTACTCCATGAGCAGATACACACTGCTGATTTATCATAACATAAAAGCACTCCTACTACATATACGTAAGAATATAAGGAGGATATTTGATTTTTTTCAGTGTAAGATCGAATTTTATTTCACCGAATGAACACCCAATGTAGTATGTAATTACAAGTTTTAGTGTTTCTGAGTGAAATAAAATTTGATTTTACACTGAAAAAAAAATCAGATTTTCTTTCTTTTATGGTTTTATTTACAATAGTTAAACTTGTACCTACACTTCGACACTTACGTCGGGAGATTAACTTTTTTTTTCCTAGCCATTTTGCGTAAATTTTGTCTTGTTCAGCGTGATCAGGGGCATTATATTGGGTAAAAAGCGCAGTTTTGTACCTTGAAATTGAGGCAAAATGAATTTTAAATAAGTACAACGCAAGAAATCGACAACAAAAATGCCGTAGTAGGTGATAGTCCGCCTAACACCGCGTGCAGACAAAGAGATACGTCAACGCAATAATGGACGTCAGCGAATCAAACGTGGAACGCTAACCTCGTCACATAATTTCAGAAAAGTGTACTACGTCTTAAGCCTTTTGGCAAGGTTTTTGACACAGAATTCATGCGGAATTCGATTTGAAGAAAAAATGGTAGTCCAAAGCAATGACAATCCGAAAGTCGTAATTTCATTGTTTGAAAAAGAATAATTATCGGTTTCGCTTTCACCAAAAAATCACTATATTTCACTAAAAAGCACAAACGAAAAACACTCTTCTTCTCCAGCAGAATATAAAACACTGCTGCTCAATAAGAATATAAATACACTGTTGCTCCATCCGAATGAGAATCACACTGCTGCTCCGTAAGAACCTTAAGAAAACACTGCTTTTCCATGAGAATATAAACATACCGCCGCTACAGAACAATATAAAATACTGCTAATCCAATAGAATATAAACATACTGCTAATCCATAGGAATATAAGCACACTGCATCTCTTTATATATAAATACATAAATACACTGTTGCCTCATCAGAAAACAAAAAACAAACAAAACAAAAAAAAAACAAAAAAAAAAAAAAAAAAAAAAAAAAACACGAAGGCTCTTTAAGAAAATGAACACACTGCTACTCCGTCAAAATATCAACACACTGCTACTCCGATAGAATATAATAATAATAAAACAAAAACGCAGCTACTCCTTGAGACTATAAACACACGCTGCTCCAGAAGAATATAAACACACCATGTTTTATAAGAGAATATAAATACACGGCTACTCCATAAGAATATAAACGCACTGCACTCCACTCAATAAAAAATATAAATACACAGCTGCTCCATAAGAATGTAAACACACGGCTGCTCCATAAGAATGTAAACTTACGGCTGCACTATAACAATGAAAACACACGACTGCTCCATCTGAATGTAAACACACGAAAGTATCATAAGACTGTAAACACACGGCTGCTCTGTAAGAATGTAAACACACGCCTGCTGCATTAGAATATAAACACACTGCTGCTCCACAAGAATGTAAACACATGGCTGCTACATGAGAAGGTAAACATACTGCTGATTTATAAAAATGTAAACACACAGCTTTTCCATAAGAATCTTAACACGTGGCTGTTGGGGAGATTGAAGTCATTTCAGATTGTAAGTCTTCTCAAGAACGCAAAGGGCGAACGGCTCTTTTAAAGAAGATTGCTTACTATAGAAATACTTACTCCAATGAGAGTCTGAAGAATTTCTACAGCGCCTGTTTGAGGCAGGTAAGACAGGGAGAGAAATCTTGGTCTGATGATCTAGTCAACAAAGACATTGATATAATATATTCAGCTATTTTACCTCGGCCATGTGATTCAGGAGATATTAGTCAGAAGGTTAAAGATGCCAATGTTCAAATTGAAAAGACATGTAAGGCCAAATTTCCATTCCTACACACCTTCAGATCATTTATTGATAAGCAAGATCATTGCCGTTGATACATGTTTGCTGCCAGGGACCAGGGGTTACATCTAAATTTAGAGGGAAACAGAGTTCTGACAAATTGTTTACTTACAGGTGGTGAAGAGAAATATGTATTTTTTTTTCAAAACATTGTGTTTCTGCTTGCTGTATTTTTTCTGTTTTTAGACTGTAGGTGACCTAGAGTATAGTCATCTTGAGTTAAGGTGTTCTGTCTGCTTGATCTGATCAGTCAGGCTCCTGTGAAGTACACATGGAACACTTTGAAGGCAATTCATTTTTATATCATCCTTCTAAGGCTATACGGACGGTTGCAGTTGATATATATGTATCAAGAGGTTGCATTTGAAGTTATTCTTAACCTTCACCTTGGCAAATTTTACTCTTTTGGGCTTTTGCTGGGTATAGTTATCCTTATGGTTTGACCTGACCCATGGAGTTTCTTTAACCTGTGATCGTTAAGTATTTCTTCGGATCTTGTGTTATTTTTGAATGAACACATCTGATTGATTTAAGTGAATGTCTTTCTTTGTAATGTTGTGTGGTGGTTGGGGGGGGGTGGGGGGGGGGGTGGGGTGGGGGTGATGGGGAGCGTGGGGCGAGGGGGCGTGGGCGCTTCGGCTTGGCGGATGCAATCATTTCATGGAAATAATTTCTCTGATAGAAGAATATTGGTTGTCAAATTTACAGGTGATGAGGGGGGGGGGGGGGCGGTCGGGCGGGGGAGTGGGGAGGGGTAGGAGGCTTCGGCTTGGCGGATGCAATTATTTCATGGAAATAATTTCCCTGATAGAAGAATATTGATTATCAAATTGACACATGTCTTAATATACATGTATTTACATGTAAATTCAAATTTCCGATTATATCAAATCTATACGGGAAACAGGACCTAAAAACAATAAAATTGTCATGTTTTTTTGATGTTCTTCCCTTCCAATGAATGAAGAGTAATTTTACTGTACTTGTTTATTCTATTGTTTCCAAGAATCTGTTAACTTGTCTGCTTTTTTTTAAGTAATGCCTCAGGGCATTCGCCAGCGATCGCCATTTTGTAAAGATAATTATGTACTTTACATGTACTTAAGTATATTTTATATATATCTTACCGACACTGAACAGACAATACAGATGGCAGACAAATGTTAGAAATGTTCTTAATCTTGTGGTCCATATAGAACCTGATATATATATATATATATATATATATATATATATATATATATATATATATATATATCCTGTATCCGTTACAAGAATATAGACTATACTATAAGCACATCGCTGCTCTATATGAACACAGTGCTGCTCGATCAGAATATAAACACACTGCTGCTCCAGAAGAATTAAAAATCGCAGGTGCTCTATTAGAATATAAAATAACAGCTGCTCAATAGAAATAAGAAATATAAACACACTACTGCATCAGCTTAATATAAACACACTGTTGCTCCGTCCGTATATAAACACATCGTTACTCCATAAGAATAGAAACGCATTGTTGTTCCTTCGGAATATAAACACACTGCTGCCCCATCAGAATAAAGCGTTCATCAGAAAATAAATATATCCCATCTCCAGCAGAATATAAACACAATCCACATACAGCAGAAAAAAAAACAGCTTCTGCTCCATAACAATATAAAACGCATAATATGAACTCACTGCTGCTTCATTTGAATATAAACCCACTGCTGTTCCATAAGAATATAAACACTCTGTTACATAAGCAGTATATAAATTCACTACTGCTCCATAAGATCACAAACACACTGCTAACCATTCGAATATAAACACACACCTACTCCAGTTGTATATTAACATACTGATGTTCCATAAGACCATAAACACACTGCAGCTCGATTGCAATATCTGCTACTCTATAAGCATTTAAACACGTTCTGCTCCATAGGAATATAAACTATCTGCTGCTCCATTTGAATATAAACACACTGCTATTCCATTAGAAAATTAACAAACGGCTGCTCCATCAGAAAATAAGCACACTGCTGCTCCATCAGAATATCAACACAGCGCTGCTTTATCAGAATATGAAAACACTGCTGCTTAATAGAATATAATCACACTGCTCCTCCAGCAGAATAAAAACTTATTGCTGTTTCATCAGAATATAATCAAACTGTCTGCCATGTAGAATAGAAACCAATTGCTCTTCCATAAGAATAAACACACTGCTGCGCCATTAGCTTACTGATGCAGCACAAGATTGCTGCTCCATCAGGATTTAAACACGCTGCTCCTCTAAAAGAATATAACTCACTGCTGCTCTGTCGGAATACTGACATATGTGTTCAGTCAGACAATAAACACACTGATGTTCAAAAAGAATATTGACAAACTACTGATTCAAAAGGATATAAAGACTGCTGCTCCATAGAAATACAAAGACACTGCTGGTCCATAAGATTATAAACACACTGTTGCTCCATAAGAATATAAACGCAGTGGTGCTCTATAAGTATATTTACACACTGTTGCTTGGTAAGAAAATAAACTTATTGATGCTCCGTCAAAATATAAACACCGTGCTGCTCCATCAGAATATATACATACTGCTGCATCAGCAGTGTAAACACACTGCTACTCCATCAAAATATAAGCGCACTGCTGCTTTATTAGAATATAAACACACAGCTATTCCATGTGAAAATAAACACACTGATGCTCTATCTGAAAATAAACAGACTGCTGCTCCTACAGAATATAAGCATAGTGCTGCATCAACTGAGTAAAAACTGCTGATCCGTCAGAATATAAACATAAGCATAAGCATATAGACACACTGCTGATTTATCATAATATACACTACTGCTACGTAAGAATACATAGAAGATATTTGATTTTTTCAGTGCAAGATCGAGTTTCATATCACCGAATGAACACCGAACATAGTGTTTTCACAAGTAGCGATATCCACGAGTGCAAATATAAGTTTTCGATACCTGAGTGAAATAAAATTCGATATTACACACACAAAAAGGGCTTTCTTTTATGCTTTTATTCACAACACTTAAACTTCTTCCTACTCTATCACACTTACATTGGGACAGCAACTTTTTTTCCTAGCCAACGCATCAATTTGGTATTGTTCTGTGTGATCAGGGGCATACACTGGGTAAAACGCAGTTTTGTACGAAGAAAAATATTTTAAATTAATACAAAGCAAGAAATCGGCACAGCGAAAGTGCCGTAGTAGATGATAGTCCTCCTATTTCTCGTGCGCAAAAAAGAGTAATGTCAATGCAATAAGTGATATCAGCGGCTCGAAAGCGGAACACTAATCTCTTCACATAATTTCAGAGAAGTAAACTACGCCTTAAGCATTCTGGCGAGCATTTTAACCTTGAATTCATGGGGAATTCTATTTGAAAAAAAAGTAGTATAAGTAGTGAAAATCCGAAAGTCATACTTTCATTGTTTAAAACAAATTAATTTTCGATTTCGATTTAACCGAGAAATCTCTATATTTCACTGAAAATCATAAACGAAAAGCACACTGCTTCTTCAGCAGAACTTAAAAAATGCTGCTTTATAAGAATATTAACACACTGCTGCTGCGCAGGAAAAACACACACTGCATGAGGATATAAAATCATTCTGCTCCGGAAGAATATAAACACACTGCTGCTACATAAGAAAATAAACACACTGCTTCTCCATGAGAACATATACACACGCTGCTCCAGAGGAATTTAAACACACGCTGCTTCATCGGACTATAGACACACTGCTGCTTCATAAGAATATAAACACACACTGCTTTATCAGAATATAAACACACTGCTGCTTCATAAGAGTATAACACACGCTGGTTCATAAGATTTTAAACTCACGCTGATCAATGAGAATAGAAACACACACTGCTCCATAAAAATGTAAACACACTGCTGCTTCATAAGAGTATAACACACGTTGGTTCATAAGATTTTAAACTCACGCTGCTCCATGGGTATGGAAACACACTGCTCCATAAAAATGTAAACACACTGCTGCGTCATAAGAATATAAATACACTGCTGCCCCAAAGAATATTAATTGCTGCTTCATTAGAACATGAACACACGCTGCTTAATCAGACTATAAACACACTGCTGCATCATAAGAATATAAACACACGCTGCTTCATAAGAATATAATCTCCATGAGAATATAAATACACTGCTGCTTCATCAGCATATAAACCATTGCTGCTCCAGGAGAATATAAACACGGGTTACTCCATGAGACCGTACATGCTGCTTAATAAGAATATAAACATACGCTGCTCCATTAGAATATTAACACACACGCTGCTCCATAAAATATAACCAAACGCTGCTCCATGAGAATATAAATATATTGCTGCTTCATAAGTATATAAGCTCACCCTGCTACATGAGAATATAAACTCCATAAGAATTCAAACGCACTGCTGCTTCATTAGAATATAAACATAAGCTGCTTAATAAGAATATATACACACTGTTGCTTCATCAGATTATAATCAAACTGCTGCTCCAGAAAGATATAAACACACTGCTACTCTATTAGTATATAAACACAATGCTGCTTCGTAAGAACAGACGAAGTTTCACCAGAATATGCTTCATAAGAATAAAAACACACTACTACTTTATAAGAATGTAAACAAAATGCTGCTCTATGAGAATATAAATACAATACACGCTGTCCCATAAGAATATAAACACATGCTGCTCCACAAGGATGTAAATACACTGCTGCTCCATGAGAAAACAAAAACAATGCCACTCCATGAACACAGGCTGCTCTATCAGAATATAAGCGTAATGTTACCGCATTACAGAATAAGTACTCCCCATGAGAATATAAACAAACGCTGCTCCATAAGAATATTAACACATGCCGCTCCAGAAGAATGTAAACATACTTCTAATCCTGAGAATATATACACACTTCTACTCCATGAGACTATAAACACAGGCTGTCCTGAAGAATATAAACAAATGCTGCTCCGGAAGAGTATAAACACAGACTGCTTCAAAAGAATATAAAAAACATTGCTACTTCATAAGAATATACAAACACTGCGGTTCTATAAAAAATTATCTGCTCCAGAATAATAACACACGGTGCACCAGAAGAATATATACACAATTTTACTCCATGAGAATATAAACATACTGCTGCTCCATGAGGATAAACACACACACTGCTCTAGAACATAACAAACACTCTGCTCCATAAGAATATAAACACACGCTGCACCAGAAGAATATAAGCACACGCTGCTCCAAAAGAATATAAGCACATGTTGTTCCAGAAGAAGATAAATATACTGCTGCTCCATTAGAAAATAAACACGTTGCTACTCCATAAGAATATCAACAAACACTGCTCCAGAAGAATACAAGCACACGCTGCTCCAGAAGAATAAACACTACTGCACCATAAGAAAATAAACACACTTGTATTGAATGAATGAAAATATAAACACACACTGCTCCAGAAGAATATAAACTCGCCCTGCTACATAAGAATATAAACAATTCATTACTCCATGAGATTATTAACACACTGCTGTTCCACGAGGATATTAACAATTTTGAAACAAAATCACAATTCCAGTGAACATAAAGACACGCTGCTCCAGGAGAATATACAGACACACTGCTGCTCCATGAGACTATAAACACACACTGCTCCAGAAGAATATAAACAAACGCTGCTCCAGAAGATTATAAACAGACGCTGCTCTAGAAGAATATAAACACTCGCTGCTCCTGAGAAATCTAAACATACGCATCTTCATGACAATATCAACACACGCCGCCCCAGAAGAATATAAACACACTGTTGCTCCATAAGAATATAAACACTGCTACTTGAAAAGAATATAAACACGCATTGCTGCTCCATGCGAATATAAACACACTGATAGTACAAAAGAATATAAACATTATTACTCCTTGAGAATGTAGACGCATTGCTGCTCCGTGAGCATATAAACACGCGCTGCTACAGAAGAATATAAACATACAATTGCTCCATAAGAATATAAACGCTGCTGTTTTATAAGAACATAACACAGTGCTGATCCATGAGAGTATAAACATACACGTAAACACATTGCTGCTCCAAGAAAATATAAACACACAGCTTCTCTATGAGAATTTAAACAGATGCAGCTTCAGAGGGAGATAAACACACGCTGCGTCATATGAATATAAACACACTGCTGCTTCATAAAAATATAAAAACACTGTTACTCAATGAGGATATAACTACTCACTGCTCCATAATAGTATAAACAGATGCTACTATAGATACATATAACACACTGCTCCATGAGAATATAAATAAACTGCTACTCCATCAGAATATAGACACATGCTGCTCTAGAGGAATATAAACACACGCAGCTTTATAAGAATTTAAACAAATTGTTTTCCATGAGAATATAATCACACTGCTGCTCCATGAGGATAAACCACACGCTGCTTCCTAAGAATATAGAAACAAGCTGCTCCTGAAGAATATGAACACACGCCGCTTCATAAGAATGTAGACACATAATGCTTCTCCATGATGTTAAACCACTCGCTGCTCTAGAAGAATTTAATTACACTGCTGCTCCAGAAGAATACAAAAGCACGCTGCTTCATGACAATATAAACACAGTGCTGCTTCATAAGAATATAAACAAACTGCATTTCATGAGAATATAAGCATACGCTGCTCCACAAGAATATAAAAACATCTGCGCCATAAGATAATAAACACACTGCTGCTTCATAAGAATATAACCACTCGCTGTTTCAGAAGAATATAATTCTAACACTCCTCGCCTATATAGCCAATGGTTAAATTCAGTGGTTTATTCTGCAACAAATCACTGGACGGAAGCGCGCGACGCTATCTGGCGCCGTTCCGACGTAATTTTGACACTTTGCTGACTTTGTAAACGTCAGCATTACAGTCAAAACTGTTGGTGGGATTTCTTTATTCGATGGCGGAAAGTTGGAAGAATCTGAAGGATACAATTATTTTTTTTTGTCGTTTACTATGTGTTAGAATCGAAATAGATCAGCTCTTGTGCGTGATCTGCTGAGTGATAAATCACAGTTTGTCGGTCAGTTGTAAGAAGATAAATCACTCGTGCTCCGCGCTCGTGATTTCATCTACTTTACAACTGACCTCCAAACAGTGATTTATTACTCAACAAATCACTGCTAGAGCTGATCTATTCCTTAAATAAAAACTTCTCCGAAAGAATATAAAGAACCTTTCTCAGACAGAATATAAACACACTGCTACTCCAAAAAGATATGAACACTCTGCTACGGCGTTAGACTATAAGCACACTGTCTCTCCGTAAGAATATAAACACACTGCTGCTCCATGAGAATACAAACATACGCTGCTCCATAAGAATATAAACACTCGCTGCTCCAGAAGAATTTAAAGAAACGCTGCTGCACTTCTGTTTCATGAGAATAATAATACACTACTATTTCATTCGAATATAAACAGACGCTGCTTCATGAAAATATAAAAACACTGCTTCTTCCTAAGAATATAAACACACTGTTGCTCCATTAGATTATTAACAAATGCCGCTCCATAAGAATAAAAACACACGAAGAATATGAAAAAACTTCTGCTTCATGATAATATAAACGCACTGCTGCTTCATAAGAATATAAACACACGCTGCTTTATGAGAATTTGACCACACTTCTGCTTTATATGAATATAAACACATTGTTTCTCCATAAGTATATAAACACAGGCTGCTCCATGAGAATACAACACACGCTGCTCCTTAACAATATAAAGACATGCTGCGCCAGAAGAATATAAACACATTGCTGCTTTATAAGATATAAACATACTGCTGCCCCATAAGATTTTAAACACACAGCAGCTTCATAAGAATAAAATCTCACTCCATGAGAATATAAACACACTGCTGCTCCATAAGAATATATATAAACACTGCTTCATAAGAATATAAACACACCGGTACTCCAAAGGTTTATAAACACACGCAGCTTCATCAGAATATAAACACACTGCTTCTTCATATGAATATAATACACGCTGATTCATAAGTATACAAACCGACTGCGGTGTCGTCAGAATATAAACAAACGCTCCTCCATAGAGAACATAAACACACTGCTACTTCATAAGAATCTAAACCTATTGCTGCTCCATGAGTATGTAAACACAATGCTGCTCCATAACAATAAAACGCTGCTCCATAAGATTATAAACACATTGCTGCCTCATATGAATATACACACGCTGCTCCACGAGTACACAAAGCACTGCGACTCTATTAGAATATAAACACACGCTGCTCCAGAAGAATATAACCATACTGCTGCCCCGGCAGAGTATAAACACACTGCTGCTCCAGAAGAATATAAACACACGTGTATTCCAACAGAATATAAACACATGCCGCTCCAGAAGAATATAAACATACGCTGCTCCAGAAGAATATTAAAACACGCTGCTTCATAAGGATATGAACACACTGCTGCTCTATAAGAATATAAACACAAAGCTTCTTCATAAGAATATAAACACACTGCTGCTCGATGAAACTATAAACACGCGTTGCTCCGTAACAATATAAACACACTCAAGAATAATATAAATATATGCTGCTTCATAAGAATATAAACATACTACTGCTTCATAAGAATATAAACACACTGCTGATCCATGAGAATAGAATATAAACACATACCGCTCAACAAGTATATAAACACACTGTTGTTCCAGGAGAAAATAAGCACCCTGCTGTTCCAAAAGAATATAAACACACGCTGTTTAAAAATTATATAAAAACACACTGCTTAAAAGAAAAGAAACACACGCGCCCAAAAAAATATAAACAATTATAAACAAACTGCTGCTCCGACGGAATCTAAATACACTGCTGCTCCAAAAAATATGAGCACTCTGCCACTGTCAAAAATAGAAAGACACTGTTGCGCGATTAGAATGTATACACATTGCTACTCCGTGAACGCTGCTTCAAAGCACACACTGTTGCTTCACAGGAGTATAAACACACTGCTGCCACATGAGAATAAAAACACACGCTGCTCCAAAAGAACATATACATACGCTGCTCCGGAGGAACATAAACACACCACTGCTCCATGAGAAAATATACACACTGCTATTCCATAAGAATATGAACACAAACAGCTCCAGAGGAATATGAGCCAACGCAGCTTCATTAGAATATAAAGACTCAGCTGCGTCATAAGAATATAAACACACTGCGGCTCCTTAAGAATATAAGCACAATGCTCCGTCATAAGAATATAAGCACGCTGCTGCTCCATGGGAATATAAATGGAAGCCGTTCCTTAACAATATAAACACACATTGCTCCAGAAGAATATTAGAACACTGCTGCTCCATGAGAATATAACAACACTGCTACTCCATTAGAATGTGAACCAATGCTGCTCCAGAAGAATATAAACACACGCTGCATTATAATAATAATAACACACTGATGCTTCATAAAATATAAACGTACCATTGCTTCATAAAAATATAAACACATTGCTGCTCATTGAGAATATAAATAAACTCTGCTTCATAAGAATATAAACACACTGGTGCTTCTTAAGAAATATAAACACACGCTGCTTCAGAAATATATAAACACACTGCTTGCTCCATAAGAATATACAACACTGCTGCTCCATGAGAATATATAAACACAGGTTGCTCCATAGGATTATAAATACACACTGTCTGCTTCAAAGGAATATAAACACACTGCGGCTCTATAAAAATATTATCACACTGCTACTCCATGAGAATATAAAAACCCGCTGCTCCAGAAGACTATAAACGCGCTGCTTCATAAAAATATAAATACATACTGCTTCTTCATAAGAATATTAACACACTGCTTCTCCATAAGAAAATAAACACACGTTGCTCCAGAAGAATATAAACACGCGCTACTCCATTAGAATATAAATACACGCTACTCTAGAAGAATATAAACACACGCGGCTCAACGGGGTTGTAAACACACGCAGCTTCATAAGAATATAAACACAATGCTGCTTCATACGAATAAAAACACACGCTGCCCCAGAAGAATATAAACATCATGCTGATTCGTAAAAATGTAAACGCAATAAGAATAAGAATATTAACACACGCTGCTTCATACGAATATAAACACATTGGTGCTTCATAAGAATATAAAAACACTGTTGCTCCATAAGAGTAAAACATACGTTGCTCCATGAGAATGTTAATACACGCCGCCCAATGAGAATGTAAACACACTGCTTCGCAAGACACTGCTCCAAAAGAATATCAGCACATGCTGCTTCATAAGAATATAAACACACTGCGCTTCACAGGAACATAAAAACACTGTTTTTCCATGAGAATATAAACACACGCCGCTCCAAAAGAATATAAATATACGCTGCTCCAGACTGCTGCTCAATGAGAAAATAAACATACTGCTACTCCATTAGTATATAAACATACACTGTTCCAGATGAATATGAACACACGCTGCTTTATCAGTATATAAAGATACTGCTGCGTCATACGAATATAAACACACAGCTGCTGCATGAAACTATAAACAAACGCTGCTCTACAAAAATATGAACACAATGCTGCGTCACAAGACTATAAACACATTGCTGATCTATGAGAATACAAACGCACGCTGCTTCATAACAATATAAACGCACGCTGCTCCTGAAGAATATAATCATACTGCTGCTACATGAGAATATAAACACGCTGTTATTCCATTAGAATATAAACACGCACTATTATTGAAAAATATAAACACACGCTGCTTCATAAGAAAATAAACACACTGCTACTCATTGAGAATATAAACACAATGCTGCTTCATAAAAATAGAAACATACACTGCTCCGGAATAATATAAACACATCCTCCGCGAGAAGAATATAAACAAACGCTGCTTCAGAGGAATATAAATACATGGCTGCTCTATAAGAATATAATAAACTACTGCTCGATGAGGATATAAACACATGCTGCTCTATAAGAATATAAATACACGCTGCTCCAGACGAATGGAAACACACTGATGCTCTATAAGAATATGAACACATTGCAACTCAAAGAGAATATAAAAACACGATGCTTCAGAAGAATATAAACACACGCTGCTCCATAAGAATTAAAATACACTGCTGTTTCATAAGAATATAAACTCACGCCGCTGCATGCGACTATAAAAACACGCTGCTTTAGGAGAATATGAACACACGCCGCTCCATAAGAATATAAACACACGCTGCACCAGAAGTAAATAAACACAGGCTGCTCCGTGAGAATATGACATATTGCTGCTCCGTGAGAATATAAACACATGCTGCTTTATAAGAGATATAAACGCATTCTGCTCCGTAAGAATTTAAAAACACGCTGCTCCAGAAAAACGAACTGCAATTCATAAGAAAAAACACACTCTGCTCCATAAGAACATAAAGACACTGCTGCTTTATTGGAATATACACTCACGCTGCTCCATAAGAATATAAATACACTGCTGCTTCATAAGAATATAAATACACGGTACTGCGTGAAAATTTAAACACATGTTGCTCCATAAGAATACAAACACATGTTGCTTCAAATGAATATAAACAAAATGCTGCTTCTTAAGAATATAAACGTACTGCTGTCTAATAAGAATATAAGCACACTCTGCTTCATAAGAATATATATATATATATATATATATATATATATATATATATATATATATATATATATATATATATATATATAACGGCAGCATTATGAGAATATAAACACTTTGTGCTATACAAAAATATAACCTCACGCTTCCCCATGAGAATATAAACACACGCCGCTCAAAGAAAAAAATAAACACGCGCTTCTTCATAAGAATATAAACACACGCTGCTCCATAATATAATAAACACATGCTGCTCCATGACAATATAAACACGCAAACACGCGCTGCTATATAAGACAATAAACACATTGTTACTCCATAAGTATATGAACACACACTGCTCCATAAGAATACAAACACACACGTTTCAGAAGAAAATAAGCTCATGCTGTTTCATCATAATATAAACACACTGTTGCTCTATGAGAATGTAAACACTAGGAGATCCAGAAGAACATATAAACACACCGCTGCTTCATAAGTGTACATAAATGCATTGCTGCTTCGTAAGAATATAAACACACGCTGCTTCATGAGAATTTCAACACACTGCCGCTTCATAGGGATATAAACACATTCCTGCTTCATGAGAATATAAACACATTGCCATTCCTTTAGAATATAAACACACTCTGCTCCAGAAGAATATAAGCACACGCTGCATAAAAATATAAACACACTGCTGCCCCACAAGAATATAAACACACTGCTGCTCCACAAGAATATTAACATATGCTGCTCCATTGTTATATAAACACCCGATGCTCCAGAAGAATATAAACGCACACTGTTTCATAATAATATATACACATTGCTGCTTTATCAGAATAGAAACACGTTGCTGCTTCTCGAGAATATAAACCCACGCTGCTCCACAGAATATAAAAATTCTGCTTCATAAGTATATAACCTCATTGCTGCTTCTAAGGAATATAAAATCGCGCTGCTGCAGAAGAATATAAACACGCTGCTTCAGAAGAATATAAACACTGCTGCTCCAAAAAATACTGTGCTACTATTTAAATATATAATCACACTGTTGCTCCATAAGAATATAAACACACTGCTGCTCCATGAGAATATAAACATATGCTGTTCCAGAAGAATATAAACACACGCAGCTCCAGAACAATAAAGACAAATGCTTCTTTAGCAGAATATTAACACACTACTGCTTCATAGGAATAAAAACACACTGCTGCTTCATGTGAATATAAACACGCTGCTCAAAAAGAATATAGATACACGCTGCTACAGCTTCCACATGAGAAAATACCACTCTCCTTCTCCATGAGACTATAAACACACGCTGACCCAGAAGAATAAAAAAAAAAAAACAAAAAAAAAAAAAAAAAAAAAAACACGCTGCTTCATCAGAATATAAACTCACTGTGACGTCATAAGAACATAAACACATTGCTGCTTCATAAAATGTAAACACGCTGCTCCAGAAGAATATGAGTACACAGCTGCTCCATAATAACACT
Organism: Anodontia alba; assembly: GCA_964016985.1. Taxonomy (NCBI): domain Eukaryota; kingdom Metazoa; phylum Mollusca; class Bivalvia; order Lucinida; family Lucinidae; genus Anodontia; species Anodontia alba. The sequence continues at coordinate 48,015,515 of OZ024821.1, forward strand.
GCAATTCAATTAGAATATAAACACACGCTGCTCTATAACAATATAAACACACCGCTGCGCAATGAGAATATATAAAAAAAACACTGCTCTAGAAGAATATAAACACACCCTGGTTTAGAAGAATATAAACACACTACTGCATAAGAATATAAACACACTGCTGCTCCACGAGAATATAAACGTACGCTGCTCCATAACAAGATAAACACACGCTATTCCAGAAGAATATAAATACACTGCTGCTGCATGAGAATATAAACACACTGCAACTCCATTAGAATATAAACACACGCTGTTTCAGAAAAATATAGACTGTTGCTCCATAAGAATATAAACACACTCTTACTCCATGAGAATATTAACACACTGCTGGTCCATGAGAATATTAACACACGCTGCTCCATGGGAATATAAACACACGCTGCTCGAGAAAATTACATATATGCTGCTTCAGAGGAATATTAACACACTGCTGATTCATAAGAATATAACACACTGCTGCTCCTTTAGAATATTAACACAGGTGCTCCATAGGAAGATTATACACGCTGCTGCAGAGAAACAGAAATACCGTGCCGCTCCATGAAAATATAAAATGAAAAGAAACACACGCAGTTCAATGAGAATATAAACACACTTCTACTTTATAAATGTAAACATGCGCTGCTCCAGGGGAACATGAACACACGCTGCACCAGAAGGTTATAAACACACGCTGCTACGTGAGAGTATAACACACTGTTCCTCCAGGAGAATATAAACATATCCTGCTTTATAAGAAATTAAACACACTGCTACACCACGAGAATTAAACACACGATGGCCCATAAGAATATAAACACACTGCTGCTTAATTAGAATATACTCAGCCTGCTCATTAGAAATATAAACACACGCTGTTCCAGAAAAACGTAAAAAAACTGCAGCTTCATAAAAAACTACAAAAAAGCAACAACCAAAAACAAAACAAAAAAAAAAAAAAAAAAACAACAACAAAAAAACACTCTGTTCCATAAGAATATTAACACACTGCTGCTTCATTAGAATATAAACTCACGCTGCTCTATAAGTCTTAGAATAGAAGCTGCTCCAGGAGATTTTAAACACACCTTGCTCCATGAAAATATAAACACACTGTTGCTTCATAAGAATAATAACACACGCTGGCCAATGCCAATATAAACACACTGCTGCTGCATATGTATTTCAACACACGCTTCTCCAGAAGAATATTAACACACGCTACCTCATTCGAGTATAGATACACTGCTGCTTTATCACACATTGCTGATCAATGAGAATATAAACCCACGCTAATCCGCAAGAATATAAAACACGTTGCTTCATAAGAATACAAACACACAGCTGCATCAAGAATATAAACACACACTGCTTCGATGAATATAAACACACGCAGCTCCAGAAGAATATAAATACACTGCTGCTCATAAAAATATTAACACCCTGCGTTATTAGAATATAAACAAATTGCTGCGTTATTAGAATATAAACAAATTGCTGCTTCAGGAGAATAAACGCACGCTGCTCCATAAAAAATGTAAACTCACGCGGCTCCCGAAGAATATAAGCACACTGCTGCTTCATGACAATATAAACACACTGCTATTCCATTAGAATATAAAATACACTGCTCAATAGGAATTTAATTATACTGTTGCTCCATGTATTATTATATAAACACATTGCTGATTCACGAGAATATAAAAACACGCTGCTCCAAAAGAATATAAACACACGCTGCTCGAGACGAATATAAATACTCTGCTTAAAAATATAAACACACTTCTGCTTCATAATAATAATATAAACACACCGCTGCACCGTGAGAATATAAACACAGGCTGCTCCATATACTCGTTGCTCTAAAGTAATGGAAACAACTGCTGCTCCATGAGAACATAAATACACTGCTACTCCATGTAAATATAAAAAAACACGCTGCTCCAGAAGAATATAAACATACGCTGCTTCATAAAAATATAAATTCACTGCTGCTTTATAAGACAATAAATATTCTTCATGCGAATATCAACATTTGCTGTTCCATATGAATATTAACACATGCTGTTCTAGATGAATATAAACACACTGCTGCTCCATTAGACTATACACGCTGCTATTGAAGAATATAAACACTCTGCTACTCGTTAAGAATATAAACACACTGCTGCTTCATAAGATAAACGCACTGCTGTTTTATAAAAATATAAACACACAATGCTTCATAAGAATATGACTACACTGTTGCTCCATATGTAAATACACACTGCTCCAGGAGAATAAACACATACTACTCCATGAGAATAAAATCAAAATGCTGCTGCATAAGAATATAAACTTACGCTGATGCAGGATAAAATAAACACTCGCTGCTACAGAAGAATATGAACACATGCCACTTCAAAATAATGTAGACACACGCTTTTCCTCAACATAATAAAACCACGCTGTTCCATGAGAATATACCACACTGCTGCTCTAGGAGAATATAAACACATGCTGATTTATAAGAAAAGAAACACACTGCTGCGCCATAATTATATAAACGCATGCTGCTCTTTAAGAATCTAATTACACGCTACTCCGGAAAAAGAAACAAAAACCAAAAACCAAAAAAAAAAAAAAAAAAAAAAAAAAAAACACTGCTGCTTTATAAAAATATACACATTGCTGATCCATAAGGATAAAAACACACTGCTGCTTCAAAAGAATATAAATTTGCGCTGCTCCATATGAATATAAACACACAGCTGCTTAATAAGAACATAAACACACGGTGCTCCATAAGAATATAAATTCACGCTTGTCCAGAAGATGATAAACACACTTTTATTTCTTAAGAATATAAATACACTGCCGCCTTATAAAATTTAAACACACGCTGCCTTATAAGATTATAAAAGCACTGCTGCTTTAAAACAATATGAACACACTGTTGCACCATTAGAATATAAACACGCACCTCTAGGAGAACACAAACACATGCTGCTCGAGGAGATTATAAACACACGAGGCTCCATAAGAATATCATCACATTGCTGATCCATAAGAATATCATAAACACACGCTGCTCAATGAGAAAATAAGCACACGCTGCTCCATAAGAATATAAACACGCGCTGCTCTAGAATAAAATAAACACGAGCTGCTCCATGAAAATATAAACACACTACTGCTCTAGCAGAATATTAACACATTGTTGCTCCTTAAAGGGGAACGCAACATAAGTTGTAAGTGCCTGGAATAAAGTGCTTAACAAGCCATTTATTTCGATACAAGACTTTTCAAAATCGGCCTAGAAATAAGAAAGTTATGGTGGTTTGAATATATTTAAAATAGCTGTCATGGATGCCGCCATTTTGTAGGCTTTGTGACGTCACAGAGCCAAAATTAAATATGCAAAACCAAATTATAAAGGGTTTTTAAGAATAATTTTTCTACAGATGTTTTATAATCTTTTAATTCTAGTGACAAGCAATCATTTCTCCCCAAATAAACCAACTTTATGAGAATAACTACCTTTATGAAACGAATTTTAATGTTTATGAAACCTCATTAAATATTTAAAATGGCGGCGCCCATATCACCAATGTTAAAATATTCACTTGTCTATAACTTACTTAATTTTCCACCGATTTTGTTCAAATTTGTGTCAAAATTCATTGTTTGTAAAGTTCTTTACTTTAAAGTACAATACCTTTTAAGGTTGCGTTCCCCTTTAAGAATATATACATATGCTTCTTTAAAGGGAAAAAAAGACACTGCTACTCCATGAAAATATAAACACATGTTGCTCTAGCAGAATATAAACGCACACTGATTCATTAGAATATAAAGACACTGCTGCTTTATAAGAATAGAAACACATTGCTGCTCCATGAGATTATAAACAAACACGCTGATCCACAATCATATAAAATCACGGCGCTCCATAAGAAGTTAAACGCACTGCTGCTACATAAGAATGTAAACGCACGCTGCTTCAGAAGAATACAAACTTACGCTGCCCCAGAAGAATATAAAGAAACTACTTCTTACTACTTCTTCAAGGAAATATAATCACACTGCTGCGCCATCAAAATATAAACACTTGGCTACTGCGTAATAATATAAGCACATGGTACTCCATAAGAATATAAACGCACTTCTGCTCCATGAGAATACAAACACAATCGGCTCCAGAAAAAAAATAAACACAGTTGCTCCAGAAGAATATTAACACGTGCTGCTTGATAACTATATAAACACACTGCTGCTTCAAAAGAATATAAACACACTGCTGCTCCATGAGAATATAAACACAAGCTGCTCTATAAGAATATAAACACACGCAGGTCCAGAAGAATATAAACACACCGCTGCTTACGTACAGCTACTCCAAAGAGAATTTAAACACTAATTGCTCCAAAAGAATATACAATCACGCTGCTTCACTAGAATATAAACACTGCTGCGTCATTATAATATAGAATCAACGCTGCCCTACAGAAATATAAACACACGCTGCTCCATAAGCATATAAACAAAATGTTATTACATAAGAACATAAACACACTGATGCTCCATGAGAATATAAACACACTCTGCTCCAGAAGAATATACACACGCTGCTCGAGAAAAATATATAACCGCACTGCTGCTCCATAAGAATATAAACACATTGTCACTCAATAAGAATATAAACACACTGCTCCATGAGAATATAAGCACACGCTGCTCAAGAAGAATGTACACACGCTGCTCGAGAAAAATATAAACACACGCTACTTCATTAGAAGATAAGTACACTGCTGCTGCTCCATGCGAATATAACCTCAGGCTGCTCCATCGGATATAAATGCTCGCTGCTCCGGAGGAATAGAAACACACTGCTGCTCCAGAAGCATATAAACTCACGCTGCTTAAAAAAATAAATAATATATATATATATATATATATATATATATATATATATATATATATATATATATATATATATATATATATATATATAAACACACTGCTTCTTCATTAGAATATAAACACAGGCTGTTCTTGAAGAATATAAACACATGTGGCTCAAGAAGAATATAAACATACGCAGCCCTATTAGAATACACACAGTTACTCCATAATATATAAACACACGCTGCTCCGGAATAATATAAACACACTGCTGCTTCTTTAGAATATTAACGCACTGCTGCTTAGCAAGAATATAAACACACACTGTTTCGTGAGAATATGAACACACTGTTGCTTCATAAGAATATAATCACACTGTTGCTCCTTAAGAATATAAACACACGCTACTCCTGGGGAATATTAACACACGCTTCTCCATTAGAATATAAACCCACGCTGCTCCATGAGAATATAAACACGCTGCTGCTTCATAAGAATATACACACACTGCTCCATGAGATTATAAACACACGTTGCTCCTGGAACATATAAAGAGCTGTTCCATAGGAGTATAAATACATGCTCTTCCAGAATTTAATAAACACACGCTGCTCCATGAGAATATAAACACAGCTGCTCCAGGAGAATATAAACACATTGCTGCTCCATAAGAATATTTTACACGCTGCTTCATAAGAATATTTAGCCACTGCTGCTTCAAATATAAACACACGCTGCTCCAGAAGATTATAAACATACTACTGTTTCATAAGAATATAAACACACTGCTGCTCCATTTGAATATAAACACACTGCTGCTTAATATGAAAATAAACTCTCGCTTCTCTATAAGAATATAAACACACGAAGTTTCATCAGAATATAAACGCACTGCTTCATAAGAATACATTATACGCTGCTTCATAAGAATGTTAAGCCACAGCAGTTTCAAAAGAATATAAACACACGCTGCTCCATGAGAATATAAACACGCTGCTGATTATAAGAATATAAACACACTGCTTTCATTGGAATATAAGCACACTGCTGCTCCATAAGAATATAAACCAAATGCTGCTTCATAGGAATATAAACCGACTGTGCTTCACAAAAATATAAACACATTGCTGCATCATAAGAATATAAACACACACGCTGCTCCGTAAGTATATAAATACACTGCTGCTCCATAAGAATATAAACACACGCTGCTCCATAAGAATGTAAACGCACTGCTGCTCCATAAGAATATAAACACACAGCTACTCCATAAGAATATAAACACATTGCTGCTCCATAAAAATATAAACACACAGCTGCTCCATAAGAATATAAAGAAACTGCTGTTTCATAAGAATATAAACTCTCTGTGACTCCATAAAAATATTAACACGCTGGTGCTCTATAAGAATAAAATCATACTTCTGCCCCATAAGATTATAAACACCCTGCCGATCCACCAGAATATAAACAACGACTGCTTCATACGAATATACACACGCTGCTGCTCCAAATGAATACAAATACGCTGCTGGTACATACGAATATAAATACACTGCTTTTCCATTAGAATATAACACGCACTGTCGATCCATCAGAATATAAACAAAGCAGTGCTCAGTAAGAATATAAACACGCTGCTGCTCTAAAAGAATATAAACCCACTGCTGTTCAATAGAATATAAACACGCAGGCTGCTACGCTATAAGAATATAAAACGCTCCCGCTCCATAAGGATACAAAAACGCTCTCCATAAGTATATTAACATGCTGCCGCTCAATAAGAATATAAACACACTGCTGCTCATTAAGAATATAAACATGCTGTTGCTTCATCAAAATATCAACACGCTGCCGCACCTGCAGAATTTAAACACATGACTGTACCAGCAAATTCTGAACATTTTGCTGCGGCAGCAGAATATAAATACTTTGCTGCACCAGCAGAATATAAACGTATTGCTACTCACTTAAGAATATAATCACACTGCCTTCCATAAAAAGTAAACGCAATTTTTCTCCATAATAATATAAAACTACTGCTGCTCCATAACTATTTAATTCCAACTCCTCACCGTTATATAAATTTCACGACATTTGATTGGTTAAAGGTAGAGTTCGTGACCAATAAAGTCCAGAGCAGTAATCCGTCGGATCTATTTGCCTCAGCCGACTCAAAAGATTGACATTCTGTGAACATTTGTAACACTTTTATGACAAAGTAGGAATTTTAAGGAATGAATTATCATTTTTGTGGAATTTACCGATATGTAATATCCGGTGAGTCAGTTGCTGCTCCATCAGAATATTAACACACTGCTCCATCAGGCTTTATTCAGTTTATGAATGATCCGCCGGAGTTTACATCGATGTCCACAAAAATAAATAGCATTCCTGTAATAAACACACTTAAGAAAATCTTGTCTCTCGTTCAGTCTCTATATATTGGTCTGCGGCTTTAAACTCTATTCATGTAACAAACACACCGCGAAGTATGAATATTTATGGTCAGTTGTCGTCCTGGCATAGCGTGCTGTGCGGCGTCTGATATTTGTTTAGGCCCCGAGGTTATAAAACTTTTTTCATGCTCAACTCAGCTGAGTTGCCCGGATATGTTTCGCAAGAAAGATATTGGCAATGTTTGTAACTTGAGATTTATTAGCATGAAATATTTCATACTCAGCTGAATTAAGCATGAAAAATATTTTACAACTTCAGGGCCAGGCATGAATGCTCAAATACTCAAGGTAAGTACAGCTGCTCTTCCAAACACAAAGCACTCATCATCATGAAAATATACCTATGTAATTTTAACCCCTTAAACCCCACTTTTATATAGTAAAACTGGGGTTTACAGGGTTTTTTTTTTTTTCTTATTTTTGCTCAAAACGTAGATTGTGGGTACTCATTAGAACCGCATCGACATTGTGGGTACATATTAGAACCGCCTCGTCTATGTTTTGAGCAGAAACATGAAAAATATCAGAATTTTTTTTTATCTGAAAACTTTCATTTTTTTGGTGGTGAAATTTTCAATATATTTAAGTAAGCGTGTTTTCGTAATGACTGAGCCCCGTCAGACAAAATGTACTCTATCTAGGTCCTTCTTGCCTGCCTCGGCATTCGCTGTTCTCTTGCGAGATCAGGCTATTTGGTTCCTCATGCTGATCTATGCCTTTGATGTTGCAAGTTGACTCATTTACCATGTATTCGGTCATCTTAACGCATTACCACCTTTGAGCTAAAAGTTGAACACTTTCATTATAATACCTCTCCACATGACTAAAACTGCTGTATGTGTGGCAAATATTGTAGACCCCAATAAGAGGCGGCGTCTAATCTGGGTCAACACAATTTTTGCTCAGACATGAATGTCGAAATACTTATTGTAACAGCAGCTCTTCCCAAAACAGATTACACATGCTGAGCCCCGTCAGTTAAAAACTACTCTTACTACGTCTTTGCTGCCTAATCCGGCCTTCATTGTTCGTTGGCGAGATCAAACTTGTTGCTCAGGCTGATCTCTGCCTTCGCTGTTGCAGATCGATTTATTTACTCTATTTATGCTAAGTATTCGGCCTCCTTAACTCATTACCATACTTGTCCTGAATTTTTAACGATTTCATTTTGCAACCTCTTCATTGGTCTAAAATTGAGCCGCACTCGAAAAAAGGCACCTTACGGTATTTTGGTTTGAAGTTCTCCAAATACGCAAGTGCGGTCTCTTATTTGGGCTGCAGACAAGCGTGTTTGCCTTAAGCTTCCAGCAAAGGCTCTGGCGAGACTGCGCTTATGCGTAGCATCGCCTGGGCTATTGCTGGTCGCCTATGTGATAAGTTCCCTTTTCTAATGTACTGGCTCCGATTGCTACTGTGCTTTCGAAATCACCATGAAAGGCGTTTAATTAAAAGTATCTAATCATGAGCCATTTGACTTTTCAGGCCGTGCTTTATTCTCAAATATTTCCCCTGCCTGAAATAAAACACGACCAAAACTTCATTTGACCTATGCCATTTATGTATAGTAAATCGAGTTTTCGATTTTGTTTTTCAATTAAACAAATAAAAAAAATATATATCTATTTTCTCCATTGCTATTTAACAATTGCTCTTTCGAAACAACAATGCAAAAATTCCAGAACATTTGAATCAGTTGAACATGTCGCAAACCTGCTTTCAGTCTCAGATACTCAAATATTTCGGAAACCAATGGATAGAATAAAATTATTTGTGCATTGTAGTTATGAAAAAAATGTTATGCATAAAAAAACACGACAAAATTTGAAAATTTACTGCTTTTCAGTAATGCACCTGGCACAAAACGACTTTCTGAAAAATATCGAAAACAGAGCTGTTCACATACATGCTATAACGTCTCTTTTTCCATAACGTGGCTCATTTACTTATTGATATGTTTTGTTTACTTTTTTTTTGCGCGCGGAATCATCTTGGCACACATTCCCACAAACGACTTGTCTGTACTTACTGCAGATATCACTAATTAATATAGCACAACGGATCTGACACCTACCTACCGTTTCACAGCATCATGAAAACATACCTATATAATTTTGATCCCCTTAAACCCAACTTTTATGTAGTAAAACTGGGGTTTACAGGGGTATATATTATTTTTTCTTATTTCTGCTCAATCTATGTTTTGAGCGGAAATATGAAAAATATCAGAATTTTTATCTGAAAACTTTCATTTTTTGTGGTAAAATTTTCAGTATATTTAAATAGGCATGTTTTTAAATTGAAACCTGCCTTTTCATAGAATGATGATAGAGCTTACACAGAATGGCATGTGAGCCGCAACGTGAGAAAACGTACCTACTATCATGTGAGTTCAAAGAAGGCTGTTCGAAAGCGCAGGCTGATCTGAATCTTCTTTGGGCGCATATGTTCTAAGGTTCGTTTTCAATTTATTGTTCAAGACTGGCAATATATGGGAATCTACCAGCAGAACCCTAGCTGTATTCTAATCATTACATGTACGGAACCTAATCAGACTGCTCTGTGAAGAATCTTAACTTACTATACACTGTTTTCTTAGATAGTTTATTTAAATAATTAGGGATTATTTAACAAACGTCCTTTAACAGTATCTAAGTCATTTCCGTGGTTTTATTTGTATTTCGTAGGGGACCAATTTTGAGTCAAAACTTTCCTTGGTATATTGGTATATTTTCAACGTAAAACTTATTGGGAGGGGGCGTGGAGGGGATGAGGGAAGCGTAGGGGGCGGGGTTGGAGAGGGACGGGTTGAAGAACGTAAAAATAATGTGGTACTTTTTTGGGTAATACATTTGCTTGATATTTTGTTTGTGTCTAAGAGACGTTTGGTATTGTGGGGTTATTGTTTTCTCTGACAAACCTGTATGGCAGAAAAAATGGCGAACCCTATTCGCATTCCCCGTGGATAAAATGTCTGAAAATTTAAAGTAAATACGGCACTCACAGATACACGTTCAGATCAGCACGTCAGGATTTTCATTATTCGACGTGATAGTTATATTACTGCATAGCCATATTGTGATTATGAAAGACCAGAGTAACTTACGATGTCGCGTAACCTGATCAGGACCTTTTTTACCGGATTACAGAAACGACTACATGTACGCTCGATAATGAACCAATGAAAAACATGTCCCATTAAAGACTGCGCAGATGCATATTTGAGCCGGCACACGAAATTAGGACCTTATGGTTTCCCGTTTGTGGTTCTTCAAACGCGCATGCAAAGTCTCCTATTAGGGCTACAAACATGCGTGTTCTGCCTGAAGCTTCCTCAAGGTCTCTACTACATGTTTGCGGGCGGCAAAGGCTCTGGCGAGACTGCGGTTATGCGCAGGCTCGCCTGAGCCTTTGCTGGTCGCACGTGTGATAAGTACTCTGTTTTTCGTGTGCTGGGTCATAAAATTTCATTACTATACTGCTCATCATAAAATCGGGCAGCTCTTCTTAATGACACGAATTAATTATGATGTACGACTGATCTGGGATTGTTTGCATTTATTCCCCGATGACCTTTCTTCTCGGAAGTTGCCCATATCGGATAGCGCGGGAAGAGCAGAGTTCTTTACATGACAGTCTGGCATTCCACTAACCAATTTAATCTTAACCTTGTTGTTGTTGTAGCCTTTTGGCCAAATGTTCTCTATTATAAACTTGCACAGATATTGTAATTTTTCACTGGCACTTGTAAAATCTTACAAGAAGTTTAAACCCTTAAAGCGCCAAGCAAAATATGTACATAAAGCAGACGGCATTCTAAATTTTGACGAACAAGATTCCATACAAATAAATTTTCTTTATTTATATTTATTTTCTTTTAAGTAAACAGGTCTTAACATTTCGTGTGAATCGTCGGCTTGGACGATTCACATTTCTCTCTGAAAAATAAAAAAGAAAGAAAAGAAAAAAAAAAAAACATGATTGGTTGATAATTCTCTGCGCTAATATAATTTAAAAAAAAAATGTACGAAAGAGCATCAGGGTCACATATACTTTTACTTCTGTTGATAGGTATCTCGAAATTTCGACTTACTATCTCGAAATTTCGACTGATTATCTCAAAATTTCGACATAAGATCTCGAACTTTTGACTTATTATGTCATTTCGACATAATGAAAGTTCGACATAATATCTTAAAATTTCGACTTAAGAACTCGAAATTTCGACAAAATATGACAAAATTTCGACTTAAGGTGGTACTAAAGTCAGAGGAAAAATCGTATTCTGTTCTGTTCACGGGAGGTAACAACATGTCGTAATGCGAAATACATTTGGGTTTTTGAAGTTATTTAATTCTTTTTTTTTAATTACAATTTAGCACAATGTCATGTGAAATGAAATATAGACTTGCATTTTTATCTGAAATATGGAAATAAAATTATATTTTATGACTTGCCATAAGTGGACACACTGATCGCTGAAAGTTTCTTGGATTATTTTTATTTATTTATTTTTTAGCTGTATTGTCCAATTCATAATGTTAAGGCTCGCAAAAAACAAAAATTGAAAGACAGGATTTTGTTTAAAGTTCTCTAGAAAATTTCTAAAGCAGAAAAATGCATCTCCGGTATGCGAATGAGTGTGTATTGTCACTCCGGGTACCTATTACCGGCATACACATATTATTGGCCCCCGCCCATCGGTGCTGGCGAAATTGATGGGCTGCGTGATGCCTCCAAGGCAGAGCTCCGGATAAAAGTCCCACAAATTTGGAGGCATTTTCTCTATATGTTAAACCGCAACTCGAATCAAATATCAAGTGTAGTCAAAAGTCATTCTCAGTAAGGTCTGACAGCAGATAGAAAAAAAAACAAAAAAAAAAAAAAAAACAAAAAAAAAAAAAAAAACCAAAAAAAAAACAAAAAAAACCCAAAAAACAAGGAGTATGTGTGTACTCATTTGAACACATAATTGTTTAAAATTCTGTATCTGCCCATTTAAAATGTCAGGACAAATCATTAGCTGAAATAATACCAAGAAAATTAATTAATTTTGAATCCCACCATCTCAGTGGCACCTCTCTCTCTCTCTCTCTCTCTCTCTCTCTCTCTCTCTCTCTCTCTCACACACACACACACACACACACACACACACACACACAAACACACACACACACACACACACACACTTACCACCGGTCTGACAACTTAATTTAACCAGCCAACACATTGAAAGGCAGTAAATGTACTTGTTAATTGATATAGTTTAAAATGGTATAATCAAATTATCCAGATGAGAATTCTGTATGGTAATTTCTTTGGAAAAGATATTATCTTAATCCTGATCTGGATAATTATGCACTCCTGTGTTAACATTTATATAGTATTTTGCCCACTTTCACTAATTTGAAGAACCCTGTCCACTTATTTGAGGTAACCAAGCCTAAAGTTTTAAAGGGATGCTCTGAATTTTGTTTTTTATTTATTGGTAGCTATATCATGGTTAACTTTAATGCCAAAAAAGAAAACAACCATACAGAAACCTAAAATGGATAACTTATCAGAGAAAGTGTCACATCACAATATTGTGTCCAGATTTATCAATTTGAGTGACCCTGCCCACTTATCTAAGGTAACCAAAGTTTGCATTTTGAAGAGTAACCCTGTGTTTTGATATTTATACAGAACATAACTCTCCAAATCAAATGAACATAGGAAAGCCTCAAAATGTTTGTTTGTCTATAATGGAAATATGCCAGAATATGTATATCACAATACAGCTATCACAATACAGCTGTATTTAGTCAGTGTCATGAGATTTTCACATTTATTAAGCCACCCATGGTATAGGTACATGTATATAAATTTAACCTTGTACTTTGTTCTTATAAAGTTATATGAGTTACTTTATAAAATGAAATAATACCAGTAATATTCAGCTGAATAGGTCATCTTCTTATAAATTTTCCCCAAAAATGTAGCTTTTCTATATGATTACATTTGTCTTTTGATGTCCACTCATTTAACACACTTAAGCCACCCAGTATGCATTTTCTAAAATAGTTCAGCAGTTAGTTTCTATTTCTTGCCAAGTAAATGAATGGATGCAAGAAATGTATAGATAAATTATCTAATAGAAATTACTCAGAAAATATTCTAATTTTCAAGAAAAGGCTACATTTGTCTTCTGGAGTATAACTTTCAAATAAGGCCCAGTATTTTTTCTTGTTAGACACATGTTTTACATTTTAAAATGGAATGGATACAAATAATACTCAAATGTATGGTGCAGCAGAGAAGAATTAAATTGAATTCTGCAGCATCTGATTTGGGCCTATACTGTTTGCACAGGCCTGTCTAGCCAAATAATTAAGATAAAAATGATATTCAGTTAACACACACACATACACACACACACACACACACACACACATTTGCAAAAAAAAAAAAAAAAAAACCTGAGCTAAGCTTATAATCAGAAGCTTCATGAAAGTTCGCCTTATAATGTTTACCTGCATGTACCCCAGTTACTATATATATCATTGGGGTAACAGGGTGTAAACAATATACAAGCTTGTAATTAATGATTTTTTAAAATGATTATCATATTGATTCCAGCAGGGCTTAACTATGGCATGCATCATGTGACTCAAAAAATTGAAAAATGATACAGAATCTTGTGGTCATCTGACTTTTTCCCTAGTTTTGCAAAATTCAGATGATCAATAGAAAACTCTACAAAAGTTTAAACACTGAGATTTTTTCCTATTTCAGGGGTCATAACTCTTCAAGGGTTAATTTGTTATGGCAGGTTCAAGAAAATACAAAATCTTTGGCCTGTCTAACCTTTTTTTCCAATTTGATTCAAATCAGATAACAAATAATGACTTAAGTGTATACAGTACGTAAAAAATAATGTTTTATTTTTTCATAGTTTCAGGAGCCATAACTCTTACGTGTATGATACAGTTTGGCTGGTTCAAGAGATGAAACTAAGTTTTTTTTTTGTTTTTTTTTTTATTATTTAATGCTCGGTGCAGTTTGATGAAATCAAATAATACTTGAAGACTTTATATACCAAGCTGGTACAAACTGGATAAGAAATAATGACTGGTGCACAAGGGTTAAAATTATTGATTTTTCACAATTTCAGGGGCCATAACTTTTGTATGTGTAATACAACATGGCTGATGCAAGAGCTGAAACTAGTTCTTTTGATTACCTAATACTTGGTTCAGCTGGATAAAAATCAGATAGTCCATGAAGGCTGTAGGGCCACTCAGGCTAAAAAACTGTGATTTTGTGCTTTTTGTTGGTCAAGGGAGGTAATTCTAAAACAAAAATAACGTAAAAATTTCAACAGCGACCTTTCAATTTCTTTTCAGATTTTGATAGATAACAAAATGTTTTATCATCTGAAATAGTATAAGAAAAAGTTAGATTTTAGAAATAGATTCTTTTTTAAATTATTAGGTTTTGAATTATTTTTGTTTCTGTCGGCTATGTTATATGGATCCGGGTAAGAGTAAAAAACGCATTTTTTCCCTTTAAATGTGATCAGATTGTTGATATTTCTGGTTCACTATATTGTAATATGATCAAAGATGTAATTGTAATATAAACTTTAAAACACAACATATTGCCAACTTTCGTTTCATCTGAGGCTTAATTAAAGGAAATTTTGCTTTTTTTCATGTAATAAAATAATCGAAATTTGTGCACGTGACCAGCCCTCTTTTTGGGGCGCTGCCGCAAAATTTGCACAGCGACATATACCTTTTTAATCATTTTCTTATTCGCCACAGATCCTACTTTCAAATAAAACATATTAGAAAAAAAAGTTAGATTTTTTTTGAAAACTCAACCTCTGACTTTAGTACCACCTTAATAACTCGCTATTTCGACTTAATAACTCGAAATTTCGACTTCATATCTTGAAATTTCGACAATATCTTGAAATTTTGACATATCGAAATTTCGACATAAGATCTCCAACAACTCCTTTGACTAACTATAAGTATGATGTAAATTAATCCTAGCACTCTATGGACAAACTCAGTAGACTATAAATAAGTCGAAGTTTCGAGATCATATGTTGAAATTTCGAGATAATAAGACAAATTTCAGGATATTTATTCGACATTTCGAGTTCAAAAGTCGAAACTACGGTAGAATACGTCGAAATTTCGAGTTCTTGAGTCGAAATGTTGAGTTCTTAAGTCGAAATGTCGACATAATAAATCGAAAGTTTGAGACCTCATGTCAAAAATCAGAGATAATGTCGAAATTTCAAGATATTAAGTCGAAATTTTGAGTTATTAAGTCGAAATTTCGAGGTATTCTACCGTAGTTTCGACTTTTGAACTTGAAATTTCGAATAAATATCCTGAAATTTGTCTTATTATCTCGAAATTTCAACATATCTCGAAACTTCGACTTATTTATAGTCTACTGAGTTTGTCCATAGAGTGCTAGGATTAATTTACATCATACTTATAGTTAGTCAAAGGAGTTGTTGGAATTCTTATGTCAAAATTTCAAGATATTGTCGAAATTTCAAGATATGAAGTCGAAATTTCGAGTTATTAAGTCGAAATAGCGAGTTATTAAGGTGGTACTAAAGTCAGAGGTTGATTTTTCAAAAAATCTAACTTCTTTTTTCTTATATGTTTTATTTGAAAGTAGGATCTGTGGCGAATAAGAAAATGATTAAAAAGGTATATGTCGCTGTGCGAAATTTTGAGTTATTATGTCGAAATTTCGAGATAGTAAGTAGAAATTTCGAGATACCTTTCAACAGAAATAAAAGTATATGAGGCCCTTATGCTCTTTCGTAGTCATGACTGGCACTCTAAGAGATAAATTATTTATTACATTTAGTGAAACATACTTAAATCCAGTTATTCAATATTCATATGCCTAATACATATCATCATAATAATAATTAAAAAAAAAATAACAGAGACACTTATCTCTAGTCCATGTGTTTCTTCTATAGCCTATATCCGTCTACGTCTGTCCGCGGCCGCAGTCTTCGAAGTCGTGAAGTTTCTCATTGTAGCTAAGCGACGTATCCACGCATGCGTTTTACGCAACGTCAGCTAAAGCGGTGACGTTAAAGCTCCCGTCAAACGTGTCACGGTATGATCGGGCTTTTTTCTGCGTACGTATGAATTTGTTGTTTAACATCGCCCCCCTCCCCCCAAACTTTAATCATGTTGAAGAGTTTGGTAGTGCTGAGTTAGCACTGCTTTCTGATGCTAGTGTTCCCAGGTTAGATCCCCATTCATGTCACATATTTCTGGGTTTGATCAAACTAGACAGCGGTCAGTAAATCAGATCATTCGTCAAATGGTCACAAGTGAATGGATTTTTTGTAAAAAATCCATTCACTTGTGACCCTTTGACGAATTGTAATGAATGTCCGCGAACCTTTCGTATGGATGTCTTCTTTTTGGCGCAACTGAATGGCGACCAGTGCAAATAAAATTTCTGAATGTTTGTAACAAAACTGTGAAAAGTATTATTGCGTTGGAATAAGCTGTTCGATCCTACATATAATTGATAAGTATTAAAACAATTCGTTCGATATAAGATCGTCTGGTTAACGAGAGCAAGAGCACTAATACGGAACCGCAGCTCTATCATCCTGAGGTATGGGTCGGGATTACGTGGGGTGGGGGGGGGGGGGAACCCCCTGATAACCCCTTTGGGATGTGGTCGCGGCAGGGATGGGTCAGGGCTGCTCGTAGTCAAGGATGGATGTGCATGAGATCCATTTAATTTACCCTTTCTTCCCTGTAGACCAAACCCAATACCTGTGCAAACAGTGTAGATCCTGATGAACCGCCGTCACACTAGGATCCACACTGTTTGTCGTTTTGTTTTGATTTTTGATTGTTTTCCGTATGTGCAACAAGTTACAAATCCAAATTCTATGGTGGAAAATTCAATTTCATAAACTCAGGGCGGAAAGGGTTGTCAATTAAGGCATCTACTATTAAAGTTCCAAATAGCAAGTTTCGATTTGATACCAAATCTAATTACACTCCGAGTTTGACCCCTAATGACCGCTTTTGTGGCTGGGTTCGAGGACGTGTTTTACTTTTGATAAAGTTCTTGTCAACAGCATTTATTTGACCCCAAACATAGCCGCGTTTAGCTGTTGACCACTAATAGCCCTTTTGTGGTAAGGTAGGGTGGGGGCTAGGCACTGGTGATAGTCACTGAAGTCATCTTATGTTCAAGCTCTCTCGCAGATCTATCATTTGATACCAAACAAGGCACCACTGAGCCAGCATACGAGAAATGGTAACTTATATAGGCGACCAGTACAGCGCATAAGCGCAGTCTCGCCAGAGCCATCACTGTTCGCAGACATGTATTAGAGACATTAAGCAGGCATATAACCCATGTCTGTAGCCAAAATAGGGAGCCGAGGCTGCACATTTGATGTGCTACAAACCGGAAAGCCATAAGGCCCTTTTTGTGTGCAGACTCAGTTTTGAAAAAAAGAAAATAAATAAATAAAATAAAATAAACAACAAAAAACTCCAGTTTCGAGTGTGTCCTCAATGCCGGATCAACAGATTAGGATCCTGGAGCATTTCCCTGCCGGATGTTCGCGTGCAGAAAGTTGCTATGGACTGTTAACTTTTACCACTGCCTGGGCTAATTCAGCAGACCAGAAATTGACATTTTTTTTTTTTTTTTTTTTTGCATAAAACAGGATATGACATTTCAAGCAAATTGTCTAGAGACAATTTGGATGAAATGTCAAATCCTGTTTTCTGCGAAAAATAAGAAATCAAAAAATATTTCAATTTGTAGTCTGCTGAAAATTTTACCCAGAGTGCAAGCGTTAGTATAGATTCCCGACAAAAGCCCGAGTTGCTTCTCTTGCCGATTTGTGTCAGCGGGATGGCGTATAAATGATGAAGTAATACAAGCTTAGGATATATATGTTTCATGCTTCGTATGTTAGTTCAAGACAATTACACAGCTCCAGCTGAGAACGAAAGAAGACGAAGATATTAAAAAAAAAAAAAAAAAAAAAAAAAAAAAAAAATACACACCTTGCCGTTTCTGCGTAACAAAGCACTGAGTTATTTACTCATAATCCTTTTTCAAACGAATTAAATTATCTGCGGTTTCTACTAGTGGGGGTCATTACATTTTCATTTTGTTTAGATATGGTGGTGGTGGTGGTTGATGTGTGTGTGTGTGTGTGTGTGTGTGTGTGTGTGTGTGTGTGTGTGTGTGTGTGTGTGTGTGTGTGTGTTGGGGGGCCGGGGGTTGGTTAAACAAAATTAAAGTTGGCATACTCACAGGCTGATTAAACTGATAATTCAAGCATTTTAGCAGGCGATGTCTTGAAATATTTTTTTAATTTTTCCCAGAAAACAGGATTTGACATTTCATGCAAACTCTCTCCAATGGGGACACTTTGCATGAAATGCTTTATAATGCTTTCTGGAAAATAAAATACTACCAATTTGTCATCTGCTGAATTAGAATTAGTGGTTTATGTTAAAGAGAACAGCTGCCGCTAATGCAAACCCTTTCTTTTTTGAAGAGCTCTGATATGCTAACCATTACGCTACAGAGAATGGTAGTTTGCCCTTTGCCGACCTTTCTTCAGCTGATGATCCTTTCGACATCACTTGCACGGCCGCTTATCACCTCATCCGCAACGCCGTGAATAGACAGGAAACGGCACATTACGAATACCAAACAGTTTTGCTATGGCCATTGCGGGTGCTATGTATGCCACACCCCCTCAATAACAACCTATCCAATTAAGCACAATCCCCCCTCCTCAATCACAAAATTCGATAAAAATCTCATTTCCTTGGCTAACGAATAGTAACAAAATATAGTTTGGTTCGTAAAGAGCGTTAACCTTACAATTACAGGAAAATGAACAGAGGGGTGCATGGCATTCCCCCCTCCACCCCTCCCCCCCCCCCCCCCCACACACACACACTTTTTTATATTAAACACTGGGAAAGAATAAATCCGGTTCAACCGGTTCACATCACGAATGTTAACCCCCTTAAACCCACTTTTATATAGTAAAACTGGGGTTTACAGGGGTATACATTATTTACCTTATTTCTGCTCAAAAACATTGATAGTGGTTACTCGTTAGAACCGCCTCGCCTCGGCGAGGCGGTTCTAATGAGTAACCACAATCTATGTTTTGAGCAGAAACATGAAAAATATTAGATTTTTTTATCCGAAAAAAATCATTTTTTTTGGTGGTAAAATTTTCAGTACATTTTAATAGTCTTGTTTTCGTAATAACTCACTTTTGTGCCCGCAAGATTTACAGTCCCCTTCAGCGCAACCGCATATCCCTCAATATATTTCTCATTACAACACGGTGTTGCGGTTAAGGAGAAAAGAGGCCATTTGGAAATACGTTTTAGCTTAGTGTTTTATTCTAATATTTTGTTCTGACTGACGACATCATCAGGAACCGTTGGTCTTTTCTGTTTCTGCACTTTATAATCAAATATTGACTGTAAATTTAATTTACGGCCAGAAATGGTCTGACGTGCGATTTCTGTTACAGTAAACTGGATTTTTGGGAAATGGTTTTCAAAAAATAATAAAAATAACAATAGTAAGTTTTTGCTTTTCTTCGCTAATTATCCCCACGCTTTTTAGAAAAAGCGTCGGGGATATTGTTATCGCCTCCGTCCGTCTGTCCGTCCGTCTGTCCGTTATGTTATCTCCTCCCAAACCGCTGGACAGAATCCAACCAAATTTGGTGAGTGGCTTGCTTACACAAGTGGGGCGTGCAAGAGCACATTTATTTTTGGCCCCGCCCCCCAGGGGCCCTGGGGAGGGGTCAAAAGGTCAAATATTAACAATTTCCAATTTCAAAGTCAATTTTAAAGATTTTTATGCGAAAATGTGCACATATACTCAGTAGTGATAGATGTAAAACATATTGAACGGGATTTACTTTGTGACCCCAGGAACACCCTTTGGGGTGGGACTTGGGGGTGGGGCGGGGTAAAAAAATTAAGTTTCTCACAACATGGTCATGTGGCATATCAAATTGAAGGGAATGATGAGTAGAATAACATACAAGTAGAATTTTGCCTGGTTGCTTAAAACTATGCTGTGTGGTACAAGGGCAATTTCTGCCAGAAGCGTGGGGATTTGCGATGGCGTGCCATCGACTGCCCGATCTAGTTTTAAATTGTTGATGCTCCTAAACAATATTGTGAAAAATTTCAGAAATTATGAACTAGATGAAATTGTTGAAAACCTGCCCTGTCGATTTTTAGCTAATTTGCAGCCATTTTACTATGGGGAAAAGTGAAAATATTATAGTGTTTTAAAACCATAGACTAGAATAGAACTTTTTATGCATAGGTAGTTACGACAAACGGTTTTACATAAAATCATGCTAAAAGTGCAAATTTATTTCTTCTATGTAAAGCGCCAGATAAAAGACAACTTTTTGAAAGACAGTACCTTACCTAATGGAAAGCTTACCTTATATCAGAGTCGGGGAGCAGAAGTGAACGGACAGTTGCGATTGTTCAACACTTACGATGTTGTACAGTGGATGCTCACTCACTTGCGGTATTGGTTATTTGTTAACGCGGTAAGATGTTAGTTTAAAACATATGTATTTCACAATTTATCTATGACATACAAAATATATATACATACAATAATACTTTATGGGATTGGAACGGAAGCTTAGATATTGATTGGAGCAATAAGCGGTCTTGCTGGTAAGTTAGATGTTTTTACCAAGTTCCAGTCGCAGTAAAATGCATTTTTTTTATGAGCAGTATTAGAAAACTTGGAGGTTTGATCACTTGTTCGTCGATACGCAGTGACTGATTTACAAATATGGAAACATGCATAAAAAATGTATAAAGTAGCAATTCTGTTGTTCAGAATTTTATAATTTTATTCTCAGGACATTAACTGTGTTTGAAAAGGTATAAAAAACATCTTTTGATATTTAACTACGAGGGCGAAAACCATGAAAGTATTATGCCTGTTCGGCAATAGAATTTTACAGTCACTTGCTTTGGTAAGTTTGTGGATTGTACATGGCAACTGCGACTCTGTTAAACGGTCACTTGTACATCAGAAAAGTTTGAAATTATTGGCACTTTTCCCCTCAGTACCCTATTAAACCCGTTATTTGTTGAAACACATTTATATAATTTATCCCCCTTTCAGACCAGAGACCATTTGCAATCAAGCAATATATATATTCGAGTCCGACATCACTATATGTGGATAAGCACGTAAAAAGCATGTTCTCGCATACATGAGAGAAGACAGAAAGGACTGTATAATGCCAGAGGGAAATGTCCGGTGTCCAGACGTCCGTAAACAATTTCGCATTATCGCATATCCTTCGAGATCGCTGGTCAGAATTTCTCCTGTTTAAACCTATCTGCGGTTCTCCCCAAGAGGTCTAGTTATCCATACCCGAATATGGTTTCGTTCTTTCGACAGATATGATTACCTTTTATTTTATTTTCTGATACTGCGACATCCCCTCGCGGGGATTATGTACAGGTGCCATTGTGCTTCAGACATGGTGTCAGTTCAAGGAACAGTTAAAATAATAAAATAAGAAAGTTAAAACAGGTGATGGTAAGATAAAGCTGAAAGGTTAAACAGTTAAACGTCCAATGAAGATAAAGCGCTAAGGTAAAAGGTTAAAAGCCATGCTTACGGTCTATGGCTTGGAGAAGGTCAGACTGCTAACTGCCAGTCTGAAAGATTCAAAGTCTTGTAGCATTGCTATTCTTGGTGGGAGTCTATTCCACAGGATAAGGGCGAGGGGAATAAAGAGTATTTTGTAGTAGTCTGCAATTGTTTGGATTTGTCTAAAAGCCAGTGGATATGCCTATGAGTGTTGGGTTGATGCACGTGGATAGGCCTTCTCGGAGCATTCCCACCATCGCATCTCCTTCGTAACCGATGGAGGACTTTTGTCTAAATTGAGGCCTGATATGCAGTTATTGGCTGAACTCGACATAGTTCAACAGTTTTCTTTAGCTCTGTAGAAATAATTATTCTTGTATTTTGTGCAAATAATGTAGAAACTGAGGCCTGGTATAAAGTTATTGGCTGAACTCGCCGAAGTTCAACAAATAATTTTCTTTAGCTCTGCAGAAATTCTTATATTTTATGCAAACAATGCACATGTAGACCCTGATCAGACGCCGCGTTCTGCGGCGTCTGATCTGGATCTACACTGTTTTACAGGACGCCAGGCTTAAATGGGATAACCGCCAAGGATCAGTAGAACTAAGCGTCAAATCTTCAAAAAACAAATGCCTTAGTACATGGGAACAGAGATGGCCTAGACCATATGCACATTCGCACAGTCTAATCAAGATCTTTGCTTTCTGACAGCGGTATTTAAGTGGTGAGTGCACTGGCCTCTAGAGCTATCGGGCTCGATCCCAAGCGTAGGCAAGGGAATTCCATGTCCGAACACTTTTCCCTTCGTGTCATTTGCAGGGATGACATGAAAACAGTGCGCCGTCCTTCGGATCTGGACATTAACTGGAGAACGAAAGCACAAGTACTTATATAGTTCCTCTCCCACAAACAATCTACATGTATACATAATGGCGAATTTCGAGCAAGATACGTTAGAGCAAGTAACATTATGTAGTGATAATTAACAAGTGTTGTTTTTACATGTTTGGGTGATAAAAATGATGAAAATCTGATGTAAAGTTTTACACCAAATAGTAATCATTTCCTATAAAGCATTTTGAGGTTAGCAAAGGTTAAGAAAATGTAAGTGGACAAAACAAGGGGCGGTGAGGTGGAGGGGTAGAAGGTGGGGTGGGGGGGGTGTGGGGGGGGGGAGATGGGAAGGGGGTAGGTGGGAAATTGGGATTGAGGGGTCGGGGCACCCGGTATCCAACATGGAATATAAAATACCGTTTGCAACGGATAACTGTAGTAAAGCAATCGCATGACCATATAGGTAGCGTTGAAGGTGGGTGTCAGTTAAAATAAGGCTGAAATTTGGCACGATCGCCGATATCCAAAATCGTGCGATGTAATTCAACCTTTTATTTAGTCTCCCATATAACCAGACCGGAATTGTAGTCCTTAAAACGAATACGGAACAAAACTCATGTTTCTCTCGACGCAAAGGTGGTCAATGCTTGCTGTTTCGGTGACAGACAGGCATGTAAAACTCCAGTTCTTGGAGTAATTACAAATCTCTGATTAAATACATCACTATTTCA
Organism: Anodontia alba; assembly: GCA_964016985.1. Taxonomy (NCBI): domain Eukaryota; kingdom Metazoa; phylum Mollusca; class Bivalvia; order Lucinida; family Lucinidae; genus Anodontia; species Anodontia alba. The sequence continues at coordinate 48,039,138 of OZ024821.1, forward strand.
GCGAAGGTTTAACATGTAACTGTGTAGTTCAAAAGTAAGTGCAGTAGACTCTCGTTATCTCGAATTCCAAGGGACTCTCTGAAACATTTCGAGATATCCGTACCTCGAAATATCAGAGTTGCAGAAATAAGGAAAAGAATAAATCGAACAACCACATTAAAAAAATGAATATGTAATTTGACTCCTGAAGTTAGAGACATATTGAAAATGTTGTGGAAAAGAGGAAATTTGTCCACTTTTAAACAAAATTTTGTTACCTGTTCTTAGATTTCCATGTTAAAACAAGGACCAGAATTTCACTTCGAAATAAGCGGTTATTCGAGATAAGCTAGGTCGAGATAATGAAAGTCGACTGTATATCGCATTTATTTGCCATTGCGCAGAAACTTGGCATTTTATTGCCGGCTCTTGTGAAAGGAGAGCGGTGGCGAGTTAAGACCCAGCTAGAATTCTACGTAAATCTACATCGGGCCGTCATCGGCCCGTCAGCTACCCTGACGGGCCGATGACGGCCCGATATAGATTTACGTAGAATGCTGACTGGGCAGATAGGTGGTGATTAAAAATACCATGATGGTTTTTCAACAAGAAAGAGAGAAAAGGGTAATAATGGCACTAGGATTGAACGGGAAGAAGACAGTTCCCCAACAAGACAGTTCCCCGACACGGCTTTTGGAGACAGTTCCCCGACAGATTTGAAGACAGTTCCCCGACACTTTTGAAGACAGTTCTCCGACAACTTTTGTTCAAAGTCAAATGAACTGTAACTAAGAATTATAATTGGTAATTATGGGTAATTAAGGATAATTATAGATAAGTGATGGATTGTGATTGGATTATTTGTGCCAGTGACTGACAGGGACCTTTTCTCTCCCAGGATTCGACTTAGCAGATGTGATGTCAGGACTATAAAACAGCTGAAAGCTTTATTTCGCAATAAAAAGGGGATTGAAAATGAAGTCACGTACGTTATCCATAAATATAGTTCAGCCTTAAATAATTATACTATCCAAGCAGCGATCAAAAAAGACACTGGTCAGATTGTGCGGATGCGCAGACTGATTTGCGCCTTTGTTGTTCGCACATGCAATTAACAGATTTTCTCACGACGTGGATCATTATTATTATATATCATCACCGAGATAAAACGATACAATTTATGAACATCTGAAACCATTTCCTAACTACAACTATACACTCCGGTGCAAAAATTATAAACTTTTCTGATGTTCTCATAGACTCGCATGTATTTCTTATGCTTTTGCATCAGGTGTATAAATGCAATGTAAAACATCTGTCGGTGACCTGTCTTCAAAAACATCGGTGAACCCATAATTACTAGTTATAAAATTATAATTATCAGTCACAGGTCATTTGACTGAACAAAAGTGTCGGGGAACTGTCTTCAAAAAGTGTCGGGGAACTGTCTTCAAATCTGTCGGGGAACAGTCTCCAAAAACCGTGTCGGGAAACTGTCTTGTCGGGAAACTGTCTCGATTCCGATTGAACAATAGTCTTCAGGAACACATTTGCCGCGACTGGATCAGAAATCATACGTAAAACGCGACCGGTAGTATGAAATTCGATGTTGAAAAACCATGGTCTTCTCAATCACCAGCTATCCTTTTACTCGCCAGCGCTCTCTGAACGCACTACCTGTCAATAAAACGGCTCAGCTTTAACCTGAAGCATAGATGGCTTGTGCCTGATCTTATCCGTCTGTGGTCGGGTTCATTGGGTTTATACCAGTGATTGTTTTTCTGCTATGCCTCAGTTTGTATTCGGCCCTCTCCTGTGTTTCATTATAATATTGGAAATCTAATTTATGTTTTCTGTAATTATCCACTGATGTCCTAGGGAAACCCTACAAAGACCTAAGAATTACTTGGGCCGCTTGAAGCGAAAGAGTTCCATCGACCATTCGCAAAATATGCGGATTCTCAATCACCCTGCACATGCGCAGAGTCTTATCCAGACATTTGCTCTCTATTGAAATACAGTCGACTCTCGTTATCTCGAATTCCAAGGGACTCTCTGAAATACTTCGAGATATCCATACCTCGACATATCAGATTTGCAGAATTGAGGAAAGACTAATTCGATTAACCACATTTAACAAATATATGTGTAATTGAACTCTTGAAGTTAGAGATATATTGAAAATATTGTGGAAAAGAGGAGAAATTGCTCCTGAGGAGCAATTTCTCCTCTTTTCCACAATATTTTTACATATTAGATTTTCATGTTTAGGCTGGGAACAGATTTTCACTTCGAGATAAGCGGTGATTCGAGATAAGCGAGATCGAGGTAGCGAGAGTTAACTGTATTTTGTAGTTTCAATGATTCTGTTTCTGTACAGCAGATAATGGCGGCCTGGGTGCAGATCATCTCATGCATATGCGCAATGTCTCATCCAGGCATTTGTTCTCCATTGAAACATTCTATAGTATCCAATGATTCTGTGTGCGGATAGCGGAGGCCCTGATCAGACTGCGCAGATGTGAAGGCTCATCCGGACATTTGCTCTCTACAGTCGACTCTCGTTATCTCGAATTCCAAGGGGCTCCCTGAAATACTTCGAGATATCCGTACTTCGGCATATCAGATTTGCAGAATTTAGGAAAGACTAACTCGATTAACCACATTTAACAAATATATGACTATTGTGTAATTGGACTCTTGAAGTTAGAGACATATTGAAAATATTGTGGAAAAGAGGAGAAATTGCTCCTGAGGAGCAATTTCTCCTCTTTTCCACAATATTTTTTACATATTAGATTTTCATGTTTAGGCAGGGAACATATTTTCACTTCGAGATAAGCGGTGATTCGAGATAAGCGAGATCGAAATAGCGAGAGTCAACTGTATTCTGTAGTTTCAATGATTCTGTTTCTGTACAGCAGATAATGGCGGCCTGGGCGCAGATCATCTCTTGCATATGCGCAATGTCTCATCCAGGCATTTGTTCTCCATTGAAACATTCTATAGTATCCAATGATTCTGTGTGCGGATAGCGGAGGCCCTGATCAGACTGCGCAGATGTGAAGGCTGATCTAGACCTTCGCTATCCGCATATGCACGCAGACTCATTTCTGCATTGCACAACGGCACAACTATAGCTGGAACTAGAATTAAACTGAGCGCTCATAAAACCAGGTTTACGCCCCTTATCCTAGCCGACCTCAGTGGCTCAGTTGGATGCGCGTCCGACTAATGATCAGGAGGTTTCGGATTCGACCCCCGTCGGTTCGGCAATATTCTTTCATTGAGATTGATAAGGAAATATTTTCTACGGTCTCTCTCCCTTTCGCTGATGCAAGAAGGGCAGTTGTCAGTTTCTGGCGAAAGAATGTGCACAATACTGGTTAAACGCTTAGAGGACTAAGCCTGTCCAGTAAAAGTGTGGTTAGGTAAACTGACCGTGCTCAACATGACCCCATTGGGTTGACTGGGTCTTAACCCAACACAGACATTACAAACAAACACCCCTCATCCGTTTTACTGACGACTGTTCAAAGGCTGTTGCTGCTCCTCTTCGTTTACGTCGCTCAGGTGGTCTTTGGTGTCGTTGCTTGTCATTCTAGCCTTATTCGGTTCCGCAGAAGGACTTTGTTCCGAGATTGTCGCCTTGTCTGGATATTCCCATATCTATAGTATTTGCACTGACTCGGTAAATCGACTTGTAAATTGTTCGGCATATTGCCCCAGAAATGGTCCGTAAACATGGCTAATGTTGCCCATAGATGGTATGTGAAAACACTCCGTATCTTTAGTATTTGCAATGAGCCAATTTATTTTTGAGGTTATTTAACGTTAGATGTCATTTTGTTATTGACGCCATATAACATAACGAAAACACGCCTATTCAAATATACTGAAAATTTCACCACCAAAAACTGGAAGTTTTTCAGATAAAAATTCTAATATTTTTTTCATATTTCTGCTCAAAACATAGATTGTGGGTACTCGTTAGAACCGCCTCGGCGAGCACAGTTTTTGAGCAGAAATAAGAAAAATAATGTATACCCCTGTAAACCCCAGTTTTACTATATAAAAGTGGGGTTTAAGGGGGTCAAAATTATATAGGTATGTTTTCGTGATGACTTAACATTAAGCCTCGCCATAAGAGCCATTACAGCATATGCGAACAGTAAAAGGTTCAGCCGATCATGCGCATTGGCTGTTAGCTCAAGTAAGCGGTAAGCCAAGAAGAACTTCAGCCAAAGAACTAAACATGTGACCTCTGAAAGGGACTTGGCATGCGCATTGAAAGATTGATTCGACGGCAAGTTCGAAGGACCTTTATCTCGCAGCGAGGCTCCATTTAAAATGTTACTATTTATATGAAGAAATCATAGTTGTATCAATATAAAATAGCACATAAACTATTTTATTTATTACTTTAAAAAATATAGGTTTTAATTGTGGCGTTTGATTTGTCACTGCGTGTTCTTCATCTCTCCTATTTTTGGTGCCTTAGGATTTTTATACCGGCTGTGTTGCGGTTTAACGACACGTCAATCATTGTGGGTCATTTTGTGTCGTCTCCCAGAAAGAGGGAGAAAAGAGATAGAAAAGATAGTAGAGGTGATGAAAGGGAAGGACAGGGAAGAAAGAGGATCAGGAATGAAAGTGAAGAATGCAAGCAGAAAAAAAAAAAAAAAAAAAACAGAAACATTTCCCCAATACCCTTACTTGCTAAAAGGATAGCAGGTCTTGCCCAGCTGTAATCCAAAATCAGATGGACGACCTGACGACGTAAGATACACGACACCTTTGACACACCACCCCTCAGGAAGGCTATGCTTCATGACTATGGCATTTCCCGGGTATCTTCACTTATAATATTGAAAGAATATTAACATAGAGACAGGCGCTTCACTTGACATAACGGGGTACTTACAACTTATGTCAGTACTATATTTGTATAGGAAACATTTTTGAGTAAATGTGTCTAATTTAAATCTAAAGCGATGTTTGGTGACTCAATGCAGGGATGCTTAAAGGGACAAGAACTTGAATTTCTTGTGCTTCAGCATTAGGTCAGAAAATTCTCAAATCACCAGTTCAGGTCCAGTTCTGCCTCTTGTTTAGTATACTAGTATCATGATTTATAGCTACAAAGAAGGTACTTTTTTATCAGAAAATTATTGATGCGTTTCCTATTTATCAACAAAAACGTATGTTGTGGTACTCATTGGAAGCGACTCGACTAGACGCTTCAAATTAGTATTCACAACATATATTTTTCATGGAGGAAAGGATATTGTAATCAAAAAGAATAAAATGTTATTATCCCTCTTATCTACAATCATGATGATTCATTACGCAAACACGCCTATTCAAATATATAGAAAATTTCACCTCCAAAAACTGAAAATTTTTGGATAAAAAAGCTCTGATATTTTTTTCATATTTCTGCTCAGAACATAGATATTGTTGATACTCTTTAGAACCGCCTCGTCGAGGCAGTTCTATCGAGTATCCACAATCTATGGGTTTTGAGCAGAAATAAGAAAAATAATGTATACCCCTGTAAACCCCATTTTTACTGTATAAAAGAGGGGTTTAAGTGGTCAAACTTATATAGGCATGTTTTCGTGATGTTACAGGACATTTTGTTTTTATCATTTTGTATTAATTAGACCGAAAAGGACGGATAAAAGGAAAGAAAACAAAAACAGCATTTTGTTTTTTTTTCTGAGATTGCAATCTTTTAATTCCATTTAATGTAACTCTCAGAGAGAAAAAAGTATACCATATTTATTCTAAGTATTGACGCGGACAGGCTTAAACAAAGAGACTTGACCCAGATCATACACAACAATAAGCGATGTATGCTGAGAGTCTACACTATCCAGCAGTTTAAACACATAAGCAATTAGTAAAAATTAACTTAATCAAGTTTTATGACACGTTGGTATGGCGGTAAGGTGTTCGAACTTTTAGGACAAATACGCTGCACAAGTATAAAGTATGCACTGTCATAAAGGAATTCTGGTGTACTGTAGTTGTATATACTACAGTGACTGTGCATTCGACATCTTTCAGAAAGCCGTTTTTGCTCGGCGCTTTACACAGAAGAAGTAATTTTGTAAACGTTTGTCATGATTTAATGCAAAACCATGAGTCGTAACTACCTATGCATGAAAAGTTTTTCAAGTCACTAGTTTTTTTGTTGTTTTTTTTAAATCAAACATTTTTACGTTTTCCCATAGTGAAACTGAATGCAAATTATGCAAAACTCTGCAGGGTAGGTAAATCTGAGGCCGATTTTCAACGAATTCCGCTTTTTCAATTTTTCTGAAATTGTCTGACAATATTGTAAAGTAAAAAAAAATTCTTTGACAAAAAATCCAAAAATTCACTTAACCGTAGAAATTGCATAGGTCAGACCAATTTTTGACCGTAAATTTAATTTTAGGTTTAATATTTGAGAACAAAACACAGAAACAGAAAAAAAAGACAAACAGTTTCTGATATATTATGGTAAATCAGAACAAAAAAACTTTCATTAAAAATAAAACGCCTAGCAAAAAAAAAACAAAAAAAAACAAAAAAAAAACAAACAAACAAAAAAACGTATTGCCGAGTGATATAGAAAGAACAGTAAATTAAATACTTCGAAACATTACGAAACATTATATTCCACTAAATATTTGGACCCGGTAGTTTCGTACCAAACTTTGTCAAATTGGAATATTGCCATTTGATCCTCAATGTGAGTATAAAAGTACCTTCTGACATGTGTACCAAAAGAAGACCAAAATCAGCCTGCGCATCAACGCAGTCTGATGAGTTTTCGTTGTCCGCATGAATAAAATTTTTTTACATCGTTGGCTATGCAAAATGCACCCAGTAAAGATTCAGTTCAGACTGCGCGAATGAGCAGTCTGATCTGAATCTTTGCTGGGCGCACATGTCCGAGGGTGCGTTTTCTGACAAACTAATTACTAGAACAATAAGGGAAACTGTGCGTAAAGTAGCGTTGTGCAATATTAAACAAACGACAGTATAAAGTCAATCACACGCAGCGAGGATCCCGATCAGTCCACACATCAGTGGTCTGTTCCGGGCATTCGTCGTTAGCAGCGCTCAAGTGACACAGGTCGCATCGCGCGATACGTGAGGATAAGACATAACGTTTAGAGAGAGAGAGAGAGAGAGAGAGAGAGAGAGAGAGAGAGAGAGAGAGCATTGATCGTTCACTGTTTTTGATCTGGAGAACATCCTGCAGAGTTGTTCATTGCATTGTGCGCGGACAAAACACAAATAATTGATGCGTACAAAGCAAAGCGGGTCCGAAGGGCCCGCGTGCGAAGCACGCCTACAGATAACACGCAGTATTCAAAACTGTTTATTCAAATGTAAAGCTAAACCTTACAAACTAAAGAACTTTGGACAACATGGCGCCTTGCGTAAACAATGGGTTGACCCAGCATCAATTCCGAGTTCTGATTGACGCTCAGTAAAGCAGAACACAGAGTTTGCCCATAAATCTCTCCCAGAGATGATTAAAATCTGTTTACATTGCATTTAAATTAATCCAAACATTTTTTTTTCAAAGTCCAAATTCCAAAATCAGAAGCCAAATGAAATGGAAGCTAACCGAATTTACATCGTGTTGTAAAAAAGATAGATGCAAATGAATATGCACGCTCTCTTTTGTTTCTGGCCAACCGGACCTGTCTCAGCCAATCAACGCGCTCTGTTCATGTAATCGGCCGAGAATTCTACAGGATTCCTGGGCTACGTATACATAGAATAGAATAGAATATAATTGCATTGTTTGCTCAGCTATACCCTATTTGACATGTTTAGCGGGTTACTTTGCTCGCATCTTGGTGGTGCCTAACTTCATATTAGCGTTATTATAGCATTAATCTGTGTGATTGAACTATGAAACCCTGCGCTTCCTGTGTCGTGTAGGTGTGAAGACCTTGAGGCAAAAACCTATTTTGAATTTGTGTGTATTTCTGACATTGAGATGTGTACTTTGGGAAACCCTCGCAAGTGCGGAGGGGCTACTGACTATATATATTTTTTTCCGTGAAGGAGTGCATTAAATGTGCTGCAGTTCATTCTTAGCCTGTCATACATTGTTTGTCCTATTCTCGACCCAGTGTTAAAATATGTCGATAGAGGGTTTAAGTCCCTCTTCAAACGATGTTTGAAAGAAGCTAGTTTTATATCATCAGAGAGAAAGGTCCATGCTCGAACTGTCGAAGGGAAAAAGAAGCTATAGTACAGAGTTGTGTTTGCGTATAGTATTTGCATATGGTTTTGGTTTCTCAAATTATAAGTAGTGGTTTCCTGTACATATGTGGGAAGAAGATAATGGAATAGTTTGGCGAGCGACCATTTATTGTCTTTTAAGAAAGTAACTTGTTTATGTTAAACTTATCGATGCTACAAAGTTTGGCACCGGTGATGGTCCTTGCACCTCAATGTGAATGACGTCGATTTGTATTTAGACTCGGAAGAGGCATCGTCCCAAATCGAGTCACAGTATTCAAGGAGAGGGCGTATAAATAATACATAATTATGTTCAAGAAATTTTCTACTCTGAATTTTAGACCTCTTAAAAGATTTAACCTTACCAATGCCTTATTGCAAATATCATTGATATGATCAGCCCATGTACATGATTTAGAAAATGTAAGACCTAGGTGTTTGTAAGTTTGTGTTTCTGATACAACGAGTTATTAATTAAAAGATGTGGGTGCTATTCAGGATTGTTTTCCGTGAAATAATCATTGAAAATGTTTTTGCCGTGTTAAAGTTGACCTTATTTTCAGATACGTACATTGTAAAATCTAAATGAAGTCAGTGATCCAAACAGGACCAGAAAATACAAAATAACACTAATGAAATCAAATTCCGAAAAGAACAAGGTAGGAATGTAACAGAAAAGTATTTTAGTAGAGGCTAAGACTTGTCCGTTATGTCCCTCGAATAGTAATAAGAAACTGTCCAGGAAGTTCCACAATCCCAGATCATAGCCTACCAATGGCACCAAGAGGAAAATTAGAAAAGACTATGACATATATGTTACAACATATATTTTTCAGATGCCCCTTTTATCTAGAACTATGTTAGCTATGGCCTTTTCACCATATAATATCTGAAATGAGGAAGATTTTAGTTAGTAAGGACATTAAAGACTTTGTTATGCCGTACAATAGCTAGTAGTACCAAACACATTGAAAAGCTGGTTATCAACTACAAAATTTATAAACACACACACACACACACACACACACACACACACACACACACACACACACACACATATATATATATATATATATATATATATATATATATATCAAATTAATGGAGGTCCTTGCATAGCCTTGTTTTCACTATATATTATTGGAGAAAATCGGGGTATAATTTACACAGACTGGTTACTGTAAAAGTGTAACATTATTTCTGAGATTTGTAAACCTTACTTTTTTCATTCAGTAGTATGACATATATAAGCCGAAAGTATACAGTGAACCCTCGTTACAACGATAGCATTTACGAGGCGATTCTAACAGATATCCAAACATATGTTTCTTTAAAGTACATGTATTAAATACAATATACTTGCATAGTTTGTAACCAAATGTTAACTCTTAAGAGAAGGTTTACTGACAGTCAAATGGTCACTATAACGAATTTTGTCGTTGTATCGAGTGTCGGTATAAAGAGGGTTGTCTGTACCTTCGGGCATGTGCGCCCAACAAAGACTAAGCTCAGACTGCGTATGCACTACACCTGTGCCAATGTTTTTCCTGATATAAAAAAGGTCTCAATTTCAAATTGCGTATCCACGCAGTTTGATCAGGGTCTTCGTTACCCGCATGAAGAAATTTTGCATTATTGGCTATTCAAAATGCACCCAGTGAAGATTCAGATCAGACTACGCATTTGCGCAGGCTGTTCTGAATCGTCGCTAGGTGTACGTGTCCGATGGTACGCTTTCTGACATTCCGGCTCATATCTTAGGGTTGTTTTTAATGGACAAGTTTTCGGGCATGAGGTGCCCCATAATTTGCGACCTATGCCCTTTTCATATATATATCTATATATGTTTATTCTTAATGCTGCACTCAAACAGTACCATTTATTGCACTTCTTGTAACTTTATCTGTTCTGTATACTTTTCTGTTGGCAGGCATAATGGGAATCTCAAAGTGTCCTTACGAAGGATGAAATTTTCTATTTATTTTTTATAAAATCAGGTTCTTTTTTTACCTCTATCTTTTGTCATTTCATTGTTTTTACACACGCACAGGAAAATTTGAATCATTCTCGCTTCTAAAATAGGAGCTCCTGTTTAAGACTAGAATTTGCTCCCAAAGGGAGCCAATTTATTTTTTTTAAGTTGCCCCTATTTTGGAAGCGATCAGTTATGTCCTTTACGAGATGCTCCTATGGCAAAGACACAAAATAATTTGTTAGTTGATATCTATATAGAAAATATTGTTCTTTCGCATGTTAAGCATGTTGCACTCATGCGAAATGTGTGTAATGAATTCTACGCCTGTTCCACCTGTTGTAACAAAATCCATGTAAACCTTTCATGAATAATGGAACATCGGACATGATGCAACCCTACAAGCATACTTGTTAAGACATTTGACTGACCCGATACTGTCTTTTATATAACCAAACAAAAATATTCAATTTATCCTCTGCGTAATAGTCTTGATAATATTGTTTCATATAAGGTAATGTGGTACACCGATAAGCCCATGGGTAATAAACAAACACTGTACATGTGAAACTTTTTTCTTGAAGACATAGGCTGCGACACTTACTGTTATTTCTAACATTGGAATAATCAGACCGCATTGGCATCCATTGCGTAGCACTTCGATGAATGACAGTTCCCCTCAAGTAATCAAACTTGTTAAGAAAATCTGAAATAAAAAAAAAGTGTCATACTTGTATGAAAAACAACATATCAGCCGCAACGTGAGAAAACGTACCTTCTGACGAATGAAGACTCAAATCAGCCTGCGCATCCGCCCAGTCTGATCAGAGTCTTCGTTGTCCGCATGAAAAAAAATACATCCTTGATTATCCAAAATATGTCCTGTGAAGATTCTCATTGAAGCATGAGCACATGTCCGAAGGTACGTTATCTGATGTTGTGGCGTATATATGTATACAAAATAATGCTGTATTCGCTGTCGGTCAAGTCACGTCGGAGCCAGCACAATTGATCTAAAATATCTTGACTTTGCATAGCTAAAATACACAGTCACTGTGCATACCTGCGGCTTACACTTTACTTGGTATGTGTAGTTCGCATTCGTTCATAAGTAGATTTGCCTATACCAAGACAGTACAGTCGACTCTCGTTATCTCGAACTCCAAGGGACTCTCTGAACTACTTCGAGATATCCGTAGTTCGACATATCAGGTTTGCAGAATTGAGGAAAAAATAATTTGATTAACCACATTTAACAAACTGATAGGTAACTGGACTTTTGAAGTTAGAGATATTTTGAAAATATTGTGGAAAAGAGGAGAAATTGCTCCTCAGGAGCAATTTCTCCTCTTTTCTACAATATTTTCCATCTGTTGTTAGGTTTTCATGTATAGGCAGGGACCAGATTTTCACTTCGAGATAAGCGGTTATTCGAGATAAGCGAGGTCGAGATAACGAGAGTCAACTGTATTTCTGATGCAGTGTGTTCTCGTTTTTGTTTTCAATGCAATGCCGTTATAATGATGTCGTTTTATGTCGTTCTAACCCTTTCCATTTTCATGGGAGGACTGTGTTCTTTAAATAAAACAAAATGACTTAATTATATAGAACTAGAAGATCCCTAAAGGGGATGAATGCCACCGCTACTGCCAGTTTGGCTTTGTAGATTTATTATCCTGAACAAAAAGCAAAAGAAGAGAGATTCCATTAACATTTCTAAGTAAATCAAGGGTATGTAACTCCAGCAATGGAAATTTGATCAAGGTTTATGACCTTCATGCACATGCCCAGCCTATATACTGCCTTTGCTGCAGGTTTCAAACCATTATCTTAAAAAAATGTAGAAGTTGCCCTACTATAAATGGGTATGAGGCAAACTTTCTAAGCAAATCCAGGCTATGTAACTCTAGCAATAAAATTTGATCAGAGTTCTGTGACCTTTATGCACATGTTCAGCCTATATTCTTACTTTGCTGCAAGTTTCTAATCATTATCTTGAACTCTGTAGGAGGAACCCTACTATGCCATGTGTACAAGGCCATATTTCAAAGCAAAGCAAGGCCATATTTATAAGTAAATGAAGGTTTTGTAACTCTTGCAATAAAAATTTGACCAGAGTTCTGAGACCTTTATGCACATGCCAAACCTATATCCTTACTTTGCTGCAAGTTTCTAATCATTATCTTGAGGACTAGAAGTTGCGGAGACACGAACCTTACTCTGCCATGTGTAAACGACACAGCTAAGTAAATAAAGGGTACGCAACTCTAACAATGATATTTCGATCAGAGTTCTGTGACTGATGCATATGCTCAGCCTATATACTTACTATGGAGCAAGTTTCAAACCATTCCCTTGAAAACTGTAGGAGTTGCGGAGACACGAACAGTACTATGAAGTGTAACAGATGGACGGACGGACGCACGTACCTATGACGGAGGGTCAAAACCTTTGTGTCGGGGACACAAAAATATATATCTACAAGTAAAACCCATGTCTGTCTGTCTGTCTGTCTGTCTCTCCTCTCTCTCTCTCTCTCTCTCTCTCTCTCTCTCTCTCTAGCATCGGTTTATATGTTAAAGTCATATTCAGTTGTTAGGGTAACAGCTGTCACCTTTTTGGGAAAGAGCTGCGACCGTTTTGGGAAAGGGCTGCTAATTCTGTTTGCTATTCTGTTATTTTTGTGGCTGTTTAATTGTATGTGTACTTCGCATCCTTGGCTATCCAAAATGCCCCCGGTAAAGATTCTACTCAGATTGCGCGAATGCGAAAAGCTGATCTGAATCGTCGGCGGGCGAACATCTCCGAAGGTAGTTTTCTGACACTGCTTCTGAAAATAAGTGAGCACCTACAGTATTGTATCTTTCTCATTTAGAAAAAAAAAACAACAGAAAAAAAAAAAAACAAAAAAAAAACAACAACAAAAAAAACAAAGGACAAACGAAACCTAAGACAGGTAAGTCAGGAAACTGAGAGAGCGGGAGTTGTGACTCTTAGTCGTGACACAATATCTTAACAAGCTTGAGTACATGTAAGTGTGTGAAATTTCATAAAAATATTCCAGAGGGTTAATGAGTTACAGCCCGGACACGGAGTGTAACGGAGGGCAAACGGAATCTAGGGCAGATAACTAAAAAATAGAAAATTGCAAAAGTTATGATTTTTAATCCAGACACATTGTCTCATCAATCTTAGTACGTGAGTGAAGTTTCGTGAAAATATTCCAGAAGATTAATGAGTTACTGCCAGGACACGAAGTGTAACGTAACTACGGACAAACGGCATCCTATTATAACCAATGTCTCCATCTTTGCTACCGGCGGGGGCAAAAAGAAAGCAGCCACAGAAATCACCATGGGAAATGCATCAGAAAACGTACCTTCGGACATGTGCGCCCAGCAAAAATTCAGATCAGCCTGCGCATTCTCGCAGTCTAATTAGAATCTTTATTTGGTGCAGTTTGGATAGCCCATTGCGAAAACACGCCTATTCAAATATATAGAAAAGTTCACCTTTTTAAAACTGAAAATTTTCCGATAAAAAACTCCGATATTTTTCATATTTCTGCTCAAAACATAGTTGTCAAAACGGCGAGGCGGTTCTAACGAGTGCCCAGCAGTTGAGCAGAAATAGGAAAATAATGTATACCCCTGTTAACCCCAGTTTTTTGCTATATAAAAGTGGGGTTTAAGGGGGTCAAACTTATATAGACATGTTTCCGTGATGCAATTATGTAAAGTTTCTTCATGCGGACAATGAACACTCTGATCAGACTGCGTGAATGTGGCAAGCTAAGCAGGAAAATCCTAGTCTGCGTGAAGTGTGGGTAACATGTGTCTACTCTTTTGACATCTTTAAGAAAGTCGATTTCTGCATGGTGCTTAACCCTTTTATGCCTTACGTCCAGCAATGAAGTCTTCCGTCTTTGAATTAGAACACGTTTATTGATGCAAATATGAATATCAGTCAAATGTCTAGAACCGAATAGCTAACTTCTGGATCTATTTTGTTTGCAAGAAAGGGTTAAACCAGGAGAAGTAAATGTGTTAATTTTTGTCATTATTCAACAAAAAAAGCATTTGCCGTAACTGCCTATGCACCAGTTTGTCATATTTCCCTCTAGTAAAAATGACCGCAAACTATGCGAAAATTTGATAGGATAAGTACATTGGAGACAAATTTTCAACAAGTTCTGACTTGTTCAAAATATATAAATTTTCACAATATTATTGTGAAACAACAGTGATTAAAAATCAATGGAGAAAAAACCACAATTATTTTGTTACAAAACATTAAACAAATCAGTTCACTATAGAAATTTTTGGCCATAATATTAATTTAGGGTAAATAATTAAGAACAAAGCAAAGAAACAGAAACGACAAATGGTTTCTGGTTAGAAATTAGCACCTGCATTTGGAATAAACACTGAACATATATATATATATATATATATATATATATATATATATATATATATATATATATATATATATATATATATATATATATATATATATATATATGCGTGTGTGTGTGTGTGTGTCTGTGTGTGTTTCAGCCAACTGTTTACATACCAAATTTTCTTTGAGTTGGGACAGCAATGATTTCCTCCGTTTTCTTTTTCAATAAGTAATCGTTAACTGTAGTAAAATATGTTGTTCCTGTCTCTCGCACCTCAAGCTCTATCCTCAATATAAACCATGTTGTTGCAACAGGTGATCTCTTAATGACTATTGATTGTACCTGAGTATATAAATACATGTAAATCTTGTTTTACATTCAAATATGTTACTTGAAACCCTTTCATCCCTGAGTTTCTACAATGGGCTCTTCCGCTTTCGAATTTGGACACGTTTATTGATGCAAATACGATATCAGGCAAAAATCTAGAACTGAATAGTAAATAGTGTAGATCCTGATTAGACGACACGAGCCTCTGTTTTGAACTACTGGGTTGAAAGGGTAAATGCGATAGTATTCATGAATATAAGTAAACTAGTTATGTAGCCAAACCTGCAACGATTGTCAAAATATAATCGAAGTAGCTGAAAAGTTTTCTGACATTTTTGAAGTAATAATCTATTCATTTCTCGTATAGCACAGAATGACTTTCATTACGACACGCTAACGACACCCTAATAGTGCTTTTTTTTATCTTGTGCTGTCGTAATAAGGAGATTTATCATACTTGTAAATTTAATTTCACATTCATTTTTTCAACTCGTTTTACTACATTACGTTTCAAAGCCAAATATAAATATATGAGCCACAACTTCAGAAAACGTACCTTCGGACATCTGCGTCCTGCGAAGATTCAGATCAGCTTGCGCATTCGCGCTGTCTGATCAGAATATACTGGGCGCATTTTAGATAGCCAAAAGTGCAAAGTTTCTTCATGCGGGCAACAAAGACTCTATCAGATTGCGCGGATACGCAGGCTGGTTTGAGTCGTCATAGGGAGCACTTTTCAGACGGAACGTTGTCTCACGGTGCGGCTCATATTCACTTATATCTTGTGCAAGTTACAAGTATTAGCTTTCACAAGCAGCTTGGTCTACGCTTAGCGTAGACCAAGCTTTTTGTGAAAGATAATACTTGATTATTTAACGTTGTTCACACACACACACACACACACACACACACACACACACACACACACACATTGGATCACGACCTTTCATAAAATGCTTTCGGAGCAATGACAAATTTTAAGATTCTCTACGCCAGACTATGAAGTATCATATATTATATCAATACTCTAAGCAATACTTACGTTTTCAATAGCTTCCGCTGTAAACTTGAATATGTCGCGATAATATTCTCTTTCTTTTTTCCATGTATGGACGTATGTTGTTTCAAATCCTGTTTTTGTTTCTTGGCTCCTTAATTTAAACATCAAGTTTTCATTGCGGCGAAGTAGCAGGCGATATCCGGAACTCGTGATGAAATGCAGATAATAAGTTCTTGTCTTTGAAACATCTGGAATAGTATCGGAAGAAAGTATACGCACAAATAATCTCTCTCTCTCTCTCTCTCTCTCTCTCTCTCTCTCTCTCTCTCTCTCTCTCTCTCTCTCTCTCTAACTTCGGCTTAAACGTTTTATAGAACATGACTCCCTCGATGCAAGGTGAGACAAGATGCCCTGTAACGAAGACTCAAATCAGCCCGTGCATTCTCTTAGTTTGATCAATCTTCGTTGTCTGCATGGAGAAACGTTGCATCCTTGGATATCCAAATTACGCCCGGTGAAGATTCTGATTAGACTGTGCGAATGCGCAGGCCGATCTGAATCTTTTTTGAGCAAACACTTTTGCCTATATGAGATAGGCTTTTTGCCCATGTGAGAAACTTCTATCTCACATGACCATGCTGGCCCTAGGAACAATTCACTTAACAGTCGGAGAAAAAGAATCCATCATGCACCAGTCTAATCAGGATAGGAAAATCGCACCCTCGGGGTAAGATTTTAATCAGGGACTCGGCAAGCTTCGTCCCTCGTTGAAATTCCTACCCCTCGGATGAGATTTCCCTATCCTGTATGGACATTCATTTCTCACGTTGCGGTCCATATGGCAGCAAGTCTGCACGTTTTCTGACGCTGCGGCTACTATGACATTTGATCGCAAGGAAGATACCATTAGATTACTGTTCAAGTAAGAACCGACAGTATTTTATATGTCCTATTTATAAAGTACAAATGACGGATATGGCAATAGGCGTCATATTTTATAAAAGCCTGTAAGCCGAAGTTAAACAGTCATTATCTAGATACCAATGCAAGGATAATCCTTTCTCAGACTGGTGATTTAAAAAGTTTTCATATCATGAACGTGTAGGTGGTAAAAAATGATTGAAATATTATTTTTGAAATCGCGAAAGTCTTCTCTTTTGAAAGTAGGTACACCAGAGGACCTGTTGCCACATTTCGTTTTTTTTTTTTTTTTTACTTTGCGTTGTGCTTATTTTTCATGGGTAGAGGGATATTAGTGTTCTACAGACCAACATCAGCAAATTAAAGGAGAGACACACTGGCAGTTACAGGGAGGTGCCTATTGAAGACAGGTTACAGAGGCAGCAAACAACACTCTGTGAATTTCGAAAATAAGCTGTAATAGGAGTAGAGGTTGTTGTTGAGAGATGACCATTCTTGAAGATTAAATTCTAGTTTTAAATTACCTGCTGTTGATGCTTTTTCGCGTTTTTCTCGGTTTTACATTAGATAAAGAAAAACCAGATCTCAATATTCTTGAATGGACGGTTATGTTAATAGATAAAATTTAACAATATTAAAATAACGCATTTGGTATTTATTCTAAATCGGTACTATCTGTTTTAACGACTCTTAATGTATCCTCTTAACGTAAAATAGGCTTAAATTATAAGCACTCTGGGTAAAATTTTCAGCAAACTGACTCTAATTGAGACAGTTTGCATGAAATGACAAATCATGTTTTCTGGGAAAAATAACAAAAATAAAAATATCACCAGTTTGTCGTCTGCTAAAATTAACCAAGAGAGTGGTAAAGTTTAAGGTTGATGCATAAATTCATTAGATGGTAAATTTAATACAAGAATTCAATCAGTATATTCGGCGGTCTTACGTTGACTCAGAAATTGTTCGTATGATACACTTCATTTAAAATTCCATATACTGATAGGGATGGATAGGTCAAACAATTATTTCTTCTATATTTTCTTACTTCTTGAATACGGAATAAACCATCATTTTCTGTAAGTAAAACCAATCTATATTTCTTCACCGCATTGACTTCAACAAATGTCGCATACAAATTGCGGAAGCTTTACATGTACTGTGCAAATCTGTTGCAACAAAACAAGAGCCTGGTTAATTGAACGTTTTAAATAAATGGCAAGTAAGTAATTTCAAAAGTAACATATTTCATTTTGCTCTATTCATCCAAAGCTTATATCGCGCAAAAATCATACGAAGCAAGTTCTATAAGACTACCATAGGATATATGTTTAGGTTCAGCTGACACAGCCACAGATAGTCTTTTATTATATACAAAGTAATGAAATATAGAGAATTATTAATGAAATAAAATGCATATTTCGAAAAAGTTACATTTTCACTTGTGAAAATATAAAACTTATATTTTCACTCCTCTGAGCAGTGAAAAATATAAGATACTACTTTTTTTCTTATTTACATTAATGGTCAAAGGGAAGCATGTTCAATACCTAAATTCATGTTCAATACCTAAAATGTTTCTTGTTTTATTAAATTGAACTAAATACAGTTGATTTTATTGCTCATATCCTTAAAAAGACGCTTTTAGGCAGAAATATTTCGGGGACTATTTTCTTTCGGAAGTAGGTTTCCCGCTGTTATGCGTTTCTTATATGTCACCGCCAAGGGAAAAAACTGCGTGTCAGACTTCCCCTTGCCGAAAGTGATGTATATAATAAAAAGAAAATTCAAATGTTTGCCGTGAATATGACTTTTATTTCATCGAGTGAAGTGAAAAAATGTATATTTCATTCGTGCCTTCGTGCCTTCGGCACTCATGAAATATACATCTTTTCACTTCACTCGATGAAATAAAAGTCATATTCACTCCAAACATTTGAATATCCTCTATATATTTGTATGAAATTTGCTCTTTGTCGATATGAGCTAGGCAGAGCTTAACGCAGACTTCAAAAAAATCAGAACTCCATTATTGACGATCATAATATCTACCCTGTCGAGTATGCAGTTGAATAAAAAAAAAAAACAGTGCCTGTGGAAACAAAGAACACACAAAATTACAAAAAATGGAAACTCGGTTTGATTGAGTCTCTTCATATGCAACACTGTAGTTTGCGAAGCTGCATACGCCCCCCTAGCCCGGCTTAAGCGGTTTTCGATTTTTAAAATAACTAAGATGGGCTCTATGATCCCAAAGGAAATAAAATATAACTTGATCATATGATGATGTACGAGGACACTTTTTACGGCCGCCATACAACACAATACCAGCAACAGTAGAGTAAAATAAAAGTCAAAAAGGATTACCTTTGATAACAAAAACACACAAACTCACGAAAACGGAGGTTGGGCTTGATTGAGTCTCTTCATATGCAACACTGAAGTTTGCGAGGCTGCATACGCCCCCACTCACCCCCACCTCCTCCCAGCGCCGGCTCCAGTGATATTCAATTTTCAAAATAACTAGGATGGACTCGATGATCCCGAAGGAAATAAAATTTAACCCGCACTATGATGATGTACGGAGAGACTTTCTACGGCAGCCACACGCCACAACACCAGCTGCAGTAGAGTAAAATAAGAGTAAAAAAAGGATTGCCTTTGGAAACAAAGAACACACAAACTTACAAAAATTGGAGACTCGGTTTGATTGAGTCTCTTCATGTGCAACACTGTAGTTTGCGAGGCTGCATACTACCCCTAGCGCGGCTTAAGCGGTTTTTGATTTTCAAAATAACAAGGATGGGCTCAATGATCCCAAAGGAAATAAAATATAACATGCACAATGATGATACACGGGGAGGCTGCATACGTCCCCAATCCTCCTCCCCCTCCCGCCCCCAGCCCCCCCCCCCACCCCCCCAAGCGCCGGTTTCAGTGATATTCGATTTTCAAAATAACCAGGATGGACTCAATGATCCCAAAGGAAATAAAAAAAAATATAATCCGCACTATGATGATGTACGGGGAGACTTTTTACGGCCGCCACACGCCACAATACCAGCTACAGAAGAGTAAAATAAAAGTAAAAAGTAAAAAACAAAACAAACAAACAAAGATTGCCTTTGGAAACAAAAACACACAAAATTACAAAAATTGGAGACTTGGTTTGATTGAGTCAGTTCATGTGCAACACTGTTGTTTGCGAGGCTGCATACTACCCCTAGCGCGGCTTAAGCGGTTTTGATTTTCAAAATAACAAGGATGGGCTCAATGATCCCAAAGGAAATAAAATATAACATGCACTATGATGATATACGGGGAGGCTGCATACGCCCCCACTACCCCCTCGGCCCCCCCGACCCCCAGCGCCGGCCTCAGTGATATATGATTTTCAAAATAACCAGGATGACTCAATGATCCCAAAGGAAACAAAATATAACCCGCACTATGATGATGTACGGGGAGACTTTTAACGGCCGCCACACGCCACAACCCAACTACAGCAGTGTAAAATAAAAGTGAAAAAAGGATTGCCTTTGGAAACAAAGAACACACAGAATTACAAAAATTGGAGACTCCGTTTGAATGAGTCTCTTCATGTGCAACACTGTAGTTTGCAAAGCTGCATACTACCCCTAGCGCGGCTTAAGCGGTATTTGATTTTAAAAATAACAAGTATGGGCTCAATGATCCCAAAGGAAATAAAATATAACATGCACTATGATGATATACGGGGATGCTATTCATGAGAAAGGCAACGTTGGCAATAATTGTATCTGCGATTAACACTTTTGACAAACCATGCAGTCAAATTCAATCAAAATCTGACCTGTAAACGCTTATGGCGTTTTAAGATTCCAACACCAGTGTAAAGGAAAACGCCATTTAGAATAATTAATGATGTTCTAAACGATTAAAATTATGAAATACAGAAAGCAGCGCTTTGTTTTCAATCAAATGCATACAACCGAAGCTATATACACACATATTACGATAAGTATGGTTGCACATATTATCATTGCTTGGTTTTGCATATTTCATAAAGGCTTTAAGCCTCCCCGCACCTTATGATAGTGCTGTTGTTTTAGTTTTATCCTTAACTTCCTTTTGGATTACTGAGCCCATTCTGATATCCTGGAAAATCGAGTTCCGCCTCAGCCTGCGAACAACATTGCTATATGTTTTATCCAGCAGAAGACTTGTTTTCATCTCTACATTCCCGAACGTTTTGGATTGCTTTCATTTATTTATTTATTATAGAATTGTTTGCAGTAATAATACATTTTAAATCCGTTACTTGTGAAAATATGGAAGATTCATAGCTTGTATAGTATTGTTCAGTTAAATCATACATCATTGATTGTGTTGAAAGTAATATAATATATATAGTATTGTTATGTTATATATAACTATTTTTCATTATTATTAGTAGTAGTAGAAATGTTCTTAGCTCTAGTTAGGCAAATAGAGCTGAGAAGATTACTTCTAACTTACATATGGTATTATCCCTTTGGATTTAATACCACGTGGTTTTATTGTTGGCGAGAGAGAATATCGTTATAGTTCAGCTATATATACTTTGCTGTCTTTGATCATCATTGACTGTATGTTAAAAACTGTATTTTATACTGTGTACTCATGGGTCGGTGACCTTGTGTATGAATAGTCTATTCTATTTTATTCTATTAAGAGTCTCAATGAAACCGAGACTCCTACTATCATGCGTTTGTGTGTTCGGCATTTCCAAGAGCAATTTTTATAGATTTAATTTACCTACAATACTGTTGGTGTTAGTGGTGTGTGGCGGCCTTAGAACATCTCCCCGCAGTTCAATATAGTGTAGTTTATAATTTCTCTTCCTTTGTAAACATTGAACGCATTCCGGAATGTTTGAAAACGTATTCGGCATAATTGGCCGAACCTATCTTGTCTGGCGCAGAAAACTAGACAAATCAGTTATTTTCAGTTTTATGTGTTCATTGCTCTCAAGGGCAAATCCTTTTAGATTATATTTATCGTCAATATAGCTGGTGTTAGTGGCATGAGGAGGCCGTAAAATGTCTCCCTATACTTCTCTATCGGGTATTTTATGTTTTCTGGTCCTTTATGATCACTGAGCCTAGTCAGAGATGTTTTTTTTTTTAATTTATATGAGGGTCACTGATGAGGCCTAACTGACCAAAAGTAGTTGGTTTGGCCAGGAATATTTGACACCTTAGCTGTTTTTTGTTTTGTGAATGTGCTCATTGCTCTCATGGGCAATTTCTTTTAAAATCTATTTATGTCCTGAGGCCTAAATTTACATTCAAAGTTGTGGTGTTATGGTAAGAATAAAGGCTATTTTGATATCTAAAAGCTTTTATAATCAATGCCAAACAAATTTTGATTAAAATTCAATATATTTCATTTCAGGTAAATCTGCATTAACATTGCCTTGCTATTAAAAGAGAGCCCGCATAAGCTTCCTACGTTGCATTGGTTACCGACGTTCCGTATAAAGCCATACAAAGCACGTATTATCGAAAACTGTAATTTAAGATCTAATAACTACACTCTGAAAATGATTCATGCCTTACTGCTTTCAAATATTATAAATTTTGTAAGAGACATGTAATGTTACAATGAGATTGTGTTTTAATTTTCACTTCTGATGACCATAAACTTTATGCCTATCACTCTTGGATTCTGTTCTATTACCCATCATCTACGGATTTTCTACAAATTTTAGAGCCCTTCTATCTGACAAATGTTATGTACTGGCGCCGTTTGACACCAAGATCTTGTCACAGATTATTTCTAAATCTTAACTCTCAACTACTAACACGTCAAGATATTTAGCACGTACATATTCTGTTAAAACGGACTTCATAAGATCAATTTAAAGCTACCAGATGAAGCCGCATTCCAGGATTCCTTACATCATAATCGGATTAAATAAAAGCTAACTCACTTAAATGAATGGACATTTACTTGAGATGGCATTTTGTATTTGGCATGTAATGAGAAACGTTATTTCTTTACTTCTGAGGAGCACAAAACATGATAATTTATGTCTGTTAAAAGTTTGCGAAGCTCTTGTTTACCGTTTGGATAATATATTATTTATTTGATTTATCACTAAATTTTACAGACAACTCTTGTGTATTCCGATGGAAACTACTTGTACTCATCGTGTTGCGGACTTTATTTTTTATTTTGTTTTGAGAGAGAGAGAAAGTTCATGTTAACTCTCCCCGTAGTTCGAATGGTGTCTTTCTTTAGCTCAGGCTGCAAGTGTCTTAGGTGATTGTCCAAGCACTCTTCCTTGTTTCATTACAGAGATCTATCTTAATTTACTTTTAGTTTCTGAGAAGTTTTTACGGATTAGGAATTAGGTATTAGGAAGTCGATATGCAGCCGAACAAAGAGTTTGTATTTTTATACAGTATTTGATCCTAGGTTAAACATATAGTATCCAAATCGATTTATCCCCAACTCTGGTAGGTTTTATCACGGCCATTCTAAGGCAGTGTTTCTGGCGTTGTTTGTTTATTGTGTGGTCTTGTGGTTGCTTGCTGCAGCGCGAGTTTCACGTTTTGTCCTTTTCGTTGTCCTGTTGTTTTGGTTAGCGGATCCTGTCTAGCATTGTGATCACTTTGTTGGCTGATTGCTTTGCTTTTCTTTGATCTTTACTGAATTTTATGGCGACTTAGTCTATAAATTCAGAAAGATTGTTGGCAAAACTGATTTTCCGTGAAAACAAACAAAATGTTACTCGCTTCAAACAGATAGGTTACAATATGCATGCAAGCTGCATGGATGGTTGTTAACCCAATCATGACTGATGACTTTGGTTCCCTCTTTAATTGCACGATGGGGGATTGGTCCTTAGAAGCTTTCCTCTGTTTCGGATAGTCGGTTCCTGACTATCTATGTCTGTAGTAGGCTCATCGTGGTCCTGTTTGTGGTCTTCTTGTGGTCTGACTTCAGATCGCCATTGAGCTTTTTGCTCTGTTACATCACAGTGTTTTAATTGTATATGTTTCACAGATGAGGTGGGCGACCCCTATGCGGACCGAACATACTCGTATATGTGTAGTTTGAAACTGCATCAGAATTAAGGGTGAGGTTTCGCGCGGAAAAAGTTGCTTAAGCACCCAGTGTAGGTTTTCTACTGACCGTTCTAAGGTGGTTCTTCTGTTACATTTTTTCTTCTTCGTGCGTCTGTGGTCTCATAAATGGCTTTTGTGTGGTCCTTATTTGTTCAACATCTCTCCTTCTTTTTGGGCCTCAGGAGGGTTGTGCTTCGTAAATGTGGGTATGTTTGTGTTCCGTTATCATGGTTTGTTTGTTCTACATCTTGGTGTCATTGATAGGCTATGTGCTGTGATTGTGGTTATTTCTGAACATTTTCTATATTTTGTTTTACTGGTACCAAACATCGCCTTGAGTAGTGACAGTTTCTGTCGCGTAGGATTTTCCTAACTAATCAGTAGAACAGCCCAGAATAAAACATTTAAAATATCTGTTTACTATGGTAAATCAGAGGTGAAGTGAGATTGCCATTTTTCATATGTCAGTAATGTAGTTGGTAGGTCAGAATATGGCCCCTAAGGCTGGCTTGTGAAACTTGTTGTTCTATGATATCAGAAACCACGAAGAGTCTAGTCACAAATGGGTATATTTGGTACAAACCGTCGGGAAGAAATGGTGAAATGAGCCGGCATTACGTCTGTGGTCCGACCAACCGTCGTGCAGTTCAAGAGGACAGAACTTTTGGTCAACTTAACTCGGTTAACTGTTTAGTCGGCAGGCTATCACATAACACTGAAGGTGTATCCTTTATAAGGATTAATAATCTTTTTTTTAATTCTTTAAAAACAATCCGACATACCAAGAACTCTTCTCAATCAAGTCTCTAAAAACCTTGGGTTCCGAGTGACCTTGTTCAGCAGTTCTTTTGTTTTTTTTTGTTTTTTTTTTTCAAACCAAAGTTATATTATAAATTAGTTAAGAACGTAAGTAATAGAATTCAGAAAAGTTTTACGAAATTTACAGATACACTTGTTTTAGAAATATAGAAGTTAGAAGTTTATTAGGTTCAATAAAGACATTAACCTTTACCACTCGTTTGGCTAATTCCTCGGACAACAAACTAATATTATTTTGTCTTATTTATCCCAGAAAATAGAAGTCGACATTTCATTACAAATTGTCTACATTGGAGACTATTTGCATGCAATGTCATAACCTGTTTTCTGGGAAAAAATAAAAAAAAATGTTTCAATATGTCATCTACTAAAATGTTTACCCAGAGTGCTAAGCATTCGTGTGACTAAATGAAAGACCACTTCAAACAATGCATTTTAGTGCAATATCGAAATATTGTTGCACATGTTATCTGTCAGGTGTTGTATATTTGATTATGGCTTTATGATGACAGAAAGTGTTATTAAATATTCAACCTGATGGCCCCCATAAAAGCAATTATGAAATCTCCAAACCTCCGTAATTTTCTTCTATGATCGTGCTTAGGTGTTTTCATATGTGTTTTTTTTTTATTTATTTATTTGGGTGTTACGGTCCTTTCAAGCATATTTCACTTATATCGAGCCGATCGTTCATCAAAGGTGGGCGAAAACCGGAGAACCAGGGGAAAAACCACCTGACCATCCGTAAGCAGAACTTGGCTTTCCCACATATGACCCGAGCTAGGCTCGACCCATAGCGGTGAGAAACCTAATGGATTAAGAGTCAACTCTCCTATCCACTAGGCTACGGGGGCCCGCCTCATATGTGGTGTTTGTTTTGTCATTTATTGTTCCTTATCTTGTTTGGTGCCTGAGGAGGGCAGTGTTTCGTGGTTTTGCATTTCCTGGGTATCTTCACTCATATTGTTTTAGTTTACATCACACGGATCAAATTTGCTTCGAAAACGTTTGTAAAGATCTTTCTATTCTGTTCCATTCTTCTTAACCTTGCTCTATATTTTAAAGGCATCTGTAACATTGGCTTGTTTATTCTGGTCTCTCAGAGAGAGAGAGAGAGAGAGAGAGAGAGAGAGAGAGAGAGAGAGGGAAGGACAGCTGGAGAAGGAAAACATAAAGATTCTCTCGTAACAAAACAAAACCAAATAAGCGACAAGAATGCACAATGTGTCCCCATGGGAATACCCACAATTAATTCTAGATAATTTCACACAAACTATGATATAGGTATTAGTAAGTAAGTAAGCGCATCATAAAATTTTGGCAAGACTATAAAATATAAAGTGTTTTATCATCTGAAATCAAAACACAAATGTTTTACATTTCAAGCCAAGTATAGAATATAAAAGTTCCTTCAACTAAACCAAGAACTTTACCGTTAATCTGTCTGTGTGGCACTGTAGTATAAATGTAATAAATCATTTGTTGATAAACTGGAAGCTGAAACATATCCAGATCTAATTTAATCAAGGACCACTCTGGAGTTTTAACTGACCAACATGTATGTTTTCCTTATATTCATATATTTTTATAATATTGAACTATATGCTTTTTGTTGACGGTAAGGCAAGTGATTGATACATTAAAAGGCTAAGTAGCAGAGTATAAACTGGATGAGCAATAAAATATATTTTAAATGGTTGTTTTTTAATTTATTTGTTGGTTTTCTTTTTTATACCCCGCCACACAATAGTGGCGGGGTATTATGGTTTCACGTTGGTCGTCCGTGAGTCCGTTTTTCGTTTCCGGATGATAACTTGAGGAAACATCACTGGATTTTCATCAAACTTGGTATGTGCATTGATATTGTAGAGATTTGGTTTGGGATTGCTAATGGGCAAATTTCGTCAATTTTTGACGGAGTTATCTGCCCGAGACACGCTCATATTTTCGTTTCCGGACTATAACTTGAGTAAATAACAAGGGATTTTCACCAAACTTGCTGTATGCATTGACATTAAGGAGATCTGGTTTGGGATTGCTATTGGGCAAATTTCGTCAAATTTTTACGGAGTTATCTGCCCGAGACACGCCCATATTTTCATTTCTGGATGATCACTTGAGTAAATAACAAGACCTTTTAACCAAACTTGCTATATGCATTGATATTATCAAGATCTGCTTTAGCATTGTTATCTGTCCATTGATATTATCAAGATTTGGTTTAGGATTGTTATCTGTCCCTCCGTCATTTTCTTTCCACACATTTTCGCAACGATAACTTTAAAACATAAACAAATAATTGCTATGGCTGGGTATTATGCTTATGGTGCTTTTACTTTTTGGTAACCAGGATAAAGTAAGCGGCTTGTCTTGGTCTCTTTAATACTTAAAAACTTGGCAATATGAATTTAGTGGTCTCCATTAGACATCTCATAAGTGAAAGTCTGCTTTTACTGCCGCCAAATTCCAGTTTTAACATATTAATATAGTGGAGTCGTCAAACATCATCAACATTATTTGCTGCTATGTCCGCTTGGGCTAAACCAAACTCCATATGGAAGTCCTGGATGTCTCGCTTTTTAAGTGGCTTAAAGAAAAAATGGGTGTCTTGGTGTCTGGGAAGGGCTGCGGTTTGTGATTGTGGCACTCCCTAGACTTTTCACTTACCCTTTTTTGCAAGGTAATGCAAATAGACTGAACACGTGCATCTACAATTAAAAAAAAATGCTTTATTCCCAATCATTTAATCATTACCCTCAACATGCTCACGCTTGCAACTTGTAAATTCCAGCATTTTCTTTCCAGAATTTATTGAATTCAAAGAAAGTACAGAATCTGTATGTAGACGTTTTAGAGATGATAGCGCGAATTCGAGAATCAGGGATAATACAACCATTTGTGGCAGCTGACAAAACAGAGCTAAGTCATTATGAGTGAAAGAATACAGTCGCTATAGGATCATAGACTGCTGCTCCCCATTACAACAAGTTCAAATCTGGACATTACGAAACACGCTTAATCAAATATATAGAAAATTGCACCTCCAAAAACTAAAAATTTTCCGATAAAAAAAACAAAAAAACAAAACAACTTGTATTTTTCCTATTTCTGCTTAAAAACATAGATTGTGGGTACTCATTAGAACCGCCTTAGTGAGGCGGTTTTAACGAGTACCCACAATCTATGTTTTGAGCAGAAATAAGAAAAATAATGAATACCCCTGTAAACCGCAGTTTTACCATATGAATACCCCTGTAAACCGCAGTTTTACCATATAAAAGTGGGGTTTAAGGGGGTCAGAAAATTTGTGTAAGCATGTTTTCGTGATGAAATATGTAGTGATAACAATGGTACGATATTCCAAATGGTTTTAAAGCTAAATGATCTGCGTCTCGTGTTTTTTTATAAATATGTGTTCCTGTTCTTACTTGCATTTCAAACACAAAGGAGAAATCTGAAGAAGGCTTTACGTTTTCAAAATGCTGATATGAGTTCCAGAGTTTACATAATGCCCTGTAGTATAAATAGTATACATTTCACCACTCATCTGTTTTCTTCAATCCTTAGCTGATATCTTTAATTTCCGAAACAAAAGGAATAGTATTTATGAACTGTTCGCATGAAAAACAATGCTGATTTAAAGAAACATACAAATTTGAGTCATACCAAACTCGATTTTATTATTTATCTCGTAGCATTTGCTTCTTGTTATGGCATAGACACATTATTTTATGGAAAAAACTAGCTTACTTCGAATACACTGTGGATTACCAGTCCATGTACCATCAGCAGAGCATCGAATGGAAACAGGTCCATCGATGATAGGATATAAAGGATCACGGCATTGAAAATCAAAAATAGCGTCTGTATCGTCATAAGCAACTTTATTTGGTGTAAACGATATATCTTCAAGAGGACGGCAGTATTCTGAAATCAAAACCAATGACCTTCAAATATTATCATTCCAAATTTTGTAATTGCCAATGCTAATGAAGAGAACTGGACATACTTAGTTGATTTTCCAATATTTTTACAACCTCCTTGCTATGACTTCCTATTTGCTTTTCTGCACACCAAGCCCCTTCTGGAAAGTGATCTACTCTAAAAGGAAAATAACAATTTCCCAAAGGAGGAAGGGAGGTAAAGCAGTACTGATAAAGTTGATCTCCCTGAAATGTTTCTTAAGGTTTTACCAAGACAGACAAATATGAGTCAGAGTACGGCAAAACCTACAAGAATACCTATGTAAAGCAAAGATCAGCCTATACATCCACCCAGAATTTCAAAGGTTCTCGTTTATCCCACTTTAGATAGCCTGGAGGCTGTAAAAGGCACATGCGACCAGCGAATCTGATCAGACTGCGCAGATGCGCAGGCTGATCTGAGTTTTCGCTAGTCGCACGTCTTA
The DNA here is from genome assembly GCA_964016985.1 of Anodontia alba. Classification (NCBI taxonomy): domain Eukaryota; kingdom Metazoa; phylum Mollusca; class Bivalvia; order Lucinida; family Lucinidae; genus Anodontia; species Anodontia alba. The sequence continues at coordinate 48,068,319 of OZ024821.1, forward strand.
TTGTATGTTTTGTTGCGCTGGCTCATCTGATAATTATTCAATTTGAAAAAAAAATATCTGAGACAGAAGTGAAGATACTAGACTGGAAGTCTTAATACTTCTTGAATTTAGAAGTGCCTTGTTGGTCGATCATCAGTTTATTACATTATAACATTATAGTATCGTATATCTGCGATTTCGCGTCTAGTTTTAACACCCATTCCTTATTTTCAACTCATTAGAATTTTTTTTTTTGTTTGTTTTTTTTTTTTTTTTTGCATGCTTGCGTTCTGTGGAAGACTATTCTAGCTGTACCTGTTATCATTTCCATGTTGTTTATTCAAATATTTGCGAATATAATACTTATATAGTACCTTGTGACCGTAATAAAATAACTGGAGATGAACGTTTACAAATTAACTTCTTGTCATAAGTACATCATTATATATACAACAACATGAGCCCGGACTGAAAAAAAAAAACAACAAAAAAACAAAAAAAACAAAACAAAAAACACCAACTAACGTGAACAAGAACAGCCCATGTTCATTTCTGCCGGCCTCGGTGGTTTAGTTGGGTGCGCGTCCGACTGGAGACCAGACGGTCGCGGGTTCGACCCCCGCCGAGGTCGGCAACATTCTTTCGTGGAGATTGATAATGAAATATTTTCTACGGTGATTCTCTCCCTTCCGCTGATGCAAGAAGGGCAGTTGCCAGTTTCTGGCGAAAGAATGTGCACAATACTGTTTAACTACTTGGAAGACTAAGCCTGCCCAGTAAACGTGTGGTTAGGCAAACTGACCGCGCCCGACATGACCCTATTGGGTTGACTGGGCCGTAAAACCTCAACACAAACAAAATGTCCATTTCTACATTTGCACAGCCTGATATTGAATTTTGCGCTCATAAATCCAGGTTTCAATGTCCAAACTTTGCTGTTGACAGTGTCAATACGGAAGTTCTATGACAATTTCTCTTAGACTGTTCGTTCTAGTTTTGATAAAGTGCTGTTTTATTTTGTCAGTTACGAGGTATTGCTGTTTAACCCTTGTCCGGTGCTTAGTGAAAGCTGTATCATATTGACCACGCCAAGCCAAAATGTTCCTTCGGGCATGCGCAAAATGCGCACATTCAGATCATCCTTCGAATGTGCAAAATTTCATCCAGGCCTTTGCTCCCAATTCATACATTCTATAGAATCTAATGATTCTCTTAGAGGACAGTGAAGGCCCTGATATGACTGCGCAATTGCGCAGACTAATCTGGGCCTTCACTGTCAGCATATGCCCGAAAACATTTTTTTTCGCTTGGCGCCGCCCATATGAATGTTATCATTCGTGCAATATCTCCATATCTATATTTCTGCTTTACAAAACAAACACAACTAAAGCTGTGAAGGCACAGATTACTAATGCCATGCTAACATATATATGATTCTCACTGCACTTCCGTTCGCATCTAGCATTTTGTATATTTTATTGTGTACATGTTAATTAATTGTATTATACTGAACCTTTTTGACAGAATGAACCGTATACACCATCGTCACATTGACATTTGCCATCGTAAATACAAACACCCTTGTTTCCGCAATCAGGATCACATTTTGCTGCAATCAATATTCAAAGAGGAAAACAATGTTATTAGGTAAACACCAATGCATGCGTTTTGATATAAAACGTTCATGTAATAATCCTCTTTTAACGACTGACATTCCTTTTAAATGTTTCCGACAACCTGGTATTAGTAGCTCCGATTTAGGGTAAGTCACCATGAATTTCGGGTCTCGATACAGCTTTTGTCAAGAGGCCATCTCAATAAATTTTAAAAGGAATAGATACAACGTCATAGTTTGAAAATTCATTCAGGACGTCGGTGATAAAACTTAAAAAAAGTCAATGATTTACGAACAACCGATCGCAAACATGGCTGATCGCGTATAAGTGCCATTCATAATTTGCCTATTCGCATTCTAAAACAGTACTTAGGGTGTACGTCATTCTCTAGTGAATATTCGATGGCTCTGTAGGTTACCATACAAACGTTAATCATATAAATCTTTGACGTTTCGGTCTCAAATTCATGAAAATTTATGAGTTGGTGATGAATTAAATCTATTCAATTTGCCGGAGTTTGCGTCATAGCTCGCAGAAATAAAGCTAACAAAACCTCATAATTAGTGTATTGCATTGAACAGATTTTGAAATTTGAGTGAAAACTGATAGCACACATAAATTGGCCGCGACGTTAAAAATGTGTCTCCAGAGATCTCGCACTAATATAAGAATACATCAAACTGAGTAATATGCAGTCACTTATTCGAACTATCTATACACCATGTTATTTTGCCCATCATTCCTATCCCCATATTTCTCACAGTTTGTGAACAAAATATAAGAAACGCAGGGTAAGGCCAATTTCAAGTTTCATGTAATAAGTTTAAAACATTTGTGTTCAAAACACTCTTTGGCATTACAGTAACTATTTCATAATGTTTTCATGAGATTAAATGGACATAACTTCATCTAAATTAAATAAAATGCATGAGAAAAGGTAGTTTGTGAGAATGAATATGAAGCTGGCCATGTAATGAGTTACCATGCGAATCATACAAGCAGTGACAGTAAATGCACTGATAATACTAGTAATGTGCAGTCTTCCCTGGGCATTTTTGAAGTTTTATCTGAGGCTCGTTGTTCTTATGTATTATACATGAGGCACCCTTTTAAATTGTTTTGCTGTGAACATGTTGCTGCTTTCAAGTATCCTTGCTCTTGCCGCCTGTGTTCAGAATCGGTACTACCACATTATATGTGTGTCCGCTCGTGCACTACCTATAAATAGAGCCTTGCACCTAATGCTGTTATGACGCATGAAAAAGCTTGTTATTTATTGTTGGCACGCATTTTGGCCAAACCGTGCTTGTATAGCCTGAATCCAAATAAGGCCATGTGGGCCATATCTTAGCGCCTCACCAAAAGAAAACCAGTAAGTTGCTTACAGCATCGTGGATAACTGTGTAATGCCATCGATATTTTGTATAATAGTTTCAGCTGAAATCACTATTAATTTGGACGTACTGTCCAATCTAAATTGACCACCATATATTTTTGCCTGATATTCATATTTCTTTTTATAAGATTGAACAATGTGCGTTTTGATGACGGCCAGGCAAGTGATTAATACTTTAAAAGGCTAAGTAGTTATTAATAAACAGGAATCAGCAATAAAATATGCTTGAAATAGTCGTTATTTTTGTAACAGAATAGACACTTGTCTTGGTTCTCTTTAATACTTGAAAACTTGGCAATATTGAATTAAATGATGGTCTTCAACAGATCTCATCAGTGGAATAAACGTCAAAAAGATTGCCTTTGAAAACGAAGAACACATTACAGATTAGAAAATAGGAATCTCGGTTTTATTGAGACTCTTCATAAGCAATAATAGAGCTTGCGACACTGCTTACGCCGTCTAGCGTGTACATGAGCAGAACCCAATTTTCAAAAATACCACGATGGGCCCAGTGATCAGAAAGGAAATGAAATATAGTCTGCACTATAGTGATGTACGGGGAGATGTCCGACGGCCGACACATGGCACTATGACCAGCTGCAGTGTAGTAAATAAATGTCGAAAAAGGTTGCCTTTGGAAGTCTGAATTTAGCTTTTAGTGCCGCCAAATTTATATAGATATATTAGAGTCGTCAAACAACATCAACATTATTGACGGCTATGTCAGCAGGGGCCAAACCAAACTCCATATGGAATATCTCGCTTTCTAGGTGGCTGAAAAAACAAACAAACAAAAAACAACATGGGTTTGCGTGGTAAAGGTAGGGTGTCCGAATAGACTGGGACTCGTGTATCTACAATTTTGAAAATTCTTTATTCCAAATCGTTTCATGCCTTACACTCAACATGCTCACGCTTGTGCCAGCATTTACAGAATTCTTGTAAAGTTCCAGCAATTTCTTTCCAGAATTTATTGAATTCGGTGGAAGTACGGAATCAGTATGTAGTCATTTTAGAGATAATAGCGCGAATTTGAGAATCAGGGCTAATACAAGTAACGTAACGTATGTGGAGAAATGTGCTCATATTCACTGCTCACATCTTACTATGTTATTAAAGGTCCGAAGATAATGTGCATATTCCGTGCAGTCGGTAGAGTAAGAGACAGTTAATCTAGGGGTCGTAAGTTCCGATTTGCTACGATCATTAGTATATTTCAGCCTTATTATTTATTTATTCCTAGCTAAAGTGCAAGGTAAAACAAGAGGCCCACGGGCCACGGATCGCTCACCTGAGTGACATAGCCACGGCAGATATGCAGATGTTACGCAACATTTTTCCAATCATGTCATCGCAACTAATGAAAAGATCATCCTAATTTTGAAGAAGAATACTGTAAATGGCATGACAGTCAATGGAGCATGATCATTTGAAAAAAAAACTCTCAATCACATTTCAACAGTAGGATCAATGTGAAACTTGATGGCAATTACCTAAGTGGTTTCTGAAGAATCATGTTTTTATACATGTAAACAGCACAGTGGCAGGTAAATATAATAAACATAAACAAGATGGTAGCCATCTTGGATTTCCAATCAGAATGATTTTAGCTATTGTTGATCTACAAGTCACCTCGATACTTTCAATGAACTTTGAGTCAATTGCGCTTTCGGTTCAGGAGAAAAAGTTCAAAACCGATTTTCAAGACGGCCGCTATAGCCGCAATTTGGGATTTCCTATCGCAACGATTTGAGCTACTTTTTATCTACAAGTCACCCCGATGCTTCCTACCAAGTTTCGAGTCAATTGGCCTTTCAGTTCAGAAGAAGAAGGGAAAAATAGATTTTCAAGATGGCCGCCATCTTGGATTTCCGATTGGAATGATTTAAGCTATTTTTATATCAACAAGTCATTCTGATGCTTCCTACGAATTTTCAAATCAACTGGGCTTTTGGTTCAGGAAAATAAGCGAAAAAAAGTGTTTCAAGATGGCCGCCATGACGGCCATCTTGGATTTCTGATCCAAACAATTTAAGCTATTTCAGATCTACAAGTCACCCGAATGCTTCCTACTAAGTTTCGAGTCAAACAGCCGTTCAGTTCAGGAGTAGAAGCGAAAAATAGATTTTCAAGTTGGCTGTCATGGCGGCCATCTTGGATTTCTGATAGAGATGATTTTAGCTATTTTTGATCTACAGGTCACCCTGATGCTTCCTACGCAGTGTAAAGTCAACAAGCCTTTCCGTTCAGGAGAAGTGGAAAAAAGATTTTCAAGATGGCCGCCATGGTGGCCATCTTGGATTTCCAATTGGATCGATTTTAGCCATTTTTAATCTATGTCACCCCGATGCTTCCTACCAAGTTTCAAGTCAATTGGCATTTGGATTTAGGAGAAGACGTGAAAAAAAGATTTTCAAGATGGCCGCCATGGCCGCCATCTTGGATTTCCGATCAGCTTGATTTTAGCTATTTTTGATCTACAAGTCACCCCGAGGCTTCCTACCGAGTTTGGAGTCAGTTGGCCTTTCGGCTCACGAGAAGAAGCAAAAAATAGATTTTCAAGATGGCGGCCATGGCGGCCATCTTGGATTTCCGATTGGAACGATTTTAGTCATATTTGATCTATAAGTCACCCCGATGCTTCTTACCAAGTTTCGAGTCAATTGGCGTTTGGGTAAGGAGAAGAAGCGAAAAATAGATTTTCAAGATGGCCACCATGGCGGCCATCTTGGATTTACGATCGGCACGATTTTAGCCATTTTTGATCTACAAGTTACCCCGATACTTCCTAGCAAGTTTCGAGTCAATTGGCCTTTCGGTTCAGGAGAGGAGGCGAAAAATAGATTTTCAAGATGGCTGCCAAGGCGGCCATCTTGGATTTCCTATCAGAACAATTTTAGCTATTTTTGATATATAAGTCATCCCAATGCTTCCTACCATGTTTGGAGTCAACTGGCTTTTGGGTTTAGGAGAAGAAGCGAAAAATAGATTTTCAAGATGGCTGCCAAGGCGGCCATCTTGGATTTCCTATCAGAACAATTTTAGCTATTTTTGATATATAAGTCATCCCAATGCTTCCTACCATGTTTGGAGTCAACTGGCTTTTGGGTTTAGGAGAAGAAGCGAAAAATAGATTTTCAAGATGGCTACCATGTCGGCCATCTTGGATTTCCGATCGGCACGATTTTAGCTATTTTTGAACTACAAGTCCCCCCGATGCTTCCTAACAAGTTTGGACTCTATTGGCCTTTTGGTTCAGGAGAAGAAGCGAAAAATAGATTTTCAAGATGGCGGCCATGGCGGCCATCTTTGATTTCCGATCGACATGATTTTTAGCTATTTTTGATCTACAAGTCACCCCGATGCTTCCTAGCAAGTTTGGAGTCAACTGGCCTTTCAGTTCAGGAGAAGAAGCGAATAAATAGAATTTAAAGATGGCGGCCATGTCGGCCATCTTGGATTTCCGATCGGCACGATTTTAGCTATTTCTGATCTACAGGTCACCCGGATGCTTCCTACCATCAAGTCAATTGGCCCAGGGGTGTAAGAGGAGTAGGCTTTTAAAGCAATTGTTGACGCCGCACGACGGACGACGGACGACGCACGACGGACGACGGACATTGACTGACCACAATAGCTCACCATGAGCACTTCGTGCTCAGGTGAGCTAAAAAGATTCCACTTAGTTAAGTATATATGAATGTTTAGTCTATTATTTATTTTTTTTTCATAAAAATATGTGCTACATTCATCCGATTGTCGACCACATTTACGTGACCCACACGCCGGATCCATCTATGCCTAATATCATATTCACTAATTTGAATGATTCTTATATCGACCTTTTGTGACAACAGCTTAGGTTATTTCTCTGAGAAATGGCGGTGTTGTTGATTCGTCTCTGATGTACTTCTCTCCAACCAGATTTATCAAACTTGAATTGTGAATTTCAGGCGAGACCACAGGGCGAATGATACAACTGGTAAGTCATATAAGTCACAAATATCTAGGGACATGGTACATAGAGATAGTGAATTGTATTTAATGTTGTCTAATAAATGTGACATTCAATAAGGCTTATACTCCTTAACCCTTGTCCTGCTGAATAAATTAAGATGCCACACCCACTTCCAATTTCCAGCCAATCAGATTACTTGATCCATATTGTTACTGTAAATTCACATACATAATGGCAAACAGTGCAGATCCAGATCAGTTGGCTTCTTCAGAAGCCAACTGATCTGGATCTACACTGTTTGCAAAGGCAGGGTAATCCGGGTTCAGCAGGACAAGGGTTAAGAAAAGCTAATACCAAAATATATCTACAACTTACGATTATTATTAAAGAAATTTAGTTAAATATCATTAAAGAAGGAGGTGGTGTGATATTAACAAGAAAGTGAATTTCATATTATTATATTCTTCTTATTTTCTTTTTGTTTGTGGTTACTGTGTTTATAGACGCAGCAACGCCCTTCAGTATCCAGCCACTTTTGGTCACTGTTAAATCTACTTTGTCACATGTGTCCTATAACTTTATGTCTTGATGTTTATGTCTAAGGGACTGTACGAGACAGACGTTTAATCGGCCTTCCTGACGACACGTCTGGATTTGGTGACGCATATTGAGCATGTTTGCATATGCATCAGTATGAATTTCGGCGTGTAACAATGTGCGCCCAAACACCGCGGATGCGCAGGGTGTTGTAAGTCTTCGTTGCGCGCACATGTCAGAAGGTATGATTTCCCTTATTGCTGCTCATATTTTGTTTAAAATCAACTTGAAACTGGAAGTAAAGTACGACTGGAACTGTGTCACGAATAACCTAGTAATGCGTATGCAAAACAAGAAATGTTTAGGATAGACTACATGGCTAGTAATCTAATCAGGGCCTTTGCTGTTGCTAGAATGCTTTAAAACTACAAACTAGATGATTTGGGCCACGTCAAGCGAAAATGTACCTTCGAACATGCGCAAAATGTGCAGATTCATCCTGCGAATGCGCAAGGTCTCATTCGGGCCTTTGCTCGTCATACATTCCTAGTATCTCCCATGGTGGTGTTTGCTGACAGTAAGGCCTTGATCAGAATAAGCGGATCGCAGCCTGATCTGGGCATTCGCTGTCCGCATATTTTCGAAGACACATTTTCGCATGGCGCAATCTATTTAATGAAAACTAAACCTTTTAATGTCCAAAACAGAATGGCTCTGTGAGACTCAGTGTAGGCTGTTATCAACATTTATAATCAGCTCTTTTATGTAATGTAATTTATAATAAGGAATCTGCATCAGAATCAAAGGCCAGTTTTCGCGGGAGTAAACATATGACCCAAGTATTTTTTTTGTACTGAACGACCTACTGCTCTGTTGCAGTTGTTCTTTGTTAGTATATCGGCTATTAGAAATGTCCTTTTTCTTTTATCGTTGCCTGAAGCACATTTGTTTTGCTTTCAGTTCGCCGGTCCAGTGTGCAACCAACGTTGAAAAAATGTCGTTTCAACGTTTGTGTACCTGCTTAGGTACAATTGCCGGTGCAGGCGGTGCTCTTCTGGACATTTCCAATTATATTCTATTAGGCATTGCTCTGAAGCACACTTGTGTTATAAATATCGTTATTCTTACCGGGTCTACACTGAAGACTGTCTGCAGTATATTCTACTGTTTTCCACCCCTGTGATATTCCTCGCCACGTTCCAGCGTCGCAGACGAATTCTCTTTTCCTAGGCTCAAATCCCTGTATAATAGTATTTATTCTAACAGTTTTAATCGCAGTGATATATTAGTATTTATGGTCACAGCCTACTAAATCTCGCACCATACGGACTGCGGTTCTATACAAACAGAATTCAATGAAAATGGCCTCTCAAAGACGCAAAAGTTCTAAAGATCTATAGTGTTGCAGAATTTTGGCATCTTTCGGAATTTGTTTTTATTCGTATTATGGTGGAAGTTCTATAGTACATATGAGCAAAATTCTACCTTGTGATTTGTTACTACAAACTACAATAGTCATCTTGAGACCGGATTACCTTTACATCGATCGAAGCCAGATAAACAATATGGTGTCAGTCTTTCAAAGGCACAGAATGTTTTTACGTCACATATCCTACCATACCCTTTCTGATTTAACTACGAAATGGTCACAATCACGAAACACAGCCTACCTTCCCGAGGCAACGGAAGAAAAAGAGATGAGAATAAGAGGGAAAAAACAATGGAAAGAGACAACGGCAGAGTTGTAAAAACCGATGAAGAAAAAAAGAAGATATGCATAAGAAGAATCGCCTTCGAACGATCAGCAGAAAGACAGATTGCTTGGGGGTTAAATTAGTTTACACGAGCATAACCGTGTCCTTTATTCTGATGAAACTCGAAATTAAATGTTCGGTTGGCAAATGATCCTCTATTTTATCCGTGAAACATTACAGTCAAACAAATAATCGTAAAACTTCAATAGAACAAGTAGAGAGCTGAGTATCAGTCTTATACCAGAGTAAAAGAAAACCACATGCTGATGCAAGATGGGCCCGGCACAGACACTGTCAGGCCCTGAACACTGTAAAATACTGCATATTGTGTGTTAACTATTCAGTTATGGTGTTACGGGCTAATTTTAGTTGTGCTGCATTCTGTAGGATGCCTGCATATGTGGCAGTCAGCAAATATGAAATCCTTGGGTTAGAGTGTTAAAAGTAAGTTTATACATTGACTTTTGGGTAGCGTGTTTCATTGATATATGATCGCTGTTTTATAAACAAAACGTTAAAATGTAAGAGGGTGAATTGCAATCGAAAAGTAAATTATACTTAAAGACACTCGTACTTAGAACAAGTAGTAAAATATTACATTATACCACTGATACCTACGTAACTGGCTCGTCTTTCATTGCAATATCCGTACATGACCACTATAAAAATCAGACATATGATAAGTGTATTATGATATAAAATTTTGGAATATTATTTGATAATAGCAGCTGTCGTTAACTGCAATATGTCCCTGCTTTTTTTGGCAGCCGTAAAACCCTGTTCCGTACTTCGGTGGTGTACTGATATTCTTGAATCTTCTTTGTGATTATTGGACACATACATATTTAAAAACTGAGCAATAACTTTCATTAAAAGAAGTCTATACAACAAGTAATACTATACTGAGTACTGCATTGAGTGACGGTCCACCATTAAGCAGATTATATTGTGCATCTAAGGTGGCTCATCTGTTAGAGTTCTTTGTTTGTGTGCCGGTCAACAGTGGCGTTAGTTTAATTATTATTTGTTCGTCATCTCTCTTTCGGTGCCTCAGGAAGGCTGTGCTTCTTGACTATCGTTTCCAAGGTTGCTATAAATGTAGTTCACTCCATACTATTTACAGGGTAGGTAACAGTTTGCGTTAACAGGTACAATTGAGCCGCAATGTCAGAAATCTTCGGACACGTGGACCCTACGAAGACTCTAATCAAAAAGCATATCCGTACATTGAGAAATTAGCATCCTTAGCTATTACAAAATGTGGTCAGCGAAGATTCTGATCAGACTGCGCGAATGCACAGGCTGATCTGAACCTTTCCTTAACGCACATATCCAAAGGCATGCATCTTATGTTGTGGCTTAGTTAATACGTACTTCTGGACACGTAAACAGCACTCTGTCGTTATGGTTAAAGGTTGCCCCAGCCGAATAGTATGTATTATCCTGGTCCTGGACTGTCATCTCTAGAGACATTGCTTCCGGAATGTTACAGTGCCCTGCAATGATATTTGTTGTATATTTTTATTCTACTGTATCGTCATTATATGCAAAGTTTTTCCCCATTAACTAATATGATTTTGTGTCTGAGGTCAGAAGTATTTTTACATTCATATTGACTAGAATTTGAGCATTGGAATGGACAATGCTAGGAAGTGTTTTTTTTTTTTTTTTTTTTTTTTTTTTTTTTTTTTTTGTTTTCTTTTTCAAAACAAGAAAAGAACGAAAGCAGCTTAGATATATATATAAAATACATATTCTACAATTAATTCATCAATGTTGTTCACTTTACATGATATTCCCTTAAATCGAACACCTGCAAAATTTCGGAGAGAGCAGCAAAATTATTATATATATATATATATATATATATATATATATATATATATATATATATATATAATATATAATATATATATATATATTATATATATATATATATATATATATATATATGTCCACAATGAGAAATACTCTGAAAGTAAAATGGTCGTTTTCAAATAGTACTTAACTCTTTCTTCCCTATAGACCAGTACAGATACCGTTGGAAACAATGCAAATGAAGATGAGACGGTCCCGAAGGAGCCGTCTCATCGGGATCTACATTGTTTGCCATTGTGTTATTGATTTTTTTTCTAAGATGGATATGAGCATATTCAGAGACGGGAGAGCTTATTTCAGAATTTCAGGGGTGAAAGGGTTAATTTCTACGATTTTATTCGTTCTTGTTGTAAATATAAATATAGCGAAACACGACAAAGGCCACACGTACGAAACAACCTTTCCCATGCAGTTATATTACATAAACAAAACAGACTATAAGTGAAAGTACCCAGGGCAATCACGAAGCTCAAGCTTCCTGGGACACAAAAGAAAAGAGATGAGGAATAAACAATAACAAAACAAACAAACCATATGAAACGACCGACGTACAAACACCACTTGTGCGGAAACAGAGCGAACAAATGAAGAAAGGACGAGGGAATAAATAAGAACTGCAAGAGAAATACAGTGTTGATGCGGACAGCAGTAATACTCATTGGGGCTTACATGTAAACCTTCTTCTATAGATAATCAGCCTTCATCTTTATACCTCCTGCAGCTGGTCCAAACAAATATACAAAATAAAAGTAAAACCGTAGAAGGATAATACCCTGCCATTTTTTGTCGCGGGCAGATAACTCTGATAAAAATTGACGAAAAATGTTCGTTGGCAATCCCAATCGAGACCCCATACGATATTAGTGCACATGCAAAGTTTAATGAAAAGCCTTTGATATCTACTCAAGTTATAGTCCGGAAACAAAAATACGGACGGACAACAGACGGACGGACGGACAGACGGTCATGAACATAGACACTAACATAACACCATGATATTCCGCCACTATCGAGTTACGGGGTATAAAAGTACGTTGTATAAAACCCTAACCCAACTCCCTTCGTATTTAAAGTAAGTCACCAAAATCTATAAAGTCAACTGAAACACATAGCGCAGCCTTGCCGACGCAGCGACATAGGTGGAGATGAAGATCAAAAGCCTCATATGAAACTCCTGATACAAGAACAAAGAAGAACTGCAACAGAGGCACCGCCTTGGGACCGTTAGCAGAAGAAAAAAAAACTGCCGAGGCCTTAAACCAATTTAAGCAAACTCTCGATTTTGCTCAAGCTCAAAATTACAAACATATGCTCGGTATGCACGGCGGTCCTCTACATCATCAGTGAAACACCAGTGAAACACACATACTCATACACACTATTGTGAAACAAAGCAAAGGGCTCAAAGGCAATCTTAACCCAGAACACAAGAAAACCACAGACAAGACAACGAGGACTCACCGCAGGCATTGATAGACACGTAGACAGGTGTGTGTAATTAGTAACCCATGTTCACCCGCACCACACAGTGAAAACAGGGTTATGCATTGGGTCTATAGTTATTAGCGGGGATTTTTGCAGTTTCTAAATCAGCAATCAATTTAGATCAAATTTTTAAGACAAAGTTTATGATACAGATATCCCTGTTTAGTTTGTTTATTACTTCTATGCCTATTTTACTGTATAGATCTATCATAACAAGGGATTTCCAATACATAGTACTTATTAGATATCCCCAGCTGAGACCAAATCGTAAAGGACGGGTACAGACAGGCGAACGGATGAACATACGGACGGACAATTAAAAACAGAATACTCCTACAAACACAGTCAGCGCGGGATATAATACCAAACTTTTCACAATTTTTCGTATTATATGGTTAATTTATATGGTGAATGTGGTGGAATATACAGCTATAGATAAAACATATATCAAGATAAATGTTTTGTTTTCCTATTTTTCAAAAAAAAAAAAAAAAAAAAAAAAAAAAAAAAATACATTCGGGATAATCATTACAGGAGGCGTCTCTCAGAAGCGCTTTAACGTGTTTTCAGAACATTCGTTGTTAATGAGAAACCAGAAGAAATATTAGTTTTCATCTGTTTGAAACATTAATTTATTTAAAACTATGGCTGGGAGTATAGGAAATACACCTCTATTGATGTCATATTGTTTTGGTATCCTAAAGATATAGTCATATCTAAACATAGTGTGTACGGTGTATACAGTATGGTGTAAAAAAGACTGCTTTTTCTGTTTCTCAGACATCTGGAGTTCCTGGAAGAGAAGAATTCCAGACAGTAAAACATCTGTAGGGAACTATTTGGCTGTGTTGTGTGCTTCAAATAGTAGATCGGTCATTCCAGTTTGTGACTCTGAATAGAAGGAGTTTTAGGGATATCATGTATTTTCAAAGCGGTAAGGAGAACATGGAAATTGTTGCTGACTCAAGTGGCCATCACATCACACCAAAACCTGGATATGATTTGGGACCATCAAACTGCTGTAAGATCCTTTCTTAATCTTAGCATTGTGGCCTATGGAAAGATTGATAGGGGCGTGTCAGCATAAATTTACACCAGTCTCGTAGATGACAGAAAATGGCTTTTTGTTAGAAAACTAGATAAAAGATTATTTTCATATTTTGTAGATTTCTTGCTACATGCCAGGCCTAAACTACAAGATAAGTTTGAATTTTCTTTTCAGTAAAGGAATGAAGGAACTGACATTTGGCCTCAGCAGGGTCTGCGTTCAGCCAAAGCAATGTGTGCATTTAGTAGGACTTACTTTCCTTGCATTGACACACTAATAGGGACAAAGGTACGTTTTTATTAGAAGTGGTTAGAAATGAAAATTGATGCGTTTTTGAATTTCTCATGATATTATTCTAAATGCTTCTATGCGTCATAATCATCTATAAGTGAGGTGATTCTAATGAGTATCTAGAACATAACATGTATTTGAAGGAGTCAAAAAACTTACTATGTTTTTTTTTTTTTTTTACCAAAATTACCGTATTTATTCTAAACATGTCGTCGTTAAATCTTTAACCGTACTTATTCCAAAAAATAACTACCATCAATTTAAAACACAACTGCAAGCACTGCAATTGTTCAAATTTTAGGACAAATATGGTAAGGAATGAAGTGAGTTGAGGCGTCCGAATATTTGGGGTGAAATACGGTACGCTAATTTGACAACCAAGTTGTGTGATGGAGATGGAAAACAATGTGGACCAAGATCAAACGGCTCCTTAGAAATAACATTTGATCAGGATATGCACTGTTCACTCTGGCCTGTTTATCTGAATTCGTGTCTGACTTCCGTCTGATTGCACGCTGTTGTGTAAATTTATTTTCATTATTACGCCTTATATAAGCAGGAATGTCCTGTAGCTCTAGTACTCTTAATTGTTGAAATTCATTGTTGTTGTTGTGTTGCTGCTGTTATTGTTGTTATTAATAGGTTTGTATAACGTAATTTGTTTTCTGTCCAATTCCAAATTTCATGCCAAAATATGAGGGTTTAGCAGAAACTAACAAAACTGACAAACTGATAAATCCCCAGTGTTACATGAATTGTCTTTTCGTAAAAAAAGCTGGATTGGTCTCTGACAATTTTTTCATTGAACTTAAGATGTTATTCTTCTATTCATACAATATACAATTAGAGTTCGACTGGCTTGCGAACAAAAGCTTTCTATAAAGGAGATACACAACTACTGACATCAAATTGTTTTGGTATCATGAAAAGTAGTATAGTCCTATTTACAAATAGAGTATGTGAAGCAGATTATGTATACAGTGTAAGGTAACAAAGACTGCATTATTTTATTTATTACAGGCAACAGAAGCTTCCTGGAGGAGTAGAATTCCAGACAATAAAAGATTCTGCAGTGAACCTTTTGGCTATGTGGAGCGCCACAAAAAATTGGTCTGTAATTCCAGTTGATGACCCTGAGCCGGAGGAGATTTTTGGGATGTCAAGGCTGGACAGCGTCATGTGGTTTCGAAGTGGTAAGAGGATATAAAAATCTCAGAATCTGTTGCTGACTCAAGTGACCATCACATTAAACCAAAATGCTTTGAAGTTATGGAACTGTAAACGGTGAGGGACTTTTTCAACTTTTTATTAAGGTGGCGTATAGAGAAATTAATATGGGTTTGTCACCTTTATTTATGCAATCTAGTTGAATAAGTTATTGTAATGTCAGGTTCCGACAGACGTTGCTGAAGCAGTTGTTTATTTATAAATGAGTTCAGACTGTTGATGAAAAGCAAGAGAAAAATGTTTTATAACCTATAGCATTACTTCAGAAATTCAGCAGGTAAAAAATTATTACAGTTGTTAAAGTAACCAACATTTCTAGATGCTCTGGCAAAGCGAATAAGTAAGTCACTAAAGTTTCTAGATATTCTGGCAAAACCAATAAGCAAGTCAATAAAGTTTCTAGATGCTCTAGCAAAACGAATAAGCTGTAGTTCAAAATTACCTTTTCCGGTTTGTAATGAGTCCTCATCCGGATCAGAAAAGAAGTATGTTTAAATTATTTGGACAGATTTTGCATGATTTTTTGGACGTTTGTATATTTACCTGGTAGGCATTTGGCAGGTTCAGTATTCGACGTGTCTACGGTATATACATCATTCACTGGCAACAGATGACCCTCTCTACATTCATACCACTCGGCATTGTAATTTAAATCATACCCGTGGCTGCATGTTATATTATATATTCTATTTTTCAGAAAATGTCTTCCAAGATCAGCGTTTGCTAATCTACAGCTTTCTTCTCTCCCAAGTATGTCATCTGAAACAAAATAGTTTTCAAAATACAAAAAGAGAACAACAACAACAAAAACAAGAAAAGGACAGAGTAAGTGCATATATAACTAGCAACTGCGATTACATACTCTGCAGATGCCAGAGCTTAAGTGTAAGAAACAATTTGACACTGGTCTCTTAGAAACGTTTACACTCGACTCGACACATCAAAGTTTGCTGTCCTATATTAGGACAGCAGTTTCCTGACGGACACTAAATGACACTAATTATATGCTTGAGCTATTTTTAGACTCGTTTATGGAGCTTTACTCCGGAAAGACCATCGTCACGGAACACCCCTGCCAAAGCACCGGGTAAGAGTTCTTAGGGAAATTTAATCTTTAGTTTACTTGGAGTCAGCAAACTCATTCTGATATGTTAAGCTGCTTTAAACGGTGCTGGGAGAGGGGGCACCTGCAGCCCTGAAAAGTACATTTTTTTTCTTTTATGTATTCGATGTTTCCAAGCACAAATTTTATATTTATACACTTTATTCAACGGGTCTTCAGAAGAAATCATTCATTTTGTCATGAGTGGTTTTCACATATCAAGTTAAGCTAACAAAATGAAATGATTTTATGTAATGACCATCGAAACAAAGAATTATTTATCAACAAAGGGCTCGGAATTCCGTTTGTCAACAAAGGGACCGGATATTTCGATTAACCTTATATATTAAGAGATAAATCAATGATGTTGTCTGTACTTCCCATTTTTAAAATGCTTATTGTCCTATATGTGGTAAATGTAATAAATCTATTCGTAATAATATTTTCTATTTTCAATCAGCAAGTTCTTGACCTTCATACTGAAACTAATACAGCGCCACAGCGCCACAGATGATGTACGGATTCTATATGTTATTATCAGCAATTAGTTCGCTTAGTTACAGGTTCTGGCTGTGGATGGTCCTCTTTGTTCGCTCTTATCGGTTATAACCGAAAAGAAAACTGTTTTTCATTTGATGTTATTTCATTCACTTTCTATTGAATGAACATTACAAGCAGTCTTAAAAATACTGTTCCTCCTCTAAAGATACATTCTGCTGGTCTATATAGAGTCCTGGGTTTACCAACAGCTTTCACTATTTGTTACACCCTTATCGTTAGTCCGTTAAAACCAAAGTCTCCTGCTACGATTAAGTCACATGGAGCTTTTTTTTAATTATTTTCCAGATATGTCTTTATGTCAGGCTTTCGCCCTTAAAATGACATATTCTCAATAAATACGGTCCATATAAAACACGTGAAATATTCCCATCAATTTCAATATCAATGCTAAGCGGTGTACACTCTCTCAGTGTCTCTGTCGTTTCTGGGTATCTTCAATTTATAAGTTACAAAAGTGTTTAATAACATATTGGTATTGTTGAGAATAACATAGAAGTTACCATTGAGAACACATAGAACAATGAATTCGGAGTGTCAATTTCTTTCATTAGACAGCATTATTATTTGAAGGGCTGTATACGCACATCTAGTACAGGCTTAAGTAGAATTAGATTTTCCAATATACCAGAATGGAATTAATGATGATCCAAAGGAAAACACAATTAAAAATTGCATTACGTAATTGGCAATAATGAAGTAGCTGATCCACTAATGATTTTGCAAAACCCTACGCGGCCCATATAAATATAAATGAAGTTACCCCGGAACGGCCACCATCAAGATGCACAGCCTTCCCGAGCACCAAAATAAGCAAAGATGGGGAATAAACAATGACATGATACAGTGGCATAGGTACAATAACCGACGTATAAGCAAAACAAGAACCACAACAGAGGGACTGGCTTGGAACGGTAAGCAGAAATGACTTCTTGAAGATTAAACTAGTTTTACTCGATCAATACACCAATTCTGATGCAACTTCAAATTTCAAAACCAGTGCAAAAGAAAAGCATAAGTAGGAACAAAAACTATTGTAAGTAGCTGGTACTGTATCAGGATTAAGGACAAGAGGTTAAAACCCATTAAACCGGGATTAATCTCTCAACGAGTTTGCTGTTAATTGTTCCAAGGCAACGTTTTATTTGCAGTTCTTCTTCGTTTGTTTTGTTCTGTTTTCAGTGAGGTGTTGTTTTCTATTCAACAACCTTCATCTGGTGTCTTGTGCGGGCTGTAATCTGTGAGTGCGACTTTTCTTCCTATTTAAAAGGTGTGATAACATAAGTATGCATGGAGAATTCTACTGCTGACCTGTAACAGCCTACGTGTATAAGTGCCCATGTGGAACTAATGACTGGACCATTTATTTTTGCTTGTAAGTAGACAACAGTTTCATTATTTCTGAAGAAGTGGTTCAAAAAACCGAGTCGGCTATTTCTTGATTTCTGGCATGTTCGGTACTTCTAAAGGATTGACATAACGTATTCTTTTAGAACACAAAAGCCTGAATTAACAGAGACAACAGGTTTCTTACATTTGCTGTTTCGTTGTTGTTTGTATGACATTGTGGCTGCTCGCTGCGGCATTTTTTTCATGTTTTGTCCTGTTCATTCTCTTATTGTTGTGTTTAGTGGACCATGCCTAGCATTACAATCATCTTGATGTGGACAAGGAAGGTAGTCGTTTTGGCTTTTCTTTGGTCTGTGGTTTGTGTATTATCTGTCATGGTGTGTTTGCATTTCCTCATTGTGCCTTTGTGTTTCATACGAAAAATTGTTTGAAACGATAGGCACACTATTATCTCAATTCAATTAAAGTGGGACACACAACATTTATATACGAGATTTAAAAGATTGTGCAAAACAGTGCCAGTGGACCGGTCCTCAGACTAAATGACAGCTCTCTCTTCATTCTGTTCCAGATGGTCGGTGCCTGACTATCAATGTCTGTGTTCGGGGCACCGTGGTCCTGTTTGTGGTTTTCTTGTATTCTGACTTCAACTCGTCATTGAGCTCCTCGTTTTGTTTTGTCACCGTGTTCTCGATTATACGTCATTCACTGACGGTTCACAGATGAGGTAGAGGACCTCACATATATTTGTAATTCGGAACTGCAGCAGAATTATTGGCGAGGTTTCGCGCGAATAAAACTAGTTTAAGCCCCAATCCCCTCTCCACTTCCCCAGTACTTTTCTACTGACCATTTCAAGGCCGTTTCTTTATTGCAGTTCTTTGTTTGTGCATCTGTATTTTCATGTGACGTTTGAGGTGTCTTTAATTGTTTATTATCTCTCCTTCCTTTAGTGTCTCGGGAGGGTTGTGCTTCGTGATTGTGACATTTGTGACATTTCCTTGGTATCTTTTCTTACATTTCTTTTGAAGTGAATCAAACACATACATATTTCATATTAGAATTGCTAAAGTGCCGTTAGCGGAGTAATCCACGTTGAAGTATCGGTATGAAGGCTCAATCTAAAATATAAAGGAAGTTCCCAAGTATAGACTTCAAACGCAATGCACCGACAAGAGAAAATAGGAACAAAAATCACACACACACACACACACACACACACACACACAACGTGTGTGTGTGTGTGTGTGTGTGTGAGAGAGAGAGAGAGAGAGAGAGAGAGAGAGAGAGAGAGAGAGCTGATAATTTACATAAATAGACATACCTACAAAGAGAAATAGTAACAGACTGTAATTTTGAATGAAACTAGTTTTACTCTCGCGACAACTTGCCTCAGTTAAGTCTTAGGCGGCTCAAAATTACAAATACTGTGTTTGGTCAGCAAAGGGAGCATTTATTTATAAGTAAAATGACACATTAACCACAGATAAACAGCATAAAACTCTGTGTGTCAGCTATATTTGAATAATAGGCCACTGTAGACATTTCCCTTTTGCATATAAGTTTAACTGATAATGCAACCCGGTTGTAGAAATTTCCCCACCTTGTTCACATTCCGGGAAATCATCACTCCATTTCCCATTTTCACATGTTGCTGTTGTATTACTTTGTCCGTCATAGTCTAGCAAACAAAGTACATTTATAGTCGTACCATGCGGTACCTGAAATAATAACATAAGAAAGAGTTAATTTTATGACAATGTCAGAATAGAAGAGAGAGGAACAAATTCAATTATATGCCGTTTCATTATACTGTCCATAAATATTCTGAAAATGTATTCTGAATCACATCGCTTCCAAAACAAAAGTGAAGTCAAATTCTAACTGGTGCACCAGTTGCTTGGATCGTCAACTCAGTTACCAATACGATCTATCTCTTGCTTTTTTTCTAACGCTAACAGGCACCTGTGGCATATAAATAAACATATTATGCATATTCAGAGAATAATTTGTTATCATTTAAATGTTTTGTCTCAAGGTTTGTTTGTTGCCTTGCTTGCTTTTACATTGTGATAACGGGGAAAATACTTCTGACATCACAATAAAATGGACAGCATTGTCATCAAGCTTCAAAACCTTAATAAAATCCGTTAGTGTAGTGATTGTGCTAGTGGTAAGTATAGCTTTCCAGTTATACACAGTTTTATTCTGTAACAGAGAAAAACAACACTTTCATTAGTACAATGACGAAACTTAGTCAAACCGCGTCGGCTATTTTCCGTCTTGAATTGTTCTGTATCGGATCAGAAACAGAATCTATATTGGTTGCCCATAGAAACGCCCCCCCCCCCCCCCCCCCAAAAAAAAAAAGAAAAGACGAGGAACAAACAATGAAAGCATAACGTTTCAGTTGCCGACATACGAAGAGAGAGAAGAGCTACATAGAGGAATTGCCTTGGAACGGTCAGCAGAATTAACTACTGGCAACAACTTCATTGTTCTGATGTATTCGTATTTGCAAAGGAAAGTAAAATATGAACTTGAGAACTGATACAATCAGATCACCATTAAATTTCTCAACATCAAAGGGAAAGACAGGCAAATAAAATACAATTAAACAGCCCCAAAACAGATGACAAACAGGGTTGGCAATCCTTTTCCTAAAAGGTGGTAACTATGTTACCCAAACTTAACTGAGTATAAAAGAAGAAGGAAAAAATGTAAGTTAAACACTACAAAGCATTTAATGAAAGGTACCACCATGAAAACACCGCCCTGGAATGGTCAGCAATAAATTACTGGGGGCCAAAGCTACTTTTACGGGACCCACAACCTCGACCTCAGAATCATTACTGGTAAAACCACACACACACTCTGTCCGCGTGGAGGCCCTGAACCATTCACGAACCACCACGGGCAACACATAAATCACAGATAAAGCCCTATAGTAAAGAAAAAACGAGGACCCAACAGAAACACCGTGTTGAGACCCTTGGAGCGCTCTGGAGTGTCAAAGGACACCGCTGGAATACTGGAGCAAAATAAAACCACCATTTGATAAACGGTGCCGAGAAACTGACATAAAACGTTCCGGTCCAGACCATTTAAATAAATATTGTTTAAGTCGGGGCTATCACAGTCCGAACCTAGATCCACCGGCACGCATATACATAAGCCTATTACAGAATATTTTGTGAGCAGCAGCTGTCATTTAGTGCATGTGTGGAGGCCGTAAAACGTTGCCCTGTAGAAGCGATGTAGTGCTGATAATATTTAATTTTCTGTTTTCTGGACTGCTGCTTTTCTCTTAAAACTGCTAGTGTCGGGAACTCGCCTTTCTCTCAAAGTTGCTAATGTGAAGTTTTCTGCTTATAATGAAAACAAACATATTCAAACTGAGGCTGTTTTGTCCGTTCTTAGTTATTTTTTAATTTTCCAAACGAACCCTATTTTATTGCTTTGTTACATGTGTGTTGTAGGTCGTAATGTGTCTAATCTTCTTGTAGATGCTACTGGAAGGCTATGTTTTGTGATTGTATTTCTTCCTGCATATATTCTCAAAAACGTGCTCTGTATCCTTTATTCTTACCGTTTCGGATGTAAACGACGCATCGTCAAGAACTACTTCGAAACTGTTTTTATTTGGTATAGTGCAATCTGGAAAAAATAATATAACAAACATGACAATGCACTTTTGCTTTTTTCACCTTCCATGAATATGTTTAATGTGGCGAATTCAAGAGCAGTCCGCAATAACAGTTACATACAAACGTTCTCTAATATTTTTAGCTTTCCTAAGCCTATGAGCTTTTGAGATCACTTACCGTCCGTCGTCCGTCGGTCTACACCTTTGAACGGATTCTCCTCTAAATCCCTTTGGACACTGTTGCTCAAATTTCATGCGGCACCTTCTGTTAATAAGGGATTAATTTTTCTTACAAATAAGTACGGTCCGTTTATTAAGGTATCTGCAATTTCCATATACAGTAAAACACTTCTATTCTTTTTCAGAACCAAGAAAGCTTAAAGGCTGAATCTTTGTACATAGAATTAGGGACTCAAGGTCTAGCAAGTTTGCTCAGTTGATGATCCTAGGTTGACCTTTGACCTTAATTCGACAAGGTCAAATTTGAGTTACTATACTTTTGTATGGGAAAAATATTGAAAAAATCATTTTTCTCCAAACGTATTAAAAACTAATGTCTTAATTTACAATGTATGTTTAAAGTAGTAAACGTTTTCAGTTACAATCAAAAGTTTGTCCCTCAGCCATTATCTGCTCTTGCCCCGGCCTATATACATGTAAAGAACAATGTTGGGGATTTAAACGTCTGTTACTCTGAAACCGCTCGACTGATTTTCATTAACTATCGCATGGGTTTTTCTTTCAAATGGGTATTGAAAATTTATTCAAATAGTTCCGCACCATTGAATAAAATGGCGGCCAGGACCAAACTAGTAAAACATTTTAAAATCCAGAATAAAAAAAGCTTTGAAGTTGAATCTTTGTATATAGCATTGGGACTCACGTCCATCAAGTTTGTTCAAACGATGATCATTGGACGACTTCTGATCTTTATACGGTAAGGTCAAATCTGCTTCCACATACAAGAATAAACTGTATTGCCATTAGTTTGTTTGTCGGCAATAAACAACACAACGATTTCAAGAACACATGACAAACACTAGAATGTCGATTGTAAAAATGTTTGGCGATTTGTGTAAATTAGGGTGGAAGAGTTTGGAAGAAGAGAAAAACAACAACAAAAGCATTTTCAAGTTTTCGGCTAGAAACAGTAAAAACAATACGTATCGCGTTCATATTTAATGGCATCGGGTTGGATTCAACAACATTTCAGCAATTCATACCAAAAAAGTTACCTGTGCAAACAGTGTGAAGCCAGATGAGACGGCTCTCCGTCTCATCTGAATCTATACTGTTTGTCATTCTATTTTTAACTGACTAAACCCCTCTTTACAGCAACTGACATGTTCAAATTCAAGGATGGAAATGTGCACTTCAGAAACCCAAGCTGAAAGGATTAATTTATACCCTTTGACAATTGAGTGGGATCCTTTTCAACACAAATCGTTTGCAGCAAATGAAGCAAATGAACCGCGTTACGTCAAATAGGACAAATATGGAAACGACACAGATTAGCATGGAGACGCACATAATCAGGCCTTTGCGTAGGATGAGCAAATCATAAATCATTGGAAGCAGTTATAGATAAAGCTGATAGACTTGGTTTGCTTCTGGTTACTTACGTTTGGGTGACACTTATGAATACCCGTGTCACCCATGTTTTACTAAGTAAAAGTGTGGTTTAAGGGGGTCAAAAGAATGTAGGTATGTTTTTCGTGATGCAAAAGCCAACGGCTTTTATCCTGATAAGGTCAATCAACATAAACTTGTTAGGTCCACGTATGACCTTCCTAACTCAATAGTGGACCAACATAGTAAACAATAAGTTAATTTCTCAGCGCTGTGATATGGAACTGCTCTTACACAAGCTGAAAGTCTAAGTAAAAAAAATAAAACACACACACACACACACACACACACACACACACACACACACACACACACACACACACACACACGAACACAAAAAAAAAACAAAAAAAAAAACGCACACACTAATAGAAACCCGGTGCGCCCGACCGCAGATGAACAAACTCAGGTAAAAAAAAGTAGGATTTAGTCACCCTTGAGTCTGAGTCCAGACATATTGTGGTGCAAGTAGAGAGGGTAGCAAAATTCTTAACGTTGATTTGGGTAACCATTTAACACGCGGTCTACCTCATATCTACATTACATTCTATTCTTTTATATCGAATGATGTTTGAATCAATAATGGATATAGAACAGTGTATGAGTATATATTTCTCACAAGATAATTTCGTACACGCCTAGCGCAGACTCAGATCAGACCGTGCATTCGTGCAGATTGATCAGAGTCTTTGCATCAGGGTACTTTTGGGTAGTCAAAAATCCTAAGCGTCTCGAGGCGGACAGCAAATCCTCAGATCAGAATGCGTAAATGTACAGGTTGATCTGTGTCTTGCTGGACTCACATACAATCTTGCAGAAAATGCAGTGCCTTGGACTATACCTTTAGCACATAGAACAAAATCAACGGGCCGCGCCATGCAAAACGTGTCTTCGGGCTAATGCAAACAGCGAAAACCAAGATCATCCTGCGCATCCGGGCAGTCTGATCAGGGCCTTCGACGTTCGCTAACGCAATCATTAGACAGCTTAGAATATATTAAAAGCGACCAAATGTCCAGATGAGGCTTTGCGCATGAGCCGGATGAATTTGAATTTGTGCATTTTACGCATGTTCGAAGATACTTATACACTTGGCGCGGCCGAAAATATAAATATAGCATCATTGGATTGAATCAGCTTGTTCTAGAAGAATAATGAAAACATGAAAACATCTCCTACTTTCCCTTGCAGCGTTGTAAGTGATGCTCTATTTTCACATATTGTTTGACCTTAAGTCTTACTGCGGACCAGAAAATATACAAAGTCCAGCACTATGCAGAAATGTGTGGCGACCGTTTTACGGCCACTATACTTGCTCTTAACGACAGAAAAAAGTAAGAAAGTAGTATAGCAATTGTCCAGAAGAACCCACAATCACAGAACATAGCCTATTAATGATAACGAGAGGAAGAGCAGACAATCCGTGACAGATAGCATTCATGCTACAAAAGAATCGAATGCAAATCAATCAGCTCCCAATTCCCAAACAATGTGATAACAAGAGGGCCATGATGGCCCTGTAACGCTCACCTGACTATCACAACGCTAAGAGAACCTGATCCATAAATGATCAAGAAAAACATTCTGACCAAAATTCATGATAGTTATATTAACAAGTAAGACAATGTAGCATGCCTAATGGATCATGAAATATAGATCAAGGTTTAATATGAATGACTGCACTCAAGAGGCCATGCTAAGATATACGCATAAGCTAAGTATCACTGGCTGTAGGACCAATAATTACTGAGAAACTGACCTTAATGCATAAACTTAACAAGTGGACCGTGGAATATAAGTCAAGGTAAAATATAGATGACTGATTTCAAGAGGCCCTGCTAAGATATCTGCAAGTGGCAAGTATCACTGCTGTAGGACCAACAGTTACTGAGAAACAAACTTCTTGTTGCAGATTTGTTTCTTTTTTGTTATGAGAGAGATTTCATGAAGTCTCTCTCACGTGAAAATCAGGCTGACCTTATTGAGGCTTTCAATTCAACTTCAAGATACCTTGACGATTTATTAAATATTGACAATATTTACTTTGACCAAATGGTGGACCGGATATACCCTACAGAACTCCAATTAAATAGAGCTAATTCTTCCGATACCGAGGCACCTTTTTTGGATTTGAATCTATGTATATCTAATGGTACAGTTTCCACCAAAATTTATGATAAACGGGACAATTTTGATTTTGATATAGTCAATTTGCCTTTTCTGGATGGCGATGTCCCCTGGCGTACCTCATATGGGGTATACATATCTCAACTTATTAGATTCGCCAGAGCTTCTTCAAATCTTAATGACTTTAACTACTGTAATAAAGCCCTAACTGCCAAACTTCTTAGACAGGCTATCGTTATTTTAAACTTCGTAAGGCGTTTTCGAAATTTTATCACAGACACAGTGCCTTGTTAGAAAAATATAGCGTCAGTCTGAAAACACTTCTCCAACAAGGTATATCGGAACCAGAATTTTACGGTGACTTAGTGTACAGATTTAGAAAAAATTGTACGTAAATCTAACTTTTCGGAGCAATTCAGGAAACTTATTAACCGTTATAAAAGAATTGGCTATAGCCTGGATATTATGCGACAGACTGCATGCCTAGTTGTCAACCCAATCATTGTTGATGGCTATGCTTCACTCTTTAATTGCACGACGGCGGTTCGGGCCTCAGACTCAATGACGGCCTCTTTGTAAAACTTTAACCAGTGTGTTGGGGCTTGACGATATGTCTTTGGCTTGGCCCGTCGTGGTTCAACTACTGGTTTTCATTTACTCTGGCATACAGTAGAATTAGCCATGAGTACTCGTCTTTGTTTATTATAGTGATTAATTTGATTTTTGTGTTTTCGCTTTGATGCATGGACTGAGTTGGGAGCCTTTATGCGAACCGAATTTTTATGTGTTTCTGTATTAAGAGTAGCATCGGGACCCAGGGTGAGGTTAGCTAGCTGTAAAAGTGCTTTAATACCCCACCCCGGTGGTTTGCTCAACTACCGTTCTAAGGCGGTGGTCCCGTTGTTAGCCTTACTCTTTGTTGCTTTGTAGTTTGTTCTACGAGGCGGTTTGTTGTATGTCTTTCCGTGTGTCATTTTGTTCTTGTGTTTTTTGGTCCTTTTAGTTATGCGATTGCCTCGCTTGGGGAAGAGAGAGCTAATCTTGGTTCTTTTCGTACGTTTGTTTGGTTTGCGCTTGTTTGGATTTGTTGGTTTCCTCGTCCTCTTGGGGTCTGGGAAGGGCTGCGGTTTGTGATTATGGCACTCCCTGGACTTTTCTCTTATCCTTTTTTTAAAATTTTAAATGGAAGAACTTTCAAAAGTCACTGGTCTGTTAAACATAGGTCATAAGTAATCCAGGTCCAACCTTGACCAAGGAGTGATTAAAACAAATATTTTGAGCAAAATTCAAGATGATCGCATCTGCTTAGGGACCTTTGGTTTCGGAGAAGTTTATTTTTTTCTGTTTTAGCTAAGTAGCTTTATATTAATAAATGACCAACAGGGACTTGGCTGGTAGGATTTTATGTAGGAGACCACTATATAGCTCACAACCTGCCCGGGTCCCACAACTAAGCCGATTTCTACAACTGGGCCGATCCCACAACTTGGCTTAAATTTTCTATCATTTTCACAAATGGGCCGAACAACATTAACGTCAACGTCATATCTGACGTCACATAATGTCTTTCACATGACGTGCAAAGGCAAACATGGTGACCACAAACGAATATGATGGAGTGTTTATAAAATCAGAGTAAGCTAGAAGGAAATCCTAGCCGAGCGATACACACGCTGAAGTTTCCTTATTTGACTTGGATATCATTTATGATATAAAACAGATGAATGCAACAAATCCGATATTGGCTGCTTCAAAACGTTGCAAGGAGCTTAAGAATTTATCAATTAAATCAAAACTGAAAAAAATTTTTGAACATTTTTACGATGTTACATCAGAGACGGCTGATGTTATTTATGGGCCACTCAGAAGAAGCGTCTACTCGGTTGTCAGAGAAGCAATTTTCCACATTTTAAAAGCCGAGGTAAGTAAGAGCCTCCTAACCCATTTCCATTCTTTTATATCTTAAGTATACTATACTAAAGTAAACTAAAGAGAAAAAATGCCCGATACAGGACTCGAACCAGCGACCCTTTACTTGAAAGTCAGGTGCTCTACCAACAGAGCTGATCAGAGTCTTTGCTGATCACTCAAGTTTTATTGGTAGTTTTGTCGTGTGCCGGCAATTTTGCATTTCAGTGCCTGTTTCAGAAAACGAATAAGTAGAACACATTAAATACTGTCTTCAATCTACCTCATTACTGTTTTCAATCTATCTAAATATACTATCTCTCTCTCTCTCTCTCTCTCATTTTGTTCAAAACTATAAGGCTATGGATGCAGACAAGTGCTTTAACCCAAATAAAATAGAAACAGTTGATAATATTATCCCATACTTTGATAAATGCACCATTTTGTTCGTTACCTCGAGCACATTTAAAACTTTGTAAATATGTCGTGATTTGGCTCTCACGAAACATTTCCTCGGTGTACGTATGGACACTGGCAAGCCTTGGTAATGTGTGGAATATCTGCATGCAATTTGATTCCGCAATAAGCTAAATATGAAAAAGTGTCTGAACTAAAAGCCATAACAATATTCCGTGAGCTCTATAATTAAGACGTTATTATCCATCTTGTAATGCATAAATGCCCTTTTCCAGAAGGTAGTTTGTTGTCTCCCTTTAGTTCAATAGCGTATATTAATTCAATATATGTGTATCATTTTCCCGGAATCTGAACCTTTACTTTAAGGCATAGAGAATTTGTAATTCCCAGGTCAGAGGCTTTTAAAATATGATCTGATGAATATCAGTTTTCAGGCTATTTCTATGCGAGTTATTAAATTTTTGCAAAAATCTGAACAGTCAGTCAGTCTTTAATCACCGTACTGATTGACAGTTAAAGGCTCCACATGCCTCAATAAAAACGTTAACTATAATACCCCGCCATTTTATCGTGTCGCAGCAGATAACTCTGTCAAACATTAACGAAATTTGCCCATTAAAAATCCCAAACCAGATCTCGACAATATCAATGCACATACCAAGTTTGTTGAAAACCCATAAATGTTTACTCAAGTTATCATCCGGAAACGAAATACAAAGATACGAAATACAAGCATACGGATGAACGACTGACAGATGGACGGACAGACACATGAACACCCAACGTGAAGCCATAACACCACGCCAGTATCGTGGCGCGGGGTATAAAAATAGACATTTTTTATCCAAGAAAAGTTTAATAAATTGAAAAATATTATTGATACAATAAAAAAATGTAGCATCTGACAGCCTGTAAAATTTCATTTAGTCTCTCATATTTGAACTGGATCAAAAATGAAATGATTTTATGGTATTTTTTAATTAATATTGGCAACATTAATTGGCAATATTAATTCAGAGATAAGATAAAAAAAAGTAATTACGTTTCAAGAATGAGAAACTAACTGAAATTTTACAGGCTGACAGCTGCCACATTGTATGATTGTGTTAATACCATATATTAATTTATTAAACCTTTCTTGGATAATAAGATATTTGAGGAGTACGAAGGCTTTAATAATTTTGCACTATATCTGACCAGAACGATGGACGGATAATCAAACCTTACATGAAGGCAGCAATCGCGGAGGAAAACGGACAAGAATCCTACTGGTTATCCGCATGGAGGACTAAGCCTGCCCAGTAAAATAATAATAATAATAATAAAGCCAACTGTAATAAGAGACACTTGCGGCCTACTTTTGGCCGCTGAAGATGTCTTCATAAAAAAACAACAAAAAACTACTGGTTAACCGCTAAGAAGACTTAAACTGTCCCCAGTAAAAATAAATAAATAAATAAATAAATTAAAAAAAAAGTAAAATCTACTAGTTAAACACTTAGAGGACAAACCCTGCCCAAGTAAAACAAGAGGCCAATGGGCCATGGGCCACGGCTCGCTCATCTGAGGGATATAGCCACTGCAGATATGCAGATTTTATGCAACA
This sequence comes from Anodontia alba, assembly GCA_964016985.1. NCBI lineage: Eukaryota > Metazoa > Mollusca > Bivalvia > Lucinida > Lucinidae > Anodontia > Anodontia alba. The sequence goes on from OZ024821.1 coordinate 48,097,834, forward strand.
TTTTTCCTGTCCTATCATTGCCACTAATGAATGGATCATCATTCAAGCAGCTAAGCAGTTTTGAAGAAGAATATATGGGCATGACAGTCAATGGAGCTTGATCATTTGAACAATCTCTCAATCACAGTTCAACAGTAAGGTCAATGTGAAATTTGGTGGAAACTGGCTAAGTGGTTTCTGAAGAGTTGTTTAAAAATATCATGATTATATACATGTAAACAGCACAGGTGCAGGGAAATAAAATAAACGTAAAAAGGATTGTCATTTTTGCTGACTCTTCATAAGCAGTAATGAAGTTTGCAACACTATTTACTGTGCTTTTCGAGGCGCTGCCATTGCCAACAAAAATCAATTTTTAATTTAATATTGCCATAGTAACCAAACAAAACCGTCCCTTGTCGTAAAATACATGAACTGGGTAGACAATCATCAAATGATCATAACCGCAAAATATAGTTCACATCACTTCACTGGTAATGGAGAAAATTCAGTTAAACCATTTTCTCATTATAAGTCTATGGGATTTTTTCTGTTGCCATTGCAACCAAACCAAGAGGTAGACTGGCATACTATTAACTATTTTCAGTTGCTCATACTCATTTAACATTTGTTTTAATTAGAGTCCAACCGCTTTAGTGGCTTTTGAGAAGTAGTCATTTTTTTTTCAAATTTAATGTTGCCATGTAAACAAAACAGAATGGCCACTGCTTATAAAACGCACAAACTGGGTAGACAATCATCAAATGATTATAACTGCCAAATATGGTTCACATCACTTCACTGGTTAAGAAGAAAATGCAATTTAAACATTTTCAATAATAAGTCTATGGCAGCCTCCTCTTGTCATGGCAACCAACAGCAAGAAGCAGATCTTTTTAATTTAGCTATTTTAAACTGTGTTTTCGCAAGCAACATTTGTGCAAAATTAGTCCTACTGCTTCAACGGTTTTGGAGGAGATGTCATTAAAAAATCCTTTTTCGGATTTAATGTTGCCATGGCAACCAAATAAAATAGTCATTGCTCATAAAACACATACACTGGGTAGACAATTATCCAATGATCATAACTGCCAAATATGGTTTACATTACTTGACTGGTAATGGAGAAAATGCAATTTAACCATTTTCCCATTATAAGTCTATGGCAGCCTTCTGTTGCCATGACAACCAAACCAAGAGACAGATCACCATAAATTTAGCTATTTTGAATTGTCCTTACCTAACCATCATTTGTACAAAATTAGTCCTATTGCTTCAGTCGTTTTGGAGGAGACATCATGTAAAAATTCTTCTTTTCTTTTCAAATTTAATGTTGCCATTGCAACCAAATAAAATAGTCATCGATCATAAATCAAATACACCGGGTAGCTAATCGTTCAGTGATCGTAACTGCAAAATATTTTTACATTACTTCACTGGTTATGAAAAAAATGCGATTTAACCATTTTCCCATTATATATCTATGGGAGCTTTCTGTTTCCATGACAATCAAACCAAGAGGCAGATCATCATAATTTTAACTATTTTCAAAGGCCCCTACCCAAGCAACATTCTTACCAAGTTAGGGATCCGTCGCTTTAATGGCTTTGGAGTTGTTGTTTGAAGGTGTTAACGGACAGGCAACCGGACGGATAGACGGACGGAGGGACGGACGGACGGACGACGGATAAAAAGTGATCATTATAGCTCATCCTGAGCATAGCTCAGGTGAGCTAAAAAATAATAAATAAATGAAAAAAATACCTACACCATAACACAAGACACTCAAGGCCTGCCAGGCAATGGAAAGCATGTCACTGATATATGTTTTTAACACGAGAACAAAATAGGTTTTAACCTCTTAAATAGATTTCAACCTCTTGCTTTATCAAAGTTCAGGGGTATTTTCAGCGAATTACAGTTTTCTGAAAACAGTATTTTCTACTGAAAGGTAGCAGTTTTCGTCTGCTCAATACAATAAAGGTAAACTAATCTTTTAGCGGGCCCTTTAAAATCATCATATTCTATGTACGCAAATAACTTCCACACTTCTTGAACAGCATCAGGTGGCATTAACGGCAAATATTGAACAAATATAAGTTTTAAGAACTAAAATTACTGAATTTTCATAAAGTACGATGTTTAAGTAATATAGCGCTCTTTATAAGACATCGTAGACCTTCCATGACCATTGGATCTGCGACCATATGCTCGACGCAAAAAAGCATTCGATTACTTTACTTTAATAATTAGTACTATTTTGTATGAATTAAAGTTAATCAACAAAATAGAGTTGTATCAGCCACAACTGCGCTACTTTTTACTTTTTCAGGTTGATGATTTAACTGATAATAGCGTCTTCACAGTCATATACAACGGCAAAATATGGTTTACAGGAGATATGATTAACAGCAACAATATAGTATTCATGGTGAGTCAACTAATCTTTTCTGTCTACTTATACATTACATAACTGGTTGGGCCAACAATTATACTACGTTGACTCAGCGTTAGGCCAACATGTCATGGAATCGTTGACCCAACGAGCGAAATTACGCAGGGTAACCGATGTTTTCCTGCCATAGGCCAATGTAATGTACAACTATTACCTAACGTTGACCGACGTAGGTTTGCTTTCTAAGACGATATGCGTTATGTTTTATTTTTATGTGTATTGTATTCTGTTGGCTTTCCATTCCGTAAATTATAAAGAACTGAGGACTGTTTGGTTTATAAAGTGCGCTGATTATTGGTTTTATGGAATAAAATGTGTCAATATATATAAGAAGGTAATTTAAATTATTTCAAAGAACAACCACATTGTTAAAAATCAAAATATCGTATATCCCGTTACTCGCGTTTACACTATATCGTGGAAGTAAATTCCTTTGACGTGTTGGATTCTGTCGACATACAGACAAGTAGTTTTGCAATACCTTATTTGTAGACACAAAACTTGATTACTGATCTGTTGAAATTATCATATTAACACCTTTCTCGTTTCCGTTTCTGCTTTCAGGACAACATGAGCGAGTATTACAAAACCTTTTGCAGGCGTTGCTTAAGCGACCCGTGTCCGTGGTAAATAACTCTACAGCAAGTGCCCAGAGGGTCACGAATCCCCTGGCCGGCGCCATTTCTGTGACCTTGACCTAGGGTCAGCAGCATCAGCAGAGAGATGTCAGCTATTCTGTTTTCATCTAGCAGTAACACTTTCCACACATCAACATCTTAAAGTGTAAGCTTTCAAAAATATATGCAAAAGGAAAAACCTTCACGCAAAACTTTGACGCAAAATGTTAACATTCGTACGGACGCACGCACGGACGGACGGACAGGCGAACGGACGGAAAGACGAAAACTATATACCCCTCGACATACTTCGTATGCTTGGGGTATAATAATGAATGTTAAACACATAAATAAAAATGATCATAATACAGAAAGTCATTTTATAAGATATTTATTAAATGAGTTAATTTTATATTTTGATAGTAACATAACATGCCGAAACCAAGTGGTTTTACACGTTTGTAGAATGAGCTGAATGTAATAACGGCAACGCGACGTCAAATTAGAACCAATATTATATGATCTTTAAATAAACGAAATTTCATTTTCATGGTTTGGACGTGCTTCCAGCTCAGTCAGTATTTTGTGATATTGACTAGCTTACACGAGAATTGTGTCATCATTCGCGTGCAAGCCAAAAAAAATATCAAGTTTTGATGCCGTCGCTAGTAGTGACGCCGACATATACGTGTGCTTTTTGTATTAATGGGGTCTAATGTTTACTGTTATCAAGAGAAAAGACAGAGTATATAATAAAACAACTGATTATTGAGGTATTTGATATGACGTTGTTATCCACCATTGAATACCAATATTGACCTCGGCCTCGGTCAGTATTAGTATTCACCGGTGGATATCACGTTATATCTTCATTTGGCAGCATTGCTGTCTGCAGGAATACACATGCCACCAACAACCAGAACAGGATCTTTGATCCCAAGGATAATAAAATAAAAGCTGCACTATGATGGGAGTACGGGGAGACTATTTACCGCCATCACTTGGCACTAACAGATCCGGGATATAGCCAAATATTTTTCCTAGGAGATAAATGTAGTCTGTCAAACCGCTGTTCTGAGAACACTGCAGCCTGGAAACCTATTACTCTTTGTATGGTTAAGTGCGTAAAACTATCTCATATGTTTCAAGAAGAAGAAATATCAATTTCAGCAAAGAAAAATTGCATGACAAAGAACTCTGCTGCAAGAAAACTCTGTCTTAAAATGTATTTACTAATGCAGTTTTCGGAAAACCTGAGATCGGACAAAGATTTTTTTCTAAACGTCGGAGAAGAAACATACTAACGTCTCAGACTGGTGTTAAATAGAGGGACCACGTCATCATGACCTAAACGTTTTCGATTCTGAATTGAGCACGAAAAAAGTTTTATATAACCTCCAGGCCAGATCGTATAAACTGCTGGGATGAGTATTAAAATAACTCTCCACTCTTTCCCACATCGTAGAGTAATATCAGCACAAAATTGTCCCCGTGCAAGACATACTTCTTGAGTGCACACAATGATATATATTATTTGTATCGCATGTTTTATCGTGGAAGAGAAAGAGTAGCGAGTAGCGTACCTGAGAAAACTTAACTATATTTCATGAGCAAAATTATACCTGTTTGTGTCGCTTTGAGAGAGAGCGACACATATATACAGAGAGAGAGAGAGAGAGAGAGAGAGAGAGAGAGAGAGAGAGAGAGAACAGAGGCAGAGACAGACAGACAGACACAAACATACAGAGAGAGAGAAAGAGAGAGAGAGAGAGAGAGATTTTGCTTGCGGTATGAAGTTAAGTATTTACCTATATTCTGCCACTTGTGTAGAGGTGTGACAAGTGACCAATAAATACGAGAGAAAAAGAATTTTGTTTATAAATGAATGCTACCTTTTCATCTGAAATGTATACAATCAGTCTTGTATGTCAAATAAAGTAGCATTCTGTAAACTTTATAGTAAAGATTAATGACGGTAGTTTGTTTAATTCCACATCACGTTTAATGCCGACGTCTTTTAGTCTGAACCAGGCCCGAGGTTTTTATTTATATATTTATTTATTTTTTATTTATTTATTTTGTTATTATTTTTTTTTGTACTCAGCTCAGCAGCACATTAAACTATCTCTGCTTATAAATATGAAAATGTCAACAATATTTAACATTTTTATATTTATTAGCGGCGAAAATATTTACATGCTCAGCTATGTTTAGCTAGAACGAAGTTGCAATTTTTAATAATTTGAGATTTAGTTGCAGGAAAAATGTTTCAAAACCTTGGGACCTGATATCGGTGCGAATGTACAGTAAAAGAGGTAGTAAATAATGTCGACTGTCGTTATCTCGAATTCCAAGGCACTCACTGAAACATTTCGTGATATTCGTACCTCGACATATCAAAGTTGAGAGAGTGAGGAAGTCAATAAATTGAACAACCACATTTAACAAATGAATATGTAATTTGACTCCTGAAGTTAGAAATATATATATAAAATAATGTGGAAAAGAGAAAGAGCAATTTCTCCTCTTTTCCACATTATTTTGTTACCTGTTGTCATAGTTTCATGTTAAAATAGGGACCAAAGTTTCACTTCGAGATAAGCGGTAATTTGAAATAAGCGAGTTCGAGATAACGAGGTTCGACTGTACGAATGTCTGAACACTGCTCCCAGGCGACACTTTACACAACAGTAATAGGAAATACAAGGTATACTCACCGTTTCCCGGTATTGTTTCTTTGTGTAAGGACGTATCTGCCTCAGTAACTGAATCTGCTATTGCCTCATCTTCATTCATATCAGTTTCATTCGCTGGAAGAAACAACATGCTTTAGAGGAGTGGATAGACCTGGTATATAATCGGTCACGTTTAAAAGGGAGACACACATTGTGACTTTCTGTTTGCTCTTCTGCACAAAAAGACCAAGAAGAGCAAAATCAGTATCCTTTTAGAATATACCTCTTTTCAGGAGGTAGGCAAAATATTTTGATTTGAGTTGTCTCCCCCGAAAGTGCTCTATTATAAGATCTGAAAATAATTCATGTTGTTTCACATCGTATATTGCCTATTTAGGACATGGAAAAAAGTAAGGCATATACACAAACTATCTGCACAGAGTAATAAAGTATTCAAACACAGTTAGCGCGTTTATCATGGCTAATTCGAATATGTTTTTGGGTCCCTAAAATGTTTTCCGACAGATCAAGAAAAGAAATATTTAGGAATATTTTAGCGAATTATTATGAATGTGTTGTTATGTTTACTCATTAGTATCACCTCATCGAGGCGATTCTAATGAATAGACTCAACATGACATTATTTTATAGAAGATAAAAAAACATCCCTAAATCATTCCCGTTTGCCACCCGACCTTGCGCTATTATTAACCCTAAACGGCTCGAGCTTCCCGTACCTCAAATTTACGAAAACTACGAACAGTTCTCTTCGTAAATGAGTGGATTCTTTCGTATTTTTGCGTAATTTTGTCCGGAGATTGCCTATATTCTTGTAGTTTGTTACGAAGGTTTGCGGAAATCTGCGTATTTACGAACACATTTCCGTACAGACGTAGGAATATATTCGTAGCTGTCTACAAACCAACGGAGCAAGCTCCGCACTCTGAACGGATTACTTCGTAAAACTGTGGACTTAACATTTTTCAGTGCGGAACAGTTCGTAGAATATAGACTTAAACTTATTTCAGTTCGTATATGTATGGAGATTACTGGACTTAGAAATCTTTTAGACCAAATGAGAAATAGAATATAACTTAACCAATTTTTGGTTCGTTGTCTTTCATAGCATTCGGAGTGTTCTTAGAGACCTTTGTAATTTAATATACATAACAGATTCACAGAAGAATTTGTTGCCATGGATACAAAATAGTATCAATTAAGAGTAGTTGCTTTATTGCTTTGAAACCAAAAAGTTCAGTCATTTATAGAGCTACTCTGAGGCAACATAACTATAAAGCTAGTTCATTAGTGAATTTAAATTATGGAATTAGAAATACTTATGACTTTAATAGTCCATGGAAATGTTATTGCTGATTTCTGTGGTTTGGACAGAAGTTTGGCCATCTCTTTTGATCACATGTATTTCAATAGAATATAAGCAAATCAAAAAGCTGAGCACTAAATCTTGCACTTTTTATTTTTTTATTCGCAATACATTGATTAGAATGCTTTTCTTCAAAATAAGTGCTGTAAAATTGCTGTAAAATCTTTTATCCATCACTGTTAATAGATATACAGTCGATTCTCGTTATCTCGAATTCCAAGGGACTCACGGAAACACTTCGATATATCCGTACCTCGACATATCAGAGTTGAGATAGTGAGGAAAACAATAAATTGAACAACCACATTTAACAAATGAATATGTAATTTGACTCCTGAAGTTAGAAATATATATATATAATAATGTGGAAAAGAGGAGAAATTACCCCTCAGGAGCAATTTCACCTCTTTTCCACATTATTTTGTTACCTGTTGTCATAGTTTCATATTAAAACAGGGACCAGATTTTCACTTCGAGATAAGCGATAATTTGAAATAAGCGAGCTCGAAATAACGAGGTTCGACTGTATAAAACACACATGTACATAACCTTTTAAGTAGATTCCAATGACTAATAACCTTTTTTGTAAATACAAACTGCTTTAATACAAAATAAACTTATGTTATGCTTCATTTTGTGGTAGAAAAAGCATGCTTTATGGAGTTTTCATAATAATTTTTTTACTGCCCTACCTTGAAATCCTGGACGTGCTTGCTATGTTCATTCGGAGGCCAGCCTAGGTGGCTCCGTTGGATGCACGTCCAACTTGTGATTAGATTTCAGGTTTAACCCCCATCGGGTCAGCAACATTATTTCATAGAGATATGATCATGAAGTACTTTTTATGGTCATTCTCTCCCTTCCGCTGTCATATAAGAAGGGCAGTTGTCCGTTTCTGGCAAAAGAATGTGCACACTCACTGGTTAACCACTTAGAGGACTAAGCTGCCCAGTTTTGTGTGGTTAGGTAAACTGACCAGGCTCTACATGACCCCCATTAGATTGACTGGGCTGTAAAACCTCAACACAAACAAATGTTCAATCGGAGACAAATAGGTAGTCATGCGGAGCTGATTACAAACCAGCGGAGTATTGGGACACTTTCTACAAACCTTTACGCAACATACAAATAGTAAGCGTGCGTAAGCATGCGGAAATAGTTACGAACAACTACGCAGTCATGCGGAGATGATTACAAACCAGCGGAGTATTGGGACATTTTCTACGAAACTTTTACGCAACATACAAATAGTAAGCGTGCGTAAGCATGCGAAGCTAGTTACGAACAACTACGCGGTCATGCGGATATGATTACAAACCAGCGGAGTATTGAGACTTTTTCTTCGAAACTTTACGCAACATAAGAATGGTAAGCGTGCGTAAGCATGCGGAGCTAGTTACGAACAATTGCGCAGTCATGCGGAGCTAATTACAAACCAGCGGAGTATTGGGACATTTTCTACGAACCTTTACGCAAGATACGAATGGTAAGTATGCGTAAGCATGCGGAAATTTCGTCCCAATACTCCACTTGTTACGAAAGTGCGTAGCTCATTCCGAATGTGGTGGTAATCGTAGAGGTTTACGCATTCTCCGCTCTGTTTCCATTTTTCAGTAGGAAACTGCTTCATAGTAAATGTCCCAATACTCCGCACGATATTTTCTTCGTAGTTATTCGTAGTTGCACGGAATCTTTCGGAAATTTAAGGTACGGGTACCCATGTCTGAAACAAATTTCTCATTGTCCAGATGATGTTCGAGCCGTCTAAGTTCGACTGTAGATAGTTTTGCTGTATGCCGTAGAAAAGATGACGAACAGAGAAAGACTAGATCAGATGGTTAGAATGCATTTTGCCGTTTGCATATAAAATTTTCGTAGTGTGGTCAGATGATGCTCCCACCCAGGCAGGGACAGCATTCAATGTAAGAGGCAACAAGAGCTCGACAAGCGGAGGCATCATACTCCCGTGGCAAGTAATAAGATGTAGCACATAAACTGACTCTCGTACAATTCAGTGCTATAATGAAAAATGGAAGTATAAATGGTAGACTGCTAATATTTAGTGGACTGTAACCTCGAAATAATATGCGCTGCTCCACTTCATTATGCGGGTATTTATAGTTTCAGCTTCATTTGCTGTAAACTATCGGAAGAGTAAGCTGGAAACAAAAAAAAAAAAATCACAGAAATTTTAAAGGGTCATAACGCTGTTTATATTGGGGCACAAATTAAGTGTAACCTCGAAACAGTATGCGCTGCATCACATCATGGTGTAACTATTTACAAGGTTTCAGCTTGATTGGATGTCAACTATTGGAGTTAACCGAAAACGAAAACTTCACAGAAAGTTTCAAAGACGATAACTCTGCTAATATTTAGTGTACTGTAATCTCGAGTTAATATGGGCTGTTCCACATCATGGCCTAACTACTAATAAAGTTTCAGCTTGATTGGATGTGAACTGTAGGAGGAGGTAGCCGGAAACTACAGGTTTTCAAAACTTTTCAAAGGGAAATATCTCTACTTAAATTTGGTGTACTGTAACCTTGAAATACTATGCGCTGCTCCATTTTGGTAGAGAGTCACCCAAGAAACATTCCTGTAAAATTATTTTGAAATCCTTTCAAAGGTTCAGGAGAAGATATCTTTTAAGTAAATGTTGACAGACGGAAGACGCACGATGGACGACGCACGACGGACGAAGACCGGTCACAAAAGCTCAATCTGAGTCTTTGCCTCAGTTGTGTTTAAACTGTTGGCGCTAGAGCCGTATCACTTGGTAATGATAAGCAGATGACCTGATTAACTTTTGAATACAATCTGAAAAAAGTATTTCAGAAAGTAAGGCCTTTTGTAGAGATTTATCTTTAGAGGCAAGCACATGATTGGGGGCACAGTGTTTTATAAACACAGTTTCTACTTATAATGTATCTTCTGGTTCTTTGAGATAATTGAGCTCATTCCTGGCTCTTTTGAAATAATAAGGAGCGCTAACGATGCCTTATTGGCAGAAACTAGCTAGTCTGGCCCCGACAACGACATCTCCGTATTTTGAATATTTTGTGTGAGAGTGTTAATTTCCTCGACGTTCTTTCATCTTAGAACGCATTTCCTTGCCTGTATATTACCGGTAGACCCTCTTCAGCTGACACGTTCCACAAGGACGTCATTATATAATATAATTACTGATAATTTGCTAATAATAGATTTAAAGAACATCTTATATGCTACCTTGAGATAGACAAAATTTCTCATAGTGTAATACATATAAATCAGGTTCAAAGTAATCTATAGGTCACCTCGGAAATACTAAATGGGATATAATTGAAAATTAAGGGACATAGTCACATTTTCAGGGGAGGTTACTTTATTTTATTAATTTGTTTTGCCTCCCTTCTGACGAAATATTTTGCTGAATTTTCAGCGGGAGTTTCGTGTGCATGAGATCAAACGGGAAGCCAAAAAAGTTGTCTCCCTTGTAAACCTGCTGAAAATCTACTGAGTTTGTCCAAGTCCCTTAATTGCAGCCTATAACAGCCGCGTCTTTGGGAAATAGCACTTATAGGTAATGTAAATAGCAAACATTCAGGCAAGCCCACGCAGTTGCACAGTCGCGCCAGAACCTACAGGGTTCGTACATTTAGCACTGACCATATTTCCCTGACATTTCCCTTGCTTTTCCCCTGACGCAGTCAAATTTTCCAGACAATATCAGAGCCGCAAATTTTATCAACTTTGCAAGAACTAGAGCAAATTCCTGGCAGTACACGAATATCCAAACCAGTGCCATTACTAAATCATAAGAAATATTTTTTATCAAGCAAATCAATGGACCATGAAATATAGATTACTGACCACATATAGTTTACAAGGTCGATCTTTGAGTGACATTGATCCATTATCCCCAGTACAACAATTCTCGATCAGATAGTCTTCAAGATATGACGCAAAATCGCTGGACCATATACTATAGGCCACTGACCTACTATACCGGACAGGTCAATCTGAAGTGTAACATTGATCCATTATGACAACTGTGATGTTAATCCATCAGATACTCTAGAAGATATTAAGTAAAATCACGAGACCATGAAATAAAGGTCATGTTGGCTTATATTTACTTCGAGGTCAAAGTTTGAATCACACCCGAATTATCTGAAAATATGACTCATGCATTGAATAGTGTTGAAAATATAAGACAAAATGACTGGGCCATGAAATATAAGTCACAAAGACGTACACTTATTTTGAGGTCAAATGGCATGTCAGAATGACCCACAATTCCAAAGTGCGATGTCCATACATCACTTTGTCTTCAATAGATAACGTAAATTCACTGGACTATGAAGTATATGTTACACTGATCTACATCTACTTTAAGGTCAAACATCAGGTCATATATACTGATTAAAATCCCAGAGTATGTATGTTCATATATTAAGTCACATTCAAGATATATTGCTAAATCACTGAACAATGAAATATAGGTCACATTAACCTATAATTGTTTTTAGATCAAGCATTGGGTCCTACAGATTCATAATCCCGAAGTACGATGTACAAACATGAAAAAAGACTTCAAGATTTAAGACCAAAACACTGGATCTCGATATATAGGTCATCCTGACCTTCATTTACTGACCCACAAGTCTATGTTAAAAGATTGAGCCATGTCTGACCAGCTAACAGCATTAGTTGTTCCTAAGTTAAATTTATGATAGATTACTAAACGGAACTTATAAGCTTGCTAAACTCGCCTGACGTCTGTGATCTTGACTTTGAGGTAAGAGGCAGGGGTAGTGGTTAATAAAACTTCAGACCAATATCTATCATCATACCAAATATAAACAAAATCCATCGCATGGCTTGGAAAATATAAGTTCTCAGAAACTTTAACGCAAAACCTTGAGGAATGTGTTAAGTAACGGACGGACGAACATACGTACAAAACGGATAAATGGAAAGACTATAACACCTTAACATACTTATATGCAGGGAGGGGGGGGGGCAGTATAAAAACCTTATATCTCTGGATATTCAAATAATATATAACATAAGCTTTGCCGTAATAATACTCTTTTCAAGTAAGATAAAATCCATCAACTAGTATGTCAGGTATTAAGCAAAATCAATAAAGCATACGAAATATAAGTTACTGTGACCGGGACCTAATTTAAGGCCAAAAGCTATGTCATAACAATCAACAGTTCTAAGTATGATAGCAATGCAGCAAATAGTATTCAAAATAGGAAGCAAAATCACTGGACCACGACTGTCACCCCAAACCCACATTCCCTAACCCTGATCCCCATATCCTTCTATCAGGGTGTGAAATATTACTGCTAGACATTCACAGTCAACAACATTTGACGCATTTATTTTCTAAAATTAGTTAGTCATAAAACTTTTGAGCTTGCTAGAATTGCCTAAGTTTTAAGTCTGTGATCTTGATCTTGAGGTGAAAGGCAAGAACAGGATTAATGTTGAATAAAACTTTAGACCAATATCACACCAAATATAAACGAAATTCATCGTATGGTTTGGAAATAAAAGCTTTAACGCAAAATTTTGAAATATGTGTTAATTAATGGAAGTACGAACGACGTACGTACAAACGAACAAATGAACTAACGGACGAACGAAAAAACGAAACCTATACCCCTCGGCATACGACCTCGGCATACTTCGTATGCCGGGGATATCAAAATACATCAGGACCAAATGTCCTAGCTTCACAAAGCGGTAATGTTAAAATTGCCTTATATTTCCCTAATATAATTGCGAATTTTATTTTCCCTGACACATCACATAGTTCCCTGACAATTCCCTGACCTTGAAAAAAAAATCCCTGACATTTACCCGATGTACATGAACCCTGACATATACTGTTTTCTCATGTAAACGGTAAGCCAAGAGGAAACTTCAGCTAAAGATCTAAACATGTGGCCTCGCTAAGGGGGTAGGCCATGCACTCTGAATGATTCGAGAAAAAGCCATAAGATACTTTTTCCAGCGACGCGTTTCAGTTTGCTGTCAGTCATACAAATACGTATTTTCAGGAACAAGGGCTCAAACAATAGAGCGTCTATTTAGTGATTGAAAAGTTATGGGTTCGACTGGTCTTTAAAATGGTTCTCTTTTACTTAGCACTCATCATTAGGAAAGACGAGCTAGGAATCAGAACTGCGCAGTCGGGTGTTAGTTTAATGTGACTGATTAGAATATCATGTCATTTGTCTGGGGCATGATGTTTCAACAAGGGAGCTCTCTAGAAGTGAGCACTGAGCTCATGCCACACCCAGATAGCTATCACTGATAAATTGTTAAAATAACCGTAAAATAGTATAGAAGATATCCAGCAATAGCCACAATCATTTATCACAGCCTATTCATGACACCAAGTGAAAGAGCAAACATACTATGACAGTCAGTCGACAAGTCATTTATCAAAGGAAAGAATATCAACCAACTCTGTCTTTCTCAACAGGGTAATCACAGTGGTAGACAGGATCCATTAAACATAACAATAAGACAACGAATAGGACAAAAAAAAAAAAGAAAAAGAAAAAACCTCGCAGTGAGCAGTCACATGACTACAAAACAAAGACGACCAAGGGCACAATTCGCTAATCTGAGGAAACCAGCCATTACATAGGTACAGATGCAATGCAACACTCTTCCAGTACTGCTGCAGCAACCAGGGCGCACATTGACCATGCTGATGAAAGTCTCCAAAGCTATATACAAAGATTCAGTCTCAAAGTTTTTTCGCTTCTGGAAAATATTTTTGGAGTGTTTTTAACTAAATATGGACATTGCAGCCATTTTGTTACATAGTGAACAATAACGGAATGAATTGTCAGTCCCCCTTCGACAGAAGACCCCATGTGAAATCTGGTAAAATTTTACAAGTAGATTCAAAGAAGAAGACATTTAAAGGTTACATGATTTTATACATGTATAAAGCCCAGGGACATGGGCAAATAATCATCGCCCTTATGGGTACAAAATTTTGATTGTAACTACACAGTTTTACTACTTAAATCATTCATTGTAATGCTAAGTCATTAGCCTTGAATACATTTTGAACAAATGATTTATTTCGCACCTGCTTGTAGCTGGGTGCGACACAAGAGTTCGAATTTCCGTCCGCCCGTCTGTCAACATTTACGTCGAGTCTAGCTTTTAAGTAGATTTCTCTGAAACAGTGATAGCTGCGAATGCCAAACCTTGCATAGTAACTGTCCTCCATATATCTTTTAAGCACGCACTACGACCCAGTACCCTTAACCTGGATTTCACGCTAGAGTGACTTTGTTGTGATTCTACGTCGAGTCTAGCATTATTTACGTCGAGTCTAGCATTAAAGTGCGTTTCCTTAAAGCGGTGATAGCTGCAAAAGTCAAACCTTGCATAGTAACTGTCATTGACATACTCTTTAAACACGCAATATAACCCGGTGCCCTTGACCTAGGTGTCGAGCTAGGGTGACTTTGTTGTGATTTTACGTCGAGTCTAGCATTTGTGCGCTTCTCTGAAGCGATGATAGCTGCGAGTGTCAAACCTTGCACAGTATTTGTCCTCGACATACTCTTCAAGCACGCACTATGACTCGGTGACCTTGACCTGGATTTTACACTCCAGTGGGTTTGTAATCATTTTACGTCGAGTCTAGCATTAAGGTGTGCTTCTCTGAAGCTGTTAAAGATGCGTGTGTCATACCTTGAAGAGTAATTGTCCTCGACATACTCTTTAGGCACGCACTCAGACCCGGTGCCCTCGCACATGAGTTATTTTGTCATGATTTTACGTCGAGCCTAGCATTAAAGTGCGTTTCTCTGTAGAGGTGATAGCTTCGATAGTCAAACCTTACATAGTAATTGTACTTATCATCATCTACAAGCAAGCATGATGATCCAGTGCCCGTGACCTAGATTTAGCGCTCCTGTCGTATGTCACGATTTAATGTCGAGTTTAGCATTTATGTGTGTTTCTCTGAAGCGGTGATTGCTCTGAGTGTCAGACCTTGCACAGTAATTGTCATCGACATACCCTTTCAGCAAGCACTATGACCGAGTGCCCTTGACCTAGATATCGCTTGAGTGACTTTGTCACGATTTTACGTCGAGTCCAGCATTAGAGTGCCATTCTCTGCAGCAGTGATAGCTGTGAGCGTCAAACCTTGCATAGTTATTGTGCTCGACATACTCTGCAAACACCCGCTATGACCGTGTGCTCTTGACCTAGATTTCGAACTCCAGTGGTTTTGTCATCATTATTCTACGTCGAGTCTAGCATTTAAGTGCGTTTCTCTGAACCGTTGATAGCTGCAAGTGCCATACCTTGTTTAGTAATTTTCCTTTACATACTCTGGAAGCATACAGTAAGACCCAGTGCCCTTGATCTTGATTTACCGCTCGATTGACTTTGTCATGATTTTACATCGAGTCTAGCATTAAACTGTGTTGCTGTGAAGCAGTGATAGCTACAAGTATCAAGCCTTGCATATACGTCCTCGACATACTGTTCAAGCATACACTATAACCGAGTGCCCTTGGCCTACATATCGCGTGACTTTGTCATTATTATTCATCGATTCTAGCATTACAGTGTGTTTCACTGAAGCGGTGACAGCTGCAAATGTTAAGCCTTGCATAGTAAATGTCCTCAACATACTCTCCAAGCACACATTATGACCATGTGCCTCTGATCTAGATGTCGTGCTCGAGTGACTTTGTCAGGATTTTACGTCGAGTCTAGCATTTTAGTGCATTTCTCTATACCGTGATAGCTGTGAGTGTCAAACCTTCCATAGTCCAAGCGCCGACATAACCCCGTGCCCGTGACCTAGATTTCGCACTTCATCGACTTTGCCCATCGCAGGTGTGACGTCAACTTCTACTGAATTCTTGTTCAACATATTCCCTCAACAAATGTATGAGGATGCAAATTTGACCACGCTGTAAAAAGGTCAAAAATCATTCTAGGAATATCATTTGAACAATTTTAGTTGACCTCGAGTCTTCAATGTTATAATCCAAGTTTAAACCTCAAAGCTTTTTTTGGTTCTGGAGAAGAAATTTTAAGTGCTTTTTATCATATATGGGCATGACGGCCAACTTGTTTAATGGTGCAGAACCTCTGAAGAAATTATCAATCCCCTTCAACAGAAAGCCCCATGTGAAATCTGGTGAACATTTGTCAAGCGATTTCAGAGAAGATGTTTAAAAATTACACAATTTTATACATGTATATGGCCCAGGGGCAAGGGCCGATAACTCCTGGAGGAAAAACTTTGATTTGGATCAGAAAGTTTTACTACTTTAATCATGCATTGTAAGTTTTAGCCATTAGCCTTTGTTTACATTTTGTGAAAAAGTTTTTTTCAACAGTTTCCTCATACAAATATATGGGGACGCAAATCCGACCTTGCTGTAAAAGGTTAAAGATCAGCCGAAGACCATCATTTGATCTTGAGTCTCCGATGCTATATACCAAGGCTCAACCTCAAAGCTTTTTTAGTCCTGGAGAAGAAGATTTTTAAGTGGTTTTAGCACGTATATGTATGTCGGCCATCTTTATTAACGGACTATGACAATTTAAACAAATTTTCAATCCCCTTTTTACAGAAGGCTCCATATGGAGATTGAGGAAAAATGGCCCAGGGGTTTCAGAGGGGAAGTCATTCAAAGATGTAGACGAACAGACGGACGGAAAACGGAGTCGGCAAGTGATCACTATTGCTCATCCTTAGACTTGGCTCAAGTGAGATCCAAAAACACCAGTAAAACCCGAATAAAACAAACAAGCACTCTTTAAGAGAATGTCAATGACTAAAACACATTATCTTCAGGCTACAAGATATTGTATTGAGACCACAATATATTAGTTTCTGGAAACAGATATGTAAGAAGAGATGTTAATTTAGCCGAACAGTTCCGGTTACACTGGTGTTAGAGCTGTCAATTGTATGTTTATAAGGAAACGTGCAACCTGAATAGTCTGATTCAACTGGTTTTAGAGTTGCAAATCTTATGTTTATCAGAGAAACTGCAATCGAAGGGGTATCAAAGCTGTCAATCATATTTTAGAAAGAGATTCAGCGCAGTCCGCATGTTCTGGGTCACTTGTTTTTAGAGCTGAAAACGTCATTTATATGCGGAGAATTGATCCCAGATTGTCACCAGAGTTAAAAATCCTATCTTTTAGAAAACCTCTAGCTCAATAGTTTTGATTTTGAAGCAAGCTCCTTCACCGACCATTTCATATTAATATTTATGGTTCCATTATTTTTTGTAACTGACTGTTTTGAATGCACAGCACTTCGTATGTTTCAATATATATTTTGCCGAATTCAATGTAGTGCTTTTACACGAATTTTAGGATATTCTTAAAATAAATGAGTTTTTAAAAATGTTTTGTTACCTGTCTATAAAGGCAAATAAACATTCTAACACGACGTTAAAGTTTTCCCATAGAGCCTTATGGAAACGTTATTGAGATCAAACTATAATAATTCACGTCGTCATGGTTGTGCGTGCAAAATGTCGCGTTTAATGACGTCGTGTGTAAACATTTACTTCTGTTGTCGTCCGCTGCAAAACAGTTCTTTGGAAAACACTGCTATGATGTCGATTTTCCTTTATGCATCATGTTAGAATCGAAAAAAAATATTTAACTGCTGTGAATTATCGTCGAGTAACAAATGGTGTTGTCGGATAGATGAGAATAATAATTCAATCCAGCTTAGCCGTTGTGAAGTAATGCTCTGCAATCTGACCTTCATCACCATGCGTAGTTCGATGACAATTCACAGTAGAGACTAGAAATGTGTCAGTATGACACAGATGCCCACGCCCAGGGTCATCCTCACCCACACGCAGGTATTTTGCAAAAAATGAAGTTGAAAAAAGGGCCATAACTCTCATAATAATTGGCAGATTTTACCCTAAATCGAACTTGACCATATTTTATGATTATATACCTGGTATAAAATATGAATCAAATACACGTATCAATCTTTTTTAAAACAAGAAGAATGCCTAATGCATTATGGACAGGTTTTTCAAAAGGTCAATGAAAAGGTAAACCTCGGAAGACCCAATGCCCACCGCCCATGACATCGCTATTTCAAAGGACAGATTTATGAAAAATCAGTCCAAAATTCAATTTTGGCCGCACAAGCTTTCGGCTTCAGGTACCTAACAAAGAAAGTCAGCATTGTCTCTCTTATATGGGCATGCCTACTTGTCCTTATCTATGCCTCTACCAAACATTACCAAAATATTTCAAACCATTTAGAAGTTATGAAGTGCACAAGAATTTGGCTTAGAAATTCATTCGGGGGATTTAACTTGAAAAAATAGCCATCAAAAGAGATGGCAAATCCCCCGACCGCACCGAAAATGGCCGTCTTTTTTCAGTCTAGGGCATCAGAGATGTAATTTTATCAAGGGATACACTTGTTTAACCCTGCAGTGGGTGATAACTCCACAACTGTGAATCAGACACAGAACACTAAAACCATAAGTTGTGGAAACTGGAGTTTGTGTTTTTCAACACAGAAACTGAAAATAATGAGAAAAATAAGGCCCGTTGCCTGCAATGATTATAACTCTCAAACCGTAAGTCATGGAAACTGGATTTTTTGTTTGCTAGTAAGCGATTCTCAACAAAGAATCCGAAAACTATGAGAAAAATAAGGCCTGTTGCCTGCAAAGATTATAACTCTCAAACTGTAAGTCGTAGAAACTGGACTGTGTTGGCTAGTAAGTGATTTCAACAAAGAATCCAAAAATAATGAGAAATATAAGGCCCTTTGCCTGCAAGGCCTGTAACTCTTCAACCATTAGTCTGAGAAACTCAATTTTGTGTTCGCTAGTAAGTGATTTTCAACAAAGAATCCAAAAATAATGAGAAAAATAAAGCCTGCTACATGCATTGCTGATAAATTTGCATCCGCAGTGTAAGTAGGGGAGATAACTCCAACACTCCGTAGGTCATAGTTGTCCTTACATACTGTGACACACCTAGTTTATGTTCTTAGCATCTCTACTTACTATCATTAAAATGTCTCCACTGATTAAAGATTTATGGCCTGCACACGATTTTACAACCAGGTGAGATAATTGAAAATAAATGGAGTAATGAGTAACCCATAGTTACAATTTTTAAATGCAACTCTCCTTCTTAATGTTCTAAGCATCCCTATTAATTATCAACAAAAAATCTCAACTGTTAGAGAAGTTATGACCATCAGCAAATTTAACAAATATGGGAGATAACTAAAAATGGAGTCAGGCTTGTCTTTTGTGTACATGACATGCCCATTTAATGTTCTCTACAACTTGATGAAGTATCATAAAATATCTCAAAAGGTTGAAGAGTTATGGCCAGAATAAGATTTAACAACTATGGAGATAACTCCAGAACTGAGTCAGAGTTGTTGTTCTTGTTATGTGAAACACCTACTCAATGTCCTCTACAACTTGATCAAGTATCATAATAATACCTCAAAGGGCTATTGAGTTATGGCCTGCACAAAATTTCATAACTTTGGGAGATAACTCCAGAACGCAGTCAGTTAGAGTTGTCATTCTTGTAGGCGACACCCTTACTTAATGTCCTCTACCAATTGGTAAAGTATCATGAAAATAACTTATAGGGTTTTAGAGTTATGGGCCGCACAAGATTTAACAACTATGGGAGATAACTCCCAAAATGGAGTCAGCTAGAGTTTTTGTTCTTGTATGTGACACACCTATTTAATGGCCTCTACATCTTGATCAAGTATCATGAAAATATCTCAAAGAGTTATTGAGTTATAGCCTGCACAAGATTTTATACCTATGGGAGATAACTCAAGAACGCAGCCAGTTAGAGTTGTCTTTCTTGTACGCGACACACCTAATGGTGAAGTATCATGAAAATACCTTAAAGGGTTTTAGAGTTATGGGCCGCACAAGATTTAAAAACTACGGGAGGTAACTCCAAAACGGAATCAGCTAGAGTAGTCTCTCTTGCACGTGACACACCTACTGGTCGTCCTCTTTATCCCTACCAAATATGAAAGCAATCGACTGAAGAACAAAGGTAACACAATTTTGAAAATAGGTTAACCAAAAGGTAAACCTGGGGGGTCCAGACGAAAAGATATCGAACATTGATAAAGGGCCATAACTCAAAAAATAGCTGGTGGATTTTATCCTAAATCAAACCTGACCTATATTTTATAATTTTATAATTATATGCTTGTGTATAAAATATGAATTCAATTCACTAATCTAGTAAAATGTTTTGGAACGAAACCATTTTTCAAAGTTGATAAAGGGCCATAACTCCAAAAATAATTGGTGGTTTTACCCTAAATCGTACTTGACTTACATTTTATGATAATATACCCGTGTATAATTTGAATCCAAAACTTTAATCTTTTCAAAAGATATCGAACGGAAACAATTTTTCAACTATTTTTCAACATTGATAAAGGGCCATAACTTCAAAAATCATCAGGGGATTTTACCCCAAATCGAACTTGACCTATATTTTATAATTATATGCTTGTGTATAAAATATGAATCCAATACACTAATCTTTTTCAAAAGTTATGGAACGGAAACCACTTTCCGAAGTCGAAAAAGGGCCATAACACCCAAAATAATAGATGGATTTTACTCTAAATCGAACTTGACCTTCTTTTTATGGTTATATACCTGCGTACAGAATTTTAATCCAATACACCAACCCTTACAAAAGATATCGCACGGAAACCATTTTTCAAAGTTGAAAATTTTTCAAAGTTGAAAAGGGCCATAACTCCCAAAACAATTGGCGGATTTTACCCTAAATCAAAAATGACCTACATCTTATGATTATATACCTGTGTATAAAATTTCAACCCAATACACCAATCCTTTCAAAAGATATTGCATGGAAACCAAAAGTGTTACGTACGGGACGGACGGACAGCGGTGATACTATATTCCCCCCCACACCCCACCCCCATTGAAAATGGCGGGGGTATAAAAAATATTTCTTAATTAACAACGATAGATGTTTGTTTTATTTCCGTTATATCATTATAAGATTGACCTTGTCAAGTGAAACGTTATCTTCGAACATACACAAATCCACAGATTAAGACGTATACCTCGCATGCACAAAGTCTCATCCGGGCATTTTCTTTCCATTGATACATTATGTAGTGTAAAAAATGCTTCTGTTAGTGGACAGCGAATACTTTGGTCAGCCTGCGTGGATGCGCAGGTTGATCTGAACCTTCGCTGACAGCATATGCTCGAAGACACATTCTCGCATGGCGCGGTCCAAATGAAACAAAAATCTTACCTGTAAATGTTTCTTTGTCTACAGAGTCAGCCGCGGCCGTTTGGTCAGCAGCTGTAGTGTCAGTCACTATTGTGTTTGTCACGTGTTCTCTAGAAGTTTGTACAACCTCAGCTGGACTGTTAGTAATCTGATGCTCTGTGGCTGGCGCTTCAGCACTTGTACGTCTTATTTTGCTACTATCAGTGACTAATGAAGTTGTTGGTGTAGCCGTCTTTGTTGATTCTGCGATGATTTGATCTGTAGGTATCTGTGTAATGTTGACAACGCGTTCAGGTGTGACTGTTGTTGTAGTTGTTGTCATTGCTTTGAAACACAAGAACATGACAATGAAAAGCAGGTATTGAACTATCTGTACGACTATTAAAACGTGCATTTGCATTGCTACAACATTATTTGATATGTCCCTTTATTCAACGAATAAATATTTCTAACAAACGTCAGGGACTCCAAAGTAGCCACTTCTGAAGGGACCTTTTGCTTACCAAGTTCTACTATTAACTGTTCATTTCAAGGGCATTTGGCAACCTTGAGTAGGAAACACCCTTTCGGAACTGCTTGGGGCTTGATATGGTTTCGATTGTATCAGTTTCTGAGTTTTTTAGTTACTTTGCTTTCTTTTGGTGTTGGGGGTTTGATGTAGATCATCTTTCGATATTTCCTTGTATTCCATGAAAACATATTTCGAACAAACTTTATGGAATCCAGAGTGACTTCTTGTGGGTCCTTTTGCTTTCTAAGTTTTACAATTAAATGATGAATTTAATGGGATTTGAAACTTGAATAGAAAACAACCGTTTCGGAACTGCTTGGAGCTTGATGTGGATCTGATGGTATCAGTTCCTGAGTTCATTTATTCACTCTGCTTTATCATCCCTACTCAAAAACGTATCAGTTACCCTTTATTATGTAATACCAAACAAAAACTACAACATAAAACAAAATCTTTATAGCCCAACAAAAGAAATATTTGTCATAACTACTTTTAGCACTTTCTGCTTGGTCATCTCTTAGCAAAACTCACGATGACAGCTGAAAGGGAAAAGCCTTTTAGATCGGACCTGAAAATGAGGAGATACTCCAAAGAAACTTCGCAAACACAGACTGCTTTGTTCTTAGCCTGATCGTAAACATGATTATTATTTTCCCCACCTTGGGATTTTGGTAGCTACCCAGCAGGCATACAACATTAAAACAACGTCGATTCAACGTGGATTTAACGTCAAGACGTAAAACATCGTTGAATTGATCTTTTTTCAACGTTGTATGCCCGCTGGGTACAGTCTGTGATTTTTTCTTCCTAGATATTTTATTTACTATTTTTCAAGTTTTCTCTTATTATAATACTTACTTCGAACACAAAGAGGAAATTGCATCTTTGTAAACTGTCCGAGACTACACTGAGAAATGAATTCCCCAACTGATTCATTATTAACTGACAGATGGTATCCATCATTGCAGATAACTTTAATCTGAAACAAAATAGATGTGTGTAAAAATCTGTTCACCTTTATATTTTATATTTTATGTACCATTAAAGTGATATAAATACAATTTTATTGTACTACACGCAACAAATTAGTCTTAAAAATTGTGGAGAACTAAAACAGTTGCATTTCACGTTACCTAAGTGTACACATCCTTTTTAATGGGGTATATCTCGTCTACAACGACTGCCTATTTAGCCTTTTTTTTGTTTCTTTCTGTTTATACTTTCATTTGTTTTCTACACATATGTGAATATCAGGAGTAACGTCAGGAGATAGGGATAGGTAGGGTTTCGCGTGAGTTAAAACTAGTTCAAGCGCTAGCCATAATTTTGATTTCATCCGATCATTGTAGTGTGGTTCTTTTGGTTCCGATCGTCTCAGTTCACATGTCATTTATACAGCGTAAGTTGTAAATGTGTTGGCGTTGTTTGTTCTTCCTCTCCTCTTGAAGTATTGGTAAGATTATGACTCGTAATTGTGTTCATTCCTGGCTTACTGCGTTTATATACTTGTCTATAGGAGTGGGAGGGGTGGGGGGGGGGGGGTAGCTAATTTTGTGAGAATTTGTGGCCCGACCCTCTGCATTATAAATGTTGCAATATATGATTAAACTAAACATCCTTGTAAAGTATTGGCATATGTATGCGCAAGTTATCCCTTATTTCAGATCAGAAACTAACAAGATAAAAAATGTGTTTTTGTAAAGCAAGTTTTTTGAAACAAGAAGCCCTTAGGGCCAAAGACTGCTGACCTGTAATAACTTGCCCGAATAAAGGAATGATTTACTTCTACTAGTGGCCAACATTTCATTTTTTTTGCTTGGTGGTAACATTTGATATCATATTAGTAGAATTTGTATAAACTTACATCTGCACCAAAAACGAATTTCTTCCTCTATAATTCCTACAAAGTTTCAGGTCAATCCGTCTTTTGGTTCCGGAGAAGATGCTTGAAGAATCTGAATGGCGGACATGGCAATATTCATGGATTTATGCTCCCAACCATATTCGCTATTTTTGATTTAGTAGTTGCCATGATATTTGCTACAAAGTTTCGAGTCCATACGCCTTGGGGCTGAGGATAAGAAGTTTCAAATGTATTTTTCAAGATGGCGGCTATGGTTGCCATCTTTTAGATCGGAACGTTTTAGCGATTTTTGATCTACAAGTCGCCCCGATACTTGCTACCAAGTTTCGGGTCGGTTTGCCTTTGAGGAGAAGTTCAAATAGATTTTGAAGATGGGACTATGGCGGCAATATTGGATTTCGCATCGGAGCGATTTAGCTACTTTTAATATCGCCCTGATGCTTGCTACCAAGCTTCAAGTCAATTCACCTTTTATTTCTGGAAAAGATCAAAACTGATTTTGAAGATGGAGACTGTGGCGGCAATCTTAGCTTTCTGATCGGAAATAGTTTAGCTGTTTTTCCAAATTAAAGGTCGCTCTGATACGTCCTGCTAGGTTTAGAGTCAACTGGCCTCTCCGTTCACGAGATGAAGTTCAACAAAATAAATTTTCAAGATGGTGACCATTTTAGATTTCCAGTCGGAACAATTTTAGCTGTTTGATCTACGTCGCCACGATAACTTCTTCCTACCAAGCTTCCAGTCATATGAACATTTGGTTTATGAGAATAGGTTCAAAATCATTTTCAAGACTGTGGCTATGGCGGCCATCTGTGATTTCGGATCGAAACGATTTTAGCTTTTTTACTATCACTCCAATGCCCGAATTCATGATATAAGTCAATCGTTACACAATTTAGAAGGACTAGTTGAAAATGTGAAAAAAAACTTGGATTTCGGATCAAAACGATTTTAGCTACTTTAACTTATCACTCCACTGCCCCAAACTATGATATAAGTCAACCCGTTACACAATTTGGGAGGAGTAGTTGAAAATGTGAAAAAACCTAACGGAAGGACGGACGGAACCAGACAACAGTCGACGGAACAATCTGGCCTGGAGTTTGCTTTGCTAAAAGCTAAAGAACAGAAAAAAAGACTTAAAATTCAAGACTTTGTGTTAATATGTGTACGAGGGGGCTGGTTGGTGAACAAAAAAGAAAGAGCCATACCCTGCTCCCATGCCGAACATTTCTGTCTGTAATTCTGTTGTTTGTTTTGTAGTATTTAATATAACCATATTCCATTGGGTAACTTGGTATTGTACAATGTTCTGAAATAAATAAATATATATGTATTCCGTAAATTTTAATTCATAAAAATTTATGACAATACAGTGAATCTAATTTTGGGTCTACTATCAGTGCAGTATTGTACATGTACATTGTCACTCAAGTAACCAGAGCTGACACTCTGTACTATGTCCACTGGAGCGACAAGAGCATAGACTCACATGATACGCTGGCACCGAGTGCGATCTCCGCGAGAAGCAATACATAGTACAGTCGACTCGTTGTCTTGAAGTCCAAGGGACTCTCTGAAATACTCAGAGATATCAATACCTAGACATATTCATTTGCAGAATTTAAACTTCACAAATCATTATGTAATTAAACTTCTGAAGCAAGAGATATATTGAAAATATGGTGAAAAAGATGAGAAATTGCTCCTAAGGAGCACTTTATCCTGTTTTCCCCAATATTGTGTTACTTATTGTAAGATATCCATGCAAAAACACGGACCAGATTTTCACTTCGAGATAACGGGTTATTCGTGATAAGCGAAGTCGAGACAACTAAAGTCGACTGTACTTGCAAGATAAACCGTTAAAATTGCAGTCATAGCAGAAAACAACATCCTACTTTTTATATATATATTTTGTAAAGAAAATAAGACTTAATATCTCATTAATATCTCTTTTGAATCGTCTGTTATAATATTAAAATGTCGTCTGCACCAATTTTGAATGAAACTTAAATGACTGTTTGGAGCAACTGAAGATGTAGGAACCATATGCTCATGTCGTTTCGACGGCAGTTTGTCAACCTTCTTTGTGATGGTGAGTGTGATATGGATCCAGAAAAAAAATAAGATTTTTAATTAATTGGTCATTTCGGATTAGACTTTACTCTAAAAGAAAGGGATTCTGTTCCCATTCTGAGCTTCTAGAGATCCATTTTCAAATAGGAGGCAAAGCAATTCTGATATTTGTCATCCCTGATAGTGTATTCATTTCCCGTAACTTCCTTTAATAACAAACTACAAAAGCGGTTATCATCAAAACTGGTATTCACTTCTTTTTTAAGATTGTTTTCAATACTACAACGACTTTATGGTCATTAACTCTTTGTCATGATCCAGTGAGTTTGATATCGTTTACCTAACCCCAGTGTTTAGCCCCAGAATATTTGTAATGACCAATTTTTTGTAATATTATCCTGAAATATATGTTTGATGTAAACTCCATTAAAAAGACAACTAATATCTTTTAAAACCATGTGTAGGAGAATGCATTAGCAGGTGTGATATAATATAGACTTGCCGCGGATTTCTCTTTGCATCCAACGTCGTCTTGTTAAAGTAAATCAATAGGACTGGTCTTGCACATGGATACATCTTAATACGTATTACGTATCTTTATCATAGAGCCTATTCCATTTTTTGTTTTATAAAAGTTATATGAGGGTCACTTATGAGGCCTAATTGTCCGAAACTAGTTAGTCTGGCCCTGAAATCTTGACCCTTTAGCTGCCTTTAGATTGGTTAGTGTGTTCATTGCTCTCAAGGGCCATTTCTGTTAGAATTTATTTTCGTAAGCCTTTTAGATTTTGATCACCGTCTGCTTTGTGCAAGTAACAACTTTGTTAACAAAAGTTACTCGTAGGTCAAGTGTTTGCACAGTAATACCAAGTTTACGATCCACGTAACATATTCAGCTGAAGACATTTTGGAATAGTTTTCTTATTTTTAACCGGAAACTGTTTTTGACATTTCATGCCAACTGTCTCCACTGGAGACAATTTGCATGAAATGTAAAATTATTTTTCCTGGGAAAAATAAGAAAAGTATCAAAACATGTCGACTTCTGAATTTGCCCAGAGTGTTGAAAAGGTTAAACATCAGGCAACATAATAGATTCTAAAAGGAATGGCACCCCTACGCTTGTAGAAAGTAAGTGTACTAAAAAGTTGAAAATATTGGGGCCGAGATTGCTATCATAACTCGGCGAATTCGAAAAAGAAATACTGCGAGCTTGATTGTAATCATAATTCAATTAATGTTTAAAGCGCCAATCATAACTACAGAGGTCGCCATTTTGTTTATTTTTCAGAGAAACCACGCCTTGACTTTTAGTGTGAATTGTCGGCAAACGTTTCACATGAAGTGGCAAGACGTGTTTTCTCTGAAATATATATATATATATATGTATATAAAATTTAGACCGTCATATGCTGCAAATTTTACTTGTCGCTTTAAGGGTTAGATGGTTATTTGGCCTGAACCACGATAATATTGATTTAATTGTTAAATCCATGCCTTACTGCTGTCAAAACATTGAATTTGATACAATGAAATTGTTTAAGGAACGGACGGAATAAACCATTTTTGGTCAATCAAACATTCCAGTGAAGTTCTTAATAATGTTAAACCTACAACCTGTAAGGCTTCTAAATTGTCTACTTGTGATTTCTCGACACTGTATACTGAATGACCACATGATCTTATTAAAATAAACTTATTGATTTAATTGATCGAACGTTTTTTCGGCAAACAAAAGTCTTTATTTGGCTTGCAGCGAAGAAAGTACTTTTTTTCACTTCTGTTGTATACAGAATAAAAATAGAGTCCTTTTTTTTTCAAAAAGTATGTGATGCCCTCTTGTTTATCTTTTAGATAACGTTTTATTAGACTTGGAACTGAACTTTATAGGCAAAGTTGGAATTCCGGTGGGATCTGTGCCCCTCTTGTTGCACATCTCTGTTTCTATTTGCTATGAAAGAAATTTCATGAAGTCTCTCTCACGTGTAAATCAGTCTGAGGCTTTCAATCCACTGAAAAAGCTTCTGCAACAAGGTTTATCGGATCTAGAATTTTACGGTGACTTACTTTACAGAATTAGAGAAAAATGTAGGGAAATCTAACTTTTTGGAACAATTCCAAAAGCTTATTAACCGTTTTAAAAGAATAGAATACAGCCTATTTATTATGCGGCGGACTGCATGTCTAGTCATCAACACAATTACTTATGATGGCTATGCTTTGCTTTTTTACTGCACGACGGCGGCTTGGGCCTCAGACTCAATAATGGCCTCTTCATGAAGCTTTAACAAGTAGCTTTGTGTTTATTAATATAACTTTGGCTTGGTCCGCAGTGGTTCAGCTATTGTTTTTTCTTTAACTCAGGCTCTCAGTGGTATAGAGTTAGCCATGAATACTCGTCTTTGTTTATCATTGTGATTTATTTGAGTGTTATGTTTTTACTATGATGCATGGACTGATTCGAGAGCCATTAAGCGAAACGAGTTTTTATGTATTTCTGTATTAAGAGCAGACTCCGGGACCCAGAGTGAAGTACTGTTGACTGTAAACATGCTTTAAACCCCTCGGTAGTTTATACTGCTGACCGTTCTTAGGCGGTGGTAAGCCAGTGTAGTTCTTACTCTGTGTAGCTTTATGGTTTATTCTAAGAGGCGATTTATATTAAGTCTTGCCTTGTACTTGCGTTTTTTCAGTTCTGTTAACATTGCGATTACCTCGATTGGGGAAAAGAGAGAGCTGGTCTGTATGCTTTTCGTGCATTTGTTTATTTTGTGTGTGTTGGTTTGCGTCTCTTTCCTTTTCCTCTTGGAGTTAGGGATTGGCTGCGACTTATGATTCTGGCACTCCCCGGGCTTTTCTTTTTACCTTCTTTCAAGGTAAGATTTTGTTCGAAAGGTAAAGCTACTCGTACTTTAATATCCTCCCCTATCCCAGTATTTGCTTTTGCTGACCATTCCAAGCCGATTTCTCTGTTGCAGTTCTTCTTTGCTTGTATGTTGGTTATTTCATCTTTGCTGTCATTACTTGCCAATGTCTGTTACTCATCTTTTCTTTGCTTGGTGCGTAGGAAAGGCTACGTTTTCCTACTGTGGGCTTCTCTAGTAACTTCATTTATACGCTTGTGTTTTACGTTTTGCTTTAATTTAATCAAATATCATAATGATCTGATACTCTCAGTTCTGTTGTAAGTGTTGGTGTACCTTTGCTTGAGATAATGTTTATTTAACTAACACTGATACACAGGAACCGCCTTAAAACGGCCAGCAGGAAAACTATGCGCTTAAACCAATTTTACTGCAACGTGAGCTGCAACGTCGGACAACGTCTTTTTCGGACAGGTGCACTGAGCAATGATGCGGATCTGCCTGAGTGTTTGCGCAGTCTGACCAGAAGTTTCAGTGGGCGCATGTTTAGATATACAAGGATGCAAAAATTCTTCATGTGGACAATGAAGACTTTGTTCTGATACGCAGGCTGATTTCTTTTGCACTTGTCAGAATGTACAAATTTCTCCAATTGCAGCCTGCAGTGATCTCATTTTTCGTTGTAACAATTTCAAGAGCCACGTTCTACTAGAACTACACAAGCAGTCTTAGAGCGTTGCTAACTTTAACAAGTACTTATATCAGTTGCTAGATGAGAAAACAGAAACTTAGTGTAATTAAAAGCAATGAGTAAACGAATGTCTAGAACTGAGTTCTTTTAAGACACCTCTGTCGTATATCAAAACCATAATAATAATGTACTATGCGATATTATGAATATTGTCAATTAATGCTGAATGTTTTTAAGCTTGCTTTGCAAAAGTGTAAACCGACCTGAACAGCAGAATGCAGCAATTCTTGTGTGTCTGTTAATAAAACAACATTTGATGCAACAAATATCTTTAGAACATAAATAGATTTAGTGTTTGAACCGTACATATAAATGATTTAAAGCCAACTAAGAAAGTAAGCATTGCTTCTGACCACCGATTCATGTTTCTAACCAGTCAAAACGAGTTATTACAATAAGACAACATGTATTGATTGATCATTTTGATCATTTTCCATTACTTATTCATAGTTGATATTATTCAGGAAAACATGTCAGAGGGTACGTTTTCTCTAGCCACACGAAAGTGGTTTCATGTTGGTTGTTCATGTGTCCGTACGTACGTCTGTCTGTCGTACGTCCGTCCGCCCGCCTGTCGTACGTTCGTCCATAATTTCGTTTGCGGACGATTACTTGAGTAGATACATGTATCAATGAATTTGCACCAAATTTGGTATGTGCGTTGATAATGTGGAGATCTGGTTTGCGTTGCAAATTTCGGCAAATGTTGAACAGAGACATCTGCCCGCTACACTTTAGTGGCAATGTATTATCTTTTCACGTTTTTATTAATTTCCGGTTCTGAATTTAGGCAATAGCGCATTTATTCAATATGTACGTTTATTTCCGTCTCATTGTACATGAAAAAGAATTCTTAATGTAATGTTAGGCTGCGAGAAACACTAGAGAGCATACGGTATTTTTTTCTCTGCGTGTGTTTATATATATATATATATATATATATATATATATATATATATATATATATATATATATATATATATATATATATATATATATATATTCTTTACTCAGTTTAGCCGAGAGATTAAAATGTGCGTCATTGTGGGACAGTATGTATGTTTCATAAATTACTGGTCTTCCAAAGTAGTAGGAGTTTGTAGGGTATCACCGTGATGATGATGCTGATAATGAGAACGGCACAGTAACCTATCCTCATTTAATTATATTATTTCTACGCAAATTATCAGGGGAGAATCCTCGTATATACGTCTGTATTAACCATTATTCTATATGTACTTACTTGGTTTACACATAAAGACTGGGTCCCAAGTTCCCCTTTGGCACACCGAAAACTTCTGTTCACTAGGGATATTTTGGCCCTTTGTTAACTCAATTGTGTATCCGTCATGGCAGTCAATGTACACTTTGTTGCCACTTGGAATTTCAATGTTTTCTGTTAAATTCACTTTAATGTCATTGTTATTAATTTTCCAAAAATAAGAACCTTCCTGCATAGATAATTGACACGGTTCTGAAAAATAAGTAAGCACAAAACAAACAAAATGTTTTATAAACTTATTATGGCCCACGAACGAAACCATACGAATTATTTTCATTTCATATGTAGAATTTGATTTGTCATTGCATGCTTCTCAGCTGCTCTTCCTTGGTTGCCTTGGGAAGCTGTGTTTAATGATAGTAGCATTATATATACTTATTGGGGTAAAATTATATATACTTATTGGGGTAAAATGCGATGCTTTGAAAGATATGCACCTGAAGGTTTTATTCAATATATGTAAAATAAAACGGTTTTTCATTCAACCCAACCAATCTTATAAAAACTTACACATTTGGAAGTTAAAAATGCTAACCGTATAAAAACGACAATGAAGCAGTCTTGCCGCACAATGTCAAACCAGTGTAATTCAAATGGTCTTTTTATACGAAGTCAAAATCAATTGTATTTCTTATGGTAGCACTAACCATCTCTTGTTATCTCTTAGCAAAAGGCCTTTTAGATCGGATCTGCAAAACGAGGAAAAAATCCTAACAAACTTTGCATACACAGACTGCGTCCGATCGTATACCTGATTATTATATTTCCCCCATCTGGGGCTTTTGGTAGCTACTTCGTATAAACCCAGCAGGCATACAACATAAAACGTTCAGTCAACGTCGAGACGTGGAATCATCGTTGAATTGATGTTTTTCAACGTTGTATGCCCGCTGGGTACAGTCTGTGATTGCTTCTTCCTAGATATTTTATTTACTATTTTTCAAGTTTTCTTTTATTATTATACTTACTTCGAATACACAGAGGAAATTGCGTCTTTGTAAACTGTCCAAGTCTACACTCAGAAATAAATTCCGCAATTGATTCATTATTAACTGACAGATAGTATCCATCATTGCAGATAATTTTAATCTGAAACAAAATGGAGGTATGTAAAAAAATTCTGTTCACCTTTATATTTTATATTTTATATACCATTAAACTGATATAAATACAATTTTATTGCACACATCAAATTAGTCTTAAAACTGTGGAGAACTAAGACATTTGCTTTTCACATTACCTAAGTGTATATATCTTCTTCTGTGGTGTATACACCCTCTACAATGACTGTCCATATAGCATTTTTGTTTCTTTCTGTTTATACTTTCATTTTTTCCTACACATATGTAAATATCAGGCGTAATGTCAGGAGACAAGGGTAGGTAGGGTTTCGCGTGAGTATAAACTAGTTCAAGCTCTAGCCGTAATTTTGATTTCATCTGATATTTGCATGCGGTTCTTCTGGTTCCGATCGTCTCAGTTCGCATGTCATTTATAAAACATAAGTTTGTTCCTCATCTCCTCTTGTGGTATTGGTAAAGTTATGACTCGTAATTGCGGTAATACCTGGCTTACTGCGTTTATACACTTGTAAAGTATTGGCATATATGTGCATAAGTTATCCTTTATTTCAGATCGAAAACTAACAAGATAAGAAATGTGTTTTTGTAAAGCAAGTTTTTGTAAAGTAGAGGCCCTTATGACCAAAGAGCGCTTACCTGGAACAACTTGGCCAAAAAAAAGGAAGGATTTAATTTCCACGTGGCCAACATTTCTTTCTTTTTTTATCGCATGGAGGTCACATTGGTTATCATACTACTCGTAGTAGAATTTCTATAAATTTAAATCTGCACCAAAAACAAATTTCTTCCTCTATAATTCCTACCAAAAAAAGGTAAGAGAAAAGTCCAGGGAGTGCCACAATCACAAACCGCAGCCCTTCCCAGACTCCAAGAGGAAGAGGAAACCGACAAATCCAAACAAGCACAAACCGAACAAACGTACGAAAAGCACTAAGATCAGCTCTCTCTTCCCCAAGCGGGGTAATCGCAATACTAATAGGACTGAAAAACACAAGAACAAAATGACACACGGAACGACATACAACAAATCGCCTCGTAGAATAAACCACAAAGCAACAAAGAGTAAGACTAACACCGGGACCACCGCCTTAGAACGGTCAGTAGAGCAAACCACCGGGGGGTTTAAAGCACTTTTACAGCTAGCCAACTTCACCCTGGGTCCCGATTCAGGTCACGTTTCAGGTCAATCGTCTTTCGTCCCGAAGAAGATGCTTGAAGAATCAGGATGGCGCACATGGCTAACAATCATATTCGCTAATTTTTGATCTAGTAGTTTCCACGATATTTTCTACAAAGTTTCGAGTCAATAATTATTTTGGCTGAGGATAAGAGGTTCCAAATGTATTTTTCAAGATGGCGGTTACGGCTGCCGTCTTTTGGATCGGAACATTTCAGCGATTTTTGATCTACAAATCGCCACGATGCTTCCTACCAAGTTTCAAAAACAATTTGCTTGTGAGTAGAAGTTGAAAATAGATTTTTAAGATGGGGCCATGACGGCCATTTTGGATTTCGCACTGGAGCGATTTAGCTACTTTTGATACCGCCCTGATACTTGCTCTTAAGTTTCGAGTCAAATGGTCTTTTGTCTCAGGAAAAAATCGAAATTGATTTTGAAGATGGAGATCGTGTAAGTAATCTTGGATTTCTGATCGGAAATAGTTCAGTTTTTTTTTTGTTTGTTTGTTTTTTCCTCTTTTTTTCGAATTAAAGATCGCTCTGATATTTCCTACCAGGTTTAGAGAACTGGCCTCGCCGTTTACAAGATGAAGATCAAAATAGATTTTCTAAGGTTGCCGGTCATCTTGGATTTCAAGTCGATACGATTTTAACTACTTGACCTACAAGTCGCCACGATACTTCTACCAAGCTTCAAATTGACTTTTGGTTCATCAGAAGCAGTTCAAAATAATTCAAAGACTGTGGCTACGGCACCCATCTTGGGTTTCGAATCAAAACGATTTTAGCTATCTTTACTAGTCACTCCAATGCCCCGAACCATGATACGAGTATAAGTCAATCCGTTGCACAATTTGGGAGGAGTTGTTGAAAATGTAAAAAAACAAAAAACTAACAGAATGACGCGCGAACGCAGACGACAATCAACGGCATAAGCTGACCTAGAGTTTGCTTTGCTTAAAGCAAAAAAAAAAATAAAATAAAATAAAAGACTTTAAACTCAAGTGTGAATACGTTTACAAGGGGGCTAGTAAGAAACAAAATCTTAAAGCCATACCGTGATTCCATGCCGAATATTTCTGTGTGTAATTCTGCTTCTTGTTCTGTAATATTTAATATAACCATCTTCCATTGGGTACTTAGGTATTGTACAATGTTCTGAAATTAAAAAACAATATTCCGTAAATTTTTATTCATTAAACCATTTATGACACCACAGTCAACTCTTATTTTGGGTCTACCATTCACTATCTGTGCGCTATTGCACATGCACATTATTACTCCAGTAACCTGAGCTGATGCTCTGTACTATGTTCACCATAGAAACAAGATCATAGATTCACACGATACGCTGGCACCGAGTGCGATCCAGGTTTGAGGGAACGTCCGCGAGAAGCAATATATAGCACAGTCGATCTCGAAGTCCACTGGACTCTCTGAAATACTTCGAGATATCCGCACCTTGACATATTAAATTTTCAGAACTGAAAAAAATATAAATAAATAAATCGAACAACCACAGTTCACAAATGAAGATGTAATTTGATTCCTGAAGTTAGACATATAATCAAAATATAGTGGAAAAAAGGTAAAATTGCTCTTGAGGAGCACTTTGTCCTCTTTTCCCAAATATTTTGTTACCTTTTATAACAAAAACACGGACCAGATTATCACTTTGAATTAAGGGGTTATTCGAGATAAGGGGTTAAGGGGTTATTCGAGATTAAAGTTCCAGTCATAGCAGAAGACGACATCCTACTGTGTCTTTTTTTAAGAAAATAAGACTTAATGTCTCATTTGAATCGTCTGTTATATAATTAAACAAATAAAATGTCGTCTGCAACAATTTTGAATCGAACTTAAATGACTGTCTGGAGCAGGTGAAGATGCAGGAACCTTATGCGCATGTCGCTTCGACGGCATTTTGTCAACCCTCGTGATGGTGAGTGTGATATTTCGGATTAGACTTTACTCTAAACGAAAGTATTTTATTCCCATTCTGATCTTCTAAAGACCCCTTTTAAAATAGGATGCAAAACAATTATCAATCCTGATAGTGTATTTATTTCCCGTAACTTCCTTTAAAAAGAAACTACAAAAGTGGTTACCATCGAATTTGGTATTCACTTCTTTCTTACGACTGTTTTCAACACTAGAACGACTTTATGGTCATTAACTTTTGTCATGATCCAATATCCTTTTCCTTAACCTCAGTGTTTAACCCAGTATATTTGTTATTACTAATTTTGTAATGTTTGTTCTGAAATATAAGGAATGATATAATATAATATAGACTTGCCGCAGATTTCTCCTTGCATCCAATGTCGTCGTGTTAAAGTCAATCAACAGAACTGGTCTTGTACATGGATAAATCACGATACGTTTTGAATTCTACAGATCTTTCTGAATCTTTGTGATCATAGAGCCTATTTCCATCTTTTTTTTTTATAAAAAAGTTATATGAAGGTCACTAATGAGGCCTGATTGGCCGAAACTAGCTTGTCTGACCTTGAAATCTTGACACTTCAGCTGTTTATAGATTTGTGAGTGTGTTTATTGCACTCAAGGACAATTCTTATTAGAATTTATTTTATAAACCTTTTAGTTTTTATCACCATCTGCATTGTGCAAGTTAAAACTTTGTTAATACAGAAGTAAGGTGAAGAATTTTATAAAGCACTACCATATTTAGGATCCAAATACCATATCAACTGACGACATCTTGGAATGTGTTTTTTTTTTTTTTTTTTTTTTTTTTAATTTTTACCAGGCATCAGTTTTTGAAATTTAATGCAAATTGTCTTCACTGGAGACAACTTGCGTGAAATGTAAAGTCCTTATTTCTGGGAAAAATAAGAAAAATATTAAATAAATGTCGACATTTGAATTTGCCAAGAGGGTTGTAAGCGCTAATCATATCCACAGAGGTCATCATTTTTTATTATTCAGAGAAACCACGTCTTGACCTTTCGTGTGAATTGTCGAAAAACGTTTCACATGGGATGTCAAGACAAGATTTTTCTGAAAAAAAAAATAAAATAAATAAATAAATAAATAAAATTAAAAAAAAAAAAATAAAAATAAAATATTAAGGCTGTCATCTTCTTCAAATTTTACTTAGTGCTTTAAGGGTTAGACATTATGAAAACACGCCTTTTCAAATATATAGAAATTTTCACCTCCAAAAAAAGAAAATTTTCAGATAAAAAAAAAACTCTGATATTTTTCATATTTCTGCTCAAAACATAGATTGTGGGTTCTCGTTAGAACCGCCTCGGCGAGGCGGTTCTAACGAGTACCCACAATCTATGTTTTTGAGCAGAAATAAGAAAAATAATGTATACCCCTGTAAACCCCAGTTTTACTAAATAAAAGTGGGGTTTAAGGGTGTCAAATTATATAGGCATGTTTTCGTGATGTTCTAAATGGTAGTTTGGACAACCACTGTATTGTCATAACTGTATACTTTATGCCTTACTACTGTCAAAACATTGACTTAGATACTATAAAACTGTTTAAGAAAGGGCCGGAATAAATCATTTTTGGTCAATTAAAAATTCCAGTGAATTCTTAATATATTTAAATCTAAAAACTAGAAGGTTTCTAAATTGTCTACTTGTGATTTTTTCCACAGTGCATACTGCGTCACCACATCATCTAATTTAAATAAACCTATTGCTTGAATTCATCGAACGTTTGTATAGGAGAAAACCCTTTATTTGGCTTGCAAAAAAGATGTGCTTTTTTTATTTATGATGTATCAAGAATTATAATTTTGGTTTTGTCAAAAAGTCTGTGATGCCCTTATTTATCTTTTAGATAACGTTTAATATTAGACTTGAAACTAAAATTTATAGGCAAACTGTATGTATTCCGGTGGGAACTAATTATGCTCCTTTTGTTGCATTTTGTTCTGTTTTGCTCTGAAGAACATTCGTGAAGTTTCTCTCAGTAGTAAATCAGGCTGAGATTATTGCGGCTTTCAATTCCACTGAAGACACTTCTGCAACAAAGTATTTCGGAACCAGCATTTTACGGTGACTTAGTTTACAGAATTAGAACAAGATATGTGTATTTGTAAAACACTATGCCTCCAATTATATGCTGGCCTCAAAGGTGAGACAAGCATCCCCTAATTCAGCAAATATTTTCATATTGTGTTGAAGTTCCAATTCCTTATCCTTATGTTCATTTCTTTTCATAACATAACATCAAAGGTTTAGCTGACATCAGAAGCTACAAATCGTCAGAAATATTCCCAAATAGCAATACAGTGCTGACTTGTATGCTATTATCTGGGCACTTTGTGGGCATCGCTGGTCAGGCCCTAGTGCACCAAATGGGAAGCTACAACTCAGCCAAACTTATAACACTTCGTGGGGACAAAAGACACATTCTAGTATGAATTTGCGCACCCCCTTATTACAGTACTAAGTTTGTCTAATGACGAATTCATACCCTTTGCAAACTTCCTTCATATCATAACAAAATATATATAGTCCCTCTACCAATAAATTGTTCACAAAGGTTTTTAGAACACTAATACCTAAGTCCAAAAGGGGCATAAATTCAGTCAGGCTATAATGGTTCTCGAGACATTTTGATATCAAGGTTAACAATAAACTTTCTGTTCTGTTCTATTCCATTGTAAGCAACTCCATTTATAGACCACACTCGAACTTTAACTGGTATTTACTCATCGTCCCAGACCGTATACTAAATTTCAAAGCCCTAGCTTTAACACTTTATGAGATACCTTGCTGACAAGGTCAAAATTCCCAGAACGTCAAAGGCCGTAATTCTGGTAATTTTACATAAAATTCCCTCAAACTCTACACAGGTAATCTATGCTACATCCCTAATCAACATATTGAAATTCAAGATTATAGCAGAAACTTATTTTGAAATATCTTGCTAAGGTCAAAATTTCAAGAATCGCAATGGGCCCTAACTATGTCGTTTTCATGTAATTCCCTCTAACTCTAATCAGGTAATCTTTAAATCATCTCCAAACAGCATATTTTAAAAATTTTAAGACACTAGCTCAAATACTCTTACATATATCCTGCAGTCTAGATCAAAATGCCATAAAATCCAAAAGGCAATAACTCTGTCAAATATCGACGGAATCCCTCAAAACCTAATTAGGCAATTCACACATAAATGCAATCAGCATATAAAAGACCCTAGCTTAAATATTTTTTGAGATGCCGACAAGTTCAAAATACCCAGAACCGCGAAGGGCCGTAATTACATCAATTTTCCACGGAATTCCACCAAAATCTTATCAGTTAATTTGCACATCATCCCCAATCAGCAAATTAAATTTCAAGACTCTAGCACAAATACTGTCAGAATTATCTGCCTGACAACGTCAAAATATCAAGAACTACAAAGGCCAATAATTCTGTCAAATTTTACAGAACTGATCCAAAATCTAATCAAGTGGCCTACACGTAATTTCAAATTAGCATTTACAATTTTAAAACCCTAGCTCATATACTTTTTTTG
This sequence comes from Anodontia alba, assembly GCA_964016985.1. Taxonomy (NCBI): domain Eukaryota; kingdom Metazoa; phylum Mollusca; class Bivalvia; order Lucinida; family Lucinidae; genus Anodontia; species Anodontia alba. The sequence continues at coordinate 48,136,392 of OZ024821.1, forward strand.
AGATATCTTGCTGAGAAAAGCAACTTGTCCAGAAATGCAAAGGGCCATAAGTATTTTAATTGTTCATGGACTTTCCTCCAAATCTAATCAGGTAATATACACACCATCCCCAACAGCATATAAAATTTCAAGACCTTAGCATAAATACGTTTTGAGAAATCTTGCTGACAAGGTCAAAATGTCCAGAACTACAAAGGGCCATAACTACGTTAAGTTTCCACGGAATTGCCCTGAAATCTGATCAGGTAATATACACTCCATCCCCAATCAGCATATAAAATGTCAAGGCCTTAGCTTTAAAGCTCCATATTTCTAAAAATAGACATTTTTATCCAAGAAAGATTTTAGTAAATTGATAGATAGTTTTAATACGATCATCAAATGTGGCGTCTGACAGCCTGTAAATTATTTCATCACATGACCGTCAAGTTATTCAGTGAAATAATCCATGTCATAAAAATCATATAATCACACGTGTAATAACACCTGCAAGGCTTCACATTGGTTAGCCTAATTACCCTCATTAAAATTCGTATTACTCCGCTTATTGATAGGAACCAAGATGGTATCTGCGTTGCCGATAAAACTTTCACTTTTAACACAGACCCTGCGTTCAGTTTTGTGATGATTTTGAGATGAATGATAAATTTTAGACCGACGGAAGGGGAAGACACAGCACAATCGCAATGTGAATAACACGACCACCAGAAATATTCATGGTGGTTAAAATTCGATGTTTTCCGGCAATATATTTGGAGGCACTTTTAACATCGATGGCGTCAAACATTCAATGAAAAAATGTTCACTCCTCCTCCGTCACCCCTCCTCCCCCAGCCCCCATTCGCCCCCCCCCCCCATTATGTTTTCGCTATGATGTATAGACTGATTCGGGAGCCATTATGCTATTTTTTTATGCATTTCTGTATTAAAGATAGCACCGAGACCCGGGATGAAGTACTGATGACTGTAAAAATGCTTTGATAGCTATTGTGTGCCTCCTACAAAAGCAACATTTGGTTCAACAAAATATCTTTAGAACAAAAATGGATTTAGTGAATGAACCATAAATATAAATGTTTTAAAGCCAATAAAGAAAGTACCAAAAAGTACCAATAGTTTCAGTCGGTAGACCATACTACTGATTATTTTAAGGCGGTGGTCCCAGTGTAGCTCTTACTCTGTGTAGCTTTAAAAGTGTTTATTCTACACGGCGATTTATATTAAAAGTCAATAAGGATTGCCTTTGATGACAAAAAAAAAAAAAAAAAAAAAAAAACAATATGACGAAAATCAGAGACTCGGTTTGATAGAGTCTCTTCATATGCAACACTGTAGTCTTACCTTGTAGTTTTGTACTTGTGTTTTCTAAACCCTAAGAGCATTGCAATTACCTCGCTTGGGAAAAGAGAGAGCTGGTCTGTATGCGCTTTGTGCATTTGTTTGTTTTGTGCGTATTGGTTTGCGTCTTCTTCTTTTCTCCTCTTGGTGTAAGGGATTGAATGCGACTTATGGTTAGACTTCTCTTTTGAACTTTTTTAAGGTGAGCATTTGATCAAAAGGTGAAGCTACTTTAATATTCCTATCTAATGTAATTGATGCGGCTAACCGTTGCAAGCCGGTTTCTCTGTTGCAGTTCTTCTTTGTTGTGTATGCTGATTATTTCAACTTTGCCGACTTACTTGTCAATGTATGTTACTCATCTCTTCTTCGCTTGGTGCATTAGAAAGGCTATGTTTTCTGACTGTGTGTCTCCTGGTAACTTCATCTATACGCTTGTGTACTACCATATTTTCTTAATACTAAATAACTATCATAATGATTTTATACTCTCAGTTTTGTTGTAAGTGGTGTACCTTTGCCAAAGCATTCATTTAACTGACACTGAAACACAGGAACTACCTTGAAACGGTCAGAAGGAAAACTTGGCGCTTAAAACAGTTTTACCGCAACGTGAGCTGCAAAGTCAGACAACGTTCTTTCGGACATGTGTACTGACCAAAGATGCAGATCAACCTGGGTGTTTGCGCAATCCGTGTTTAGATAGACAAGGATGCAAATCATTTTCATATGGAGAACGAAGACTTTGATCTAATGCGCAGGCTGATTTCGTTTGCACTTGTCAGAATATACGGTTTCTACCAGAGCAGCCTACAGAGAACTCATTTTTCCATTGTAACAGTTTCACGAACCCCGCTTTACTAGAATCATACGTGCTTTCTTTGCAAACTTTAACAAGTACTTATATCTGTTGGTAGGCAAGAAATAAAAAATTTAGGGTAATTAAATGCCACGAGTAAACGTATGTCTAGAAAATAGTGTATTTCAGACTCCTCTTATAACCCCAATATTGATTTACTATATTGTCGTTTAATGCTGAATGTCTTTCAGTTTGCTTTACAAAAGTGTTAACTTCGATCCGATGTAGCAAAATGCAGCAGCTATTGTGTGTGTCCTAATAAAACAAAATTTGCTTCAACAAAATATCTTTGGAAAAAGCTTGCTTTGCAAAAGTGTAAACTTCGATCTGAATAACAGAATGCAGCAGCTATTGTGTGCCTCCTACTAAAGCAACATTTGGTTCAACAAAATATCTTCAGAACATAAATGGATTTAGAGATTGAACCATAAATATAAATGATTTAAAGCCAATGAAGAAAGTACCAATTGCTTCTGACCAAAGATTCATTTTCCTAACCAGTCATAACGACTTCTTACAACAATAAAACATTTAAGGATTGACCATTTTCTATTATTTATTCACAGTTGATGTCGTTCATGAAAACATGTCAGAAGATACGTTTTCTCTAGCCATCGACAGTGGAGGGGTATAATGGTTTCATGTTGGTTGTTCGTGTGTCCGCACGTCCATCTATCTGTCGTATGTCCGACCGCCCATCTATCGTGCGTTTGTCCGTAATTTCATTTGCGGACGATAACTTGAGTACATATAAATGAATTTTCACCGAACTTGGTACGCGCATTGATATTAAGGAGATCTGAGTTGGGTTGCAAATTTCGGCAAATGACAAACATAGCTGCCCGCCACACTTTAGAGACAGGGTATTATCGTTTTACGGTTTTACTACTTTACTGTTCTGAATTTAGACAAAAGCGCATTTATTCAACATGTATGATTATTTTCATCTCATAGTACATATAACATTATTCTTAATGCAATGTTAGGCTGCGAGAAACGCTAGAGAATATTCGTTGTGGTTTTGTGTTTATATATATATATATATATATATATATATATATATATATATATACTCTGGATTCAGTTTAAGCGAGAAAATAAAATGTGTGTCATTGTGCAACAATATGCATGTTCATTAAAATTAACTGGTCCCTTTTAAGTAGCGGGAATTTTTGTGGGTATCCCCGTGATGACGCTGCTGATGATGAGAAAGGCATAGTAAACTATTCTCATTTAGTTATATTATAGTTACGCAAATTTTCTGGGGAGAATCCTCGTGTAATCGTTTGTTTTAACCATGAATGTATATGTACTTACTTGGTTTACACATAAAGACTGGGTCCCATGTTCCTCTTCGGCACACAGAAAACTTCTGTTCACTAGGGATATTTTGGCCCTTTGTTAATTCAATTTTGTATCCTTCATGACAGTCAATGTACACTTTGTTGCCACTTGGAATTTCAATATTTTCTGTTAAATTCAGCTTAAGGTCATTGTTGTTAATTTTCCAAAAATAGGAACCTTCGTTCACAGATAATTCACACGGTTCTGAAAATAATTAAGCACGAAACAAATAAAATGTTTTATAATCTTGTTATGACTACATGAACAAAACCGTACAAATTATTTTCTTTTCATATGTAGCATTTGGTTTATCATTGCAAGTTCCCAAGCTCTTCTTCCTTTGGTGCCTGGGGAAGCATGTTTTATGATTGTAGCATTATATATACTTAATGGACTAAAATGCGATGCTTTAAAATATAAGCACCTGAAGGTTTTATTTAATATATCTTAAATGAAACGGTTTCCCATTCAACCCAACCATACAGAGCTAAACAAAATATAATAAAAGGTTATACATATTGACTTAAGTTAAAAAATGCTAACTGTATAAAAAAAGAACAACGAAGCAGTCTTGCCGCACAATGTCAAACTGGTTTATTTCTAATGGTCTTATCATACGAAATCAAAATCAATTGATTTTCTAATGGCAGTCCTACCCATTATCAAATTTATTTGTACTTATGGACCGTACAAAATCCAAACCAATTGTATTTCTGATGGACATATTTAGCAACGTCACAATCAATTGTATTTCTAACGGTACTGTCCAAACCAATTATATTTCTTGTGGTCTTACTATACAATATCAAAATCAATTGTATATGGATGTTCCCACAACACGGAGTAAAAATCAGTTTGTTTCCCATTAATCCTATTATATACTGACAAAATGGATAGTATTTTTGATCGTCGTACTAAAACATGGTCAACTTCAATTGTATTTCTGATTGGTTAACTACACACAATCAAAATCACTTCTATTCCTGACTTTCGTCCTACACAAGGTCACAATCAGATTTTATGGTCTCACTATACATAGTCACCACCCAGTTTTAACTGTCAGGATTACTGACACTTGAACATGTCTCAATTTAAATATTACAGACTATAAATAGACATATCATGATTGACAGCGGCGATTGTTCTGACCAAATATCGTAGCTGCGCAAATCCTCTGTACTTTGATATCACCTTGCTATAATTCTGAATGTTTTTCTGGTTCTCCGCTGACATCGGCAATTTACCATAACCGAATGAACACTGAATCTGTGACTTGTGACTACGGGTACATATTGTTTGAAAAAAAAAAAAAAAACGAATTTAGGGAATAATTTAATGAAATTAACGCACTTTCAATGCACTCTGGAAATATGTTTTCAGACCACCGACCACGAATGCACGTTGCAGTGAATGTCTCAATTTGTCGAAGCTCTCTTTGCAGTAGGAAGTCGTTACTTTTGCATGTCGCTACAACCTGAAACATTAAAAAAAAATATGTAATTAGAAGTAAACCATGCGAGATCATATCAGTATGCGTGTTGTGCCCTAACATAGCGCGCGGACATTCGAGTTGAGTAGAGTTCTATGATGGGCTGTAACATAATATGCGGACGTGACAGTCGTACAGATATTTGAATTGTGTGCTAACATACTAGGCGGCTCTTGAAATGGTATCAATATCTAAACTGCCAGCTAATATTTTTATATGGACCTTGAAATGGGATCAATATCTAAATTATGCGTTAGCACAAAATGCATACCTTGAGATCGTATGTATATCAAAACTGTGCGCTAACATAATATGCATAACTTGAAATCATATCTATATCAAATCTCTGCGCTAAAATAATATGCGTACCTTGAAATGGTATTTAAATCTAAATCGTGCGCTAAAATAATAAATGTCTTTTGAAGTCGTATCGATATCTAAATTTGAAGCCAATACGATTTACAGACTTTGAAATCGTATCAATACCAAAATTGGGCGCTAAAATTATATGCGGACCTTGAAATCGTATCAATATCTAAAGTGGGCGCTAACATAATATACGAACCTTCAAATTATATCGATATCTCAGTTGGGCTCTAACATAATATAAGGACTTTGAAATCGTATAGTTATATAAGTTGGGAGCTAACATAATGTGCAAACCTTACAATGATATCGGATTCTATATATGGCGTTTATAATAATAAAGGGACTTTAATGTCATATGAAGATCTATGTAAGATGCTATCATAATGATTAGATCATGAAATCGTATTGAGATCTATGTTGGACGCTAACATAGTACGCAGACTTTGAAAAAACAAAAGGCCAGATGCACAGGAAATGCAATTCACTCACGAAGCACAGCTTCCCGAGGCACCAAAAATAAGGAGAGTTGAAATGATAACAAAAAATGGCCAAACAAATATGCAAAAGCACTGACACACAAACAGATAAAAATTTAAAAAGAAGTCTCAATTAAACCGAGACTCCCATTTCATATCTGATATGTGTTTTTTCTTTTCTTTCTTTCTTTTTTTTTTTTTTTTTTTTTTTTTTTTTTTTTTTTTTTTTTTGGTTTCTAATCGTATAAGTGAATATACCAAAGAAATGTCATAATCACGAAGCCCAGATCATACATGACCCAATTGTCAAGATTTGCCAAAACTGGCTAAAAGTCAAAAGGATTGACTTTGGAAACAAAGACCACACAACAATCACGACTTTAAAAAGCTGTCGTTTTGACGAAAATAAAGCTTTCAACATTATACATCTTCATTCATATATTCAATATGTCTGTAATGATTCTGCAAAGTATTAAAGAGACGAGTATATATAATTTAACAGTTTGTCTGTCATTACTAACAATTTCCAATCTTAAATCACAATCATGCGAGAAATGCTACTGTTTGTGTGTTCTAAGATGGCTGATTAGACCAATTCTAGCTCTAAACAGTCTACTGCAGATGAAACAACAGAGATCAGAGTAAGACAGCTCTGTTGGTGATGCCTCAGCTCTGGCTTTGCGCTGAGAACGTTTCTGCTTGACTTCACTGATTCTTTTTGCCTCATATTCACTAGCACATCTTCTGATGAGGCTTCGCCACATCGCTCTGTCTTGTACAATTTGTTCCCATGACTCTGTTGGTATGTTGAAATCCATGAGGCAGGCTTTGAGGGTGTCTTTGTATCGCTGCTTCTGACCACCATGGGAGCATTTGCCCATTTCTAGTTCTCCATAGAGGATTTTCATTGGCAAGCGTTCCTCAGGCATCCTGGTAACATGGCCTGCCCATCTTAACTGTGCCAGTTTCAGAAGTATGTACACTCTGCATCCCTGCCCTTTTCAGGACTTCTGTGTCTGGAATCCTGTCTTGCCACTTAATCTTTAAAAGTTTTCTAAGGCAGCTTGTATGGAAGTGGTTCAGTCTTTTGGCGTGCCGTTGGTAAACTGTCCACGTTTCGTATGCATACAATAGTGTTGGCAGCACCACACCTTTATAGACTTGCAGTGTGTCTAGCCTGATTCTACTTCGATCCCAAACACTACCATGCAGTAGGCCAAATACTGCACTAGCTTTGGCAATCCTGGCATTGACTTCATCATCAATGTGCACGACTCTTTACAACGTGCTTCCAAGGTAGGTGAACTTGTCTACCACTTGCAATATTTGACCTTTCACTGTAATAATGGGCTCCTTGTAAGGCTTGAGAGAGCTAATCTTAGTGCTTTTCGTACGTTTGTTCGGTTTGTGCTTGTTTAGATTTGTCGGTTTCCTGTTCCTCTTGGGGTCTGGGAAGGGCTGCGGTTTGTGATTGTGGCACTCCCTGGACTTTTCTCTTACCTTTTTTGCCAGGTGCTGGTTGATAAACCACCTCGATCTTTTTGATGCTGATTGTGAGGTCATAGCTGTCACAGGAGTCAGATACTTGATCTACACCTTTTTGCATCTTCTCTTCTGTTGGAGCACCTTTCCATGTCATCAGGAAAGAGGAACTCGTGTAGCACCACTGTCTGCACCTTAGATTTGGCTTGCAACCTTCTTGGGTTGAAAAGCTTCCCATCAAGGCGATACCTAATAGGTATACCATTGTCACCATCCTAGAAAGCAGCTGTGAGGATGGCAGAGAACATCATGCTGAACAGAGCTGGGGCTAGTACACAGCATTGCTTGACACCATTTGTCACAGGGAATGGATCAGAAAACTCACCATCTTTTTGGACCCGTGCAAGCATACCATCGTGGAACTGCCTCAACATTGCTATGAACTTGATCGGACAGCCAAACTTCGCCATAATTTTCCAAAGACTCTCACGACTGACTTATCAAATGCTTTGGTAAGGTCAACAAAGGTCATGTAGAGGTCCATATTCTGTTCCTGGCATTTCTCTTGAAGATGCCTTGCTGTGAAAATGATGTCAATTGTTCCTCTGTCCTTAGTAGAAGTCCTGACTGTTTTAGGTGTTATTTCAGTCGGTTAAGTTGAACTCTTGCAAGGACCTTTCTAGCAATTGACACTAAAAAGATGCCACGATGATTATCACACAACTGAGGATTCCTCTTTCCGTTTGAATAGGTGGGTAACTGACGCATCTTTGAATTCTTGAGGGATAGCTTATTTTCTCCACATAATGTGAAACAACTGTCATCGCCTTTGCAACTGGAGTTCCTCCTGCTTTGTAGGTCTCAGCAGGTATTGCATCTGATCCTGGAGCCTTGCCATATGACAGAAGTTTTGTTGTTTTCACTGTTTCTGCGACGGTTTGGAACTCGTTAAGCAGCAAATTACATTCCACCTGTGGTAGTCTTTTGATAGCGTCATCATTGATAGATGATGGCCAATTAGGAACACTATCAAAGTGCTCAGCCTATCTTTTCAAGATAGTCTCTTTTTTCTGTCTAGTTCCATCTGCACTGAGAAGAGGGGTGGTTCCTGAGCTCTGGGGACCATAAACTGTTTTTTAGCGCATCAAAGAACTTCTTCATATACTTTCTATCTGCAAAGGACTGGATTTCATCAGCCTTACTGCTCAGCCAAGAGTCTTGCATATCTCTGAGCCCAGTCTTGAATGTCTGGTATATATATATACAAAAACTAAATTATTTAGCAACATAAGCAGAAAACAAACGTTAATGGACGGACGTAAAAATGGACGGATGGACAACGTTATCGTATCGGGGCGGGGGGAGAGGGTGTCGGGCGGGCGATTTGGTATAACAAACGTCATATATGACAAGGACGCCCGAACAAAGAAGAGCAGCTGCAACAGAGGGGCCGCATTCGGAACAGTCAATAGAAAAAACTACTCGGGGACTTGAAACATTTTTCTCGGGCACGAAACTTCACTCTTCATTCTGATGCAGATCCAAATTCAGACATATATTCGGTCCTCATACGGGACTTCTTCCGGATCAGTGAAACATCACAGTGAAACATCTATAGTTACAAAAACGGTGATGAAACTAAGAAAACAGTTCAATGGCGATTTGAAACCAGAACACAAGAACAAACCTCGATGAGCCAGACCAGGATACATTGACCTATGTATCAGCTATAGCTACTTCAGGTGATTAAAGTATGACCCGCAACGTTAGAAAACCAATGTACCTTCGGCATGTGCGCTCAGCGAAGATTCAATTCAGCCTGCGCATACGCACAATCTGATCGGAATCTTCCCTGGGTACATTTTTGATAGCCCAGGATACAAACTCTCATAATGCGGACAACTAGGACTGATCAGATTGCGCGGATGCGCATGCTAACGTGAGCCTCCGTTGGGCGTACATGGCAAAAGTACGTTCTCTCACGTTGTGGTTCAATTATATTCCTGGTATAATTACATAAGCTGGTGTCTAGCTTATCTGTCTTTCTGTTTGACAGTTTGTTGGGTGGTCCATACAATGTTACCAGGTGCTAGTAAATACTTCCTTACCCTTTGTCCATCATCCACTAGACTATTCGACGTAACCAATGTACCTTTACCACGTCGTCTGAATATATTATACTTCATATGGGTTTCCTCGTATGTTAAATTGCACGGTTCTGTGAAATCACAAGAGGAAGAAAATGAGCCACAACATAAGAAAACGTACTTATGACATTTGCATCAAACGAAGACTCAAATCGCCCTGCGTATCCGTGCAGTCTGATCAGTTTGATAAATGTATTTGTTGACCGCGTGAAGAAACGGGTTAAAGGGTGTAAATCAGGCGTCTGCAGAGAGTAAGCATTACTTAGTAAGCAAGCTTCGTCCACCATGACCATAGGCCTGAACAAAGGAAATGTAGGTAGAAGCGTATGTCCGGGTTCTTGGAAGTATACTTATGGCTCGTCATTGGCAAAAACATCAGAAACAGTTCTTGAAACTTTCACATTGTAGTGACTGACCAGATCATGATGTCTCCCATAGACATTTTTAGGTGTTGCTACCAGTGGGTGTCCCACTTTCTTATCTGTAGTGTGTTCTTTGTTTCCAAAGGCAATCTTTTTGACGTTTATTTGATACCCCTGACTCAACAATCTTGTAGTGTGAGCTCTTTCCCACGCTCCATGAAGTCCTAATAATTTGAAAAGGTTCTGGCAAAACGGATTAACTGCGAAATGTAAACGCCGTAAGCTGATGAAGAAAAGGATATTACTGCTCAGGAATGGAAAGTTAACAATGGGAAAATTGAAGCTATCCCGTTTGTCGTAAAGCCTAGTAGTAAGCTTTCCATTGTCAATGATAACAATCCAAGTATGAGGAGGAGGCTGCAGTCTCCGTAGTTTCTTTTAAGTTCACGTGGATAGATGAATTCAAAATACTGTGCATTTTTTTTCAGATGCAATACATCATCTTTATATCTGAAAGTGAAATTGAATTTTTGTGCAAGGTGTTTCTTGCTTGCTTTTAGGAGACTTTTTTACAAACTCCGTCTCATACGAGTGTAAAAAAGTCGGTAAGCAACGGTGCACATTTAGTATCCATCGGTATGCCGATTGTTTGTTGAATTATCCGTCCGCCAAACTCCACAAAAATAGTGTCGATTAGATATTCCAGCATCTTTATGTATCTGAGTATTTTTGTGGTGCATCAGATTGATCCCGAACGAAATATGTGTCTTTGCAGCTAATGACAACATATTGAAAGCGACAGTTACCATTCTTATGGAAGAAACAGTTGGTAATACGAAATTATCTTTAAATTAGATTTTAATTTCTCATGAGGAATAGTTGTGAAAAGAGTAGAGAAATCGACATTTTTATACTGTTGACGAGATGAAAGATTGTGCCTTTAGGGTTTCTAAAAGTTTTTTGGAGTTTTTCTGGATCCGCATCTGATTAACACCACTCCTTTCATATGCACTGTCAAAAGACTTCTGAAGGTCTTCTTTAACTGCGTTTAGGATGTGTTAAAATCTGAGAAAAGGGCTTGGTTAGGCACTTAGACGAACCTGCAATATATCTTAACTGTCTGTTGGTCTGAACATTCTGATTCGTCATTAGTTTACGGATTTATGAGTTTGGATTATAGCTAAGGTACTATGACCGCAACTACTTGTACGGATTATTGTGAAGTTTAGGAATCCAGTACAATTTGGGAAGGTCAATATCTTCCTCTGGGAGAAAAATTCTGAATATCAGCCGTCACCGTATGGTGGTTTTGTACAAATTCGACTTGAACATAGCAGTTAGATTATATGTAGGGTTCCCAGTAATGGTACTCATAGCAAGCTCTTCCATTAAGCAGTTTATATTGTGTGTTTTGCAAGTAAACACAATCAGGGCTATGTTTACTTAACCGAGATTATCGCGAATACTTGCAAATCATAAACAAATTTTCCGTTCAGTTGTGACAGTTTTCGGCCAATGGTCGCGAAAATCCGAAAACTGTCTTTTGGCACAACCAAGATGGCAGCCTATGCAAATAAAATATATGTATGCTTGTATGTAACCAAAAACATGGGAATGTTCTCTGCGTTGATACTATTGGTTTGATTCTATATTCAAATTGGTAATTATTGATATAGTTCATTCACTTTAAGATCAAATCTCGTCTAAGAGAATAACGGGTACTCTCTAATTAGCGGTAACATGAGACGGACTTACATAATCTTTCAAAGATGCAAAACGATTTTTAGAAAAAAGAACACTCGCCAGTATTCCGCTTTACTGAGCGCGGCACAGGACTAACAATAGTATAGACTATAGAAGATACATATCTTTTACATTTACTGAAGTGCAGAAGAAGCTCACAATAACCTGTTATGCTGAATGAAAATAATACTTTAAATGGCATCTAAAATAATTAATATGCTTTTAAAGCAACTTCTTTATTAAACAAAGTTCCAACATTTCATTAGTTTGTGACTAAACCTTATTCAATCATTAATGCGCATTGGAAAGTACCCCCATTACTTTATATAAAATAACCTCTCGCTGCTGTTGCTGCCCTTACTCTTCTGCATGGAATTGATAAACGCATTGATCATCCTCATTGGAATGTTGTTCCATTCTTCTAAAATGCGTTTCTTAACCGAGAGAGAGAGGAGGGAATATTCCGGCGTGTCCGTTCGCTTCTGTCCAGTTCATCCCAAAGATGTCTATCGGGGACAAACCTGGATGGCCAGTTGAATGGGATGAAATTAATGTTAGTCAAAAAGTTACGATAAACTTTAGCTTCGCGGGGTATGACATTATCATGCAGTAATATCAACTGACGTTGCTGCATAAAAGGGACAGCAATGGGGCAGAGGACTTCATCCTTGTACGTTACTGTGGTAAAATTGCCCGCTATGACTAGCAACTGTGAATATATACCGTGAGATTTGCCCCCTCAGCCCATAATAGAACCGCCAGCAAATCTACTCCTCTCGACAGCCCAAACATCGGCAAAGCAATCCCCACGGCGTTGTAAACGCGATGTCTGATAAGACATTCAATATTGGCCCTTTACTGATGCCTCTGACCTGCATTGGAAGAAAACTTTAGGCTGCGTTTCTTTTTCACTTTCAGTATATACATGAACTGCAGATGCAAAGGTCGCAAGTTCGACCCTAGCTCGGCCTCATAACGTTCCTTGAAATTGATCAAGAAATCATTTTACGGCCATTCTCTCGCTTCCTCTTATTCAAGAAGGACAGTTTTGGGTTACTAGCGCAATCATGTGCAGAAGTCTTGGTTAACTGCTTAGAGGACTAAACTTTTTGCTACAAACATATACGTTGTGGGTATTTGTTAGAAGTGGTTCGCATAGGCGCTTCACATGGATTGTTATCTCTACATCGACAGTGGAAAGCTTACTACTAGGCTTTACGACAAACGGGATGATTTTAATTTTCCCATTGTTAACTTTCCATTTCTGAGCAGTAATATCCCTTCTGCTTCAGCATACGGCGTTTACCTATCACAGTTAATCCATTATGCCAGAGCTTGTTCAAATTATCAAGACTTCATGGAGCGTGGGAAAGTGCTCACTACAATGTTATTGAGCCAGGGCTATCAAAAAACCAAAGTAGTAACAACACTTAAGAAGTTCTATGGGAGACATCATAATCTGGTCAATCCCTACAATTTGGCAGTTTCCAGAACTGTTTCCAGAATTGGTTCCAAGCCATAAATAGGCTTACAAATTCCCGGACATACGCTTCTACCTTCATTTCCTTCGTTCAGGCCTGTTGGCATGGTGGGCGAAGCTTGCTTACCAAGTAATGATTACTATCCGCGGACGCCTGATAAGACCCTTTATTCTGGAGTTCCATGCCTGTTGGTCTGAACATTCTGATTTGTCATTCGTTTACGAATTTATGAGATTGATTTATGGCTTTGGTACCATAACCACAACTACTACATTAAAAGTTGTGCGACCAGTGAAGTCAGATCAGCCTGCGCGTGTGCCTTCTACAGACTCCCGACTATTCATAGTGGGATAAACGAGAACCCTTGTCATACTGAATGGATGTACAGCTTGATCTGAGTCTTTGCTGATCACACGGGTCTGTAACCGTGTGGCGTCGGTAGACCGTCTCCCCGTCCTTCACCATAGTGCAGATTATATTTCGTTTCCTTTGGAGTCATTGGGCCCGTTGTGGTACCTTTGAAAATAGAGTTCTGCTCATGTATACGCTTGAGGGCGTAAGCAGTGTTGCAAACTTCATTACTGCTTATGAAGAGTCTCAATAAAACCGAGACGATTGATTGTGTCGGGGTTGAACAACACGTGAACCCTTGTTGGCCATTTTGTGCCTCTCCCAGAGAAAAGAAGAAAAAAGATAGAAGATATAGTAGGGGAGATATAAATAGAGGGACAGGGAAGAAAAAGGAACAGGAATGCAAGGGAAGAAAGAAGAAATAAAAACATTCCCCTCTACCCTTATCTGCTACTAAGATAGCATGCCTTGCCAAACTGTAAGCCAATATCAGTTGGACGCCCCGGTGACGTAATATACACGACATCTTCGCCACACCCCGACCATCCCCCAAAACCGACACTCCGGATCCGAGATTTCCATTTTCTGATCTGTGAGTTCTTCTTTTTCAAAAGGCAAACTTTTTGACGTTCATTTTATAGTGCGCTGGCTAAAACATTAATCATGATACCTCTTTTATCTAGCGCTATGTAAGCTGTGGTATCTTCAACATATACTATGAGTAATGATGAAGATTTATGATACACATCATTACAAAGTTGTTCGAAGCATCGTTAGCTTAATTGGCTCTTTCATGGCGAACTCCTTTACAGTTTTAGCTAAGGTATTTTTAATATATTGATATTTTTGCTGCAAAAAGAAATTGTGAGCAGCTGTTGCGAAAGCTACTCATTTTTTTCAGCAAAAACTATCAATGTATTTGCCATATGTCAAGAGAAATTTTAACTTCACGCTAACAACTTCGTTAAGTTTTGAACAACTGGGCCCTGATAGAAGTAACAAACTGAAAAGATGGTTTAGAATCTCCAACCTGAAAAATCCCTATGATAAAGTAAAGCCCTCGTTTTTGTTTCTCAATTTATATAATAGGGTACATATTACGTGGATTTGTTAACGTAACACGTTTCCCAGAGTAAATAGCGAGTATCCTCGATCCTATTATCTATATTCTACTATTCTTTCGACAATCTTTGGAAGACGTTTTTTTTGTTTGGCGTTTTACTATAAATGAAAAATGTTTTGTTTTGATTTACTATCCTGATCAGACATATTTGTCTTTTCTGTTTCTGCGCTCTGTTTCCAAATATTTACTGTAAAATTTATTTCATGGTCAAGAATGGTTATTACAAAAGGATGTTGCAATGTGTCGTGACAAAAGTTTCCTAATTTACTTCTTCTTAGTAAAGCGATAGACCAAAAAAAAAAAAAAAAAAAAAAAAAAAAAAATACGACTTTCCCAAACAAGTTGAAAGGAGAGCAGATACTTCGATTTATATCTGAATATGTGGGTTGCTAAAAACTTTATATCTAAAGTGAACACTGAATCTAGGCAAGGCCCATATGCTACTCGCAGAGTTAGTACCCAGGGTCATATAATGTAGAAACAACGTCGAATCAACGTTGTTGTGTGTCTGCAGGGTAGAGTTGTGCCTAGAATTCATGAGAAGTTTGAGCTGCGATGTCAGATATGTTCGGATATGTTCGCCTAGCGAAGATTCTAAACAGGCCGTGTGTTTGCACAGTCTCATCAGAATCTTCACTGGGCGCATTTTGCGTAGCAAAGAATGCAAAAGTTTTTCATGCGGACAGACAAGACTCTGATCAGACTTCACAGATGGGCAGGCTGATTTTAGTCTTTGTTGGGCTCACATTTAACAAAGTACTTTTCTTTCAAGTTGTGGAACATATTTGTACATTACTTAGCGCTACTGAATTGAAGGTGAGACCAATTACTCTGTAAATGTAATCGGCTCGTGTCTGACATTTCATACATGATGTGCTGAAGATAGGCAATATTATGGAAATCTAGATGCATGCGTGTGAATAAGAATACGAAAGATCCAACTTTATTGCAATGCAACGTACCTGGCTCACAATGTAAATCCCTTGACCAGCTACCCTTTCTACATGTTGAATAACTCTCAAAGTCGGACAGGATTACAGGAGTCTTATTTGCATCAACAAGTCTATATCCAGTTTTACAGATAATTTGAACGTCGGTTCCACTCTGAATATATGTATTTATTTCAAACTGTTCTTCAGTGGTCCTGTCAGAATACATCCCACCTTCCTTAATCGTAAGACTGCAGCGTTCTGGAATAAAATTTTAACTGAGCAAACGTACGACAAAGCCTACAATAAGACCCGTGTGACCAGCAAATACTTTGATCAGTCTGTACATCCACCAAGTATGGTGTGTTCTCGTTTATTCCTCTTAGGATACCTGGAGGCTGTAGAATGCACATGAGATCATCGAAGGCTGATCTGAGTCTTTTCTGGCCGCACATGTCTTTTCGTAGGATATTTTCGTGCGAGGGGCTCAATTTGTATATTTTCATACACATTATAATTATTCCTTTACCGGATACACGTAACTACGCGGTGCATACAGTTAGACATCAATGATTTGAAAATCTTTGGTACCATAGTAATTTGTTTAAGGCATGGGTAGTTCGAGCCCCTGGGGGTCAGTCATAGCGCCAGGTCAGTAGGCAAATGAGGATAATTCAGGGATGGCTTTTCGACCTTTTATGAAATAATTGCATACTGGGTTAACTTGTTAGAATCGCGTTGATGAGTCATTTCTAATGAATACATACAATATACATTTTCATGATCAAAGAAACCAAATCTCTAAGATAGCCCGAAATGTTTGTTTTCTTGAGCTATTGGAAAAATTTGCTAGGGACCCAAAAAGGAGAATCAACAAAGGTTAACGCGCCGTCAGTGTTCTAGCCATTGGAGTTTTACTGTATATTTTATAGTTTTTATTGACTGACTACTGTGGGAATAATTAATCCATGAAACGGATTCATGACACTAGATCCAGATATTCTAAGTATGATGAGTATCATGTTAGCTGGTTTGTGACAACAATTAGTCCGATTTGCGCATGCGTAAACCCGATTGCAAATATGCCGTCTTATCAAATCAGCCAAACTTTGGACGTTGAAGTAAGTAAAAAGCAAATTGCTCATTCCCACAGGCCAATCTAGGACGTCATACTGTGCAAACGTCATTTTATCTTCATGTGGCATACCTAAAATAGGTTTATGTTTGAGTATATCCAACAACTCAAACTGTAAATATAAGTATTTAACATGATTTGGTAGTGACTAAATGATAACCTAGTGGTGAGTGGCTATCTTTATTGTAGTGGAGCTGTGCTCAAACCCCAGGCAGGCCAAATTTATAATATTGCAAACTTTCTGTTTAGAACCTTTTTCCATTACTCCAACAAGCACATGACTTTATAACAGCGAAAGGTCGTCTTTTCCGGAGCTATTCAGAGCTTAAACACATAACACCGGCCGCACTGAAGAAATACTTACAACTGTCTATGGTACTTCCAGTAAAACATTTCTCCATTACATACCGAACTATCAAATACACACATTTGATAGAATCTTTTACAGTTTCAAATGGGCCGCGTGTCTTCGGGCATATGCGGACAGAAGGCACTTTTTTCGCTTGACGCGGTTCAACTGATAGTTACGTTACGTTAAACCAATCTACTTTGTAAACATTTATTTAAAAAAAAAGGATAAATTGTTTTGAATTCTTGTGCCTCTGTGGAGTTCCTGATTCAAACTTTACATTGTAATCATGCAAACAAAGGCTCATATAAGTTTCCAAGGGCAACCTTCATAGCTTTTAGTGATAAAAATTTTCTATTGTAGCTGTCTATATAGCTACCTTATAGGTCTTAACATGACTATTTGTAATGTAATATTGTTTCAAATATGTTCGTTTTGAAATTTCAAAGTTTAAAAATGCAAATTTTATTTCATATTATCAAAGCTCCGAAGAAACATGTTATTATAAAAGTATGAAATTAGAAATAAATGCGAAAACAAATTAAATTAGAAACAACATTAGAAGGAAATATAAAATATGCATTCTACATCCGGGATTCTACAGTGCCTTGCCCAATCTGCAAACTTACAATAATAACTCAAAATACTGGAACAGACATGCCTATGCAAACAGTGTAGACCCAAATCAGACGCCACAGAACGCGGCGTATGATCAGGGCCACACTTATTGTCACTTATACAGCACTATAGTTAAGTTTTACAAACTCTTAGGGTAAATACTGTGATATTAACGAGATAATTTGCATAAGACTTTGTAGCTTAAGAAACCCCACCCCATCCCTCACATAGTTTTGCTGTTAGCCATTCCATGAAGTTTCTATTCGTTTCATAGTGCCGTTTTTAATAAAGTGTTCTTTTGTGTTGTCGTTTCAGGTCAGACAACTCTTATCCAAAGTGTTTCGTATCTGTAGTCTTTCCTGGATATCTCAACATTTCTTTTTCTGTTCTGAGACTGATACGTTCTTATACGGTTCTCATACTCAGTTATAACAACTGACTACTCTACTGACATTCCGAAAAGCTGATAACAAAATTATACCAAAAAAAACAAAAGCAAACCATTAACATGAATACATGTAGCCGGATTGACTGAAATATTACATATAATTCGAATGTGAGCTAAATGTATTGATTGACTATTTAGGCATGTGTCCAGTACATTCATCAAATACTGAAGCGTTAGCTCAATGTATTTATCAACTATTAAATCTAATGCTGACTGTAATCAACTACTGAAGCGTTAGCTCAATGTATTTATCAACTATTAAAGCTAATGCTGACTGTAATAATCCACTGTGAAATAGTGAGTTCAGTGCTTCATAAACTATTCAAGCCTGGACTCACTGTAAAATTGTAATTACCAACTGCTTGAGAGAAAGCACGGTGTATCAATAGATCATTCCTGTGTGAATTCTGTGCCTGCAGCTATTAATTAAGTCTGAGACAGCAATTAATCAAACTTAGACTTAGTGTAACCATCAACTGTTCAATGATCGATTCATTGTCAACTGTTTAAGCTTATGTTCAATTTATACATCAGTTGTTCAAGTGTCAGCTCAGTGTATTCATCACCGATTCCAGTGCTAGCTCAGTGTATTCAGCAAATATTCTAGCGCAAGCTGAGTGTATTCATCAACTATCCTAGCGCTAGCTCAGTGTATCCATCAAATGTTCTAGTCCTAGCTTAGGGTATTCATTAACTATTCTACCGCTAGCTCAGAGTATTCAGAAACCTATTCTAGTGCTAGCTCAGTGTATTCAGCAACTAGTCTAGCACTAGCAGGGCAAGTTCATTTAATTATCAGTTGTTCAAGCGTCAGTTCGGTGTAATCGTCAACTATTCCAGTGCAAGCACAGTGTTTTCAGCAACTATTCTAGCGCTAGCTCAGTTCATTCAACAATTATTCTAGCGCTAGCTCAGTTCATTCGTCAATTATTCTAGCGCTAGCTCAGTGTATTCATCAAATATTCTTGTTCTAGCTCATTGTATTCATCAACTATTCTGGCGCTAGCTCGGAGTATTCAGCAACTATTCTAGTGCTAGCTCAGAGTATTCATCAAATATTCTAGTGCTAGGTGAGTGTATTCATCAACTATTCTAGCGCTAGCTCAGTGTATTCAGCAACTATTCTAGTGCTAGCTAAGTTTATTCATCAACTATTTTAGTGCTAGCTCAGTGTATTTAGCAAATATTCTAGTTCTAGCTCAGTGTTTTCAGAAATATTCTAGCGCCAGCTGCTAGCTCAGTGTATTCATCAACTATTCTAGCGTTAGCTCAGCGTGTTCATCAAATGTTATAGCGCTAGCTCAGTGTATTCAGTAAATATTCTAGCGCTAGCTCAGTGTACTCACTAAATATTCTAGCGCTAGGCCAGTATATTCATCAAATACTCTGGTTCTAGCTCAGTGAATTCAGCAAACATTCTAGCGCTAGTTCCATGTGTTCATCAACTATTCTAGCTCTGGCTCAATGTATTAATCAAATACTCTAGCGTTAGCTCAGAGTACTCCTCAAACATTCTAGCACTAGCTCAGTGTATTCATAAAATATTCTAGTGCTGACACAGTATGTTCATCAAATATTCTAGAGCTAGCACCGTGTATTCATCTAGTCTAGCGCTAGCTCAGTCTTTTCATCAAATATTCTAGCTCCGTGTATTCATCAACTATTCAAGCGCCAACTCAGTGTATTGATAAACTATTCCAGCGCTAGATCAGTGTATTCATCAACTATTCTAGCGCTAGTCCAGTGTATTTATAGAATATTCTAGTGCTTACTCAGTGTCTTCATCTAATATTCTAGAACTAGCTCCATGTATTCATAAAAAATAAAGCTCCGTGTATTCATCAACTTGTCTAGCGCTAGCTCAGTGTGTTCATCAATTACTCAAGCGCTAGCTTCGTGTATCCATCAACTATTAAAGCACTAGCTCCGTGTATTTATATAATATTCTAGCGCTAGCTCAATGTATTGATCAAATATTTTAGCGCTGGCTCAATGTATTCATCAAATATTCAAGCTCCGTGTATTCATCAACTATTCCAGCGCTAGCTCAGTGTACTCATTAACTATTCTAGCACTAGCTCCACATATTTATAAAATATTCTAGAACAGCTCCGTGTATTCATCAAATACTCTAGCGCTAGCTGAGTGTATTAATCAAATATTATACTGCTGCTTCTGTGTATTCATCAAATATTCTAGCACCGTGTATTAATAAACTATTCTAGGGCTGGTTCTGTTTTTATCATCAACTATTCGAGCGCTAACTCCGTGTATTCATCAAATAGTTTAGCGCTAGCTCCGTGTATTCATCAAATTTTCTAGCGCTAGCTCAATGTAATCAGCAAATACTCTAGCGCTAGGCCAGTATATTCATCAAATTCTCAAGTTCTAGCCCCGTGTAATCAGCAAACATTCTAGCGCTAGCTCCATGTATTCATCATCTATTCTAGCGCTGGCTCAGTCTTTTCATCCATCATTCTAGCTCTATGTGTTCATCAACTACTCAAGCGCCAGCTTAGTGTATTCATCAACTATTCTAGCGCTAGATCAGTGTATTCATCAACTATTCTAGCGCTGGTTCAGTGTATTTATAAAACATTCTAGCGCTAACAGTGTCTTCATCTAATATTCTAGAACTAGCTCCGTGTAATTATAAAAAAAATATTTCTAGCTCCGTGTATTCATCAACTTTTCTAGCGCAAGCTCAGTGTGTTCATCAATTATTCAAAAGCTAGTTTTGTGTATCCATTAAATATTAAAGCGCTAGCTCCGGGTATTCCTAAAATATTCTAGCGCTAGCTTAATGTATTGATCAAATATTTCAGCGCAGGCTCAGTTTATTCATCAAATATTCTAGCTCCGTGTATTCATCAACTATTCTAGGGCTAGCTCTGTTTTTATCATCAGATATTCGAGCGCTAACTTTGTGTGTTCATCAAATGTTCTAGCGCTAGCTCCGTGTATTTTTCAAATATTCTAGCGGAAGCTCAATTTATTCATCAAAATATTCTTGCATTAAATCAGTGTATTCATCAAATTTTCTAGAGCTATCTCCATGTATTCATCAAATATTATAGAGCTACTGTAGCTTAGTATATACATTTAATTTTTGCGCTACCTCACACCAAATATTTTAGCGTTAGCTGCGTGTATTCCCCAAAGATTTTAGCACTTGCTCAGTATATTCATCAAAATATTTTGGCGCAAGCTCAGGGTATTCATCAAATATTCTAGGG
The DNA here is from genome assembly GCA_964016985.1 of Anodontia alba. Lineage (NCBI taxonomy): Eukaryota > Metazoa > Mollusca > Bivalvia > Lucinida > Lucinidae > Anodontia > Anodontia alba. The sequence goes on from OZ024821.1 coordinate 48,157,671, forward strand.
CCATCACAGTGTATTTATCAAATATTCAAGCGTTAGCTCAGTGTATTATAAAAATTTCTAGTCCTAGCTCAATGTATTTTCGAATATTCTAGCGCTAGCTCAGAATATTTGTCAAATATTCTAGCGCTAGCTCAGTGTAAACATCAAATATTCTAGCGCTAGCTCAGTGTGTTCATAAAAAACTTCTAGCGCTAACATAGTGTATTCATCAAAATTTCTAGTTCTAGCTCAGTGTATTTATAAAATATTCTAGCGGTAGCTCAACGTTTTATTTACTTTTTCTGGTGCTAGCTCAGATAACTCATAACTACTGAACCTCTAACTAAATCCATTCTAGCGATGGCGAAGTGTATTCATAAGCTATACTGAGAGGCAAAAATAAGTATACAGGCACCTATTTTTTTATTTGTCACCGGAGTTTTACATATCTACGATAATCGTTGATATAATAGTTAAGAACAACCATTTAAGCATAATTTGCAATAATTTCCAAGAAATTCTATCAAAGAGCAAGGAAATGACATTCACGGACACGAGTAAGGGGTCTAAATCAACATTTGCTTATGAGTAGCTTCCCTGTAAAAGTGCATTTTGGACAAAGAACTTACATTTATGCATTTGTATTGCATTCAGTCGATAGACGGATAAAATGCTGTAAGGAGAGATTTCAATTTTAAATGCATAACAGAGTACACTGTCAAATTTCTATACCAAGGATATAGCGCTTTTGATAGTTTCGTTCTTCTTCTGACGGAATGCACTGAATTTCTATGGGACATTAATTGACATTGTTCTGTTAAATAAACTGTTAAAGAAGATTTCATCTGTATGTAGTAAAAGGAGGCTAAGCCAAGTAACATGTTTTTGAAAAAGAAAATCAAGGGAAAACGACCAACCCACTTCAGATATAGACTCTTTAAATTCTCTATATTTTCATATAAAGGGAGATAATTTGAGACGGGAAGAAATTCAAATCATCTGATGGGAATTTCGAATTCAACAACGTTGTGATTTTACTCACAGACATTTGTGTAAGTCATTTATGAAAAGTAAAATGGCATTTATTTTATACAAAGCAAGTTATGACTGGAAATGCTGTTTTTAATAAAGGGTTTATAACTCCATAATGTATGACTGCGAAAGAATAACTTTTGTGATTTTCAAAGACAGACGTTTGACAAAAATGACCATGAAAACATTTTAACGAGAAAATACAACACGAGCCGGTACTCAAAGCTCGAAACTGTATTTTACGTTTTATTGCCTTTTAGTATATTTTAGCGTTATACGTCATTGTTCACAGACTTGATACTGTGTATTCATTGTTAGGCATTACACATCATTGGTGCATGTTTTATGCAAGTATTGCGTGCTATACATTATCTTACCTTCTGAACAAAATCTTTGATTAGTTGTTGGTTCATCGGCCTGATTGATCATGGTCATCAATATTATTTATAGTATAAATGCTAATTTTTGGGTTTGGTTTAGTGTTCCTATCTTAATGTTAATTATTATGCCACAGGCAAAGAAGGGTACAGCTGCAGATGAGAGCTGAGATGATGATACTGAATATCTGAAAAGTCTTCCACAATGCAAGCAAATAGAACTGAAGATCATAGCAGTCATAACGTTAAAGCTCTAAAGAGATCCGAAGACAGGAAGAAAATAAGCATTTGCAGTTTAATCTGATCTTAACAGGGCGCATTTGGATAAACAAGGATGCAAGTTTCTTCCTGCAGACAGCGATGACTCCGAGCTGAAAAATGACGATATGAATACGAGCGGATGCGTAACGAAACGGATGTCGTGTTCAAGGTTACTTTCACAATGATTGCACAATATTACCGGGACGTGAAATATCATCTACTTAACATTGTGAAGAGTAAATGGGCTGCGTCAAGCGAAAAAGGGCCTTCGGTCATCCGCAAAATGCGCAGATAAAACTTGTCCTGCGCATGCGCAATGTATCATCCGGGCCGTTGCTGCTCATTCATACAATCTGATATGGCCTGTGATTTTGTAAGCGGACAGTAAATGCTCTGGCCCCCAAGTTATAAATTTTTTTCATGCTCAGCTCAGCAGAGCTTGAAATTTTCTCTGCTAAAAAATAAGAAATGCCAAAAATAGTCAGCATTTTCATATTTATTAGCAGAGAAATTTTCATGCTCAGTTGTGTTTAGCAAACTTGAATTTGCAATTGTTAGTAATTTGAGATTTATTAGGAGGGCAAATTTCATGCTCAGCTGAGTTGAGCATAAAAAAGTTTTATAACCCAGGGGCCTGATCAGCCTGCCCTCGCCATCCACATATGCCCGAAAAATGAAAAAATTGCTAAAACAACTTACTTTCTATACAGATAGGGAACCGTTGCTTGTTCCATTGTCCAAATGAGCACTCGGCAGAGAAGACCTTCAAGTAGCCATCAAGGTACAGTTCATATTCTCTCTCATTGGAACATTTAAAGAATACCTTAAATGGAATGACAATTTGATTGGTCATGCAGATGTCATTCTGGTGTAGTGATGAAACACAAAACAAACGAACCGGGCAAAACATTTCCTACGATAGTGCATTTGTATGTCAAAATTTAGTTTTCCCTGTTGCCATGCGTGTAGGCTTTATTTTGTGTCTGTGCTGTTCTCACATATAAATAAGTATATTCGTTATTGGCACTCTTGGCTTCCTGTGCATATATGATTCACGCGTCATCGCAAATTCTGCAACAAGGTATATCGGAACCCGAATTTTACGTTGACTTAGTGTACAGATTTAGAAAAATTGTAGGTAAATCTAACTTTTCGGAGCAATTCAGAAAACTTATTAACCGTTATAAAAGAATTGGCTATAGCCTGGATATTATGCGGCAGACTGCATGCCTAGTTGTCAACCCAATCATTGTTGATGGCTATGCTTCACTCTTTAATTGCACGACGGCGGTTCGGGCCTCAGACTCATTGACGGCCTCTTCGTAAAACTTTAATCAGTGGGTTGGGGCTTGACGATATGCATTTAGCTTGGCCCGCCGTGGTTCAACTATTTCGTTTACTCTGGCATACAGTAGAATTAGCCATGAGTACTCGTCTTTGTTTATTATAGTGATTAATTTGATTTTATGTTTTCGCTTTGATGCATTGACTGAGTTGGGAGCCTTTATGCGAACCGAATTTTTATGTATTTCTGTATTAAGAGTAGCATCGGGACCCAGAGTGAAGTTAGCTAGCTGTAAAATTGCTTTAAACCCCCCGGTGGTTTGCTCTACCGACCGTTCTAAGGCGGTGGTCCCGGTGTTAGTCTTACTCTTTGTTGCTTTGTGGTTTATTCTACGAAGCGATTTGTTGTATGTCTTTTCGTGTGTCATTTTGTTCTTGTGTTTTTCAGTCCTTTTAGTATTGCGATTACCTCGCTTGGGGAAGAGAGAGCGAATCTTAGTGATTTTTGTACGTTTGTTTGGTTTGTGCTTGTTTAGATTTGTCGGTTTCCTCTTCCTCTTGGGTCTGGGAAGGGCTGGGGTTTGTGATTGTGGCACTCCCTGGACTTTTCCCTTACCTTTTTTGCCGGTGAACAAACTAAAGAAACCCCAATAAAAAGAAAACAAAAGAAAAAAAAAACAAAAAAAAAACTCACAATTCTATGTGCTAAGCACATAGCATTATGCGTTTTTTTCTTCTTTTCTTTTGTTTAATATTGAAATACAAGCTAAATGTTTAGATATTTTTGTTTTATTTTCCCCAGCTTTCCGAAAATCAAATAAACCACAATGAAAGGCTAGTGGTCCTATTAGAAGACATTGCTCTTACATTTGATGAAAAAAATCGAGCTCTGATCTCTGTTGTCTATGTTAATGGGCGTAGACTATCTTAGAATATGATATTGTTGCGGAAGAACTTTATGAAAGCATAACGCATGGACTGGCCAATTACTATTTTCCATGGACTGTTCAACGTTAAAATAAGCATGTGTTAGCTTTCACAAACAAGCTTGGTCTACGCTTCGCACACAATGTGTGCTAAGCATAGACCAAGCTTTTTTTGTGAAAGCTAATACTTGTTTCAGCATTGAGCTGATGTTTATTTGTATGGGCATTTTATGTTTATCTACTGATCAGTACGGAAACATCTAAACAGACTGAACTATAACCAGTTGAAACTATATGAACATCCATAAAACAGGTTTACGCCCCAAGTGATTTACTCTTGGCAGTTCCAAGGAGGTATGTCTGTTGCAGATCCTCTTTTCAATTGTTTGTTTTTGTTTTCTTCTTCATCTGCGATGAAGTGTTAATATTCATTGTTATTTTAAGTAATGATAGTCTACCCGGAGAAATAGGAAGGCTGAATTCCCTGACCGTGTTTTTCTTGTTGTCTCTATATATAACATTTACCTCTCTCTGTGCCTTTTTAGCAAACGATAGATTGATTACATTTTTCTTATTTTTCCCAGAAAACAGGATTTGACATCTCATGCAAAGTATCTCTATTTACACGAAATGTCCCAACCTGTTTTCTGGGAAAAATATCTTAGGATATCATCTGCTGAAAATTTTACCCAAAGTGCTCAGCGTTAACTGTACCTCTGTGTCATGACGAATTCTGTTGTAATCATCAATCAGTTCAGAAAGCCCTTCTTCGAGATAAACGCTGTCATCCACTGTTATACTGCAGAATGCTGAAGATAAAAAGAACTTCCGTTGAAGTTTATGTCGTACCTGCGTACAAAAATGTTAAAACAAGCACTAGAACAGTGAGAGGTTTCATCCTTGTTTAGCTCATTGAGATAAAACAGTCGCCGAAGTGAATTAACTGTTAAGTTTTACAGTTTGTAGAATTCAATTGGGGAAGTCGCTTTTAATAAAAAAAAACAAATAAATAAATGCAGTTTTCGATGACCGCAGACCTGCGAAAAATGACAGCTTTTGCTAATTTCACACTTCTGCCTCCAAATGAGTGAATTTTTATATTTCAGTTGTCCTGCTGTCACGTACGTGGTCGAACGAAAGGATGGACGGAAACTTGCTTGCCTAAGACGCCCATGCAAAGGCAGAGGCGAAGAAATAAAACGATCAGTGAAGTGAAATTAACTGTAAAGTTTTGTAGTTTGAAGACTTCATTTGTGATGGGCGCTATGGTGGACGGTGGACGTAAGTACACGGACGCCCTGACGGACGGAAATTTGCACGCCTAAGTCGAAAATGCTAACACACTGGGACAGAATCATCAATAAAACTTATTTCGATCCTGACTGGTTGCTTTTTTGAGATAATTTTATACTATCCAACTTGTTACTTTGAGGTACAGTCTTTTTTATGACAAAAAACTAGAACTATGTTTCTGAAACACTATACCCCCAACTATATGCGTTCCCTTAAACATGCATTGACCGTAATAATTAAGGATTGTGGGACAACTCGGCACATTGCAAACTCGGCACATAACCAACTCGGCACATAGCAAACTCGGCACATAACCAACTCGGCCCATAATTAACTGATTAGTCCAATTATCTATTGTTATGTTGAGTACTTTAATCCACAAACAACCAATTAAAGGTTGCCTTTGAACTTTAATCATTTTAACTTGAAGGCGGCAAATATTTATAATGTAAATGTCATGCTTAGAAGCGATTCTACCGAGCAACTACACTCTATGATTTTGAGCAGAAATAAAATATACTCCTGGAAACCACCTGTTTTACTTTTTGGGCTTTGTCGCTTGAAAACCTGTCTTCGGGGGTTCCAATCGATTAGGTTAGACAAAAACTGGCCTGCTCCGTCTCAAAACCCACGAGTTTTGTCATACAGCAACCTAAGTAATCATACTTTCCAAGTAGCGAACAACAAAAGCGTTGATCAGACTGCGCGGTTGATCTGCACCTTTATTGTTCGCACATGCAGTTTGAAGGTGGCCCGGGGGTTTTCTCAGGACGGGGCTAAAATACTAAACTGGAGTACATAGTTCCCTCAGACTATCTTACGGAGTTGAAATATGAAAAAATATAATATGAGTCACGACGGAATAAAAAGGATCATTCGGACAGTCAGCACGGTCAAACTTTCAGTGTGCATGCTCAGCACCTTAGCAGGTCAAGACCTTTGGTTCTTTGGCTGAATGTTCTCATGACCTACAACTTAGGTGAGCAACAGCAAAGGGGTTTGGCGAGACTGCGTGTATGCACAGGGTCACCTGAACCTTCGCTGTTTGCATATGCAATAAATGGTAATGGGGAACACTAGTCTACATTTCAGGCTTTTTAGAGCAGAAATAAGAAAAAAAGGAAAGTATATCCTCATTCATCACTAGGTTATACCTATTGTAGATCTTTATTAACTCAAAAGGGCGGCTGATGGAAGTTTGGTGATTCCAGGAAAGGCTCGTTTCACCATATTCACATTTACAGTTTCGAAATCAATTCTGACATCCTGAATTCGCTTTGTTCATCTAGAGTTTATTGTTTAATTAAACAATGAGCAAAACAAAGATTTATTAATATTTTTTACTAAAAGATAAAAAGAGCAGACAAATAGAATTTCTAAGCATACTCAATCCAATTCATATCGATTAGCACTTTAATCTAAGAACATTTAGCCTCGACGAGGCGGTTCTAACGAGTACCCATAATCTATTTTTTAGCAGAAATAAGAAAATAATGTTTAACCCTGTAAACCCAAGTTTTTCTACATAAAAGTGGGTTTTAAGGGAATCATAATTATACAGGCGTAAAAATGGGCCATAAAAATTAAAAGGAAGTTTTCAGATGAAAAACTCTGATATTATTATCTCTGCTGAAAAACATATATGTTTTAGAATAGAAATAAGAAAAACTGGTATATAACCCTGTATACCTAAGTAATCTATTAGAGTAACAACTATGCCCTTTTCATGGAATACTGAATGGTTAAAGATATAATTTGAAGAAAAAAATAAAGAAATAAATTTATTTATCTTTCCTAAATTTTCCTTTTTATAATTATCTATAAAACGTGTAAACTATGTTTAGAAATAGACGCATAAATGTACAGATATATAACTATATCTATGTGCCGAGTTCGCTATGTGCCGAGATGGATGGGCCGAGTTGGTTATGTGCCGAGTTGGTTATGTGCCGAGTTTGCTATGTGCCGAGTTGACCCGGCACTTAATTAAGCTACCGAAATGGCTTAGTTCAAGAGTCGAAAAAAAGAGACAAAAAATAAATTGACGATAATGCAAAAAAATAAAAATAAATAAATAAAAAATAAAATAAACAACAACAAAAAAATTGCACATCTACAAACCATGACAAAAGGGCCTGCGAAGTTTCAAAATTGATCGATATAAAACTGTAGGAGGAATTGAGCATACAAGGTATCCACGGTAATGCACTTTGGTAGTATGTACAGGCTCCATGTTCCTCAAAAATAGACATTTTTTTAACCAAGAAAGGTTTAATGAATTGATATAAATATTAACAAGATCATAAAATGTGGCATCATACAGCCAGTCAAATTTCAGTTAGTCTCTCATTTTTTGAACTAGATCAAAAATGAAATGAGTTGTATCATACCTCTGAATTCACATTAATTCAGAGATACGATAAAAATCATTTCATTTAAAAAACAAGAGACTAATTGAAATTCTACAGGCTTTCAGGTGCTACATTTTATGTTTGTGTTAATACCATGTATCAATTTATTAAACCTTTCCTGTATAATGACTTTTTTCTAGGAATATGGCTGTTCAAAAGTCGAAAAAGTGCTAAAAATTGAATTGACGATAATGCTAAAACCACATGCGCACTTGAAGACCATGAAAAAAGAGCCTGCAAAGTTCAGATTGATCGATATAAAGCTTATATGGAGTTGCGCACACAAGGTGCCAACCGTCTGCCGTCAGCTGCTTAAGTCGAAAAAAGGGAATATATATGCAAGGTGAACTCGAACGAAAAACCTAAAAAAAAACGGTCCGCGTATTTTTCATGCTGATGCTACATATAAAATTTCAAGATTCTAGCTTTAGCTATTCCTGACCGTATGCAAAACGTAACGGATAAACAGACAGAAATGGCTAAATTCAAAAGTTCAAAAAGTTGAAAAAAAAGTGTCAAAAATCGAATTGTCGATAATGCCGAAATCACATGCATATCTACATACCATGACAAAAGGGTCAGCAAAGTTTCAAATTGATCGGCATTAAACCGTAGGAGGAGTTGGGTGCACAATGTACCTATGGTAATGTAATTTAAAAGTATTTAAGCTTCAAAAGTGGCCAAGTTCAAAAGTCGAAAAAAAATGTCAATAATTAAATTTACGATCAGCAAAAATCACGTGCACAAACCATGACAAGAGAACCTGCAAAGTGTCGAATTGATTGCTGTAAAACTATATGAGGAGTTGCGCAGACAAGGCACCGACCATCTGCCGTCAAATAAATACGTCAAAAAGGGGGAATAATTCCGCAAGGACAGCCTCGACAGAAGAAAAAGGAAAAAATACGGGTCCACGTGCTGATGCGGTATACCTTATTTCAGGATCCTAGCTCTAACCATTCGTGATCGTATACAAAGCGTAATGGATACACGGACAGAAAAGTTCAAAAGCCAAAAAAGTGATAAAAATTAAATTGACGATCATATCTACAGACAATGACAAAAGTGCCTGCAAAATTTCAAACTGATCGGTATAAAACTGTAGCAGGAGGTCTGCATACAAGGTACTATCTGTTATGAACTTAAAATAGTATTTATGCCCTAAAAATGGCTAAGTACAAAATTTAAAAAATAGCCATCAGAAGAGATGGCAGATCCCCCGACCGCACCGCAAATGGCCATCTTTTTTCAATCTAGGGCATCAGAGATGTAATTTTATCAAGGGATACATTTGTTTAACCCTGCAGTGGGTGATAACTCCACAACTGTAAAACCATAAGTTGTGGAAACTGGATTTTGTGTTTTTCAACAAAGAAACTTAAAATAATGTAAACACAATAAGGCCCGTTGCCTGCAATGATTATAACTCTCAAAATGTAAGTCATGGAAACGGGATTTTTTGTTCGCTAGTAAGTGATTTTCAACAATTAATCCAAAAATAATGAGAAATAAAAGGCCATTTGCCTGCAAGGCCTGTAACTCTTCAACCGTTAGTCTGAGAAACACAATTTTGTGTTTGCTAGTAAGTGATTTTCAACAAAGAATCCAAAAATAATGAGAAAAATAAAGCCTGCTGCATGCATTGCTGATAATTCTGCATCCGCAGTATAAGTAAGGGAGATAACTCCAACACTCTTTAGGTCAGAGTTATCCTTACATATTGTGACACACCTAGTTTATGTTCTTAGCATCTCTACTAACTATAATTAAAATGTCTCCACTGGTTGAAGAGTTATGGCCTGCACAAGATTTTACCACCAGGGGAGATAACTGAAAATAAAAGGAGTAACGAGTAACCCATAGTTACAATTTTTAACTGCAACTCTCCTTCTTAATGTGCTAAGCATCCCTATTAATTATCACCAAAAAATCTCAACTGGTAGAGAAATTATGACTGTCAGCAAATTTAAAAACTATGGGAGATAACTCAAAAATGGAGTCACACTTGTGTTTTGTGTACATGACATGCCTACTCAATGTCCTCTACAACTTGATAAAGTATCATAAAAATATCACAAAGGGTTTAAGTGTTATGGCCTGCACACGATTTAACAACTATGGGAGATAGATCCAGAACTGAGTCAGTTAGAGTTGTTGTTCTTGTATGTGACACACCTACTCAATGTCCTCTACAACTTGATTAAGTATCATGATAGTATCTCAAAGGGTTATTGAGTTATGGCCTGTACAAGATTTCATAACTATGGGAGATAACTCCAGAATACAGTCAGAGTTGTCATTCTTGTACGCGAAACCCCTAATCAATGTCCTCTACCTATTGGTAAAGTATCATGAAAATAACTTATAGGGTTTTCGAGTTATGGGCCGCACAAGATTTAACAACTATGGGAGATAACTCCCAAAACGGAGTCAGCTAGAGTTGTAGTTCTTGTATGTGACACACTTACTCAATGTCCTCTACAACTTTATCAAGTATCATGGAAAATCTCAAAGGGTTATTGAATTATGGTCTGCACAAGATTTTATAACTATAGGAGATAACTCAAGAACGCAGTCAGTTAGAGTTGTCTTTCTTGTACGCGACATGCCTACTCAATGTCCTCTATCTAATGGTGAAGTATCATAAAAATACCTTAAAGGGTTTTAGAGTAATGTGTCGCACAAGATTTAACAACTATGGGAGGTAACTCCAAATTGGAGTCAGCTAGAGTTGTCTTTCTTGTACGCGCTCGCCTACTCAATGTCCTCTACATATTGGTGAAGTATCATGAAAATATCTTAAAGGATTTCAGAGTTATGGTCCGCACAAAATTTTACAATTTTGGGAGACTATGGGAGATAACTCTTGAACCAAGTCGATTAGAGTTGTCATTCTTGCACGCGACACTCCTACCCAATACAACTTCACAAAGTTTCATGAAAATAGCTCAAAGGGTATAGAGTTATGGACCGCACAAGGTTTTGTCTACAGACGGACGGACAGACGGACGCCACGGCGATCGCTATATCCCCCGAACCTTTTGGTCGGGGGATAAAAAGTAACAAAAATAAATGGTCGATAAGCCAAAATCACAGGCATTTTTACATACTATGACAAAAAATACTGGAAAGTTTCAAACTGATCGGTTTAAAACTGTATGAGAAGTTGCCCAAACAAGGTCCCCGCTGCCTGTTGTAAAATGCCTGTCCAGAAAGGGGAATTTTCCTGCAAGAAAGACCCTGACAGAAAAAAGAAAAAGTATGGGTCCGCTAATTTTTCATGCTGATGTTATACCTAAAATTTAAGGATCATTGTTCTAACCATTTCTGACCGTATGCAAAGCGTAACGCATAGACGGACAGAGATGGCTAAGTTCAAGAGTCGAAAAAAAAATTACAAAGATCAAATTGATGGTAATGCTAAAATTATATGTGCATCAGCAGACCATGACAAAAAGGTCTGCAAAATTTCAAACTGATCAGTACAAAATTGTAGAAGGAGTTGCGCACATGATGTACCCACTGTAATGTACTTTTATAGTATTGTTGCGGGTCTGCCCACCTTCGAGCTCTGGGGCCGACCTCGACTAATAAAAGGCGGTGATCTTGGCTGAGATTCGGTCACCAGTTAATAAAAGAAATGAATGAAACAAAGCGGGCTCCAACCAAAAATTATTTTAGAACATCGAATTAATGATTTCGGCGTAACGTGACCTCAATGGGTACATGAGATCAAATATTAATCAAAGTTTGCAATACTAATTATGACTAGAATCATAAGAACACTTATAGGACAAGGATGCAGCCGCCTGCAGCCTTTCTCAAAGTTAAAAAAAAAATGAAAAAAAAAATGAATGAATAAGAATTATTAACAATTGTGACATTTAAACAATGTCAAAAAGTACAAATATGACTAAAATGGTAGCATGGGGTATGAAATGATTAAAGTTCATTACAATAGTCAGAAAGCACTACTGGATGTATCAGGTTCACAAAGAAACATGAAAAAAGTCATTGTAACAAGAGAAATAATATACAAATTACTACATCTTCTTGAATCTTGTTTAAACAGGTTTATGTGAATTGATAAAGATTTTTACAAAAGCTGTCCTTGTTTGCTTCTATATCTAAATTTACGTTCATGTGAATAAATCCACAAAATCAATAAAGACTTTTACAAAAGCTATTCTTGTTTCCTTATTTATCTAAAATTACGTTTATGTGAATCAAATACACTAGAAAAATAGACAGTAGGCCTACAGTTCCTACAATTGAAACAAGGTAGGAACGGCGCGTCAAATGATCCTACATCGCCCCGTCGTGTCTATTGCTGTAGGAAACAGCAACCCGGTGCTCTTATACACTAGAATTGCATAGGGTTGTCGCGAAGAAAGCGAAGTAGCAAAAGTTAATTATCCCGAATATGAGACCTTAGCAAAAAAAAAGCTAAATAAATTCTGTAAATGACCCTCACACTGAGAAAATTATGAAGATTCGGGAACAGTGATTAATTTTGGGGTAAAGATGATTTTTTCAAGTTTGACAGTTGAAACTGTTGACACATCATCTGACGCAGCTTCACTTCCGTTCACACACCTGTACTTACACACAGAATTCAATGCACGCTCGCAATGTAAAGAAAGTTAAAGTGAAAATGTGACGTTTTATTGATAAAATACAAGTAAAATAGTGATTATAAAATGATTCTATCGTACATTGAAGTTAACAACAAGTTCATTAAAATGATGAATTATATAGATTTGCATGACAGTGGCTATGACGAATTTACAAAGTGAAAACGTCCCGAGAGGTAATCAAACATGCGAATCGGTGGTCCATCGATTCGGACAGGGAGGCCAATGCATAACATTACCCCCTCCCGTTTCGTTTAAGTGCCGACAAACGAGCTCCGAAACACGTGAGTGTTTGAAACCTTGTAGGTGTAAAACAGGGGGTTTCAAATCGCACGATGGCAGTTTGCTGCATTAATAATGATCTATTTACTTCAACATGGTGTCAGAAGTGAGATACATATAAACATCAACATTAATAAAAGTTCAATGGTGATGCTGAACTACATTTTACATTCACTGGACATAAGAATCTCTTTTACATATATAACATATTTTTACTAGCATTTACATACATCAAAATAGCTTGAGACTGTCTGATTAAATGAGACGGGTGACTCTTAAAATGTGTTATAGAAGTTACCTACAAATGACTACTTCCCGTTATTAAAACCCTTATATCTTAAATTGATCACATTCTCTCGATCTTTCTCCCTCACTTCCTCCCTCACACTCTCTATCTATCTATCTTTCTTTCTAGAAAAAAAACCCATGCTACCTGTTTAATTATTGATATGTAGATTTGTCTTTCTTCAGTTCCTAGATTTCTTCTTGCCCACCTAGCTGACGGTATTCTTCATATATAATCGTCCTAGAGTAGCTCTGGGTCTATTTGCATTTTCCTTCTCTGCTCCCTCCTCCTCCTTATCATCCCGTTTCCGTCTCCCCTATCTCTTAACCCGTTCTGACTCCCTCCTTCATGCCTCACCTCTCCTATCTTCGTCTCGCGTTCCATTCCACTCTCTTCTCCATTTGTTCTCTTTCCTCAAATGTCCTTCTTCTCTCTCTTCTCTCCTCCTGTTGTCTCCGTTCAAATCCTCAACCGCTCCTCTTAGCCTTCCCACTACCTCAGCCAGTTCACTTTGGACGCAAATGCTGTCTAGCATGGCTTTCGCCATCCTTTCTTGCATCTCCCGGTTTCTCTCCATTGCACTGAGCACTTTTCCCACCACATCCACAAGTCAATTTGCTTAAGTCGTGCAAGTTCTCGGGCAGACCCTCAACTGCATCTCTCCACGGGCAAACCCTCAAATGGATCTCCTCTGGCTTTCTTACTCTCCTGTAGTCCCTCGTCCTTGCACTTCCTGCTCCTTTTAGTTGATGTATATATTGATGTTGTAATCAGCTAAGTCTGGTGTATCTCCCTCCCTGGGAATATGCCTCGTTGCCATGATCATTCCGTTTAATCGGGGTTGGGGTAGAGAGTGTATGCCTTGTTCTCCTCAGCTGCAGGCAGGCTCAGTTCTCGATCTTCTTAGTTTGCTGCTGAGCTGAACGACAAGTACAGGTTGTTCTGTTATCAGTGGAGTACCTTCCTGTTGACGCGCATCTTTCATGGCAGGAATAGGTGAGACTAAACTAAGGGGTTCTGGTCTGGTTGGCAAGCTGACAACAGCCTGTTGCTGAAATTGGCCGGAAAGTTGAAGGAGTTGCAGAATGGCTCCGAACTACTGGGGAGGTGACTTACAAGGCTGAACCGTCATCTACAACTCCTAACAAATGCATAAGGCTCTCCACCAGGGAGAGACTCTTAAAGTCTTCAGGCCCTAGCACATGCGGCTTCCGACTCTCCACCGGGTAGGGAAATGATTCGTCACCTTCTTCTTTGAGGCCGCTGTAATATACCTGGTGTAATTCTCGATGTGGTGAAATATCTGCTCCCACTTCAAGCACAGGAAACTACACAGAGTGCACTTGAAGAGTATCTCGTCTGTGCTAAATGCTTTCTCATCACATGGTCCACCATACGGCACTATGTTTATAGTTCTAATCTCTTCCTGGTGACACGTCACACACTGGTCAGCCGTTCCTCCATGTCTGGTCGTCTCAATCATCTCCCGGTCGACACCTGCCGCAACTAGACTGTCTCTGAGCTGCTCCATGGCTTCTGAAGCAGATAAGACAGAACATTAAGCACATCTTCAAAATTGTCTGATGCGCCGGCCTCGGTAGCTCAGTTAACTGCGTGTCCGACTGGTGATCTGGCGGTAACATTCTTTCGTGGAGATTTGATCATGACATATTTTCCAATGTATGGTATTCTGCTGACCCAAGAAGGGCAGTTGTCAGTTTCTGGCAAAAGACTGTGCACAATACTTACTAACCGCTTAGACTAAGCCTGCCCAGCAAATGTGTGGTTAGGTAAACTGACTGCGCTCGACATGACCCCATTGGGTTGACTGGGCCGTAAACCCTCAACGCAAACAAACAAACATTGTCTGGCGCAGCCCTGGACAAGCGATATTCTGACCATTTCCCTTTAATCTTATGGAGGTCATCATGTAAATAGTCTAGGGGATATAAACCTTTGTTCTTCTTTTCGTACTAATCTTGGACAAAACATGATTTACAACGCGAAATGTCACCTACTCTTTGACCTTGACTTTCTAATCTGCGTGATATTTGGACCTTCCCATCTAACACTCCATTTCATCTTGTCAAAACCAGCTCCCGCTTCGTAGCTATATCATCTGCCGTTTTTCTTTAAAATCACCGTTCTTATGCGTTTGACAAAAATCGCCCATTCTGACTCCTACACACCATTAGTAACTTTACCTATTCGCATACTGTAAAGCTTAAGCATCTCCGAACTGTGCTAGATATCCTTCGTCCCACTCTCATATCACAAACTCATATGTTCTTTGGTCTCTGGAGATCCAGTACCCACTTATTGTCCACCTGTTACCCTTCTTAGCCCCCTTTCTATCTCTCAGGATCAGCATTACTGGTCGACATCTCCATCTTCTATATTTGTTGAAATCTACTCCCTTCCGCGGGTATTAAATGTTATTTTCCTGTGCTCAGGTCTGCATTTCCCTTTTACTCCATGGTTTCTGTTGCATTATTTTGAGACACGTTGGCTTAGATATATTGGTTTATTGTTTACTAACCTTATGGCTTAGCAGTCTCTTCCTAGCCTCAACTACCCACCGTGGAAGGGTGCTTCCCTCGTAAGGTTTAATCTTACTGTGATCAACTGATTTCTCCGCTCCGTATTTGTCAAGTTGAAGAACATAATCTAGTTCTGACAATTTTCGTTTAACTAGAAAGGGTCCTTCAAAATCAAACTCTAGCTGCTCTCCATGAGACAGCAAACTGCACCATCCATCTCATATCTGTGAATTTCTACTTTTGTGTCGTACAGACCTTTACTCTTGGATGCATCCGACATATACTTTCGAGCAACCTAATGCGCAGGCTGCATCCTTGCCCTTAGGACGTCTACTTGCCGTATGATGTTTTTTCTTCTCCCTCATAAGTGTTTGTTGAACCGAAACCTAGCTCTCCAGGCAACCGCACTTCTCTTCCTATACAAAAGGAGGTTAGTAGTCATCTTCATAGATTCGTTTGGAGTGGCTCTGTAAGCACCTGCAAGGCAGCCAAGGTGTAAGTCCCATTCTTCTTGCTCGCCGCATAAATAGATTTTGATCATGCAAAGCAAAGTGCGATTAAATTGCTCAGCTTGACCTTACCTCGCGGATTTCTGACGCTGGTTTGCGTCTTCCAAATTTCCAACCTCTGGCATAATTCCTGGAATATTTGGCTCTCATAGGTCTGCCTTGCTCTCTATGTATTGCTAAAGGGCAACCCCACCTGGAGATAATTTCAGTTTGTTTGACGACACAGACCTTTGCAGTCGTATTCTTTACTGGGACAGTGGTCCGTAAATAAAAGTATGTACATTTTTCGTCTATCGGTTACTGGGAAAGGACCAAGATAGTCTGTAGCTATACAATCTCCTGGTGCCTCCTACCTTAAGGCTACCCATTGGTGATTTGGTAGCTTATTAGGCTGGACCTGTATCACATCTCTGGATGTACAAACTGATGTCCTCCATTAAGGCGTACCAGTAGAACCTCTGTAGAACTTTGGCCTTTGTTTTCTTGCACCCGAGATGGCCTGATACGAGCGAGTCATGCATCTGGTAGAGAACCTTTTTTTTCATACTAAATGGTACTAGGAATTGAAGGTACTCATCCGAGCCGTCATGCCTTAAGAATTTCTTCCAGAGGATTCCATCTATTACAACCGGAAAATCCCATAGAATCCTATAATGCCTGCAAGCCGGAGTGCGCGTTACCATCTCCTGACTGCCGTTATCTTTCTGTTCCTTATCCGTTTGTGGTGACCTCGTCTGAGATTCTATCACCTCCTGGTACCAGTCTTCGTGGATCATAAGCTGGACTCTTTTAGTGCATTTCTTACAAGGATCACACTTGAGGGGCTCGGTTGGTCTGCACACTCACAATCACGTGAGTTATTACATCTTGACAAGGTGTCACAATGGCCCTATTTTCGACCTGGCCTATATTCAATTCCAAAATCATAGCAGCTTAATATTTCAATCCACCTGGCAATCATGCCTAAAGGCTCTTTCAATCGATAAAGCCAGACTAATGCCTGATGATCTGTGCGCACCACAAATCTTCGCCCCAAAAGGTATTGCATGAAATAATCGACAAAGAAACGAACTGCTAAAAGTTCTTTTTCATTAACACAATAGTTTTTCTCTGCTTTGTTCAAAGCCGTACTTGCATAAGCAATACTCTCTCACTGCCCTCTTTAATATGATTGAGTATCCCTCCAATCCCAACATCTGATGCATCGACATCTAGCACAAAATGGGCCATCATCATTTAAAGGACATCTCATGATATCTGTACTCACTAGTGACTTCTTGTCCTTCTAAGAATTTCTCACATGCCTCGCTCCAGATGAACTTCTTTCCTTTCCCTGTGAGTTCCACCATAGGTCTGACGAGAGCAGCAAAATTCTTTACGTACCTCCTATAGTACGACCCCATAGCGACCAGCTGCTTTGCTTGCTTGGCGTTCTTTGGCTTGGGCCATCCTAGTTTATTTGTAATGCTAGTTGGATTTGGCTTTGTACCCTCGGCTGATACCACGTGACCCAGGAATACAACTTCTGGTTTAAGCATGTCATAGCTTTCAGGCTTCAAATTAAGGCCCGCATGTCTAAGTCTTTGAAAGACTTCTTCTACCCTTCGCATGTGTTCGTCGATGTTCCGCCCATACACAATTATATCATCGATACATATAAGACAGGTATTGCATTGCAGACCCTGTAAGGCTAACTTCATTGTTTTCTAGAAAGTACTAGCCGCATTATTTAGACCAAACGGCATCCGCGACATCTCGAAAGGACCGTACTTGCACGCGAATGCGTTTTTCTGAGTATCATCTTCTTTAATAGGAATTCGGTAATACCCGCTAGTCAGATCAAACGTACTAAACAGTGTGTATCAAACTACTGCATCTAATCAATCCTGGATCCTTGTGAAAGGAACCCATCTGTTAACTTTCCTGTAATCAACGCAAGTGCGAACCCCACCATCCTTTTTACGTACCAACACAATAGTACTCGCCTAGGGTGAAACGCTGAGTCTTATAACTCCTTAAGCCTTAAGATCTTCTGTACGCAAATGGCACGCGTCTAGGTGGCTGCTTCACTGGTTCTGCACCACCTGTATTAATGGGATGAGCAGTAATATGTGTTAAACCTAAGTCCCATTCACTTTTCAGGAAGTTATTCTGAAAATTAATAAGAAGTGTTTTCAACTTTTATTTCTCTTCTGCGTTGAGTCCTGCAGAGGATTTCTTGTACAAATCTATCAGATGACTAGGTATAGAATCAGGGATCGTTTCTTCTGCGTTTCTACTTTGTCGTAGGTTTTCTGGTAAAACGCCTGTGTCATCTAATAAGCTGTAGTCTTCGATTACTACGGTTATTACCATTTTCATTTGCATCTTCTTCTACTAATGTCCTTGGAACTCTCTCTATTAGTTCTGCTTGAGCTAGCACTGCGTTCTGTTTTATGGACACCGCAGTGGGGAATAGGTTTAATAATCTTACCTTACAAGTACATCAATGATTTATGTCTACCAAAGTGGTAACCTTTTGTAATAGATACTCCTCTTGGAAGTCCTCTGTTGGTTCTACTATATACTCACTTTCATTGGAGGAGTCATCATACTCCCTTCTCTCAATGTATTCATCTAATATGACTTCGCTTTGTGCTGGTATAACACTATGATCAGCAGCTGTTACTCTTCTGATTCTGTCCACAATACCAACCTGTATTATAGCCACTTCCTACTCTGCCATTTTCATTAACCACTTGCTCATCAAAATGTCCGTTGGTCCATCTGCCCTATTCTGCAAGAAGTCTACTCCAAAAAGGCTGCCGTCCTCTATTTCTGCGACTATTACTTCCGTTTCTACACTAACTGGACCTAGCCGTACTTTAAAATTGCCTTTTCCTATCCCATTTATACCGGACCCGCCTGCAGCTACTAGCTTTGATGATTTAATTAGGGTTGGTCTGTGCTCTGGCCTCATATAACAACTTAACAACGTTTTGAAATGACAGTTTTCGATGCTCCTGTTTCTGCAGTATAAAAGATTGGGTATCCTTGAATGTTCCCTCTTATGTATATTCCGTCGGGTAGTTTCGGGAATGTTGTATTGATTTTATTACAGCCTCGGCCTGCGGTATTTTAATTTCTCTACTATCAACTTGTCTATGGCCATTGTTTTCAATTTCGGCTTCCCTGCGGCCCTCAGGGACAGTCCCTCCTAGTTTAAAGGATTTCCATACCTTCTGTTTCCCTATAACCTACCTTGATTTGGTGCTGGTCGGTTAGCATTATCCCTTTGTCTTTGACCTTGCTTCCTAGGGCATCTTCTTGAAATATGGCTTCGCTCTCCACAGGCATAACAGATGACTACGCTGTTGGCTGTCATATTCGTGACTTGTTTTTGGTCTGCTGAAACCATGGAACCCCTCTGAATTTCCCCAATCTTTCCTGATAATTTCTTCAGCATTTGTTTCACTTCTGTTAATGAGTCTGATTGAGATTCAGAACTATATTTCTTTTGCTAGCTTTTCCGAGTTCTTCTCTTATTTTGCTCATCTTTTAATGGCAACCGCATAATGCGTTCGGCTTCGTCATCAGCTTCTTCATCTGCTGTTTGACCTATCTCAGTCTCAGCCGGTACTGACCCTTACTTGCGTACCTCTTAAATGTTTTATCTAAGCAGATATCTGTCTGATTTCTATGGTTAATTTGAATGAAAATAACCATATAATAGACCGCATCATCAATGTCCTCAGTCTCCTTGTGAAATTCAATCTCGAACCTTTCATCGCCGTCTTTGAGGCCATCAAGAAAATGTCTTACCAGGTCTTCACGCCTTCTACTGGCATCCCCAGACTAATATGCTTTTGAATAAAGTCTCTTCCGTTGAGCAGTGTATTCTTCTCTGTCTCATTTTGGCTTTTGAATCCTTTGACTCAACTTTGCTGTATATGTTCTTTGCGTCTCAACAACGCGGAATCTATTGTTGAGCTCCATCAATAAGTCTGGATAGCATAACCTGGTTTGGCCTCGCTGTCTGGGAATGAGATTGTCGAGTTTTGTATTGTCGTTACAGTTTCTTCTTCTAGCCACTGCCTCGAACCTACTTAGCCATACCTTCCAATCTGCTTTGCCTTTGAATGGAGGTAAGTTTGTGCCTAAATAAGTAGAATTGGCGTATGCAGCCTCGCAAACTACAGTGTTGCATATGAAGAGACTCAATCAAACCGAGTCTCCGATTTTCGTGATTTTATGTGTTCTTTGTTTCAAAAGGCAATCCTTTTTGACTTCTACTGAATTGTTGACCTACCTGCTCTTGATTGCGATAATGCCCGTCACTTCTGCAGTTTGACTGGGGTCTATTATCAGACCATCTGTGTTGTTGTCTTCCATCAAAGTTATAAAGGAGTTGCTAACCTTTCGATTCATCCTGGTAATTTTTTTCATTCAGTCATCGGGGTCGACAGGGGTCTATTACCTGTGCACCCATATTGCTGTATTTCATGATTTCTGCGTGACTGATACATATTACAAGAATAACTCTGTCTGTACTGACTCATAACACTGTCTTGCAACCCTTGTTATCTTAGCCCTTGAAATGCGCTACTTCCGTACTCTACCTGTTTGTATGATAATCTACACTATGGCCGGGCTGTATCTGATGAGTTTCGAGGGTATAGCTTTGTGAATTAACGTTTTGGGGCTAATGAACACTACGTATATCCTGTATAATGGTTGTTAAATTACCCAAGGCGTTTGCCATAAAAAAACTTGCTGTTGCTGCATTGATGTAATTGTACTGCTTAACCTTGAGATTGTGTCTTGCACAGCGGTACCAGAATTACTTGACCTAGTATTACATGGGGGTAAGCAGTGTTTCCCTGTGACAATGCCTGCTGCTGGGCCTGAGTGTTGGATCTGCTTTGTAACCGTCCTACATGGTTATAAAATCCTGTCATGCTCGGGATACAGTTCATACTACAATTTTCATTTGTAGCTCTACCTGTACGAAATGATCGGTAATTATTCTCATTTTGACCTAGCAACTGAACTAGTGCAATAGCTGCTTCTGAATCTTCTCTTCCAAGGTTCTCAACTCAACCGTCTTGTATTTGAGGTGATTGTCAGTTTTCAGCCATGGCCAATTGACTTGTCGAGTTGCGTTGTGCAGCATCGGGTTGGTTGGGGTTTACGTCCGGGTCTACATTTGCATTATTTGTTTCAAAACAGCCATGTCCGTTTTCGCCAGTTATCCATCTTTCCATCTTAAGGGTTCGATCACTTGGCTCTGCTTATGTGGATTAAAACAGATCCCACCGCGCTGCCTACACTGGTGTAACGGGTCTGCCCACCATCGAGCCCTGGGGCCTACCTCGTCTAATGTAAGGGGGTGATCTTGGCTGAGATTCAGTCACCAGTTAATAAAACAAAATGAATACAACAAAGCAGACTCAAGCCAAAAATTACTTTAGAACAATGAATAAATAGAATCATAACTATACTTATAGTTCATTGATTCTTTTGCAAACTTTTAAGAAACATGAAAACATGAATGAATGAGAATTATTACAAATGTCCGTCAAAGGAATGTGAAATGTACAAAAATGACTAAAATGGTAGTATGGAGTATAAGCGACTTAAGTTCATTAAAATGGTCAGAAAGCACTAGCACTTCTGGCTGTATCAGGCTTACGAAACAATGAAACATGAAAAGTCATTGTAACAGGTGAAAAAATAAACAAATTACTATATCCTTTTTAATCTTGTTTAAACATGTTTATGTAAATCTTATCAATAAAGACGTTTACAAAAGCTGTTCTTGTTTGCTTATTTATTTAAATTTACTTTTAAGTGAATAAAAGTAAATTTAAATACAACAAAGCAGACTCCAGCCAAAAATTACTTTAGAACAATGAATAACTAGAATCATAACTGTACTTATAGTACATTGATTCTTTTGCAAACTTTTAAGAAACATGACAAAATGAATGGATGAGAATTATTACAAATGTTCATTAAAGCAATGTAAAATGTACAAATATAATTAAAATGGTAGCGTGGAGTATAAGCGACTAAAGTTCATTAAAATGGTCAGAAAGCACTAGCACTCCTGGCTGTATCAGGCTTACGAAACAATGAAACATGAAAAGGCATTGTAACAGGTGAAAAACAAATTACAACATCCTCTTTAATCTTGTTTAAACATGTTTATGTAAATCAATAAAGACTTTTACAAAAGCTGTTCTTGTTTGCTTATTTATTTAAATTTACTTTTATATGAATAAATCCACAAAATCAATAAAGATTTTTAGAAAAGCTATTCTTGTTTGCTTATGTACCTAAATTTACCATTAAAAAATGGAAACGTCAGTTTTTTTGCTTGTTTCATTTCCGATGTAAAAAAAATTGAAACTAAGTTCAACCCCAAAGAAAAGCCAAAAAAAAAAAAAAAAAAAAAAAAAAACGGATAAAATAAAGACGCACCTGAAAATACGTCTATTCGAAAATCGGAGTCCCACAATATCCTACAGTCATCACTTATATACCCTACAGCTCCAACACCCTACATTCCTACAGGGAAAAAGAGTGTAGGTCTACATTCCTACAACTGAAAACAATGTAGGAACTGCGCGTGACATGACCCTGCATTGCAACGAAAGTGTATGATGCTGTAGGAAACAACAACCAGGCGCCCTTACACACTAGAATTTCATAGGGTTGTCGCGAAGACATCGAAATATCTCTGCAAAAATGAATTATCCCGAATATGAGACCCTAGCGAAAAGAAAGCTAATTGAATTCTGTAAATGACCCTTACACTATGAAAATTATGAAAATTCCGGAACAATGATTAATTTTGGGGATGAAGATGACTTCTCAGTTTGACAGTTGAAACACATCGTCTGACGCAGCCTCACTTCCGTTCATACACTTGTATTTACACACAAAAATCAATACACACTCGCAATGTAAACGAAATGAAGATGAAACTGGGTCGTTTTATTGATAAAATACAAGGAAAACAGTGATTACAAAATGATCCTATCGTGCATTGAAGTTAACAAGAAGTTCATTAAAACAATGGATTACACTGATTTGCCTGACAAGGGAAATGATGAATTTATAAAGTGAAAACGTGCCAAGGGGTCGACATAGCTTTTTGTTTACTCATTTAATGTTTTAAATCTGATCTATCCACAGCAAAAACGCGCCATTTATTTCTTAAAACATGACGGAAACGTCCCCGAAATGCTTTTAACAAGAAATTCGCGGAAAGCGATGTCGCACCTGCGGGGATTAAGTCATACAAGTTCCTATTTGTATTGAAAAAATCTATTTTGCAGTATTCAAGAAATTGATTGGTTAGTTTGTAAGAAAAATCGACAAAGTAGAAAATTTGGAATATTGGCTTCCAAAATTTGATCTAAACCAGTCCATTATTTCACAAGATATTGATATTGAGCGGATATCATTTTTGCCCATTAATCATGGCCAGTAACTCAGCTGAAAATTGACGAAAAATGACATGTGACAATCCCAAGCTAGGTATTGTTAACAACAATATGTATGCAAAATATGATCCTAATCCATCAATTCTTTCACAAGATATTGAGCGGAAACCAATTTTGGGCATAAATCAAGGGCCCCTAACTCTGCTGAAATGACTCTGAGATTTATGTGCAAACAATCTGCACATCTTCAAATCATAACCTAATCATCTGTGAAGTTTCAAAACTACTGGCCTAAAACTGCAGGAGGAGTTGCGCTCACGAAACACCCACTGACAATAAGGGTTTTAGGTAAAAACAGACTGTTAACAAAGCGGAAAAAGTTGAAAAAAATTCTGAGATTTATGTGCAAACAATATGCAAATCTTCAGACCCTGACCTAATCATCTGTGAAGTTTCAAAAATATTGGCCTAAAACTGCAGGAGGGGTTGTGCTCACGAAACACCCACTGACTATAAGGGTTTTAGGTAAAAACTTACTAAGTTAACAAAGCGAAAATAGTTGAAAAAAAAATCTGAGAATTATGAGCAAACAATATGCACATCTACACACTATGGCCAAAACATCTGTGAAGTTTCAAAATGATGGGCCAAAAATTGTAGGAGGAGTTGCGCTCACGAGACATCCACTGACTATAAGGGTTTTAGGTAAAAACTGTAAAAGTTAACAAAGCAGAAAAAGTTGAAAAAAAATCTGAGAATTATGAGCAAACATATGCACATCTACACACCATGGCCAAAACATCTGTGAAGTTTCAAAATGATTGGACAAAAACTGTAGGAGGAGTTGCGCTCACGAAACACCCACTGACTATAAGGGTTTTAGGTAAAAACTGACTAAGTTAACAAAGCGAAAAAGGTTGAAAAAAAAAATCTGAGAATTATGAGCAAACAATATGCACATCTTCACACTATGGCCAAAACATCTGTGAAGTTTCAAAATGATTGGCCATAAACTGTAGGAGGAGTTGCGCTCACGAGACATCCACTGACTATAAGGGTTTTAGGTAAAAACTGACAAGTTTAACAAAGCAGAAAAAGTTAAAAAACAAAAAAAAATCTGAGAATTATGAGCAAACAATATGCACATCTACACACCATGGCCAAAACATCTGTGAAGTTTCAAAATGATTGGACAAAAACTGTAGGAGGAGTTGCGCTCACGAGACACCCACTGACTATAAGGGTTTTAGGTAAAAACTGACTAAGTTAACCCTTAAAGCGCCAATCACAACTATTGTCGTCTGCTGTGTCTTCTGCTTGTGATTTTAAAATGCATTTCTGCAAACAGTGTGGACCCAGATCAGACTGCTCCTTTAGGAGCAGTCTGATCTGGGTCCACCCTGTTTGCCTGTATGCAAACATAGGTTTGAAAAGTTTGCAAGAATTTTCAGCAGACGACATAAACAGACGACATTTTCAGATACAGTTTTTCTTGGCGCTTTAAGGGTTAACAAAGCGGAAAAAGTAAAAAAAAATCTGAGAATTATGAGCAAACAATATGCACATCTACAGGCCATGGTCAAAACATCTGTGAAGTTTCAAAATGATTGGCTAAAAACTGTAGGAGGACTTGCGCTCACAAGTCAATTGTAAACGAACGGACGAACGAACGGGCCACGGCACACCTATATCGCACCTGTGTGCTAACGCAGGTGCGACAAAATGCATATAGAGATGCCAAAATCATATTTGTTTTCAGGGAAGATCCCCAAACCAACTTACGAGAGGGGAACCCCATATCATGTTCTCCCTCTCTTGTCCTCGGCAGCCGTGAGATGCCTTTGGCGTCTCATGGCAGTACCACGTTTTTATCAAGCCGGCGACGGCCCTGCAAAGATTCGACCTTTTTATCTATGGGCAGCTTCTTGTCTATTAAAGGTGTGTCTGGTTTGTTTAATTTTTATCTTTATCATAGAAACTTTTGTACTTTATGTGTACACCGTGTAGACTCTGATCAGACGCCGCATCTTGCGGCGTCTGATCCGGATCTTCACTGTTTGCCAATGTTCCTCTTATGTCCCATGACTGTATTAAAGTGCAATATGTTAAAACATAACTTTGTGTACTCGGGGAGGTGGGAGCTGGTTTCTTGCACTTCGTTGGTTTGTAACATTTGTAATTTTCGACCTGGCATGTTTACTTTTCCTCGTAGTGTCATTAGAAGACGAAGTTCTTTGATTACGGTTTCTCCTGACCATCTTCTTATTTATTGAAAAGAATAAAGTTTTCTTTTGCTTACTGCAATTTGCTGTAGCTAAACAAACATATAAAAAAACATCCGGCACTAGTATTTACATGATATCGTATGCTTTATACAGTTTCAGTTTAAGCCATATCTGTTCTATTAGTTTTCTTACATTATAATTTATTCACAGTTATTTTGCTATTTCCGGGTTTCAGCCAGTTTCGAGTAAGTGAAAAACATCTTCATCAAAGACACGACAACGATCAAATTTAAAAAGGAAACACTTAATATATAGTTTTGTCTTTCATTTATTTTTCTTCATATATCAGAAAATAAATATGAGAAATATTTCCTTATTGAACGATATGATGCGCTTTCCCCTAGCAGCCATACGCTCAACATAAATTTTGTAAATTTGTTAATGACGTTCACGTAGATATCCTTTAACTACAATTAAGTCAATTAAAACATTTTGTTTTCCAACTATTGGGTGGAACATACTTTTCAACATCTGCTTAAATGCTCCCTGCAAAGAGTTTTAACAAAGCGCTTGTTTCCTACCATTAATCGATTGCTAATTTGTGCATCCGATTTAGTTAGTTCCGGGTAAGGTATTTACACACTTTGTGTTTTCACGTGTGTAAATATCGATGCAGCGAAAGTAAAAGAATCTGACACACGTACCGGACGATTGAAGCTAAAATATGAGCCTCGTCATGAGATAACCTTCTTTATGCCATATGCGAACAATAAAGACACACAAATTGTACAGTCTGATCAGCGCCTTTATTGTTCGCTGACTATCAAGAGGAGCTAATCGCTGTGGCTGAGTCAGCCGATTTGAGTCTTACGTGGTTGAAAACCTCGAAGACAGGTTTTCTTGTGTTGTCGTCTATATTATCTGCACTTTGACTAAGTACACGAAGACTTTTAAAGGGCGTCACACAGCGCTTATGACCAGTTACAATTTGATTATTTAACAATGGAAACACATAATTTCACTGCAAGCTTATTTTATTTTTGGGCTTCAGAAGGGACTAAACTAGGAGCTAATGGGCATACTCCTTGCAACTTCATAAACATCACTTAAATATTTTTACATTGGATAGGTTATTAAATCCAGAAAATAGGAGCTAAATCTTGCAGTAAATAGGGTATATTTGCAGACAAATCGTTATGCTATGAATTATGCGATTGACATTTAAAGGGCCGGGTTTGCAGGTCTTTGTGAACCTGTCCCTTTGTGACGAATGTCTTTATATTGAATTTTGTTTTCTAACACACCTAATACAACAAGAATTCCGCGGAAGGCGACTTCGCACCTGCTGGGGCAAACGTCACAGAAGCCACAATCAGAACATGGTTATTAAAAACATTTATTTAATTCTTAGCAGTGCTTAGTTGGAAATCTGGGTTGAAAAAATGTAGACAAAGTGCCCAGTGGGACACATATATTCCAGGCCAGTGCCATTCTCTCTAATGGATATATCTTCAGCACTGACTTTTCGTATTATACAGCCCAATGATAGTGGAACATTGATGCAAAATGTGTAAAAGTCACTGGAGCGTGAAATATAGGTCAAGGTCACTGGGTCAAGATACCTGCCAAATAAGTAATCAAGGAGAAGCACTATGCAAGATATGGTGGTTGTAGGCCTTATAATTGAGGTGTTATCGAACATCAACGTAAAATGTGTCAAATATAGGTCAAGGTCACCAAGTCAAGGTACCTGCCAAGCCAGTACAATAAGGTGAAGCACTATGCAAGGTTTAGTGCTTGTAGGTCTTATATTTGAGGAGATATCGAACATCTACTTAAAATGCGTAAAAGGTACTTGAGTGCAAAATATATGTCAAGGTCACCGGGTCAAGGTACCAGCCAAGTCAGAACATCGAGAAGGAGCACTATACAAGGTTTACTCTACTGACCGTTCTAAGGCGGTGCTCCCGGTGTTAGTCTTACTCTTTGTTGCTTTCTGGTTTATTCTACGAGGCGATTTGTTGTATGTCTTTCCATGTGTCATTTTGTTCTTGTGTTTTTTAGTCCTTTTAGTATTGCGATTACCTCGCTTGGGGAAGAGAGAGCTAATCTTAGTGCTTTTCGTACGTTTGTTCGATTTGTGCTTGTTTGGATTTGTCGGTTTCCTCTTCCTCTTTGGGTCTGGGAAGGGCTGCGGTTTGTGATTGTGGCACTCCCTGGACTTTTCCCTTACCTTTATTTGGTGGCTGAAGGCCTTATAGTTGAGGACATATGGAAGGGCAACATAAAAGGTGTAAAAGTCAATGGAACGTGAAATATAGGTCAAGCTACCTGCAGAGTCGTACATTGAGGAGAAGCTCTATGCAAGTTTTGGGCATTGTAGGCCTTATAGTTGATGAGCTATTGAACGTCAACATAAAATGTGTAAACGGCACCGGGGCGCAAAATATAGGTCAAGATCACTGGGTCAAGATACCCGCCGAGTCAGTACATTTAGAACACTATGCAAGGTTTGGTGGTTAGTTACACTTGAGGAGATCTGGAACGATGGCATAAACTATGTCAAAGTCACTGCAGCGAAAATATAGGTCAAGGTCACCAGGTCAAGGTATCTGCCGAGTCAGTACATTGAGAAGAAGCATTTTGCAAGGTTTGATGGTTGTAGGCCTTATAGTTGAGGAGATTTCGAACGTAGACGCAAAATGTGTCAAAGTCACTAGAGCGCAACATATAGGTCAAAGTCACCGGATCAAGGTACCTGCCGAGTTACTACATCTAGCAGAAGCACTATGCAAGGTTTGGTAGTTGTAGGCCTTATAGTTGAGAAGATCTGGAACGTCAACGTAAATTGTGTCAAAGTCACTGAAGCACGAAATATAGGTCAAGGTCACCGGGTCAATGTACCTGCCAAGTCAGGAGGTCAGGGAGTTGTGTCATGCAAGGTATGATGGTTGTTGTAGATTTGTAGTTGATTAGAGTACTAACTTTGACGTAAATATTGAACTTCGACATAAATGTTGAGACGAACGGACGGACGAATGGACGGATGAACGGAAAAGGGGATGCCTTTGTCGCAAAGTCAGGCGGTCAGGGAGATGTTTCATGCAAGGTTTGATGGTTGTTTAGTCTTGTAGTTGATTAGAATACTAATTTTAACATTAACGTCGAACTTCGACATAAATGTTGACAGACGGACGGACGGATAGACAAACGGACGGACAAATGGAAAAGCGGATGCCTATGTCGCGAAGTCAGGAGGTCAGGGAGATGTTTCGTGCAAGGTTTGATGGTTGTTTAGTCTTGTAGCTAATAAGAACACTAATTTTGACATAAATGTCGAACTTCGACATAACAGAACTGTTAACAGACGGACGGACGAACGGACAGAAGAACGGAAAAGCGGACGCCTATCTCGCAAAGTCAGGAGGTCAGGGAGATGTTCATGCAAGGTTTGGTGAGGTTTCATGCAAGGGTTGATGGTTGTTTAGTCTTGTAGTTGATAAGAATACTAACTTTGACATAAATGTCGAACTTCGACATAACAGAACTGTTGACAGACGAACGGATGGACGGACGAACGGACAGACGAAGGGAAAAGCAGACGCCTATCGCGTAAAGTCAGGAGGTCATGGAGATGTTTCATGCAAGGTTTGATGGTTTTTTAGTCTTGTAGTTGATTAGAATACCAGCTTCGACATAAATATCGAATTTAGACATAAATGTTGACTGACGGACAGACAAACAGACAGACGAACGGAAAAGCGGACACCTATGTCACAAAGTCAGGAGGTCAGGGAGATGTTTCATGCAAGGTTTGATGGTTAATTAGTCTTGTAGTTAATTAGAATACTAACTTTGACATAATGTCGAACTTCGACATCAATGTTGACGGACGGACGGAAAAGCGGACGCCTATATCGCATCCTGCTACAAGCTGGTGCGACAATAAAGTAATATTTAGAGGCTATTGCATTTTCTGAGGGATTTCTTTTTTACAGATTCGTCAGTCATTATTCGGAACCAGCGAAACTATTCAGAACTAGCCAAAGCAGTGGTGTAGTTCACAGGCATCGCATGGGCAGAAAGCCAATGGCAAATTACAAATTCTTAAGCATGGTATTTCAAGGAATGTACTCTGTATCAGTCAAAACAATCAAGTTTTGTTCAACCATTTATTTGGAAATCGTTATGAAGCATAACATACCCCAAAACTAGCCAAATAACTGCTTTTGTTAATTTATATGAGTTTTTTATTATTATTATTTATTTGTTTTTTTTTTTTTTATTTTTTTTTTTTTTTTTTTTTTTTTTTTTACTTTTTATCTGTATAATCGCCGGTGCTCGCGAATATTAATGCTTAGCACTATCGGTAAAATTCTCAGCAGGTAACATATTGAAATATTCTCGTATCTTTCCCAGAAAACAGGTTTTAATATTTCATGCAAATTGTTTCAGTTGGAGACAATTTGCATGAAATGACAAAACCTATTTTCTTGGTAAAACAGGCAAAATATTAATGTGTCGCTGCTGAATATGCCCAGAGAGTGGTAAAGGTCAAGTTATTTCTATATCTATACTAACCCGGTACACACTGTGGTAAATATCTTATAGACCCCTTTTGGCATAGACGGGTTGCCGGTGTATCCATTAGTTCATCTTCAAACTGATGTCTGTCGATACAGAATGCTTTGAGACTCGTGCCATGATCTACCTTTCCCACCGCCTCGGCGCCATTTCTGAACGTAAACCGGTACAAGCGGTAGTCTCTTGTGTCACATCGCTCTGAAACAGATTTAGGTTTGAACCTCGTCGTGCAAACAACACAGGCCCAATTCATCCTTCGCATCAGGGTCTTGCTCTCCTCTTAACCTATTGAAGACTGAATGAACTCTCCCATACAATATATTTGAAGCGTTCATTTCCGATTTTAGGTATATCAGGCTATATGATGTACATATTCCTAAAGAAAAATATTTGAACTTTTAGCAAACAGTAGAGACCCTGATCAGACGCCGCGGTCTGGGTCTGCACTGTTTGCCAGTTACCCGTATAGGGGTCTCAAGTCTTCAATGGGTTAAAGGGGACTTAATATACACGTTAGATGTTCCGCCAATTTGTACAAGGGAGACAACGTTTGTTACTTCCTGTTGTTTGTACTTCTGTAAACCAAAGTTTTTAAGAAAATTACGTAGTCTACATTCAAAGAAAAGGATTTGAGCCGAAGGGGAACAAATTCTTTCATGTTAGCGCAGACCCATTTTCTGAATTGAGGCAAAACAATTTCAAACCAGTTACCCCGCCCCCACCCCCACCTCCCCTTGTATCATTTTCCCAAAAGAAGTGTCGGATACTCGAGTACTACAAACGATCATTAAGTAATGGCAACACAATACTTAAACAACAAAACAATATAAAAAGCTATTTAATGTTGCCTAAAATATGATGACAGTGTTTTGTTTCAGAGGACAATCGTAGCTAAGGTATCAGTCAGGCAAAATGTCAACGATGTAACTTTTGAACTTTTTTGGTAAGTTACCTGTTATGTACGTCACAAATACTAATATCCTTGAGTGTATTTTCAGAAATAGAACATTTAATTACCAGCAGTAGTGCCTCTAGTATCGTATTCGACCTAATTACCACACTGCTTGCTCAATTTTGCAAAACTACTGAAAAAAAAAAAAAACACTTAAAACTTGTAGTAAAATATGCATCCACCTACTGAAAATAGGCTTAAAAACGATCAGAAAATGACTTATATAATGATATTTATAAGATGTTTTCGTGTGTTTTTTTTTCTGTTTTTTTTTTTTTTTTACTTTATAAAAGCATATGTTTTATGTATTCATTTGAATTTCATCGACATGGCGATGCAATTCAAATGGGCACATACAACATATGCCTTTATAAGAAGTAGACAAAAAATGCACTGCCTGTAATCTGAAGAC
This sequence comes from Anodontia alba, assembly GCA_964016985.1. Classification (NCBI taxonomy): domain Eukaryota; kingdom Metazoa; phylum Mollusca; class Bivalvia; order Lucinida; family Lucinidae; genus Anodontia; species Anodontia alba. The sequence continues at coordinate 48,189,088 of OZ024821.1, forward strand.
CATGGAACTGCTTCTTTGTCCGTTTATAAGGGTATGTGCGGTAATTAGGTCGAATACCGCATGTGAAAACAACTTCCTGTATTAGCTGTTTGTGTAATGACGCGGTGAAGAAACACAGCAAAACTGATATTTGTAGCAACGTGATACTCGCACTTGTTTTAAACAATGATGTCTCGGTATTTTAGTTTGGTATATTTTGGTTATTTGTGATAATTGAGCATGCTGGAATTTTGAATATCTTTATGAAGGTCACTGGCTGACCGAACAAGTAATTCTGGCCCAGAGGCCTTCAATAACCAATTGATGTCACTTGCGTGCGTGCATGTGTGTGTGTGTGTGTGTGTGTGTGTGTGTGTGTGGTGTGTGTGTGTGTGTGTGTGTGTGTGTGTGTGTGTGTTTATTCCTCTCAAGGGCAATTTCTATTAGGATATATTTATCTTCACTACAGTAGCTGGTCTAATTACCACGTTGCGGGAAAAAAAACGCCAACCCATATTTCACTGAAGTGCAGTTTGAAAAGCATTCTTGGGATCGATGATGAGCCCTAATTGACTTCGACTTTGCAGTTCTTTATAATTATTATTATGATTGTGTGTCTTCATTGCTCACAAGAATTGTTCCCATTAGAATCTATTAATTTCCATTAAAGTTGGTGTTAGTGTCATGTGGCGGCCGTAAATATCATGTACTTTACATTTGTGTACAGCCTCACAAATTACATTGCTGTATACGAAGAGTTAATAAAACTGACTCCGATTTTCGTTGTTTTGTGTTTTCTTTGTTTCCAAAGGCAATCTTTTAGATTTTCATTTTACTTCACTGCAGCTTGTGATAAGTGCCGTATGGCGGCCGTAATTTCCTTTTAGATCAGTGGACCCACTTTGGTTAATTTGAACATCAAATACCACTTAAGCCGGTGCTGGAGGGCGTATATGAAATTACACTGCTACACATAAAGACTTTAATTATATTTTGCTGGTCTTTTGTGGTTATTAAGCCCATCCTAGGAATTTCTAAAATCTATTTGTGCCTCTGATGATGCTTCGAGATGGCTGTGCTTCGTAATTGTGACATTTCTTTGGTATCTTCACTTATAGTTCTGTGTGTTCAGTGTTCCGAAAAGTCATTCATTTTGGAATTTATTTACCCTATAAACGAAACGCAGGATGGAATGATGCAGTGATGTTTACTGTTGGTAACGACCATAAAATCACAATTTCGCTGAAAGAAGCAAGTAATGACTGAATTCACAAATGTATTAGCTCACAAAATTCAGTGCAGTGTCATATAGGCCAACTACTTTTAGAAAAACATATATGTGAATATACGCAAGAGATGCCACAATCACGAAGCGCATCTCTCCTGATGCACCAACAGGAGAAATCGGAACAAATAAAGACCAAGCAAACGCCATATATGAAACCAAAGACGCACAGAGAGAATTGCAATAGAGGCAGCGCACTGGAACAATGTAGGAAAATTGCTGAGGGCTTAAACCCGTTTTACTAGCGTGATACCTCACCCTTATGTCTGACACAGCACCAATTGCAGTCGACTCTCATTATCTCGATTTCGCTTATCTCGAATAACCGTTTATCTCGAAGTGAAAATCTGGTCCCTGTTTAAACATGAAAATCTAACAAGTATCAAAATATTATGGAAAAGAGGAGCAATTTCTCCCCTTTTCCACAATATTTCAATATATATTTAATTTAAGGAATCAAATTACATATTCATTTTTGAAATGTGATTGTTCGATATATTTTTTTCTTCAGATCTGCAAATCTGATATGTTGAGGTACGGATGTCTCGAAGAATTTTAGAGAGTTCCTTGGACTTCGAGACAACGAGAGTCGACTGTGTGACTATACGTTCGGTCCGCACAGAAGCCCACTACCTCATCTGTGAAACACCACAGTGAAACACATATGATAAAAAAACACTGAAGAAATAAAGCTTAAATCAGAACACAAGGTAATCACAAACAGAACCAAGATAAGCCCGACCAAGGACACTGATAGTCAGGCGCTGACCATCTGAAACAGTTTGAGGGAGGAGCCGTCATTTAGTCTGAGGACCGATCCACTGACGTGCAATTAAACATTACGAAAACACGCCTATTCAAATATATTGAAAATTTTACCACCAAAAAAATAAAAATTTTCAGATAAAATTTCTGATATTTTTCATATTTCTGCTCAAAAAATAGATTGTGGGTACTCGTTAGAACCGCCTCGGCAAGGCGGTTCTAACGAGTACCCACAATCTATGTTTTGAGCAGAAATAAGAAAAATAATGTATACCCCTGTAAACACCAGTTTTACTATATAAAAGTGGGGTTTAAGGGGGTCAAAATTATATAGGCGTGTTTTCATGATGGAGAGAATTGAAGTTACCAACCATAATTGGATTAACAAGTATACATGCAGTTTGTGATGATATGCACATTATATGCGTTTTTGTTGGAATAGCATGGACTAATACGAACAGACAGTAATGCGTACCTGAGGAGCGAACTCCATTCTTGCCTGAATATACGCGTAGTCTGTGTAGACATGTAGCTTATTACCAATAAAAATGATTCTTACTTCTAATGCAGCCGGGCCAACATACTGTTGATGATACATCGGAACAAATTGCATTATGATAATTCATCAAATATTCAAAATAGCGTGTTTGTGGCAGAAATCTGGATACAATTGTCTTTCTGCACAAATTGCTATAGAACAATTACTTACTGAACACACATTTGGGTAGTGTCGGTATCCATGTTCCGTTGTTATTTGTTGAAAATTTCTCTTCTCCAGCAACATAACGCTTATCAGCTTCATAATAGAACTCCGACCGCTGGTCACAGGTCTGACGAATCCTAGTACCATGCCTGACTGTAGTGGTCCTTTGTAACCTGGAACTGCCAATATAAATATTCCCTCTCTCCACCGGTCGAATAGTTGCTTTTCCTGGTGAAAGTCAAATTTTATAAACACTATTATATGTTATATATTTAATCCATCTATGTCAAACGTCTCAAAAAGAGGCCCTTGTAAAAATGTTAATGTCCGGATCAGACGCTACAGAAAAAGCTATGCTTACAAAGAATGTATTTTGACAAGTAATGCATTTTTATGCAAACTTGATCAAAATCAATTAAAGCCAAGAAAGTTAATGAAGTTTAAAGAAACTAACCTTTTGTCAATAGAGCCACTATTTTTGTATATTCAGTTAGGTTTTAAACATTTTGAAATATTAAATAAAACCTTCTGTCTGATAGATAATGGTACGGATTTCAAGCAAAACCAATAAATGTTTAGAAAAGATACTACATGTACAAATATAGAGCTAAAATATTGTTGCAACTTTAATTTTTATAGGTTAAGCATATTCAATGAAGGCTTTGTTATGTCATATAGCCTCCTTATATATTCAAATTGACGGCGCCCATAAAAGCGATTTTGACATCTTCAAACTCAATGTCCTTATTTGTCATCCGAGTTTAATCAAACTTTCATATAATAGTTACCCTGTCATGTAAGCAAAATGTAACTTTCGTTGTCATTTTTGAGTAGAAGCTAGCATCCATGATTATTAGTTTTGCAAAAACTAACTGATGTTGATAAGAGTAAATGCCAAGCTGGGCTTTGTTTCTGAGGGTTAAAAAGTAGTCAAAGGTCAAATAAGTGCAAAAATACTATTTTTTGTTTGTACTTACTGACAAAATTATGAAATATATTGCTACAGAGTTAGTTTAAAATATAGTTTTAATTCATTTGAACATTTTAAAAGGCTTTGCTGTGATTTTTGCTATTTGTATTTTCCATTGGGTTTTGAAATCGAAAACATCATTGATATAAGCATATTTTTTTCTATTTGTCGGATTTTAGCTAATGTGATCTGGGCATGTAAGCCGCTGGCTAGCTTTGGTTTATGTCTCTCCCGGGAGGGGAGATTTCGTAGACCGTGTTTTTTCTTAAAACCTACTGTCTTGCAAATATGTTGCAGCATGTTAGCTTCCTGGCGACGGCAGCGTTACACAGTAACAGACTGTTACATTTGTTACCGTACAAAACATATACTACCATATGAAACTGTGAAAGCTATGAGAATTGGAGCAAAAGTAATTATATGGTCAAACTAAATATATATTAAGTTACAGAACAGTCCACTTGCTACAAAATATGATGTTTGAAAGTTCTTTTTTTGTCTTAAATGGCGTTACGCATGTTGCATTTTGTACTCCACCCTTTTGAAATTCATATTTTAGCTCAACTACTTCATTTTCTTAGAGTGTGCATTGCCCATATGACCTAAACTGTTCAATTTATGATAAGATATTTGCTTCGCTTTCCAAAGCTGCATAAATATCTATCTATCGTTTATACTTTGTCAATTATTTGGTGTTAATCAAAGTTATCCTACTGTAAGGTAATATAAAACTAAATCATTTTTACATCAAATGCAACCTAGAATAAAATAAAGAGAATTCTTTTTATAGCATTATATCCGAGTAACCTGATATACATTGGTGTATTAAAACCTTTGGCTGCTGTACCATTCTGACAATAATAACGTTAGTAACACCAAAACATCAATACAAAGTGAGTTTTGATTTTCTGTATGGTATTCTGCATCAGTATTAGTGCCTCTATCTTGTAGTATCAAAAAGGTCTTAGGTAATCGTTCCCAAAACTGCTAATGTAATGCCTTTATTCTTTGGCAGTTATATACATTAATATTGATAGCAGTAAAGTTGCTATCTGTATCAAGACCACTTTTGCATGAAATACTGAATACTGTCCTTAAATTTTCAATGTATGGTAAATGCTTATTACTTCTTTATTTCTAAATAAGATAACATTTACAGATAAATAATATGCCAGAACCTCGCCTGTCTTTGCTTAATATTTTATCCATGGTAACATATATTACACCTTAATGTCTTAATTTAAAAAAAGATTTTTGTCTCTATACTTTTATCTTTTGCATTTTTACATTCAGCTTTAGATTGATATTTTTAGCATTAAAGGATGCATGACACGTTAGCTTAATTTATTGTCTTATAGTATCAGGTGTGTTGCGTAAATAATTCATTCATCTTCGATTAAGCTTACCAAAGCATATCAAATCAAGAATTTCTTAGTATATTAAGAACTTCCAAATTATAGCTTGCTAAAATAATTTTTAGTTATGATCTTCAAAATATATATATATATATATATATATATATATATATATATATATATATATATATATATATATATATATATATATATATATATATATATATATGGCTCATAATGCGGGATACCAAGAAGTCTTTCTGCCACAGTTTTTTTTTTTTTTTTGTATGTAACACATAAACAAGCTGATCTGAGTCTTCGCTGAGTGAACAGGTCATTTGTTGTTTTGTTTTCATGCTGTGGCTACAATAAATTAAATTAAATTATAGCATAAAAAGCAGTGTCGCACGCTTTTAACAGCCGTGCATTAACCGGCGAAAAGCCGTGTATTAACAAGGCAATTCACGCGCTGTTAATGCACGGCTACGCAACTTTCAATATGCTCGTACCAGGGCCACAAAATTGCTGCCGTAACGAAATGTGTACTGCTCTGCCCTAGAACGAGCATAGTCGTGGAAAAAGCGTTCGCGCGACATCGGGGAAAAAGCGAAACAAAATAGTGCAAGAAATAACGGGAAATGTAGCAAATGTTTTCAATTTTTATGCAATAATAGCGATCGAACATGGCTTTCCAATGCATTAACATTCGCCAGGTCCCTTGGGAGATGTTGAAAACCGCGGCCTTCGGCCTCGGTTTTCAACACCTCCCACTGGACCTGGCGAATGTTAATGCATGAAAAACCATGTTTGATCCCCATATTATATAAATCATATAACACGTTGCCTTACTGCAATATAACTGTCCCCAAAACTAATAGTGTTGCTCTCTAAACAGTACAGAAAAAAGTTAATCCTTAAAGTTAAGGCCGTAACATTAGGCAAATTTGGTTACATACATAATATATTAAAATTCAAACTTACAGCAATACAGTGACTTTAGCATCTTTAGAGAGTAACTTTGTTACGACACACAAACTCCAATGCATTTTTGTCCCGACGTAGGTTACCTTTTTACTTACATAAGGCCATTTTTGCCTTACCCTACGTTTTACGCAATTTTACTGTCCAACAGGTAGGACATTACTGTATAGTCACGGTTTACCCGTGCACTATACATGTAAGATAATACGTGACTACCTGGACGTAGATAAATAACACACTGCGAATAATTCCGATAAGGGCGAATGAGCAGGACTCTACTGCGCGTCAGAGGACCGTAGTCCTTAGAGGAGTCATTTCGGTGAGTGATGTTTTATATTTTCGTAATTGTCATCAATTTGTAGCTTTTCTGTGCAAGATCTGAAAGGCCAGAAATGTTTCGTAACTGAATTAAAACCTACATTGTTGATTGCTGCGTCTATATAGGGGACGCAGGGTGATCCAGTTCTGCATCTGTTACATAGGATTTTCATGTATACTAGACCGGTTGGGCTAACTTTTTCAGTCTAGTGGGAATGTTCCATGTTTGCGTGCATGAGATTAATAGGAAGGGCGCTGAGTAGACTGCAGTATGTTTAGTCTGATCATGGCTTCTTTCTAGCAAGCGCAAAGTTGGGCTAGTAGATTCCTCCTTTTTGCGTGAAAGGAATACCTATGAAAGACACTGAGCGGACTGTGCAGTATGTTCAGTCTGATCAAGGACTCTTTGTAGAAAGCGCATAATGCAGGGAATGTGGGTACAGTGCAGGACCGGACATATATATATATATATATATATATATATATATATATATATATATATATATATATATATATATATATATATATATATATATATATATATATATATATATATAGATATATTATAACCTCTTTCGTTGATATAAGGGTAGTCATTTTCGGCGAAAGAATGCAGATAACACTGGTAAGTAGCCGCTTAGAGGACTAAGCTTATCCAGTGGACGTGTGTTAAGGAAAACGGACAGCGTTAAACATGACCCCATTGAATTGTTTTGGCCGTAAAACCTCAACATATCATAACTTGCAAGCACGTTTACACAGAAGCGGTGTTTAGGAAAATGGACAGCGTTCAACATTTACCCACTGAATTGATTAGGCCGTAAAATCTCAACACAACATAATTTGCAAAACGGACGACGTTCAACATGACCCCATTGAATCGATTAGGCCGTAAAACCCCAACACAACATAATTTGCAGGCACTCGCGTTTACATTTATATTATTTCTTAGGTGATATTATTGATTCTGTAATATTTTTTGTCGTCTGCTGAAGTCCAGGTACCAAGATTTTAGCAGAATTTAGATAAGTATTGTAAGTTAAGTTTACATCGATATTCATTTTATTTCAAGTGTATTAGGGTTGGCATTTATTATGGAGTGACATTATGGGCTGACATTTCAAGTGTCAGGCCCTGATATTCAAGGTTGTAATGTTTTATTAGGGCACTGAAACTGTTAATTTGTCATAAGATATGGAGTTTGTGTATGACGCCGACAGACGACGCTGCCGATAGCTGACGGAAGATAGCTGTCGATCGCGCCGACGTTGACAATAGGACATCATTCAAACTGGCATATGATGTATGCAACAGTATGGAGTGTGCAATACTGCAGGTAGTGAATACACATTTAGGTTTTAGAACATCAGGTTAGAACTTAAGCGACGAAAAGCTTATATCAGGTATGTATGAAAAGGTGTATTTTTATTTGTTATAGTATTTATTTAACTCTTTTAAAGACAAAATTATCAATCATGTGCCCAAGCAGACTTTTAACGAGGGTTTTCTGTCCTGTCACTTAACTCTGAGTCACTATACGACAGTGCATAAAGGTATCTGAGAAATAATTCACTATTTTTGTTACTAAAAATAAACCTGATTTCCCTTCATATATATTTATGTACAAACTATCAACAAAGAAACACTCAAAAATCACATAAAGTAATGTATAAAGTATTTATTAAAAACTATAATGAATATAACCAATAAAAGGTGAACACGTTGAACTAAGTGCAACCACAACCACAGCGTAGAAAATGTTAAGAAGTTTGAAATAGCTATACTTTACAGAAAAGAGGTTTAAGCTGTTGTATGGTAACTATTATTTCTTATGTCATTTGCTGAGTCAAGTTGTTTTGTTCAATTTCTTGATGTACGAATGGGGACACACGGTGTTTCTCGTTTTCAAAACGGCATTTGATTAAATTTGTAGTCACTGACCGGTTACAATATTTCAAAACGACATTTGATTAAATTTGTAGTCACTGACCGGTTACAATATTTCAAAACGACATTTGATTAAATTTGTAGTCACTGACCGGTTACAATATTTCAAAACGGCATTTGATTAAATTTGTAGTCACTGACCGGTTACAATATTTCAAAAAGTTGTATCATGAACTTTATCTGTGAAGTTTATGACTATTAGTAGCATATGTAACAGTTATATCACAAGCCAGTTCAACACTTTTAGATAGATGTCTGCATAAAACAACATGTATCGATAGCATATAGCATGCTAGTAAGTAAGAATATGGATACTTCAGTATTTACCAAAATGTATATTTATTGTTTTCAGGGTAACGTTGTGTTACGAATCGGAGCAGACATCGGCGCAAGCTGACCACATTCTAGTTTTTATTGGGTGGGTGGTTGGGTGGTGCGAAGGTGTCATGTATCTTTTGTCACCCGGGGCGTCCAGCTGATATTGGCTGATAGTTGGGCAAGGCCTGCTATCCTTGTAGCAGGTAAGGGTAGGGAGGTGATGTTTTTATTTCTTCTGTTTCTTCACTTTCATTCCTGTTTCTCTTTCTTCCCTGTCCCTCCCTTTCATCTCTTCTGCTATCTCTTCTGTCTATTTTCTCCCTTTCTCTGGGAGACGACACAAAATGACCCACAAGGGTTGACGTGTCGTTAAACCCCAACTCAATCAATCAAAATCTAGTTTTTATTGGTGGTACTATTTCATCGGTAGTACCACTTGTTTATTAATAGTAATTTTAATTCGGTTAAACTGGTCGCTAAACGCATAAAGCGTGAAAAGCGCATAAAGCGTGAAAATGATGCGTTTCAAGATTATAGCCTTACAATATCTACACTCACCGACACTGTCCACATGAAGGACAATCAGGCAACGAAACAGCGCCGTCAGTGGACATTTCACTGAGTGGTATTTTCGTATTAATATTATTTAATTGTTTGGAGCTTTTTCTGTTCGAATTCTGAGAAGCAGAAAAGTGTCCGAGTCTGAACAGGAAACCCCCAAACTATATATTGCGGCGCATGCTAATCTGATTCTGTATTTGTTACCTGAGTTATTTAGGAATACCGAGCGGGCTGCGCTGGGTTGTTCAGTCTGGTCGGGGTTTCTCAGGTTGCGTGAATTGCTGTCATGAGCGCTGAGCAGGCTACGCTGGCATGTGCGGACTGATCAGTCCTTTTGTGGCAGCAGAAGCAAGGTGTAGTTTAGTTTATACGAACAAAAACAGTGCAGGGTCGGAATAGCCAATTTGTTATGTGCGGTACCATATGATTCGCGTAAGCAGAAAGATTAGGTTTTACATACGCATACGCAACAAGTGAACATACGTACGAACATACATGCACACACCCACATACATACGCAAAGTTTTTTTATGCTAAATATTTATTTAAATCAATCGTATTAAAGAAGTAATGTAAGACAAATTTTGCACTATTGTTTTTTTGCCGTCCGTGAAGTATAATGTATGTTCCTTAAGCTATTCCGATTTCATCTGATCAGGGTACAGAATTACTAAAAGTTGTTGACCCAATACTACTCTTCCTCTGATCATAATTCGGAAGTCGGGTGTGTTTGACAAATGTAATGTCAGTGACATTTAGGATTGACATAAGTCACGGATGAGTCGCATCGACATCAATGATGTCTATCATGGCGTCGGGGATCCAGCCACCACGTCAGTGATGTCACTCACTCTATACAGTGACCTGCGTCATTGGAGAATAGTTTGAAGAGTCATAACAGCAGACTTCATCTTGTATTATTGTAGGATCTGTCCTTGGTCTCTGTTTTTGTTTATTGCAGTTGTGTCCTTCCAAGAATATTTTGATGTTTCCAAGAACATTTTGATGTTCAATACCCAAACAAGGAGGTCGAGCAAGGTCGAGCAGAGGCCGACAAACGAATTCTTGGAAAGTTGTCTCCCTGAATTTTAAGTTCAACAGGAGAAATCTTAGGTCTCAATGACCAGTAGAATATATACAGCGCGCAGGCCGTGTTAAAGTAGAATATATTCTAAAGTGAAAAAAAGTATATCGCCGGAAAAATGCGTCAAATATGAGCACTCTAAATAAAACGAAAAGTCGGATAGGGCCCTAGAGCGAATAGGAGGAATATGAACTGCTATAAGGGGAAAGAAGGGAAGGCAAGCAATCTCTTCACATTGGCTCAGAGTTCTCCTGTTTTTGGTTGGGGTCACACTGAGTGTATAAAACTGATTAAAGAAGCCAGGTTAATGAAGTAATATACTAAGTATAAGTCCCTAACCAAGCCAACGTGAAAAGACTTGCATGGGATTGTCTATTGTATTGTCTGTATTATGTTATATATGTTGTAAATCACATATGTAAAACAAAAAATGTTAGAAATAAATATTTCTAACTTTGTTACAGTTAGGCATCGCCCAACCCAGAACTTAGTTAAATTGGATGCCACCCTCGGCTGGCGTAACACATGGTAACATGATTGTTACACGCAAACTGCCCTACCAGAGGGCTTACATATGTCATTTTTTCCATGTAATGTAGTTTTAGACACTCATAGTGTACAAAGTTCCCCCTGGGCGTCTATAGACGGGCGAAAGTTAAATGGATTATCCAACAAGATTTTTTTGTTTATTTTATTGTTTGTTTTAGCAAGGCTGGGTGTGAACGCATGAACATATACACCAACATATATAAAAATGACTAAATATGTGCTTTAAAGTCATACCATGAGAAATTGTTCGATTCAGAACACAAATGTCCTAAAATTAACCGAAAAGTCATAAATTGCAAACAAAATATATATGTGTTCACTCGTTGACCTTTGACCTTAATTCTGACTTTCTAAGGTCAAAGACGTGATGGCACTTGGCAGACCGGTGATCAGGACATAATTGCGATTATGTTTGCAGCAATGAAACTCTTCTACTCGAAAAAGCCTCAACCCGAAATAACTATATTTTCCTTTTCTGGCATGTTAACTACAAATGCACAAAAAGGGGTAAAAGAAAAATCCAGGGAGAACCACAATCACAAACCGCAGCCCTTCCCAGACACCAAGAGGAAGAGGAAACAGACAAAACTAAACAAACGCAAATCGAACAAACGACAAAAAGCACCAGGACTAGCTCTCTCTCTTCCCTAAGCGAGGTACTCGCAATGCTAAAAGGACTGAAAAACACAAAATAACACAAGGCAAGACATAAACAAATCACCTCGTAGATAAACCACAAAGCAACAAAGGGTAAGACTAACACCGGGACCACCGCCTTAGAACGGTCAGAAGAATAAACTACCGTGGGGGTTTAAAGCATTTTTACGGCCAGTCAATGTGTCGGGATCTTTAATGTTAAATACTTTTCAATCTGTTTTTACCTTGAAGTATTGGGGTTTCTGTTCGTCATGGTAATAACGTAAACAAAGCAGACCAAACTTCCTGTAGTAGCGCGACAAAGCGAAGTACAAATGTAAATATATAAGGCGCATAAATTACCAGTCTAACTTGTCCGGACCTTTTAGCCTCGTGGTTATGACGCTCGATTACAGATCCAGGGGTACCTGGTTCGATCCCCGGTCGGGGCACTCGACGGGAATATTTTCTTTACAGGTCTATTTCTCCTCTTACTACATGTGGTGCTGTGACCAGGATGACTACCGTCGGAGCCCAAGGGCGATGCAATGGCAACGGAGTCACAAAAGAGCCTGGGAATAGTAGCAAACATTTGATACAAATGTTTCATTGTAGGATGGAGGAGTGTAGTAGCGCGGCAAAGCGAAGTACAAATAATCAATATGTATGTAAATATATAGGGCGCATAAATGACCAGTCTAACTGGTCCGGACCTTTTAGCCTCGTGGTTATGACGCTCGGTTACAGATCCAGGGGTACCCGGTTCGATCCCCGGTCGGGGCACTTGACGGGAATATTTTCTTTACAGGTCTATTTCTCCCCCTACTACATTCCATTACATATGGACTGCCCATAGAAAGAGGTAGGAGAGTCCGTTCGGAATTAATGGGTTTACCGCCGTTAGAGTGCAGTAGCGTTGTTTGTATATATTAGTTTAAAGTATAAGGGAAGCATATATTTCTCATAACTTTAAGCAATTTATTAAACCTGTTTTTGATTCTGCTATTTCCCAACCTTGGAGAGTCTTTAACTTCCGAAATATCCCCTTCTTCAGATATTTTGGAAAATCAAAATCGGTATATGATCATAATAAAATAGCACGACAAGTAGTATTAAGTAGAAATCGGAAATAAAATATTAAAACCAAACAGAAAACAAAAATTCAAACCTACCGTGATGTAGAAATTGCATTATGATAGCGAGTATTTAACACATGATGCTTAATACATGAAAATACAATTTGCGGACACTGTAGGTTCAGATCAGCGTGCGCATCTGCGCAGTTTGATCTAGGCTTTTTTTCTGTTCGTCGACATATTCTATAGTATCCATTGTTTCTGTAAATGGACAACAAAGGCCCTGACTAGCCTACGCTTATGCCTGTGTTGTCCGCAAATTACATAAGGACCCTTTTCGTGCGTTGGGTAGCATATGTCTCTTGAGAGAATACGCGGACAGTGAACGGCAGATCAGATTGCGCGTCTGCATGGTTTTACAGGGCATTCCCTATCCATTCAATCGATACCGTCGAAAATATCGACGTATAAATCTTTCTACCTGCAAAGTTAAATGAAAACGCATGCCGAAAGTCGTTTGAGTTTAAAAAGATTACCTAAATAAAAAAAGTCATCAGGAGATGGCAAATCCCCCGACCAAACCGCCATTTCTGAATTTGGTGCATATTTCAATCAGATATCATTGAAATATTGAAACAGAGCAAAGTAAAAAGAATAAAAAATAGTTTGATATATGACCAAAATAATAAGTGAAAACAATAAATGGTGTACTGTAAATGATTTTATTTTTGCATGTTCTTTTATTTTTTTTATTTTTGTCAAAAATCATCTATTAGTGACTTCTGATATGATTATTTGTAAAGATACACAATATTTGCAAACATTTTGAATTTGTGGGTGTATATGTTCAGAAATAATGGCAAAAATAAATGCCTTGTAGAGGTAAAGGTACTTGTTTTATGTTTATTGGGGTAAAAAATCAACAGAGCAATAGCTGTCCTTCTCGCATGCGACACGCCTACTTGGCCTGATATATATCCCTACCAACAATTATCAAGTTATCTCAAACAGTATGTTGCCTGCACAAGATTTCGGCATCAGGGGAGATAAGTACATAATTGAAAAAGTGGGAGTACTCTTGAACACGACATGCCTACTGGTCCTCATCTTTGCCTCTACCAAATATTATCAAACTATTTTAAACCACATGCACAAAAATTGGCTTACAAATTCATTCAGGACAGTTAACTAGAAACATCCACAGTCAAAGCTGTCCTTCTTCCACGCTACACGCCTACTGGTCATTATTTATACCTCTACAAATATAATCAAAATATTTGAAATAATTGAGAAGTCATCGAGTGCACAAGAATTTGGCTTAGAAATTTATTCAGAGGGTTGTACAAGAAAAAGAGCAAAATAAGATTTGTCTTTCTTGCATGTGACACACCTACTTGAGCTGATATATGTCTTACCAAACTATTATCAAATATACAGTATGGGGGTTATAGCCTCCACAATATTTCAGCTCCAGAGGAGATAAGTACATAACAAAAACTGAGTTGTCTCTCTTGCATGTGACACGCCTACTGGTCCTTATCTATGCCACTCCCAAATATAATAAAACTATTACGAACTATTAAGAAAAGTGCACAAGAATTTGGCTTAGAAATTTATGCAGGGGAGATAGCTATAAAAACAACAAAGCAAGAGTTGTACTTCTTGCAAGCAACCTTATCCTTGACCTGATATGTTTCCCCACTAAATATCATCAAATTATCTCACACAGTATGGGAGTTATGGCTGCACCAGATTTCAGCTTCAAGGGACATAAGTACATAATGAAGAAAGTGAGAGTTGTCTCTCTAGCACGCGACACCCCTTCTGTCCTTATCTATGCCTCTACAAAATATTATCAAATATTTCAAACCATAAAGGAGTTATGGAGGGCACAAGAATTTGGTTCAGAAATTCGTTCAGGGGAGATAACAAAAAGAACAAAGCAAGAGTTGCTGATTGCTATATCCCCCGAACCTATCGGTCCTGGGTGAGTGTGGGAGGGGGGGGGGGATAAAAATATAAGAAAAGATACCACCACGAAGCATAGCCTCAAGAAATTCCTTAACAAACATATCTGGTAAAATAATGAAAAATTGACCAGTAGTCTGAATAAGCTCAGTGAACGTACGAGGCCTTTTGTGAAAACTGCTAAAAAAATCACAATAATAGCTGGCTGTTCTTCAAACCTTGGAGATTTACTAAAAAGCCAATTATGCAAGCCCAAACTAGCCTGCTCATAAACATCGTCTAGTCTGGGCATGCGCAGATCACAGGTATAAACTTACGTAGACAGTCGGGCTTGTTTTCACTCCACCGTTCATTCTCTTGGCATAGTGCATATCCAATATCTGGTATAAGATCAGAGTCCCTGTAACATCTGTAAATATAACGGCAAACGTTCTTAACCCTTAAAGCGCTTAGCAAACTTTATATTTGGACAACTTTGTGAATGTCGAACATCCTTACTTAGAAGGAATGGTCACTCTGCTGAATTGAAATTGAACAAAGCTTACTCTACTGATACAGAAGCCGCATTTTTAGATTTGCATTTACTAATTTCTAACGGTTTTGTTTCATCTAAAATTTATGACAAACGCAAAGACTTTGATTTAGACTTTGTTAATTTCCGTTTTTTTTGTATGGCAACGTTCCTCCCGCCCCTTCTTACATTTCTGAACTTAATCGGTGTGACGGAGTGTCTAGTCTTTGGCTGACTTCAATGTTCGTAACAAAACTTTGACTGCCAAACTTCTCAAACAAGGGTATCCGTATCATAAACTTAGGAAAGCTTTATCTAAGTTGTATAGTCGACACTACGAATTCCTCTCTTAATACGATACCGGACTAAAAACACATGCCACAAGGCCTATCGGAACCTGAATTTTATAGTGATTAAGTGTATAAGTTTCGAAAAATTGGCGGTAACACTGAATTATCTGATCATTTTAGTAAAACTGTCATATGCTATAAACGAAAGGGGTATACCATTGATGTCATAAAACAGACTGCTTGCTTAGCAGTTAATCCAATCAAGGTTGACCACTTTGCTTACCTCTTTAATTGCATGCCGGTGGATCGGGGTTCAGACTCCATGATGGCCCGATTTAAAACTATTCATTAGATGGTCTGAGCCGGAACTTTTTTATGTTTGTTTCTCGGCTCACCGGGGTTCAACTGGCGGTATTCCAGTGGTGTTGTTTGAAAACCCAGGGACCTCCAAGTGTCTCAAGACATTGTTTTTGTTGAATCCTCATCTTTGCTTTATTATATGTGATTTATTGATAGCCCGTAATGATGCACGGGGGGGGGGGGGGGGGGGGGGGGGCTTGATGTGGATCCGATTGTATCAGTTCCTCAATTCACTTATTTACTTTTTATAGCAGACTACTAGGGATGTTCGAAAACTTTTGTGACTGGCACGTTTACTCCTAGATATTAATTAAAAGTTGATATTTTTGTCTAGTTACCTTCAAAATATTCCACTTTAGCCAGAACACATCGTTTCAATCTTTTAAATTCAAATTTTAATCAATTTTTATACTCATCTTCAGGTAAACCATATGAAACTGGTGACCTGTAGACCCCAATGCACTTCTGGACCTATATCTTCTACCAGATAGGTGTTTTTATTTTATTTATTTATCAATTTATTGTTTTCATTTTCGGAAAGAGGAAAAAAATCGCACGGGGCCAGATCTGGGCTGTAGGGAGTTTGCGACAATACATTGGCCTTTTCAGACTTTAAACACAATGCTACAGTTGATGATTTGTGGGCTGGAGCATTGTATGTGACGAATAGACATGCTGGAGACTGGTTTTTAGATGTGCTTTTCTCATCTTTGTTTGCAATTGTTTCAGAACCACACTCTTATAGAAGCTACCAGACACACCCCAACCCAACCTTTTGGAACAGCAATTTGCATGAGTGGCTCAGAATATCTGAAAAAAAAAATGGCGTTTAACACCTTCTTTGCTGTCAGTATTCGTTAAGCAATACTTAGGCTTTTTGGCATGTTTCAGAGCCCATATCCTATTATCAACTTTCCCCTTGGGTTCATAAAAATAAACCATTTCTCATCATCAGTTATGAGACTATCAAGCATCTTTTACTGATATTTTGGGTACTTTTTTAGCAGTTGCTTTGTCATTTGCATCCTCGTGCGTTTCTGCTCATCGGTAAACAAATGGAGGATGCAGCGAGCACTATCTTCGTATCCTAAAGAATTTTCTTCAGAATGAAGTAGACAGATGCTAAACCCAAGTTTGTCATTTGTGCCAGCTGTCTGACAGTGAAACGCGCATCTTTCTCAGTAATGAACTTGATCTTATTAATGTTAGATTTGGTAACTACAGACCCTGGGTCTTCCTGAATAAGGGACATGTTTGACTGATTCCTGAACAGAACTGAAATTTGTAAACCACTTATAAACTGTGGAAAATGACATTTGTTTATCCCAATAAACACATATCTCATCATGTATGCTTTTGACACTCAGTCCCAACTTACAGTTAGCTTTTATATAACATTCCGTTCAGTTATGACAGTTTTCGGCGAAGGGTAACGATCATCCCCAAACTATTTTCAAGCTGACTTATGGCAAACCAAGATGGCGGCTGACGCAAATAAACGCTTTGTAGGCTTGTTCGTAACAATCAATATGGAAATGTTTACTGGGTTGATATTATACATTCAATCCCTTATAAAAAGAATAATTATTGATAAAATTTATTCAATCTAATATCAAGTCTCCTTAACGTGAATAATAGCTATCCTCTAACTTGAGGTCACATAAGACGGGGTTACAATAACCGTTCAGAAAATGCAAATATGTTTGGAAAAAACTCTCGCGAGTGATATGCTTTACGGAAGCAGTCCAGGTGTTTGTTTGCCTTGAGGACATTTGAGGCGCAATGTAAGAATACGCGCATCCGACATGTGTGCCAAATAAAGACTTCTAGCAGTCCGATCAGAGTCGGAGAGTGTACAGATTTAGAAAAATTGTGGGAAAATAACTTTTCGGAGCAATTCAGAAAACTAATTAAACGTTATAAAAGAATTGGCTATAGCCTTGATATTATGTGGCAGACTGCATACCGAGTTGTCAACCCAATCATTGTTGATAGCTATGCTTCACTCTTTAAGTACACGACGGCGGTTCGGGCACAGCCTCAATGACGGCTTCGTAAAACTTTAACCAGTGCGTTGGGGCTTGACGATATGTCTTTGGCTTGGCCCGCCATGGTTAAACTATTGGTTTTCATTTACTCTGGCATACAGTAGAATTAGCCACGAGTACTCGTCTTTGTTTATCATTGTGATTAATTTGATTTTTATGTTTTAGCTTTGATGCATTGACTGAGTTGGGAGCCTTTATGCGAACCAAATTTTTATGTATTTCTGTATTAAGGATATCATCGGGACCCAGGGTGAAGTTGGCTAGCTGTAAAAGTGCTTTAACCTCCCCCCACCCCCCCCCCCCCCACACACACCCCGGTGGTTTATTCTACTGACCGTTCTAAGGCGGTGGTCCCGGTGTTAGTCTTACTCTTTATTGCTTTGTTGTGTATTCTACGAGGCGATGTATTTTATGTCTTACCTTGTGTTATTTTGTTCTTGTGGGTTTTTTTTCAGTCCTTTCAGCATTGCGAGTACCTCGCTTAGGAAAGAGAGAGCTAATTTTAGTGCTTTTCGTACGTTTGTTTGATTTGCGCTTGTTTGGTTTTGTCTGTTTCCTCTTCCTCTTGGTGTCTGGGAAGGGCTGCGGTCTGTGATTGTGGCACTCCCTGGACTTTTCTCTTACCTTTTTTTTACAATGTGAGCATAAAGAAATTTTGCATCCTTGACTTTCCAAAATGCGACTAATGCAGATGCTCATCAGACTGAGAATGAGCAGGCTGATCTGAATCTTTGGTATGATTACATATCCGAAGGTAGGTTTTTTGTCATTGCTGCTCATTTGGTCCTATCGATTTCTATGCTGCTTAATCACACTTGATGTACGAAACATTATAGTTAGACTCAGACTATATAAAATACAACCACGTATCCATTGATTTATCGAAAATGCATCTCTCTGAATATATCAAAATATCAAGTGCAAAGTGTACCTGTCCATGTGATTAATGGTTGCATCCGATTAATTGTTGCAATGCATTACGGGAACAGCTTAGCAATGTCTTATCACTCGTCGGTCTTAAATGTATAAGGGTATAAAAAGCATTTGCGCCGCGTCGCAAGAATAAGGGCTCTTCGTCAAAGCAATGTATTAGTGCGCATGACCTGCCTCGTAACGAGACCAAATGTCTAGTTCCTTTGGCTGGTTTCCTTTTGGCCTACGGCTTACCATCACGAAAACATGCCTATATAATGTTGACCCCCTAAACCCCACTTTCCTATAGTAAAACTTGGGTTTACAGGGGTATACATTATTTTTCTTATTTCATCTCAAAACAAAAATTGTGGGTACTTGTTAGAACCGCGCGAGTACCCACAATCTATGTTTTGAGCAGAAATATGAGAAAGATCAGAGTTTTTTTTCTGAAAATTTTCAATTTTTCGGAGGTGAAATTCTCTATATATTTAAATAGGCATGTTTTTGTAATGCGTAGGTTTTGGCGAACCTACATATCAGTGCTGTCACGAAAGAATCTTTGTTGTCCTCACATGATAAATGTTTTTTTTTTTGTTTTTTTTTTTTCTCTCTCTCTCTCTCATGACGCGGCTCATCGATTATTGCATAAGTATCTCTGCCTAAACAAGCATGATATAACAGAGGAAAACATTAATATTGCAAGTAACACTTCCGTTCATGATCAAACACTGGGTTGCTATTATTGGTTATTTTATATATTCGATGTTTACAAATGATCCTTCTTTTAAAAATCTAGTTATCGTCACTGCAGATCGTGTAAAGTTTTGTGTGGCGTCCATAACATCTGTCCCTTACCTCACGTTAATGTCGTTTATATTACTGGCCTCGGTGGCTCGGTTGGATGCGCGTCCGACTGCAGACCAGGAGGTTGCGGGTTCAACCCCCGCCGAGGTCGGCAACATTCTTTCGTGGAGATTGATCATGAAATATTTTCTACGGTCATTCTCTCCCTTCCGCTGATTCAAGAAGGGCAGTTGCCAGTTTCTGGCGAAAGAATGTGCACAATACTGGTTAACCAATCAGAGGGCTAAGCCTGCCCAGTAAACGTGTGGTTAGGTAAACTGACCGCGCTCGACATGACCCCATTGGGTTGACTGGGCCGTAAAACCTCAACACGAATAAAAATGTCGTTTAAATTACCTGTTCCAAAGGTAGAAATTGTTTTAATGCTAATCTCAGGTGAGCATTAAATTTATCCGGCTAATGAAGCTCAAATTACTAACAATTGCAAATTCTTTCTTGCTAAACAAAGCT
The DNA here is from genome assembly GCA_964016985.1 of Anodontia alba. Taxonomy (NCBI): domain Eukaryota; kingdom Metazoa; phylum Mollusca; class Bivalvia; order Lucinida; family Lucinidae; genus Anodontia; species Anodontia alba. Next base: position 48,209,021 of record OZ024821.1, read on the forward strand.
GAGCACGAAAATTTTGTCTGCTAACAAATATAAAAATTGTTTGCATTTTCATATTTATTAGCAGAGAACATATCTATTAGCTGACCTTTGAGTGTGAAAAAAGTTTTATAACCTCAAGGCCTGGCCCTTTTAGATTACTGGGCTCATTTTTTATTTATTTGAAAATAAAATATCGTTCAACCATGAGTAAGTGAACTGTGTTGCACCTTACATTACTGTATATTAACAAACTCTTCTATTTCACAGGCGTAACACACATTACGCATAGTACGCATGTGTAACATGCATAAGAAACATTTTTGCAATAAAGAGGAATTTACATAGGGCTGCTCTTAAATGAAAATATTTGCTCCCTCTGGTAGCAAATTCGTTCCTTTAAAAGAAGCCTCAATTTTGGGAGTGGTTTTTTTAATCTTTTAGGTGCGCGTAAAAATAATTCCGTTCTGGCTACAGCGCCGAATTTCATTAATATGAAGTGGTTTGTGCTTCTAAACGATTTCCATCGAGAACCTTAAAAGTTAAAAGCAGATTAAAAACTCGGGGGTAATATGTTTATGGAGCTTTTCCCGCAATAGAAAGCTTAACAAATACTAAGTACTAGAGAAAGAGTTTAAATTCGGAGCACCATTTCCCCCCCAAAAGGTAAGAGAAAAGTCCAAGGAGTGCAAAAATCACAAACCGCAGCCCTTCCCAGACACCACGAGGAAGAGGAAACAGACAAAACCAAACAAGCGCAAATCGAATGAACGTACGAAAAGCACAAGGTTAGCTCTCTCTTCCCCACGCGAGGTAATCGCAACGCTAAAAGTATTGAAAAACACAAGAAAAAAAATAACACAAGGTAAGACATAAAACAAATCACCTCGTAGAATAAACCACAAAGCAAGGCACCGGATAAGGGTTTAATTACATGAAGCGAAAACATAAAACTATACTTCGTCGGAAACGGAATAAACAAGAGTGGTTAGATTACAATACAGCCTTCGAACGACACAGTGCAAAAATTCTCGAGGTAAAGGGCATTAAATCTGATTTAAGGTGTTTTAAGACAGTGGTTCTGGTTTTGTTTCTTCTTTGTGTGGCCTTATGGTTACTCGCTGTAGATTTTTATGTTTGTATTGTTCGTTGTCTTGTTGTATTTAATATGTCACGAATCTACTGACAACAATATTGCAATGAAAGTAGCTTACATAAACATAGCTCTTGAGCCAAGTCGCCTCGTCTTTGGACTATAGCGTATTTTTCCATTGTACATTGGTCCGAATGATTCACATTTTATCTCTGAAAAATACATCTCGAACAATACAAGTCATGGCGTACAAACGCCTCACAAAGATGTACATAAAACTGTGAATAAAAATGTTCACATTATTGATTTTAATCTGCATCTAATACAAGCTTGCATGTACATGTACATATCTGAGTTTTAGCAAAAATTATAAAATCTATATATTACACCTGTTTACTGAATATTTCAAAATGTATCATGCCATGTTGTTCTCTTAGAGAACTTCATCCCACTTTCCCGACTTATACTATATCAAAATTGGGTTAGTGTGATTTAACATTTCCATATGTTTCTTATGACAGAGACCATAAAACTCTGCCGAGCTGCCCATAAAATGAAGCTCCGTTACGCAATTAGACAAGTAATACTTGTAAGACAGTTAAAGGCCCCATATTTCTCAAAAATAGACATTTTATTATACAAGAAAGGTTAAAAAAACATAAATACAATCATACAATGTGGCACCTTACAGTCTGTAAAATTACTGTTAGTCTCTCGTTCTTGAGCTGGATTAAAACTGAAATGATTTTTATCAAATCTCTGAATTAATGTTGGCAACATTAATTCAGAGATACGATAAAAACATTTCATTTTTGATCCAGTTTAAAAACGCGAGACTTATTGAATTTTTACAGATTGTCAGATGCCACATTTTATGATCGTATTAATACCATATATCAATTTATCAAACAATTCTCGGATTAAAAAAAAAATGTCTGTTTTTGAGGAATATGGAGCCTTTAACTAGAAATCCACACGAAAAATTCTGAAATACTAAACACAAATAAGTAGCTCAAAACCAATTCCAAAATCGACAGGTGCATAAAAAGGTAATCAAATTACAAGTTTTATACCGATTTCTACCTTAAAAAATAAAGATTTCAAGATTGTATCTTACAGTGCAGAGAACCAGTTATCAGAGAAAAATAGTCCACCAGGTAAATCTGGTAATGTCACTTTTTGTAAACAGACTCTTCAGTGTACGGAGAGTTGCGGACAGTAGCCATAAAACATCATCAGTTGAGCAAAGTTTTTTTCACCATTTTTTTCTAAGGAAAAAACTTGTCATGCAACCATTATTCTTCAAGATCGGTTTACCATGTTAATATATTTGCAGATGGTATCTGGGCATTAATATCCAGATGCCATCAGGACAGTACTGAGTTAATAAAAACTATCCGTACACAAATCGGTTAGAGTATTCTAACATTAATGTGTTAACAGAAGATATCCGAATATCAATGGGTTTATATGACTATTAGCGGTTTATAGACGACACAACGACACTAGTGGATTAGTAAAAGTTATCTAAAATAATGGGTAAATAGAAAAAAAAATTAGTGCTTGTGGTGGTTCTTATGTGGTTCGTTCTTTGTGGAACCTTGTGGCTACTCGTTCTGGTCTTTTGACATGTTTAATGTTCCTTTGTTTTGTTAGCTCACCTGAGCCTTTAGCCTCATACGTGAGCTGATATTATAGGCAGGCTACGTCGTCCGTCCGTCGTCCACACACTCCAAACGTTTTCTCCACAGAAAGGACTGGGCCGATCACAGCTAAATTTAATATGGAGCCTAGGTGGACACTCAACGTGTTGGCAGAACGAAAATTTGCTCGCCGCATCCGGGTCACATAACCAAGAAGACCACCACGCCCATATATGGTGAAAACCCTTTAAAAATCTTCTTCTCCGGAACCAAAGGGCAAATGGCGCTAGGGCTTGGTATGCAGCATTTGGGGACACGGGCCCAATAAGGTTTGAAACAATGATAACTTTGGGTTGACATTGACCTTTTTTACGGAAATGTCATTTTTTTACATAGTCTTCTATAGGCAAAACTTGAAAAATCTTATTGTCTGAATCTAGAAAGCCGATGCCTTTGGTATTTTCTTTGTAGCTTTATCTGCGGACCTCTACCAATATTTGTAAAATTAAAGCCCTTTGGTCAAACTATCACCGCTCCAGGGGTCACTTGTTTTACATACACTATAGGGAGAAACTTAAAAAATCTTTTTCTCTGAAAGTAGAAGTCCAAGGCCTTTAAATATGTTACTGCTTTTGGTATGTAAATTCATTTAATTACTGCTGCAGACGAGGACAGCGACGGTGACATGCACCCATACCAGAAAAAGTAAAAAATAGCATCGTATAACATTTTAAAGCTTGGAGTATGCTGAGTTTATAACTGTATAATGTCACTTCCAGAACTTTTTACGAAACATTTTATGGCACTTTAAAACAGGGTACCCGTATTATAGCTTACAGCTTGAAATAAAAGGGTTGCGACTTCTTAAATATAGATAAAAACGTATTCACTGTATAAAATGCGTGTTGTTGTACTGTTTAAGTTCTAAAAATGAATACTTTTTGTCTGTATTTGTTATGTGGTTTACAGACCTAGACACCGATACAAAGAAAGGTCATGGAGTGCAAAAGTCGCGGAAACTAATGACATTCAAAGAGCAAAATGCATGGTATGTTTTGAATATTTATATTATTGGATCATAAAACAAGTTTCCTTTCAAACAATTTGTATATATTGTAGCATTTAACCCGATTCATAACAGATTAAAGTTCAGTCTAAACTTCACTGAACCATATGGAAAAATGTATAATGCACTTTGCCAAACATTTGCGCCTGTATATTTTATATGCTTCTATTAACGGAAGGTCAAGAAATAACTTGTAGATGTGTAAGTATGCTTCCAAGTGTGTATGGAATGTACTTTCTCATGGCATTGTTTGCCGACATTTAACAGCTCAATGGTGATGCAGGATTCAGGGAACTGCCGTTTAAATCTGACTGTGTAGGTGTTGGTAGTGTACAACAATTTTCCTATCTGGAAAAAGATGTTGACAAAGCTTTACAAGCATTTTAACTTGTAGATGATGCAATTTCAACAAGATTTCTCATGCATTTCAAAAGACGTTAAAGCAAGAACAACATAAATTTGCCTGAAGATGTATATTACCATTTGCACTAGCTTATATATGCTTTCTGACGGTGAATCATAAGATCAATGAAATGGTATCTGGCGGGGAAGTTGTGTGCTTATGATGGTGACCTACTACCACTGCTATTAGAGCTCAGGGAAGAGGGATGCACATTAGTTTGCAAAGGCTTCTGATGTTTGGAAGCAACAGATTAACATATGCGAATAATGTATCAGATTCTTTAAATGCAATATATTCCTTAAGAGGTGATCCATGGTTTAAAGGACGGCTTGTCTGCTGCAAAACCGTCAGAGGGCAAGTTTAATTCTATCTGGATTGACTGTGTACTCAAAGCAACTAACAACAAAGCCTTAAAGTGACCAGAGGGAATCACAGGGCTAACCTCTTAGGCAACACACTGGCTAAATAGTTACTAGCAAGGCCTTTGACTATAAAGTACTTGATGACATTTCATAAATTTTATATGTCTGTCAAAATGCAGCAAAATCAAACCAGAGTGAAGTTTCATATCATTCGTATACAGGCAGTAAAGAAGAGGTACGTTTGCAACATTAACAAAATGATCTCGATATTCAAGACGGTAGATTTATTGATCCTTTCAACCTCACAGACCATTCAATACATCTTAAAAATTTGCAACAGGATTTGAAATTGTAAGGTCCAGTACAGTTCAAAATAGCTCGTTAGATGCTTTGGACAAAGGAGGTGAGATGGTAAAACGTTCATGAATTACGATTTATAAAGTTCAAAGGACAGGCGGGGCCTCCGAACAGTTCTACGATCCAAACCAAAAGGCCAATGAAAAGAAGATGACAGACATACAAGAAAAACAGAAAAAAATCAAGGCTAAATGACTTTCAGTTGTCATGAATGGGGAGGTGATATATCTGCGTTCGTAGGCTGTTAACTCTTTCAAAAAGGTACCTTTGGAAAGGGTTTTGTCATTTGAGAATGCACCAATACCTATAAGCATTTTCATCACAGATGGCTTACTGATTGCATATGCCACTGATTCAATTTGGGTTCAGGTTTTACAGCCAAGTCAACCCATTAGGGCCGTTGTGAACCAGTCAGTTTACCAAAGGTACTTAACCACCCTTTTCGCGAGTAGGCTTTAAGTCGGCTAAACGGTAAACAATCGTTTGTTTAAATATGTTCGCTAGAAACTGACAACTGCTCTTCTTGACTCAGTAAAGAAAGAGAATGACCGTAGAAAATAGTTCTTGATCAATCTCTACGACAAAGAACGTTGACGAACCCGACAGGGATCGATCCCACGGCCTCCTGATCACCAGTGGGACACGCATCCGATTGAGTCGCCGAGGCTAAAATTCATGCGTAAACTTGAATGCATATGAAGACAAAGTAACGAAGACAAAGTGTCAACTATTGCAACGACGACCTTCATTATCTTAGATGCTATGGCTTTAGTAGAGATGCTTACCAGTACGTCTAAAATAGTGGATGTAACATTTTCGGACATAGCTGAGCTTTTCCGTAAATACATACTTCAGAACAGCTGCACTTTTGCTTCTGTCTCACAGATACAATATGTAATTGAGAGGTACAAGGAGTACAGTTTAAAAAGTCTACCACGTCAGAAAAAAAGGTGAAAATGATATGGAGCAGAAGATACATATACAACCCCACATGACAGTATCCAAAGGATGAAAACAAATCTTATCCAGAGGCAAAAATAAAGGAAACCTTGTAACGTATTCGTACACCAACTTCACAGTAGCAACAACTGGAAATCAGCTAGACACTAAATGAGACTAATGAGACCATCTTTATTAGAGTTGGAGTGGATGACAGAGTTATCAAAGTGACCAAAGATGAGGATTATGGACGTCTCTACAGTATAACTAGGAGGAAGCAGACACACGGTTAACGCTACATGCTTTAGTTTTTGTAAATAACAGAGCACAATAAACAGCATTCAAAAGTCCTGATAGTGATGCCATTGTTCTGCTTATACATCACAGAACACAAATCGTTGCAAAAGAGATAGTCTTTATCGCCGGATGAACGGGTTTACATGTTGACAGGAAACGCTACATTCCTGTTCATATCTTATTCAGCTGTTTTACAGAAGAACAACGCGTCATGCTGATCACAACATACTGCCTGACCGGATGTAACGCATGCAGTGGTAAAGAGTCGACTGAACTAATAAAGTCCGTTTAATAGCTTATGATACTGGGTGCATCGAAATTTCAGGGACTGAAAACGCTGAGCAGAGGGCCTTTATCTAGTGTTAGAAACATACCCAATTTGTTAGACTCTACATGGAGACATCCATGACCACAATTAGAATGCAGCAAAATAAAAAAAACAAGAACTCCATATTAGCTTCCTCCAACAGATAACAGTTTCTGTCTGCAATTTCTACATTGCACATATCACCAAATAGTCCGAAATGATTGCTTGGATACCACATAATGCTTCTCGTACTGACCGATTACGGCTATGAGATGTGATATATGAAGAGAGTGATGGTACACTCAGCACGTATCCCCAGTGATCAACCAGTCAGCAGTTTCTACTGAGCTTTTAAAAGACATAACATGCAACTGTAAGAATAGTCTTTGTGATAACAATTGCACATGTTTCCAGTGAATAACCTTGTACACCAGCCTGTGAATGCAGAGCAGCAGTTCCCTGGGATTCGCAGGACGAAGACAAGTTATTCACAAACATTTACACTTTGTCCGTGTAAAATACATGTGGGTATTATAATGAATCGGAACAGATATGGATTTAAATGCAGCTTATAATCATTTGATACAGTCATACTGTGGCATGCATTTTAATATTTAGACTGTAAAGGGAAATGTTTCTTCTTGGCACATGGTTGGTTAACTACACATCACCTTTATTATGAAGACTCTATAGACAAAACTGAATGTAGACTCCTTGATTATTACATTTTCTTTGTCTGGATCAATCATGTCTGTGTTGAATCTGAATTTGGATCAAACTACTAGTGTTCTGTGATAGTACTTTGGAATCAGGGTTCTCGTTTTGTCTTAAACACGTATTGGTAGATTAACTCGCATATGTGCTAATCTTTTAACCCTTTGATCCTTGGTTTTCTGGAGTGGACTCTTCCATTCTTAAATTTGGACCTATCCACTGATGAATAAGGCTTTTAAATAATAAAAAAAACAAAGTTGCAAACAGTGTAGATTCAGATAAGAAGGTCCATTTAAGCCTTCTCATCTGGATCTACATTGACTGCACAGCTATGTGTTTTGGTCTGCCAGGCTGAAAGAATAAAGAGCAGGATGAACACAGATTAACGATATAGAGTCAAACTGTTTGATAGAATGTTATATCAAATCAACATAAGAACACGATTATAATGTGTTGAGGTTTTACGGCCGGTCAATTCATTGGGGTCATGTCGAGCGCGGTCAGTTTTCCTAACCACACTCTTTCTGGGCATGTTTTAATATTCCTCTAAGCGGCTAACCAGTACTTGTGTACATTCATAAGACCAAGATCAAACTGTATGTTACATTGTAATACTATTTCTAACAGCAAAAAGGTAACACTTTTGAATAGGATTTAGTTATTGCTTGCTTCCAGATGAAAATTATGTCAATGTCATTGGTTTTCGTGACTTTTGCTGTCAAAGGCCGTATAAAAAATTAAAAAAAAGGGACTGAATATTTTCATTCTATTTATTTTATTTGATATTTCTTTATTCTCCACACTCTACAGCGAATTAAGATGGTTTATGTGCTTATACTAGGATTATACCTAAACGGGAAACCGTTAGTGAGCAACTGCTGACGATATTGGGTAAATAGTTTTGAAGGGCTATAAATCCTTTCGTACAAATAAAAGCACCGCAAGCATAATATCCCGCCATAGCAATTATTTCTTTATGTATTAAAGTTATCGTTGCGAAAATGTCTGGAAAGAAAATGACGGAGGAACAGATAACAATCCTAAACGAGATCTTGATAATATCAATGGATAGATAACAATCCTATACCAGATCTTGATAATATCAATGCATAAAGCATGTTTGGTTAAAAGTAATTTACTCAAGTTATCCTCCGGAAATGAAAATATGGGCGTGTGTCGGGCAGATAACTCCGTAAAAATTTGACGAAATTTGCCCATTAGCAATTCCAAAACAGATCTCTCTAATGTCAATGCATATAGCAAGTTTGGTTAAAATCTCTTGTTATTTACTCAAGTTATATTCTGGAAACGAAAATATGGGCGTGTCTCAGGCAGATTACTCCGTAAAAGTTTGACGAAATTTGCCCATTAGCAATTTCAAACCACATCTCCTTAATGTCAATATATATAGCAAGTTTGGTTAACATCTCTTGTTATTTACTCAAGTAATCGTCCGGAAATGAAAATATGGGCGTGTCTCGGACAGATAACTCCGTAAACATTTGACGAAATTTGCCTATTAGCAATCCCAAACCAGATCTCTTTAATGTCAATGCATATAGCAACTTTGGTTAAAATCCCTTGTTATTTACTCAAGTTATCCTCCGGAAACGAAAATATGGGCGTGTCTCTGGCAGATAACTCCGTAAAAAAATTGACGAAATTTGCCCTATTAGCAATCTCAAACCAGATCTCCACAATATCAATGCACATACCAAGTTTGGTGAAAATCCATTGATATTTACTCAAGTTATCATCCGGAAACGAAAACGGACGGACGGACGTACGACGGACGGACAGACACACGGACGTCCAACGTGAAACCATAATACATCGCCACTATTGTGTGGCGGGGTAAAAAATGGAAATGGCATCATAGGGTTTCAGAATAAGAAGACTCCAAGATTTAATTTGGTATATAAGTTCTGGTATGGGTATCTCTGAAAATATGCTTCGTATTGCCACAGAGCTGTAGCAGTTAACGGGCCTCTACCAAGATAGTTCGAATTAAACCCTGGGTCTAAGATGGCCGGGCCCCTAGGCTCACTTGTTTTACATAGACTCATAAAGGGAAAGCAACTATAAAAATCCTTTTGTCTAAAACTAGTAGGCCGATGTATTTGCTATTTGATATAGAGCTGTATTTAATGGACCTCTAATGAAACTAGACGGTCCAGGCCTTTGATATTTAATGTATAGCTGTATCTAATAGTGTGTGTGTGTGTGTGTGTGTGTGTGTGTGTGTGTGTGTGTGTGTGTTTTGGGGGCTTGGGGTGGGCACTTGTTTTACATAGATCCATATAAAACTAGAAGGCCTAGACATTCGATATTTGGTATGTAGCTTCATCAAGAGGACTCTACTAAGATTGTTTAAGTTATAGCGGCCCAACTCTAGGGCTCACCTGTTTAAAAAAATAACAACCTTCTAATCTGAAAACTAGAAGGCCCTGACCATTGAAATTCGGTATGTGTCTTCAGCTAAAGCGTTTATACCAAGATAATTCAAGTTATTGCCCTGGGGTAAAAACGGCCCCGTCAGTTGTCTTATATTGACTCTATTGGGAAACTTTAAAAATCTTCTTAGGTGAAACTAGAGGGCCCAGGCCTCTGACATTTGTGCTTAGTTTTATTCAGTTCATCTTTACCAAGACTGTTCATATGATAGCCCTGGAGTCAAAATGGCCCCGCGCCAGGGGTCACTTTTTAAAAAAAGATTCATATGGGGAAAATTTTAAAAATTTTCTTGTGTGAAACAAGAAGGCACAGGTCTTTGATATTCGGTATGTCACGTTATGAAAGCCACACTTTATTTGAATTTCTGTTTCGCCAAATTAAAGCCAAATGCCATATCACGTTATTGTAGGATACAGAGGCCAATGTTTTTTTAAACTGTACCGGCTATCATGCCCATATGTTTCATTCTTTAAAACATGTTACCAAGCTTGCTCAGAACAATAATCGAATGGTGAGGTACAGGAGCATTGTTCCTCTGGTTTGATGGGTCCTTTCCGGCGCTGTGATCATCTCGATGTGGAGTGGGGACGTATTGCTTTTCTTTACGTTGTTATGTTACTTGTGTCATGTCCATCGTGGTATGCTTACTCTTCCTCTTGGTGTCATTGTTGCATTACGAAAACATGCCTATATAATTTTGACCCCCTTACACCCCACTTTTATACAGTAAAACTGGGGTTAACAGGGGTATACATTTTCTTATTTCTGCTTAAAAACATAATTGTGGGTACTCGTTAGAACCGCCTCGTCGAGGCGGTTCTAACGAGTACCCACAATCTATGTGTTGAGCAAAAATATGAAAAATATCAGAAATTTTTCTCTGGAAATTTCAATTGTTTTTGGTGGTAAAATTTTCTGTACATTTGAATAGGCATGTTTTCATAATGGACTGGCTATGTTCCGTGTAATTGGCGCATTTCCTTGATTGTTTTTCTATTAGTTCTAACAAAATACATCCAAACTAAGACAAAGTATTTTCAGTTTTGTGCATGTTCATTGCTCTCAAATGTCACTGCTTTGTGTATCCGTTTACCCGTAACTACAGTTTGTGTAAGTGCTGTCGTAAAACTTCTCTTACCGTATTTTACTCTCTCTCTCTCTCTCTCTCTCTCTCTCTCTCTCTCTCTCTCTCTCTCTGTGTGTGTATGTGTGTGTGTGTTGCGCTCAACGATCATTTGTTTTAGAATTTATTTGATGGGTTAACCAATGCATAAACAGAAGATATCCAGACAGTAATGGGTTAATAGCAGATATCTAAAGATCAATGAGTAAACAGAATTCTCTGCATACTCGGTTGCCACGGACGAAGATATCCGAACACTAACTAGTCAACAGAAGAACCCAAAGCATCAAAGGGCTAATTGAAAATATCTAAATATTTAATTATTGATTGAAAATACTAGTATCAAAAAACAATTTATCAATAGAAGATACACGAGTTTTACTGTCTTACGAAGATATACGGATATAAATGTTTACTTGCGGATATCCAGACAGTAATGGAATAATAATGATTATTATAAGATACCCCGACAATACTGGTTTCATAGACAGCCACTAATAACATCAGATGATATCCAGATACTAATTTAATATAAAATAGTTTGACTACTGAGTCAATATACATTATCTGGAAACGGATGGGTTAATAGAAAATATCAAGACGTGCATGGTTTAATAGAAGATATCCAGTGACATATAGGTTTATGCCGGACACATTAAGGTATTAGCAGATATCTGGACAATAATATTTCAACAAAAGATATCTGGAAATTAATTGTTTTATTTGAAAATTAATTGTTGAATTGCCAGACCCACAGACTGTCAAATGCCTTCATTATTTGAAATTGAACATTACTAAGTTCTACGATAGAATAAAAAATGTTATTAGAAACAAGAGACTTTCAAAGTAATTACCTCGACAAATCGGTTCAGCTCCTTCCCATTCGCCATTTCCTTGGCAACGCCTAGTACCTGGCCCCTCTAATTTAAATCCTAGAAACATTCAACAAAAACACGTTGTCAGAAATCTCATTGTCTCACAATAAATTTAAAGTTTTGGAAATTAAGTTTGGCGGTAACTCGAACCAGGAAATACAGGTAAAGGCAAACAATAAGGATAAACGTTACATACAACTATTCAGTGATCCAATACGGATCACCCGTCCGTCAAGTTCTTAGTCCTTCTTAGTCCTTGTGTACGCTATACATAACATTAACGAGGCAAGAGAATAGTGTAAGCAACTATCATAGATTAAGGTTAGGCATTAGACACGCTTAGCGTGCTGCTGTGGGCCTAATATTAACATCCCTGGGGACAAATGGCTTTAGATGGATAATATGTTTATTTAGAGAATCTCTAAATAAAGAGCCTGCAACAAATTATTCCGAAAACACGTCTGTATAATTTTGACCCTCTTAAACTCCACTGTTATGTAATAAAACTCGGGTTTACAGGGGTATACATTATTTTCTTAGTTTGCAAAAGAAAAAAAAACAAAAAAAAACAAAAAAAAAAACAAACAAACCACACACACACACACATAAATAAATTGTGAGTATTCGTTAGAACCGCCTCGCCAAGGCAGTTCTAACGAGTACTCACAATCTATGTTTTGAGCAGGAATAAAAAAATATCAGATTTTTTTATATGACTAGGCATGTTTTCGTAATTTCATAATTCCTTAAATTAAATGTTTTCTGTTGCCATCATTAATTCAGAGATACGATGACAAAAATCATTTCAGTGTTTATTCAGTTCAAGAATCAGAGACTAAATGAAATTTTACAGGCTGTCAGATGCCACACAGTATGATTGTATTGAAACTATATATCAATTTATTAAACATTTCTTGGATACAAAAATGGATTTTTGTAGGTATATGGGTCGATAAAACCAAACGTTTAGCAAAGTAAATAAGTGAACTCAACACCAAAGGGATTGACAGACGAATGCAATTAAGCAGCCACAGAGTGAAAAGATAACTTAGCAACTCCTTCCTAAAAAGGTGGCAACTCTATTGCCCAAACTGAATATATCTTAAACTTACATAATTGTAAAAAGAAAAAAATAAGAAAACATATATTTGATATTTGTTCGGTCTGTGTGGAGGTCTTCTAACTCATCTGTGTATCATTACGGGCAACAAAAAGTCACTGATGAAGCCTATAATGAAGCGAAGATGAAGACTCAACAGAAACAACGTGTCGAGACACCTAGAGATCCCTGGGTTGTCCAACAAAACCACTGGAATACTGGAGCAATAGAAAACCACCAGCTGAACCGTGGTGAGCCTAGAAATAGACATAAAAAGATCGGACCAGACCATCTAATGAATAGTTTGTTTTGTTTTTAAGCCGGGGCCATCATACTCTTAACCTCGACCCACCAGCGTGCAATTAAATAGGTAAGCAAAGTGTTAACCGTAATTCGATTAACCGCTGATCAAGCAGACTGTTTTATGATATCATATTAAACTTCCTCCGTTTATAACATACGACAATTTTACTAAAATGATCAGATACTTCAGGTTTTCCTACAATTTTTCGAAACTTATATACTAAGTCAACATATAATTCAGGTACAGATAGGGCTTATAGCAGTGGTGCTTTTGCTCCGGTTTCATACAAAAAGCTTTCCTAAGTTTATATCTTTTCTAAGCTTATGATACCGATACCCCTATTGAAAAACAGTGGCAGTATTTTTTTTTTGTTACGAGCACTGAAGTCATCTAAATGCCTAGACACTCTTGCAAACCGAAAAAGCTGAGAAATGAAAACATCATAAGAGGGGACACGAGGACCGTCGCCATCCAAAAACGGGAATTAACACTGTCAAAATCAAAATAATCACGTTTGTCATAAATTTTAGATGAAACAAAACCGTTGGAAATTAATAAATGCAAATCTACAAATGCGGCTTCGGCATCAGTAGAATTAGCTCTGTACAATTGCAGTCCAGTAGCAATTCAAGGCAAGTGTACGGCCTAATCATGTCAGTATCAATCAGTACGTGAAAAACGATCAAAGTATTCCACACAGGGTTATGACCATTTTCATATTTCACATTCTTTAATCGACTTAGCCTCTGTCAGTGGAAACTCTTAATTGGCAAATTTAATGGCTAGATCTTATCGCTATCTGTCAATAAGCTAAATATTATCAAAATATTCCCAGAGGTTGAAGTGCTATGACTGTTTCTGTTAACTGACCACGGGCCGGACAGACGTATCCACACTCTTCGAAAGTCAACCTTTTAATTGGTCGAATCGATTAAAAATTTTAATTTTCTACGGGAAAAATGATTTTTTTTTTACAGCGACGACCCTCGTACTACATAATGGTGTGTTTATATTTCTCAACGCATTCATTTTGCAAAAGCATCTACTTTAATCAGTAACTTTCATTTTTGGCATAAACCTTTAAATGTAAAGAGCATAAACAGGAGTATCGGTAGCATAAACTTTGGTGAGTTTTCCGGCAAGTGTAACTGAGCCGCGCCAAGCCAAAATATGTCTTCGAGCATGCGCAAATTGCACAGCTTCAGAATCATTCCATGCATTCGCAAAGTATCATCCGGGCATTTGCTTTCCATTTGCACATTCTACAGTGTCCAATTATTCTGTAAGCAGACAGCGAATGCTGATCTGGGATTCGCTGTCCGCATATTGCCGAAGATATATTTTGTATGGCACGACCCACCTTGTTTTGGCGCCTGATACCAACACCTATCCTTCCAGTTTATTTTTGTTTATTATTATCATTATTATTATTTTCTTTTCTGTTGATTTATTCCAAGCCGGTTCCTCTGTTTTAGCTCTTCTGGATCGTACGTTATCTTAAATGTTTCGCTTGGATTGTGATCTCTTCTTCCGGTGCCCCAAGAATGTGTACTATATGCTTGTGGCTTTTCCTTGGTAACTTTATTTGTATTTTTAATTTTCAAAATGTAAACAGAGTTAGACGGGGCACGAGAAACGTCGTCATCCAAAAACTAAATCATATCATCGCATTTGTCACAAGTTTTGGATGAAACAAAACCGTTTGAAATTGAAAAATGCAAATCTACAAACAGGGCTTCGGTATCAGTATAATTAGCTTTCTTCAAAGTAAGGATTGTCGATATTCAAAAGGTCGTCCAAATATCCTGAAGTAGAGTTAAAAGCTTCATGAATATTAGCTTGTGTATCATCAGAAAGAGACAGCACGAAATCTCTTTCATACAAAAAATCAGAACAAATCTGCTACAAGAGGAGCATATTTAGTACCGATTGGAAATCCCGCAATTTGTCCGAGTAACTTAGTGACAAATCCAATGAAAATGTTGTCTTAAAGGTATGATTATACGTCACATATGTTTTGACAAGACCAACGTTTAAACCGTTTCTCTTGTTTATCAGAAGTAAAGAATGCATTCCTATTATTACAAGCAAGATAAAGCAGAGCCTTCCCTTTGAAAGACGCTCTCAATTAAGTCTTAAAGTTTCACTTTGATTAAACTAATGTAAGTTGCATAAAAAATAGAAAAATACATCATACCCCCATCCCGCTTCCCACCCCTAAAAAAATGTTTATTTCAGGTAAAAGAAATCAATATAGGAATTTCATCAAACTCATTTTGCATTTTCTCATATAATGCATGAGAAGTTCGGCTCAAAAGGTACCCAGTCTATACTTTCATAAAACCTGAGGTAAGAAAATGACAAAGGTAAAGCGGAAAAGGTGACAAAAATAAATTGAAAAATCATATCCAAACCACATGCACTACTGCAGACCTTTAAGAAAACATGTGCAAAGTTTCAAAAAGACCGGTTTAAAATTGTATGAGAAGTTGCAATCCTTGTCTATACAGCTGAGGTCAGAAAATGATAAATTTAAACAAAAGTGACAAGTTTAAAGCAAGGATTATATGAAAAGCATATGCACATTTTCAGACTATCGAGAAAACATGTGCAAAATTTCCCCCCAAAAATGGTATAAAATTGTATGAAGAGGAGTTGTGCTCACGAGGTACCCACTGTCTGCACATTGAGGTGAAAAATGACTGTCCATAATGTAGTAATAGGTGAAAAAAAATCTAACAATTATATCCAAATCACATGCACATTCTCATACATTGAAGAAACGGCATGCAAAGTTTCATAATAAAAGGTACAAAACTGTAAGAGGAGTTGCTCTCACAAGAGTTACAACTATTTATATATAAAGAGTGAAAATGACTTAAGTTCATAATGTGGAAAAAGTGACAAAAATTTTCTAACAATTATGTCCAAACCACATGCATATCTTTATACCATGAAAAAAATATATGCAAAGTTTCAAAGCGATCGGTACAAAACTGTAAGAGGAGTTGCGCTCACAAGAGGTACCCACTGTCTATATATTGAGGGTGAAAAGTTCACAATGTATAAAAAGTGGCAAAATAATCTAACAATTATATTTTATATCCAAACCTCATGCACATCCTCGTACCATGAAGAAAACACATGTGTAAAGTTTTAAAATGATCAGTACAAAACTGTTAGAGGAGTTGCGCTCACAAGACACCCAGGGTAAATGTTGACGGATGGACGAACGGACGGACGGACGAACGAACGGACGGCAACTTGCACGCCTAACTCGCCCTGCTAAAGCAGGTACGACAAAAATCATATGTTTACAAATTGGAAGTCATGCATTGAAACAGAATTATTTATTATTGTCCAATCAGAGTAAAGCTTTTTTTTTTTTTTATCAAATATAGTCCTTTTAGTCCTCATCATCTTAAATGGATTCTTGTTGCCTAAACCTATAATAATCATACCTTTATTACACTTGTATCTGTTTATTGTACTGTAGCTGTAGGATTTTCTTCCTTGATTTATATGTTCTATGTTTCCATTTCTAAGGTAGTAGATCCTTGGGCACATTACGGCTGAAACAATAGAAAGCTATCGTGTCATAATATTGGTAAATTATCATTTAAAAATTGAGAAATGAGCCGTGGCACAACATTTTCTACAAGATTACAGGTGCGACCACTGAAGACTCGGATCAGCTTGCGCAGTCTGAAAAGAGTTTTCTCTGTCCGCATAAAGACACTTTGGATCCTTGGATACCCACAGAGTGTCCTGCAATAACTTATCAGACTATGGATGCGCGGGCTGATCTGAGTCTTCGCTGGATGCAAGAGCAATATTGTAGGAAACGTTGTACCCTAACTCAAGTTATTTCTTCATTTAATCAATCACAGTCTGTTTCTCCCACTTCAGTATTTCTCTATTTATAAATTGCAGGTTTATTTTGCTTGGGATCATTGCACTCACTCGTAAGCAGTCCTGCAAATTAACTTGCTATTATATGAAAAGTCAATGAAATCAAGACACCGATTATCGTTCTTTGAAGATTTTTGTTTACGAGGAGACGGGCGTTAAGAAGCAAAACAAATTAAACAAAACAGAAAAAAAGCAATATTAGGTGAATTAAATATGATAAAGCTAAAACATGCATTTAAAGATTTAGACTGGACCAAAGTGAAGTATTTATTAATATTAGTTAAGTTGACTGTGATGGGTCTAAACGATGTGGAGACATAAGGTTTTCCTACTACGTGTAGAAACTAAATAATAAAACCGGAGCAAATTACGAAGAACGTATTAGGAATAACATCTATATAAATGCTACAGAAATGATTTTATACGCATAACATGGTATCAACAGAGTGTAAGAGGATTATCTGAAAAGGCGTGCGTAAGATGCGTAAAAAATATTTTTATTTGAAATAGACATCAACTTGCTTAAAATATTTTGCTCCTTTACCATTACTTTAAAAGAAATACTTTATCGCTTCAAAAGTAGAAGCTTCTCTTAAAAGTAGCCCGTATTTTGGAAGCGATATTCGGAATTTTTATTAAGCTGTTTCCTGTTTCCTGGGTGTGCGGAAAAACAATTCCATTCTAGTTACGGACTTACGAGGAAGCTTTATGTTGTAACTTTGCAAAATTATATTACACCAATCAACATTTCGTTGATCGAATGGCTCACTAGTGAATTATTTAGCATTAAAACTGCATTTAATTACATTTTTAGACATCATTATAATGCAAAAACAGTCTGGGCGACATACGAGCTATGCTCTCGGTTGTAACATATATTTCGCTTTCTTTTGCTTTAAGTACGAAAAGACTGATAATATTACGATTGTGAACACTTTTTATGGGGTAAATCGTCTTATACTCTTATACTTAGCATGCTCTTCGCTCATATTGACTCAGAAATTTATTACTTAATTTCTTAAGGAAACTTAAACAAGTCAAAGATTTCAATGTTTTTTGCAATAGTCACACGATTGAATAAAAAACATCTGTTAAATACCTAGGTTTAAATAATGATACTTTCTTGTCTGGTGAACTTGTTAACATTCTTTAGAAAGTTAATACTCGCCTTAAGTCTCTGTATAGGCAAAGTAATAGTCTATCTACAAGAACAAGTAAAAGCTTGTGTTCAGCCTTGATCTTATGTTACTTTGATTATTTTTGTTCTTAATGGTATGCTGGCCTCATTAAAGGTTTGAAGAAAAAAATGCAAGTTGCTCAAAATAAAGTCATTAGATTTATCAATTCTCTAGGACCCAGGTCAAGTACAACTTCAGGCATTCTTATGGAATTGAACTTGCTTAATGTTGAAACGAGGGTAAAACAACTGAGACTTAGTCATGTACATAAAATCTTCTAAACCATTTGCCCCTCATACATAAAGAAGAATTTTATTTCTTTGCAAGATATGTATCAATACAATAGTCCAAAGGGTATAACTTCTTATTTCCTAATTGCCATGGTGCTGACAATTCTACTTTTATTCATGTAGGTATTAAAGATTGGAATACTCTTCTTGAATGCTTGAAAGGATTTGAAAGACCTCACAGATCCAAGGCAGCCTTAAAAAACATTTAATTTAGCATTTACATGACATTGGCAATGATAACGTCTTGTTTTATTGATTACATCGAGCTTTTCTTTATCATTTTTATTGTATCTGTTATAGCTATGCCAGTAGCATAGGCTGTCAGATAGTACTACCATGCCTGCAACACGCGCTAGTGGGTAGCCGAACACTCTGGGCAGAATTTCCTCGAGATATGGTGATGGGTCATGGGGAAGCTAATGTGACGCTCTGGTTCTCACCCTTGGTCCGCTGATGTGTGTGATGGATATGGTTATACAAACTGACAATATCTGGTTAAATGTTGATTTAGAGCACTCTTCTGTGTTGATAAAAGTCAATATTTTTTGCAATATAATTCTGCTTTTCTTGTGCCAAAGTCTTGACTTAATAACATGGAACCCATTTGAAATACGCCTTGTGGCTTCATGGGCTATCCATAGGTTTTAAGATCATAAACTTTTAATGATGTGATATGTGGCTAAGGGTGCTGGCATCCTAGCCCAATTTTCTAGATTTATAATTTCTAGTCCAACGCTTAATGGGGGTTTTAACCATAGTTATTCATCATTCAAGTGTGGACATTGTAACTGAACAGTTTTTTTCTTATTATCATTTTAATGTTCTAAATCTCATTTATTGTAATGCACATGTTGATCTTAATTCCTAAATAAATCTTAATCTTAATCTTAAATACTTTGCCATATTCCGGTAATCATTCAACTTAAATATGTATCGGGCCGCTACTAGCCCGACAGGATTCCTGTCAAACCGATAACGGTCCGATTTAGATTTAAACACAATGCTATCTTGGTTTCTTAACCATTTCAACCCTTCAGACTAAACCCTTGCAAACAGTGTACTTTTTGCCATTCTGTTATTGATTGTTGGCTGAAACCCCTATTTGCAATAATGGACGTGTCCAAATTCAGAAATGGAGGCTACGTAGCAGGAACTCAGGGATGAAAGGGTTAAAATTCCAATTTTATAAAGGGCATCGACTCTATCGATACATTTGTTTGTGGAGGTTTTACGGCCCAGTCAACCCAATGGGGTCATGTCGAGTGCGGTCAGTTTACCTAACCACACGTTTACTGGGCAGGCTTAGTCCTCTAAGCGGTTAACCAGTATGGTGCACATTCTTTCGCCAGAAACTAACAACTGCCCTTCTTGAATCAGCGGAAGGAGGGAATGACCGTGGAAAATATTTCACGACCAACCTCCACGAAAGAGTGTTGCCGACCTCGTCGGGGGTTGAACCCGCGACCTCCTGGTCTCCAGTCGGACGGCGCATCCCACTGAGCCACCGAGGCCGGCTCCTCTATTGATATATCTATTATACTTAATGATAATTTTTGCGTTTTGCTATAACATCTTACTTTAAAAATACTTAACCATTTCACCCTTAAACTTTTTTAAATGGACTCTTACGACGTTTAATCGGGGCAAGTCCATTGATGAAAACAGGGGCTTTAGTCTAAAATAATAAAAACAAAATAGAATGGCAAGCAATGTAGCTCCTGATGAGCCATCTCATTTAGATCTTCACTATTTGCACAGGTATATGTTTTGGTAAGCAGTGCTGAGAAGATTAATCAACTGTTATTTGATATACCTTCTTTTGAATACAACATCAATTTCAATAATTTAGCTTCTCTTGTCGGTATTCAGACAAATACTTGAGAGATGAGATTGTAAGGACTCAAATTAAAGTCGACCCGTTATTTCGAAGTCAAAGAGACTCTCTGAAATACTTCAAGATATCCGTTTCTCGACAAACCAGATTTGCAGAATACAGGGAAAAAAATCAAACAACCACATTTAACAAATGAATATGTAATTTGACTCTTGAACGTAGATACATTAAAAATAGTGTGAAAAAGAGGAGAAACAAAACGGTAAGAGAAAAGTCCAGGGAGTGCCACAAGCACAAACCGCAGCCCTTCCCACACACATAGAGGAAGAGGAAACAGACAAAACCAGTAAAGCACAAATAAAAAAACGTACGAAAAGCACTAAGTTTAGCTCTCTCTTCCCCAAGCGAGGTAATCGCAATAGTAGTATAGGGCTCACAATGCTAAAAGGACTGAAAACCACAAGAACAAAATAACACAAGGTAAGACATAAAACAAATCGCCTCGTGGAATAAACCACAAAGCAACAAAGAGTAAGACCAACAACGGGACCACCGCCTTAGAACGGTCAGTAGAGTAAAAAAGGTAAGAGAAAAGTCCAGGGAGTGCCACAATTACAAACCGCAGCCCTTCCCAGACACCAAGAAGAAGAGGAAGCCGACAAATCAAAACAAGCAAAAATCGAACAAACGTACGAAAAGCACTAAGATTAGCTATCTCTTCCCCAAGCGAGGTAATCGCAATGCTAAAAGGACTGAAAAACACAAGAACAAAATGACACTAGGTAAGACATAAAACAAATCGCCTAGTAGAATAAACCACAAAGCAACAAAGAGTAAGACGAAGACCGGGACCACCGCCTTAGAACGGTCAGTAGTGTAAACCACCGGGCGGTTTAAAGCACTTTTACAGCTAGCCAACTTCACCCTGGGTACCACCGGGGGGTTAAAGCACTTTTACAGCTAGCCAACTTCACCCTGGTCCCGATGCTACTCTTAATACAGAAATACATAAACATTCGGTTCGCATAAAAACTCCCAACTCAGTCAATGCATCAAAGCGAAAACATAAAAATCAATTAATCACTATAATAAACAAAGATGAGTACTCATGGCTAATTCTACTGTATGCTAGAATAAATAAAAACCAATGTTTGATCCATGGCGGGCCAAGCCAAAAACATATCGTCAAGCCCCAACCCACTGGTTAAAGTTTTACGAGGAGGCCGTCATTGAGTCTGAGTCCCGAAACCACCGTCGTCTAATTAAAGAGTGAAGTATAGCCATCAACAATGATTGGGTTGACAACTAGGCATGCAGTCTGTCGCATAATATCCAGACTATAGCCAACTCTGTTATAACGGTTAATAAGTTTTCTGAATTTCTCCGAAAAGTTAGATTTACCTACAATTGTTCTAAATCTTCGATAAAATTTTGAAAACGCCTTACTAAATTTAAAATAAGAAGTTTGGCAGTAAGGGTTTTATTACGGCAATATATGAGGTACGCCGTGGGACATTGCCATCCAGAAAAGGGAAATTGACTATATCAAAATCAAAATCGTCCCGTATATCAAAAATTTTGGTGGAATCTGTACCATTAGATATACAAAGATTCAAATCCAAAAAAGGTGCCTCGGTATTGGAAGAATTTGTTCTATTTAATTGGAGTTTGTAGGGTATATCCGGTCCACCATTTGGTCAATGTAAATATTGTCAATATTTAATAAATGATCAAGGTATCTTGAAGTTGAATTGAAAGCCTCAATAAAGTCAGCCTGATTTTCACATGAGAAAGACTTCATGAAATCTCTCATAACCAAAAAGAAACAAATCTGCAACAAGAGAAACACAATTAATTTCCATCGGAATACCAATAGTTTGCCTGTAAAGGTTAGTTCCAAATCTAATAAAAATATTATTTTAGGAGCAATTTATTCTCTTTTCCATAATATTTTGTTATCTGTTATTAGATTTCCATGTTAAAACATGGACCAGAGTTTCACTTCGAGATAAGCGGTTATTCGAGGTAAGTGAAATCGAGAAATAAGGGTTGAATGTATTGTTAGCTCGCGGCTGGTCATGTTATCACTGGTAACTGGAAAATTATTTTTGACTCTATGGTTGGCTCCTTTATCTCTCAGTTAACTCAACACAGATTCTCTATTTATACGGTCTTTGACAAATGTCGGAAAGAAAATACCGAACATTTACGGAAAATTTGGAACCGTTTGTGCAAACATGTTGAGTTTAACACTTTAAATTATTGGAAAGCCATGATTTTTAACACTGACGATTATTTTGTTCTAAAAAAACATACACCTTCTGACCACATTACCCCGAATTATCGCCTCCTGAAGAAGGTATTTAAGACTTCATGCGAACCGAAGTTTTATGTATTTCTGTATTAAGAGTAGCATCGGGACCCAGGGTGAAGTTAGCTAGCTGTAAAAGTGCTTTAAACCCCCCGGTGGTTTGCTCTACCGACCGTTCTAAGGCGGTGGTCCCGGTGTTAGTCTTATTCTTTGTTGCTTTGTGGTTTATTCTACGAGGCGATTTGTTGTATGTCTTTCCGTGTGTCATTTTGTTCTTGTGTTTTTCAGTCCTTTTAGTATTGCGATTACCTCGCTTGGGGAAGAGAGAGCTAATCTTAGTGCTTTTCGTACGTTTGTTCGGTTTGTGCTTGTTTAGATTTGTCGGTTTTCCTCTTCTTCTTGGGGTCTGGAAAGGGCTGCTGTTTGTGATTGTGGCACTCCCTGGACTTTTCTCTTACCTTTTCTGTATGAGGTTTGTGAACAAGGCAGTTAGCAATATTGTTGTTTGACGACTCAACTCTATTATACTGATATGTTCAAGCGGGAACTTTTCAAGCATATAAGCGATGAATACATAAGAGTTATACTTACGTTCACACTCTGGTGGTTCACTTGGGTCAAATTCGCCAGAAATCAAACATATTGCCTGACTGTGACCTTTAATTTCATAACCTTCTCTGCATTGAAACCTAGCTATACCACCAACTTCATATGACCCAACGATCACACGTCCGTTGTCTGGATGCTCAATTCGGCTACATTCCATCACTGTTCAAAAGCCATGTACTACCTTATCAATTATACATACCTTTACCAAAATGAAAATGCTGCAACAATATTGCGGCAGTTTTACGGCAGTATTGCAGCAAGATAAACTTGTTGCCAGAAAGGCCAGATTCTTGAAGCTGCAATATTGCCATAATAGTGGCAATAACAAGCCAGGCTTCTGGAAATATTTTATTGCCACAACATCCTTATTTCTGGCAATAACTTATTGCCAGAATATGACCATTCTGGCCACAACTTATTGCGAAAAACTGGAGCATGCTCAGTGGGTTCTTCTTTAATAATTTTGGATGGAACTGATGCAAACAAAGAAAATGTGTTTAACTAAAATCTATTTCAATCATGGACAGGAACACAATAATGATTAGCCAAGTGTTTTGATACAAGTAAGTATTTTTCAGATAGTTTGCTTATTGTTCAACACTTTTTGTATTTTTTCAAATGGTAGCTATATATCTGAAACTGTTAAGTTTTTTTCTTCTGCATGAATTCTGGAAACTGGCCTAGAAGACTTACTTTAACCAGGCAGTAAAAGTAGGAAATACAAAATTATTTATTTTCACAACAGCAGAGTGAGAGATACTTTCTAATAAGAAAGGAGACATAAGGACATTTGACATTTTGTGCTCCATGTAAGATGACAGTTTTAACATTAAAACCAGGGTCTTCTAAAGAAACTTTTCTGTGAAAGATGAGTTTGTTAAGTAAATTTCATGTATGTAATTTTCAAGTTCATTAGTATTACTAGCACATTCCCCGACTCAGTCAAGTCAAGGTTATTATTTTAGTTTCTTGCATATGTTTGAATTAACAGGAAACTGAAAAACACAGCTAATTGCTACATTGTGGTGACTGCTATTTTCTTGTGGCAATATTGCCAGAATTCTAGAATTGCATACGAAATCCAGTATTGCCGCAATATTCCCGCAAGGCAGATAGCACTGTCAAAAACGTTTTGCCTCAAGAGGTCAATTCTAAAAGTAAATACAGGACACCATTTCAGAGGGACCTTTATGTATAGAGTCACAGAAATTATATCCCTTGTTATCCAGTCTGCTTTATTCATTAAAATGTTATGAAATTAGCTACACAGTGCAGAAATGTACGCAACTTTTTTAATATTCTTCGCATCGCATTTCAAAACGTAATGTCGGGTATGTCCAGCTGCTGTATATATACAAGGAAGAATTGGAAAATTGATGTTACCCAACTTTTGGCTTATTCTCCACACCAATGGTATGGTCTACTATTATAAGAGAAGTCTTTGGAAAACTATACGTAAAGATGCCTATAAAATGCCACAATCACGAAGCACAGTCCTCTTGAGGCACCAAAAGAAGGACAGATGAGGAACAAATAAGGACAAAACAAACTCAACATATGAAACATCAGACATACAAATAAAAAAGAACTGCAACAGAGGAACCGGCTTGGCACGGTCAGTAGGAAAACTCCTGGCCGACTTAACTCTTGTCCTGCTGAATAAATTAAGATGCCACACCCATTTCTAGTTTTCAGCCAATCAAATTACTTGAGTCAGATTGTTGATATAAATTCACTTACTTAATGGCAAACAGTGCAAATCCAGATCAGTTGGCTTCGTCAGAAGCTAACTGATCTGGATCTACACTGTTTGCAAAGGCAGGACAAATCCGGGTTCAGCAGGACTAGGGTTAAACCAGTTTCACTCGCGCGAAACCTCACCCTTAATTCTATTGCAGCACCAAATTACAAATATATGTTCAGTCCACTAAGGGCCTCATCTGTGAAACATCAAGGTGAAACACACAAAAACACTATGATGAGACAAAACAAAAGGCACAATGGCGATCTGAAGCCAAAACTCAAGAAAACCACAAACAACAAACAGGACCTCGATGAGCTCGACCACAGACATTGTTCTGACAATCGTTTTGATGTTTATTAGTCAGGCGCCGACCATCCAAACCAGAAGCAGGGGATAACTTTCATTTAATCTCATGACCTCTGAGAAGCAGTCTTCTTGCTTTATGTGAACTTATATGATGGCTAGATGTGTTTCCGTTAAATCTCATGTAGCAATGACGGTGACGTTGAGTAGCACCATTGCAAAAAGCAACCCATACACTGGTATATAGACTAAACATGTTAAAAAAACAAAACGTTACACTTCTACACATTTCTTCGTTTCGACTTAACCATTAGTGGAGAGCCACCCTCTAAATTCCGAAGCTATACAACCTTCTTTTTACCTTTGAATGGTTAGAAAATTATTTAATAAGTATCATAATGGGTTTTTAAAGCGTACTTGCAACGACAATAACAACCAGACATAGCCATATATCGGATATAAATATAAGAAAAAAAACGAAAAAGCGAAATGATAATACTCCTTCATTATTGTGTGGTGGGCAGATAACTCTGTCAAAATGTGATGTAATTTGCCCATTTGCAATCCTAAAGCAGATCTTCACAATATCAATGCACATACCAAGTTTAGTAAAATCCATTGATATTAACTCATTGTCGTCCGGAAATGAAAATAACGATGTTGGCGGGCAGATAACTCTGTCAAAATCGACGAAATTTGCCCATTAGCAATCCCAAACCAGATCTCTACAATATAAATAAACATAAGTTTCGTAAAAATCCATTGACATTTACTTGTTGTCGTCCGGAAACAATTATATGGACGTGTGGCGGGCAGACAAAATTGACGAAATTTGCCCATTAGAAAAACCAAACGAGACCTGCACAATAACAATACAAATACCAAGTTTGGTAAAAATCCATTAATGCTTGCTCAAGTTATCATTCGTTAACGTAATACGAATGGACGAACGGATAGAATGACAATCAGACAGGCGTCCAACGTGAAACCATAATATCCAGCCACAAATCACAGAACAGAGCCGACTAAGGATACTAAGTAAGGCTGGCTAATCAGAGCTGAACAGAAAATCGATTATCGGTCCTGCCATTGCGATCGATTTTCGATTAGCAATCATTGGTCATATTTTTACCTGTCTGTCTTAGCATGACTCTTACAATATGTTGTAATTTACTGTATGCATTTGATCTGACATGCCTGAGCAATCAGTGTAGACCGAGATGAAACGCCGCGTTTGCGGCGTCTCATAAGGGTCAACACTGTTTGCCACTCATCCAGCTTGTTTTAGACACAACATTGGGTAGTAAGTTGTACTTGTTCAAATTTTAGATTAAGTATGGTAAGGAGTTGAGGTGTCTGAATACTAAGGGTTAATACGGTAAAGTAAGAGACACAGAAATTAAATGATCGATTATTAGCAAATCAGTAACGATCTGTAACGATGTTCATTTTTGTGGAATTTATCGATCAATTAATCGATCATCCGATTAATTAATACTAAGCGGAAGACTAAACAAACTACGACAGAAAGCACACATGATACAGACCAACGAAAATCCCAACAACCAGACCTCACTTCCCCAGAGTCAAACAGAACTCGCCATGCATACAAATACGGCACAAACAGTACAAAATATGAAAAAAAAAAAAAAAAAAAAAGAGCAGCATCAGCGTCTTACAAAGGAAAAAGAATACTAAATGCAACGTCTTAGAACGACTGGCGGTATAATTTACCGAACTGGTCGTATAAATCAATTTCAAATTTCACTGGTCGTATAAATCAATTCACCCTAGGTCCCAATATTGTATGAACATACAGTATAACCTCAATGGCTCGAACACGGATGGCTCTTTTACCGTGGATGATTCGAACTCTTTTTTCCAATAGCTCAAGAAAATAAATATTAGGGATTTTTTTTCTTATTTTATCATGGAATTGTATGTTGCGTGTACTCATTAGAATCGCCTCATCCAGGCGATTCTAATGAGTACACTCAACATACAATCATTGTGTTGAAAATCGAAAAGATTACCCTAAATTATCGCTATTTGCTTCCTGAACTGGTGCCACGATTAACTCTCAGTGGCTCGAACTACCCATGTCTCGAATGAATTTCCATGGTCCCAAAGATGTTCGAGCCATTGAGGTTCGACTGTATTCAGAAATGTTCGGCTCGCAAAGAGGCTCCCTAACTCGCAGAAATTCATATAAATCAAATTAGAACCCTGTGATGAAACACGGATAAAAATATCAAGGCTTGTGGCAAACACCTCAGACACCGACAGCCAAAGCTAAAGAAATACATGCGTTGAACAAAAAAGGGACAGAACCCATAAACCTGATATGAGCCAGCACATATGAAAAGAGTACTTATCACATAGGCGGCCAGCAAAGGCTCATGCGAGCCTGCACAGAAGCGCAGTCTCGCCAGAGAACGTTTCTTTTCGCAGACATGTAGTAGGACTTTGAGGAAGCTTCGGGCAAACCAAGCATGTATGTAGCCCCGATAGGGAACTGTACAAAAGCCACAAGTCGAGAAACTATGAGCCCTTTTATAGTTTTTCGGTTCATATATTTAAGCCCTATCGTTCTCATGTCTCTACTATTGGCCGTACGGATCAGGAAACCACTTTCGCTATACATAAATGTGCAGATAAATTACATTTGTATTTTCTGTACAAATTAAACCAACAGAACTAAGATCTGAAGCAACATTCCACACGCCGGTAATTCGTTTTCTATTTTTTTTTTTTTTTTTTTTTTTTTTTTTTTTGTGATTGGAATTCAGTCGATAACCTGAACCCGCATGAGTTAAACCTCATGCGTGTTTAGGTATTTGATTGAACTTTCAGCCATGAGTTTTAACTCATACGTGTTCAGGCTTATGATTTAATTCCGATCTACAATCTCGATTTCCTTTCACTGAACGATAACTCATTCTGTGAAATCTGAGTCAACATGCCTAGTACCCTATGGTAAAACAGAACTTAATTTCGTTGTTTACATGTTTGTAGCTGTTGGCTGTACGCTTTGACACACCAGTGTGGTGAAACCCAGCAGGCTCACGACGTTACAACAACATCGCTTTAACGTTGATTCAATGTATTGATGTTGAATCAATGTTGAAACGATGTTACTTTTACGTTGTCTGCCAAAACGTTGAAACGAGATTCTTTCAGGTTCCGTTAAATCAACGTTGAAACGGCATTATTTAAACGTTGGACAAACTACTTAAGTTTCAGTTTCCTTTAAAAAATGTTTTACCAAACAAAGAGAACCACGAAGAAGGTCCGGTCACTTATGAGAAGAGCGGAGGTGTAGATCAAACTATGTACTGATGAAACCGTCTGCTATTTGCTCATACAATATACAGTACCAATTATTTTACAAGCTTACAGGTTGCGCAATCAAGGGCATCTAGATATCTGTCCGCATATGGAAGGAAGACCACACTCCTCCCCCTTTTCATTGTGTGGCTCTGTTTAGAATTTAAGAATATTTCTTGGATATAGTTTTATAAGCGTCGCAACGTGAGAAATCCTGCCTTCGGATATGTGCGCCCAGTGAAGATTCAGATCAGCCTGCGCATTCGCGCAGTCTGATCATAATCTTCACTTGGCCAGTTTGGATTGCCAAGGATGTGCCCAGTGAAGACTCTTATCAGACTGGGCGGATGCGCTGGCTAATATGAGTCTCCGTTTGGCGCATATGCGGGAAGGTATGTTTTCCCAAACAGTTACATAATTACACGTACCTCTGCACCGTAAAGAAATGCTTGTCCAAGTACCATCTTCCTGACAGCTTCTAATGTAACTCCCTGTGTATGGAACATAACCTGGCGAACACTGGTAATATATCTCCTCACCAGCTTGGAAACCGGACGTACCGAGGTGGTCCTCATGAAGTTGTATGTTTTTTTGCGTAGGTGGCGGTGGGGCGTTGCATACGTCTGTAAGGTATAAAATACATCACTGGCCTTTCCTCTTCACTCGGAAAGACGTTTCTAGACAGGCGTTTGAAAATATCTTCTCTGAAACCATTTGTCTTTTCTGTTTCTGTGGTTCTTTCTCAAATATTTACTCTAAAATGTCTATATTAAACTGATTTTTTTTTTTTGCAATTTTTATATAAGAAACTGTTTGTATACTCTATTGCTGATTTCTAATTATTGATGCTTCACAACAATATTTTGAAAATTTCGAAACTTTGAGGAAGCGGATCTTGTGGAAACCCTGCCTCCAATTTGCCTGTTCAGCATAATTTGCAGCCATTTTTATTATGGGGAAAAATGAAATATTCGACATTTTTAAACCAATGGATCGAATAAAACGTTTCGTGCATGGGTAATCATGACAAAGGTTTGCAAAATTTAATGCAAATCTTTATGTTAAGTGCCAGGCAAAAAATGACTTTCTGAAAGAGGTTGAAAGCACAGTAATTACGATATATAGACATTTTAACCTTTGTACCCTGTAGGATATTTCATCAGATTAATATTAGATTTCTTATTTTGCACAGACAATGAGACTTGTAGTTCCATTCAAATTCATTTTATCTGTTCAACAAATAAGAAAACTATTTCAAAATTCTATCTGTTTTGATTTATAGTCAGCAGGTTAAAGTACAGGTATTCAACCTTAGAACCTTTCTAATATGCTTGCGCAAGTTGGGTTCTGTCCATTTCAATGAGCTGTTTAATAAACGAACCGCTTCCGTTAATTATTTCTGAGGTTTTATATACAACCATAAAAGAAATGCTTATTCATTCAGTTTCCAGGCTAACCCACAATTCACCACTCTATGTAGTAAACATGAGGAAACTGGTGGGGATTGGGGTCGGAAATTACGAGTAAGTTCACGTGAATCTCATCGTATATACTGACAAATAAGCCGTGACAGGATTTGGGGTCTTTGCAGCGTTTGCGGGCAGAGAAATCATCCTAATCATTCCGCAGTCTAATCGGTATTTTCTGTGTATGCTCATCTGTTCCACATATTCTATCGACGAACAGCCATGCTAAGCACCGATTTGTATAAAATGAAAAACCTTATTTTCTCTAAGAAGTAACATATTTCAAAGTGTCGCTTGCTGTAGCTATGCTCAGCGCTTATAGAGTCAAATTAATCCATTTATGCCGAACGGACTTTTCTACCTTCACTGTTCAGACCGGTCCATTTGCATTATAAGGTGTGCCTGGTTTGTTTTTATTATTACCACGTTTTATAGAAATTTCTGAATTAAATGCAAACTGTGTAGACCCTGATCAGACGCCGCGTTCTGCGGCGTCTGATCTGGGTCTACACTGTTTGTTAATGTCCCTTTTATGGAACGCTAGGCATAAATGGATTAAGGGTCGAATGATTAACATATATGGATACAGATTAAAACGAACACCCGCTCAAAATGAACAGAACATGAACATGTTAATCTTCAGCCAAGGTCCACACGTTGTGTTAAGGGGATAAGGTTCTATTTTTCCTATCAAGCATGTACTTACAACAGGTTGTTGTATCCTCTTTACATTCTATCGTTCCATCTGGACGTCGACAAGCAAACAACCCTTCATTGCACACCCGCAAGTCACCTGTGGTTATCATAAAGAGAACAAAGTTCATTTTATAAGACCATTTAACGCTTAGCATGCTGGGTAAAAATAAACAGCAGACGACATTATAAAATAAATTTCTTGTTATATATCTCGTATATACAGAATACAGACTTCATGCTAATTGTCTCCTTAGGAGAAAATTTACTTAGACTGCGAAAGCCTAAGAAGAAATAAGAAAATATTTCAAAATGCCGCCTGCTGGATTTGCCTAGAGAATGGTAAAGATTATGAAAATTATGCTATGCACAGTACCTTAAAGTGCACTTAAAAAGTCTAAATATTTAGTATTATTTGGCTTAACAGTAGCCGAACAATATACAGTTCTGTGAAGTTTAATACATGAGTTTTGTCTTTAGTGAAAAATATTCTGAAACATTTCCAATCAGATTTTTTCCTTTATTTTTCTACTGTTTTTTTTTTTTTTTTTTTTGTTGTTTTTTTTTTTTTTTTTTTGTTTTTTTTTTTTTTTTTTTTTTTTTGTTTTTTTTGTCCTGTTCAAATAGCTGTAGAAGTGTACAGTCAAATCACACAGCGATCGTAAGGTTTGACTATAAGCTTTCACTTAGATTAGCTAAATGTACTAGTCGGATATCAATATTATTTTTTATCGATGAATTATAACCGTTTATTTACTTAATGAAATAAGACCATCTACTGCCTACTGCTTGTCTCGGCTCTTTTTGATAGCGGCAACTTATCTTGGAGATATTGCTAATATCAGAGATCAATTATCAAGCTATACAAGGTATCATAATAAATTTGAATAAGCTAAAAGAAAGGAATGACATCACGGTCTAGGAGCTAGTCTAGCTTTAACTATAAATTTTGGCTGTTTCTGATCCTAAACTGTGAACAGACAGTAAAAGCTGGACTGAGTATGCGCTGCTCAATTTGTTGAATGGATTGTGCGCTGGTTTAATTAAGGCTGATAAAATTTTCCAAAATCAATCTTGGCTTTCGAAGTGTGAATCGTGTTTAGTTTTAGGATATTACTTCCTTGCAGAATATACGGCTCACGTCTTTGAAAAGTTGCTCGACCATCAGAAAAGTCGACAGCTAGACCATAAGGCTGACGTTTGTACTGTATCGACTTCTGAGTCCGTCCATCCGTGTGTCTTGTAGCAAAAATGACCATAACTCTTGAACCGATAGGAGTTCTTTAATAATTTTTCCCATTGGGCTTGTCAAATGCTACTTTTCATTTCCTGAGGCTAAGACGAGGATAAAAATCAGAAAATATGGAAATGTCCGTATATCTTTAATCAGATTACGGGATATTTTGATAATATTTGGTATGCACATATATATATGAAGCAGAAGAAGAATAAGACAAAGAAGAAGAAGAAGAAATTTTTGTATGTACAGTATGATCATGACTTTCCCTGTTAGCCGGGGGTCTGTAGAATGTAGTGTCGAACTGCAAAGATTTTTGCATATATGCATTAATGTTTCTCAATGGAACTCAAAGATTTTTGCATATATGCATTAATGTTTCTCAATGGAAGTGAGATGTAGAACTCTTACAATCTCTTTCGTCACTGCCATCATCACAGTCTGGGACGCTGTCACATCTGCCTGCTCCGGAGATACATTCACCATCGGCACACTGCCACTCAGTTGGTCCACAGTCAGCTGAAAGCAGAAACAAACAGCTACGAGTTACTATGAGCCGTAACGTCACTACGAGAAAACATACTTTCAGACATGTATGCCCAGCGACATTTCAAATTAGCCTGCGCATTCGCGCAGTCTGATCAGAATCTTCACTGAGCGAATTTTGTAAAGTAGATGATGCGAAGCTTTTTATGCGGACAACGAAGACTGATCAGACAGCACGCGCATGCGCAGGCTGATTTGAGTCTTCGATGGACGCACATGTCAGAAGGTACGTTTTCTCACGTTGCGACCCATATTAGTCTGTGGACATTATTCGACCAGTTAACAGTTCTTCAGCCTGCACATCTGCACAGTCTGATTAAAACTTTCGCCATTTGCGCCCAGACCGCGCCTATGAAAAGGTGCAGTCGAATACATTTATATTCAAAATGTACCGATTAAGATTATCCACAAACTGATTTCCTTTAAGTATTCGGACAAACAGGCCTAAACAAGCAATCTCTTATGGTTGACATTTGAACAGACAGCTCTGACAAACAATATCTGATGTCTGATATTCGAACAGACAGCCACGAACAAACAGTACTTGATGTCTGCTATTCGAACAGGCAGCTCTAAACAAACAATGTTTGATGTCTGATATTCGAACAGGCAGCCCTAAACAAACAATGTTTGATGTCTGATATTCGAACAGCAGCCTAAAACAAACAATGTCTGATTCAAACAGACAGCCTCAAACAGGCATCCCTAAACAAACAATGTCTGATATCTAATATTCGAACAGACAGCTCTAAACAAACAATATCTGACGTCTGATATTCGAACAGGCCGCCCTAAACAAAGAATATCTGCCCGATATTTAAACAGACAGCTATGAACAAACAATATTTGATGTCTGATATTCGAATAGGCAGTTGTGAACACACATATCTGATGTCTAGTATTTGAACAGACAGCCCTTAACAAAGAATATCTGATGTCTGATATTCGAACGGGCAGCCCTAAACAAACAATGTCTGATGTCTGATATTCGAACAGACAGCTCTGAACAAACAATGTTTGATGTCTTATATTCGAACAGATGGCTCTGGACAAACAATATCTGATGTCTGATATGCAAACCGACAGCTCTGAACAAACACTAGCTTTTGTCTGATATTCGAACAGAATAGACAGCTCTGAAAATCAATACCCGATGTCTGATATTCAGAAAGACAGCTCTGAACAAACAACATCTGATGTCTGATATTCGAAAAGACAGCTATGAACAAACAATACCTAATGTCTGATATTCGAACTGACAGACCAAATCCAACAATATCTGATGTTGGATATTTGAAATTACAGTCCTGAACAAACAATATACAATTATTGACTGTTTTGTCATTGGACATGATGTGATGTCGACCAGAAAATATCAATATTGACCGAGGCGAAGCCTCTGTCAATACTGGTACCTCTAGGCGACATCACATCATGTCTAATGACTCAATGGTCAACAACTTTTTTATTTTATTATCACTCTACTGACTGAATTTCAGATACGATGTTGAGGTACATCCAGTGGTTTGGGGGAACAGGGGAACAAAAATCTAAATTTGACGGGAATATGAGAACAGAGGCAACATAGAACATAGAAAGTCAAGGTTTGATTTTTGAGAACAAGGGAAAATGAAAATGCCGATCTAATTCAGGGAAGAGGGAACAGGTATTCACCACCAATCCCGCCCCTGATTCCACCCTTCCACCCCTCCACACACACACACACACACACAAACACACAGCGAGGAGGACCTCGATGTTCAAGGTAACATGTTAGGAATACGATGCGAAACATATACTAGTGAATTCTTATTTGATATTTTCCGCAGCGCATCATCGCGCCACTGACTGAATTTCAGATGTGATGTTCAGGGTAATATGTTAGAAAAAACAATGCTAAAATGTCCGCAACGCTTCCGCCTGATCGAGAATAGTTGGTCAAAACTACAACACTGGTCCCCGTACTTGAACAAAGTTCAAACAACAGAACGAGAGCCAGCAAGCTGTTACGTAGAATTCCACTGTCTAATTTTAGAAGGCGATGTCGCATAGAAAATCTATTTTTGGAAACTATTGTCCACCAGAAATCTTATTTTAGAAAGTAATGTCTCATGTGATAGATTATGTTCTTGGCCAATGATAGAACGTCTAATTATAGATTATATAATGATATCTGATGTCTGACAATTGAAGAGACAGCTCTAAACAAACAATATCTGATGTCTGCTATTCGAACAGACAGACCTAAACGAACGATATCTGATGTGTGATATTCGAACATACAGCCCTAAACATACAATATAGATCTGATGTTTGATATTCGAACAGACAGACCTGAACAAACAATATCTGATGTCTGATATTCGAAAAGACAGCTCTGAACAAACAATATCTCATGTCTTCTATTCGAACAGACTGACCTACACAACAATAGCTGATATCAGATATTCGAAACGACAGCCCTGAAAAAACAATAATTGATGTCTGACTATGGAACGCCATAGCTTTCTTATGTTGTAAAAGGTGGGTTACCTTGTCTGAGAAGCGTGTAAACTTGTCTATACGATGTGCTATTATGTTAAAAGTGTGTGTTGTTTTGTCCACACAATGTCTTATTGTGTTAAAAGGTCATATTATCATGATAGACGCTCGTGTTGTTATGTCCACACAGTGTCTTATTAAGTTAAAAGGCTACGGTGTTATGTTAAACTCGCGTGTTGTTTTGTCCATATGGAGTCTTATTATGTTAAAAGGCTATGTTATCATAATAAAAATGGTTTATCTTGTCTACGAAGCATGCAAACTTGTCTATACAACATATTATTATGTTAAATACATTTATTGTTTTGTCCAAACAGTGTCTTATTATGTTAAAATGTTATGTTATTCTGTTAAATGCACGTGCGGTTTTGTCCACACAGTGCCCTGTTATGTCAAAATGCTATCTTATTATGTTTAAAACTGGGTTATCGTGTCTACGAAGCATGTGAATTTGTCTATAAACCGTGTAATTATGTCACACACGTGTGTTGTTTTGTTCACACGTGGTCTTATTCTGTTAAAAGGCTATGTTATTATGTTAAAAAGCTTCGGTCTATGCATCATGCTATTATGTTAAACATTTGTGTTGTTTTGTCCAAACAGTGTCTTATTATGTTAAAAGGCTATACTACTATGTTAAGAAATCCGGTTAACTTGTTTATGAAGCAAGTGAACTTGTCTGTAAATGTGTTATTATGTTAAACGCATGGTTTGTTATGTCCACACATTGTCTTATTCTGTTGAAAGGACATGCTGTTATGTTAAAATTTTGGTTATCCTGTCTATGAAGCATTTGAACTTGTTTATACAAAGTGTTATTATGTTTAACGGGTGTGCTGTTTTGTCCACACAGTATCTTATTATGTTAAAAGGCTATGTTGTTATGTGAAAAAGTTGGGTATCTTGTCTATGAAACATGTGAACTTGTCTATACATACAAACTGTTATTTTGTTTAACGCTCATGCTGTTTTGTCCACCCAGTGTTTTATTATGGTAAAAGACTATGTTATTATGTTAAAAAGTTGGGTTATCTTGTCTAGGAAGTATGTGAACTTGTCTATACTACGTATTATTATTTAAACGCGTGTCTTGTTTTGTCCACACAGTGTCTTATTATGGCAAAAGACTATGTTATTATGTTAAAACGCAGTGTTATCTTGTTGAATCAAAATGTTGTCTTGTTCAACTGCGTGGTGTTGTTCCCGAAAATTTACGCATGCGATATTGTGTGAACAAAACGACACGTGAGTTTGACATAATAACATATCGTCTAGACAAGTTACACTTAGACAAGATGACCCAAACTTTAACATAATGACATGTACTTTTGACATAATAAAACACCGTGTATACAAGTCAACGCCATATGCTGACAAAATAATGTGCCCGTGTACGATAATACATGTAACACACAATATAGACAAGTTCACATGCTTTTTAGACAAGATAACTCCACGTTGTGACAAAATAAAATGGTTCTTTAACATAATAAGGCAGTGTGTGGGCATGTCAACATTATATATTGACAAAACAACACGCGTCTTTAAGATAATAAAATAATGCATCGACAAGTTAGACAATTCCTAGACAAGACAACAAGAAATATAACAACATGAGAGAGCTTTGGCGTTCCATATCTGATAGTCAAACAGACTGTGATATCTGCGGTTCTACCGTTTCACGTATTACGACGCAAACGTGTGTTCCACGGGGAGTGTTGGCTGTATGTCGACATCTGCTCTTGTTTTGGTTTCTTTACCATTTTAGCGGCAACGTAAAAAACGTACCTAAAGCATGCTGATCTGAAACTTCGCTGGGCAAATATGCCCAGCGAAGTTTCAGATCAGCATGTGCTTTTACGCAGTCTTATCAAAACCTTTACTGGATACATTTTGGATAACCACATGTGCAATGTTTCTTCATGTGGACAACGAAGTCTGATCACACAGTACGAATGCGCTGGATGATTTGAATCTTCCTTGGGCGCTATGTCAGAAAGTACGTTTTCTCACTTTGCGGCTCATTTCAGAATTAGATTACGCTTACGCAAATGTGTTGGTGCACCCAGCGATTTCTCAGGTGAGCCTGCGCATCCACTCATTCTAAGCAGAACCTCTGCTGTCCGTCGAAAGAAAGCTTGGATGTTTGGCTATGCATAGCGTCCCATTAACGGGTCATTGGCATACATTGCAGACCTAGATCAGACGCCGTATAATGCGATTTCTGCATGGTCAGGTGAATACTGTTTGCATTAAATACAAGAAATTTTTTAAATACAAGAAATTCTATAAAACATGATAAAATAAAACAACTAAACAGACACTATTGGAAACGGACCACTCGGCATAAATGGATTAATAATATCTTAGAGCTGTAGTTATTTCATTATCTACTTGTCCACGGACAAGTTAATAGTCAAAGTCCACTTGCCCGAAAATAAATAGTTTCATTATTTCTCGAAGAATACATATATTGAAGGTACTCTTTAGAAGCACATCATCGAGACATTGAGATATCAGGGCCCAGTTGTTAAAAGCGTCGTTAGCTTAACAAGCTCGTTAAGGGTCATTTCGTTAACTGTTTTAGCGGATTCAATACACAATATTCTGATATTTTTTGCTGAAAAAATGTGAGTAGCTTTTGCACTGCAAAAGCTACTCACATTTTTTCAGTAAAAAATTTCAGCATATTTGCGTATCACTCGATGTAAATTTTGACGAATCGTTAACTAACGATGTCGTTAGCTTTGAACAACTGGGCCCTGATATATATTTCTGGATATTCTTCTTAGAGCTGTGAAGTCCTTGTCCCAGGACAAGTAAATTAAAATTTCTTACTTGTCCTAAAGGAAATGGAACAAGCTGCACAAGTCGGGTATGGTATTTCCAGAGCCCTGATAATCTTAGGGACGAACCATTTGATTTTCTAGAAGGGGCGGATGGGACTCGTGTTTTTTTCTTCAGCCAGATTTTTTTTTCGCTGACCAAGAAAAGCAATTTATTTTTTTTCACAAACTCAAAAACATATTGTTTTTGTTTCAAACAACTATTAGACCGAACCAACAGACTTGCAAGCTAAACTTGGCTCAAGATATTTTTTATATAAAGAATCAGGATAAGTTTAGTGAATATTAGATATAAATATAAGATATAAGTTTAGATACTTATTTACTTCTTAAAACCAATATTTTGGGTACCAAATTATGTGTCTGGCTTTTTTTTTTTTTATTACTTCCCATCAACAGTAACTAATAGAGTAATACAAACTATGAGCTGAATAAACGAAACATGCTTTCGAATGCATATGAGTATTGAGGACTGTTTGGTCAAAGCCAAACTGAAAGCCCACAGAGACCAAAGTATCTTCTCCGTTTTCTGAATGGTCTAAAGACTTGAAACCAAGAACATTCAATGGTATATAATGCTATAGTAACTACTGCAGCACCACCCTGCATTCATATACAGTCGATTCTTGTTATTTCGAAGTCCAAGGGACTCTCTGAAATACTTTGAGATATCCGTACCTCGACATATCAGATTTGCGGAATTGAGGAAAACAATAAATCGAACAACCACATTTAACAAATGAATGTGTAATTTGAATCCTGAAGTTAGATATAATAGTGAAAATATTGTGGAAAAGAGGAGAAATTGCTCCTTAGGACCAATTTCTCTTTTCCTCAATATTTTGTTACCTATTATTAGATTTCCATGTGAAAACAGCGACCAGAGTTTCTCTTCGAGATAAGCGGTTATTCGAGATAAGCGAGGTCGAGATAACGAGAGTCGACTGTATATGCAAGCACTAGCAGGCTGATTGAAGATAGCAATGTAAACAAATGTTTGTAAGATTGAGTAATGGGGGCCTTCGCCCACAAGAAGCAAGAGCATTTCCAACATTTTTTTCTCAAATTTGTTGCCAAACACAGATTTTTTTATCAACCATCAAAGGCCGTTTTACTTTTTTCATTCTTATCTTAAGCCAGATTATTTTTTCTAGCAAACCAAAGCCGTAGTTAAAAAAAAAAAAAAAAAAAAAAAAAAAAAACAGTCCCGCACCCCGAAAGTCAAATGGTCGGTCCCATATACAATGCTCGCTGAACCTGAGAATTACATGCTTCCCCGCAGGATGACCAGTATTATTGCTGCTCTCTGTTCGAGGGGTGATAAGAAAAGTTCGTTTCTTTCTTAATTTACTTCAAAATAAGAAAAAATAAAAAAAAATAAAAAATAGTGACTGCTATTTTTCAAAGTATCCTCGGTACGAAAGCACTTCTGCCATCAGTCGGTCCACGTGCGAAACCCGTGGTCAAACCCGTCATGTGACATCACCTCTAGCGCCTCCGTTATGGGCACCCTATCACCTCTATGAACTCGTGCTTCTTTCCACGTAACATATCTGTCACCATAGTAAACAGCCAGAGGTCACACATTGCCGGGTCTGGGTTATAAGTGTGTGTGTGTGTGGTGGGGAGAGAAGGGGATGGATGAGGATGAATCTCGATACCCAGACTAAGAATAGTGTCCTGAACTTAACGGCTCATATGCAGAGGAGCGCTGTCTTGATGTAAAATGTAACCTGATCGGTAGCGGCCTGGTCGCTTTTCTTGGACAGCTCACTGTAGCCGAGTTAAAATTAAATTGGAATAACCAACTATCGCTAAGGAGCACGACCCGCACGTCTGTGCCTTCACTTAGCCTGGGACTTTTGTTGACTTCTTTGGCTAGTTCTTATCAATATTAATGTGTATACAACATTTTATCAAAATATTCCATATTGTTGAGGACCTACGACTATTTTCATATTTTGGCATCGGCGTTGCCTCTGTCAGTAAAAATTGGCATTTGACAAGCCCATTGGCTATGAATGTCTTGTCGGTATCAATCTGTGTGCGAAAAATTATCAATGAATTCCTGAGGGCTCAAAGTATGTGTAATTGTGCTGTCATATTTTGGCCACTGCATTGCCTCGGTCACAGAAAAGTAGTATTTGGCAATTACTTTGTCTGGATCTTGTAAAAATTAATGTGTATACAAATTTGTATCAAAATATTCCATGTGATTGAAGACCTACGGCGATTTCCCTATTATCACAATTTTTGCTTCGGCGTTGCCTTGGTGAAAGAACATTTGGCAAGCGGTATTGGCTAGATCGTGTCGGCATCTATCAGAATCACGCCTACCAAACGAAGAATGCAAAACAATTAGAGCGACATCCGGTTTGGAATTCGATGATTCAAAAAAGGTAAACAAACTTTGCATTTGCTGTGTTTTATGAGCGTTATAAATGTTTCCAAATCGGATGTCGCTTTAATTGTTTCACGTTCTTAACCGATGGTTATGCATTCTTTCGTTTGGTTGTCGTGAGTATGCCAAAACCTATCAAAATATTGTAAACGGTTTAAGCGTTTGACCATTTTTGCTAACTGACCAAGGACGGACAGACAGAAGGTGAGTATAGGGCACTGTTTGGAAGTCAACCTTTCAATCCGGACGACTTTTTTTGGGTCGTGCAATGTCACATTTAACAAGTTTTGTTTGGAACTAAATGGCAGAGAACAAAGTTTCGAATATCATAGAAAAAGATGGCTGTGACTTTCCCGGCTGACTTCGAAAGTTGCGCTTTTCAGGAGAAGGAGACGATGGCTGTTTCCATACGGAGCTTTGCTGTTTACTCTCGGGCTCAAAAAGAAGTTCACCCAAGTTTCATCAAAAGTAATCACTTTTCTGAAAGCAGATCACCTTCAGCTGACTATCTTTCCAGGTGATCTTTTCAGTTTTTACCCTCATCCTAATTTGCTATGTCTGCAGATAGGGTACCATTCAGAGCAAACCCGCTGCATTCCTATGTCCTGAGTCAAAATTCCTGAGCCGTTTCATAACCAATGTTGAGTGACTCTTCAATGTTATGAACTGTCTGTCTTCCATCACTTAACTTTAAACATCAGCAAATTTAAGGCTGGCACAATTAATCGGATGTTCGATTGATCGATAAATTCCACAAAAATGATTATCATAACTGATTTGCTAATAGATCTAATCGATCATTCGATATCAGTGTTTGTTACTTTACCGTCTTTACCCTTAGTATTCAGACACCTCAACTCTTTACCATACCTAATCTAAAATTTGAACAAGTACAATTTACTACCCACTGTTATGTGTAAAAATAGCTGGATGAGTGGCAA
Source organism: Anodontia alba (assembly GCA_964016985.1). Classification (NCBI taxonomy): domain Eukaryota; kingdom Metazoa; phylum Mollusca; class Bivalvia; order Lucinida; family Lucinidae; genus Anodontia; species Anodontia alba. The sequence continues at coordinate 48,250,212 of OZ024821.1, forward strand.
ATAGTGCAGACCCTGATGAGACGCCGCATTTGCGGCGTCTCATCAGGGTCTACACTGTTTGCTAAGGCCTGTCTGACCAAACACATACAATAAAGTATAACAAATGGTAAGAGTCATGCTCAGACACGTAAAATGATGACCATATCATCAGTGATTGCTAATCGACTATCGATCACAATAGCAGGACCGATAATCGATTATCTTTTCAGCTCCGATTAGCCAGCCTTATCGGCAATCATTTTACTTGTCTTTACTGCCACAGGCCTTCCAGTTCGAGCATCATCTTCCACAGACCTGGTGACCTCTCCTGTCAGCAAATCGCAAATTTCTTCCTGGTACATGGATATGTAATAACGAAGTCTCCATATACTCGTACAGTTCGCAAATAATCAGTTCTTTCTTTCAGCAATTTCCCTAATTTTATTTCCCTAGAAATTTATAACCGCTGCTGCTCTTCAATAGTGACGTCCGCCATTTTACACCGAAGCGCGTTTACAATGACGCCATCAACACGACGTCACTTTGCACGTGCCATTATGATGACGACATTGCATTATCAAAACCCGTGCTGAATAAATGATCAACTAGTCTAAGAAATTTCAGCACGGTGAGATACATAATTCAGTAGTACAAAAGAGCATTAGGGCCACATAAGGATACTTTTATTTCTGTTGATAGGTATCTCGAAATTTCGACTTACTATCTTGAAATTTCGAGTTAGTAAGTCGAAATTTCGAGATACCTATCAACAGAAATAAAAGTATATTTGGCCCTAATGCTCTTTCGTACGTACTTCATGAAGGTCTAAATATTGTGTTAACAGAGAACATCTGACCAAACTACATACATGCACAAACTGGTCTGGATTACTGCTCTTCGCATATGGGAATACGTTAGCCTTTTTAAAACATGGTTCAAATTGTTAACTAAAATGCAGCCGCATTCTGAAAACTTATTACAAAAACACGCCTATTCAAATATATAGAAAATTTCACCGCCAAAACCTGAAAATCTTCAGATTAAAAAACTCTGGTATTTTTTTTTTCGATGAGGCGGTTCTAACGAGAATCACAATCTGATTTCGAGCAAAAATAAGATAAAATAATGTATACCCCTGTAAACCCCAATTTTACTAAATAAAAGTCGGTGTTAAGGGGATCAAAATTATATAGGCATGTTTTCGTGATGGGTTTTCTTTGAGGCATATACTGACAGCATACACCAAGATCATACAATCTGCTCGATATTATCTACAGTACTCAATAGTTCTGAAAACGTCCGTAAAATGCTTTGAACAGACTTTGAACAGACTGTGCACTGTGGCGAAGCTCTTGATCAGATGATATGGGTATTCCCACTCAGTAAATGCAACGAAGAATCAATGCTCATAGTCTAAAATTGAAAAAAAAAATAAATGTTTTGCTTCGAGTCTTTAAGCTTTGTCTTGTATCAAGCTACTTGGAAGCCTGATATATTGATGTGTGTGTGTGTGTGTGTGTGTGTGTGTGTGTGTGTGTGTGTGTGTGTGTGTGTGTGTGTGTGTGTGTGTGTTATTATTGTTTAAACCAATTTGCTGTCCTGCATATGAAAATATTATCGTTGCGCCAAATAAGGCATGTTTTTCCAACGGAAAAGTACTTTTCTTACTTCTGCACATAAACAAATGTTGTGGGTACTCAACAGAAGCGCCTCACCGAGGCGCTTCTAAAGAGTACCCACTACATATGTTTTTCAGTAGAAATAAAAAAACTATTGTGTGGATTCCACCACTAATCTGGAGCAAAGAATATAATAATATTTGTATATATACTCATGAGCCAGACCGCTTATTGCATTAATTAAGTACCTAAAGTATCTAAGCTATCAAATATTGCAGAATGTAAAGTAAGACAAAATAATACGAACTGAGGCACAGCATTTCTACAAGATTGCTTCTGCGCTCAGCGAAGACTCAGATCAACCTGTGCAATCTGACCAGAGTCTTTGCTATCGGCCTGAAAGCGCTTTGGACCCTTAGCTACCAACAGCGTGCCCTGCGAAGACGCTGATCAGACTGTGTGGATGCGCCGGATGATCTCAGTCTACGCTTGGCGCACATGCAATCTTGCAGGAAATGCTGTGGCCAATCTGTAACTTACCTGTTGCCTGTCCAAAATAAGAAATGAAATATAAAATATATAAGGGAATAAATTTTTTATATTTATCCATGCTTTAACAACGGTTCTCATAAACTGAATACGACTGGCGTAAAAGCCAAAGCACTTTGGAAACTTAATAGATCCTTATCAGCATCCGGTTATAGTACTTGTTCGTCAGAAACAGGATGTAAGAAAAATACATAGCTTATTTTGACAGGCCGAACAGTTTACATTGTACATGACATTACTGCCTTTATTGTTGGCATTCTCCTGCCCCTGTTAAGAAGTTATAATTAGATTAAATGTCCCTGTTAAACGATACCTTATGACCCATGCTACGAACGCGATCAACATACCACTGGATCAGAGGAGGGCAGATGCTAGGGTCATCATGCTTTACAGAGTAGTTCACAGATTATTTGTATACCATTGCCTTCATACTTTGAACAACCCGCTATGTTGTCACGACACAACCACCCTCTCGCCCTGTGTCAAACACACTAAACTGCCAGTTATTATAAATATACCTTCTTCCCTGAAGCAGTTGTTTGTTTGTATTGAAGTTTTATGGCCCAGTCAACCCATTAGGGTCATGTTAAGCGCGGTGAGTTTACCTAACCATACTACGTCCTGGGAATACTTAGTCCTCTAAGCGGTTCACCAGTACTTGTGCACATTCCATCACGAAAACATGCCTATATAATATTGACCCCCTTAAACCCCACTTTTATATAGTAAAACTGGGGTTTACATGGGTATACATTATTTTACTTATTTCTGCTCAAAACCATAGATTGTGGATACTTGTTAGAACCGCCTCGGCTCGCCGAGGCGGTTCTAACGAGTACCCACAATCTATGGTTTGAGCAGAAATATGAAACATATCCGAATTTTTATCTGAAAATTTTTCATTTTTTGGTGGTAAAATTTTCAGTATATTTCAATAGGCATGTTTTTGTAATGCTTTCACCAGAATCGGACGACTACCTGTCTTGAATCAACAGAAGGGACGGTGCAGTAGTTGTATATTGGAATAGTGTTTCTTCCTCTGTCAGTTTAGCAGTGCGGTCTTTGGATCACATTATGCATTAACTTAATAAAGCCTATTTTTAGCCTGGTTTTAACTTCTGTACATGTGTTATAGCACTTTCATCTGTTTTTATTTTTTATCCACACACTTTGTACTGGGCAATAAATTATGTGCTCATTATCATTGCGAGGGGGACAGTGCAGTATATAAACAAAACAAAAGAAAGAAAGATAAAAAAGAAAAAAAGAAACATATAGAAAGAAAGAAAGAAAGAAAGAAAGAAAGAAAGAAAGAAAGAAAGAAAAAAAGGGTCATAAGTCGTCTAAGCAAGTCTATGTATTATGCTCAAAACAGAAGAAGCCTTAGTGCTTAAATGCCCAGGCACACAAAGTTAAAACTTCGTCTGTTTGTTCTGCAACGGCTCAGAAATATTTACGATCGAGCATCGAGCTCAATAGTGTATATATATAATATATATGCACACAAAATAATCCATAATACGGGTGTCCAATATTGACAAAAAATAAGTCAGATTCCACCACAATATAAATTTATTTTAGGCTAACCGGTTTCATGTATTAACAATTTTCAAAGCCATAAAAAATTCCTGTACATAATCATAAGCGCTAACGTTGTCAAGGTAATTTGAAGGCAAATTACCTTGACAACGTTAGCGCTTATGATTTCATGTTCCAGCGATTCATTATACAAATTCAATAGCATGTGTCGCGCCCGATCAGCAGGTGATTTCATTTTGTCCGCGGGCGTCTCTAGGATGTCTGTGGACGCCGATGCTACGTCCACTCTGGGGTCATCAGTATATGGAGCGGAATGCCACCATGACGTATACATATAATGCTCTACTTCACACTTTTGCTTCTTGTTAATATTGTACTTTTTCTACTGGTACCTATGTTATTTACATATTTGGCGAAAAACATTTTGTATCATAACGAAAACATGCCTATATAATTTTGACCACCTTAAACCCCACTTTTATATAGTAAAACTGGGGTTTAAAGGGGTATACATTATTTTTCTAATTTCTGCTCAAAAACAAAGATTGTGATACTCGTTAGAACCGCCTCGCCGAGGCGGTTCTAACGAGTACCCACAATCTATGTTTTGAGCAAAAATATAAAAAAATATCGGAGTTTTTTATCTAAAAATTTTCAGTTTTTGGAGGTGAAATTTTCTATATATTTGAATAGGCGTGTTTTCGTAATGGTTTAATGCCAATAAAACATTTGTATTTTGTAAAATTTCATGCTTAGGTGAGCATGAAAAAAGTTTTATAACGTCGGGGCCTGGTCCATGCTGGATATTTCTACCCATAAGACTCATGGTTTGCTGTTAAATGTTGTGTTTATTTGGAAATAAAATATTTTGTTTATGCTGTGTGTATGGACTTCCGTAGAATGAAGGGAAAGCTTTATTACATGCGTGACCTAATTTGACTGATGTTAGTCTACGCTTGATAGTTCTACATGTAGGACTCGTTCATTTTCGGATCGTCCTGTCTCAGAAGATTGCCGATGGTTACATGTTCTGAACTTGGTGAGAGGTAGGTATTGTTTAGTGTCAAGTCTTATGAAATAGTTTTCAAAATAAAGAGTTCCTTTAAAACTATTATAAATTTTACGTTTTGCTGACGAGTCGGTTTTCTGAAATCACTCTCAAATGTGTAAATCAGATAACCCCAGAAAAGTTGTCAGTCTAACCCACGTGGAATTATCAACAGCATCCTTCAGGAAACAGTGAATTTGACTAACTGATACAAAAGAAAGACAAAATTGAGTGTCCTTTAAAATCAATGAACAAATCCATAAGTTATAAAGTGAGTCATACCACATGATTAAGGCTAATCAAACCTCGTCAGTGACCCTGTGTTATGATCCGACAATGAAAGCCGGGGTTAAAATAGAAAGGAAGGCAATGATCAGGAAAATTCAGTTAAAATTTATAAGGAACAGTCACTTGAAAAAAAAAAACTGCTGTATTCTTAAATCAGTCCAAAATGTTTAGTAATGTGAGACTAAACCAATTGCACATTACAAGTCCTCAAAATTCACCCAAAGATTTCAAAGGACCCAAAATAAAAATGTAAGCTGCACTAGACTGTCTTTTATGCAGCAATCCATTCATGCTATACCAGTATTGCATTTATATAATATAGTACTGTTTAACAGCTTTTACAGTTTGGTTTCCTTTCCGTTTACAAGTGATAATTCGACTTACTTCAACTGTGGTACGTCAAGATTTAGCTTGTAGCATGGAAATAGGACTGGTAATTCGTGTTAAAACTACATTGTGAAGATTTTCAATAAGCTAGAAATTTTCAAACCCCCATATCTCGCAGGAGTATGATGCAATGGGTAAAATAGTGTAATCAAATGAATAAATAAAGTGCGAGCGGTTAATCCAGGATTCTTTAACAGGGGATCAACACTTTTGAGAGGTTTGATTCGATAAAACGACCGTACATACCACATTAATTATTTGAAAACACAGGTCTAAGCAAACAATGTAGACCCAAATCCTATGCCGCAAAACGCAGCGTCTATCGGGGCCTACACTGTTTGCCACTCATCCAGGAATTTTAGGCACATTCACATGTAGTAAATTGGACGTGAATTTTTAAGCAGTACAAGACAATGAGCTAGGTGTTACGAGTTCCGAAAGTTAACATTTCTCAAATTCCCATGCTTTCGAAATTTCTTAGAAACCGTCAAATTATTTTGAAAACTGACTTCGTCTGTTCCGAAAATTACAGTATCATTAGCATGTAGCAAAAGAAACATTTTAAGATATGTGCTGATAATGTTTATAGGAATTTCCAAATTATACCAGTGCAAAGATGTTCTTGAGAAAATTCCATAGGTCATTCAAAAGTAATGCAAATAAATCGGTGACATGTTTTCCCCTTGTCGGATCCCTCTGAAACTTTTAAAGCAATTTGTCTACATCCCATGTTAAAGACACATGACTTTATCCCTTGATACATATTGTAAACAATGCAAAAACAAATAATACATACATACATACATATATATATATATATATATATATATATATATATATATATATATATATATATATATATATATATATATATATATATATATATATATATATATATATTTGTAAAAAAAAATGCCCACAAGTATACTCGCCAATAAAATACATGTGGTAGAATACTGTAATATTCTAATACAATGCAAAAACCAATAATGCATACATACATATATATATATATATATATATATATATATATATATATATATATATATATATATATATATATATATATATATATATATATATATATATATATATTTGTAAAAAAAAATGCCCACAAGTATACTCGCCAATAAAATACATGTGGTAGAATACTGTAATATTCTAATAATCCAGATATGCCTGAGCAAACAGTGTAAACTCAGATCAGACGCCGCAGAGCGCGGCGTCTGATCAGGGTCTTCACTGTTTGCCACTCAACCAGTATCATTTTAGACAAACCAATATTTAGTAAAATGGACTTTTTGAAATGTATGGACAACGGTAGTAAGGTGTCCCAATATGTAGGGATATTGCAATATTTTCAAGGGCAGTAATCTCGTCACTCATGGCCATTTGTTATGCAAAGAAATAAGTGACGTGAATATCCGGACATGAGTAGCGCGAGCTAAAAAGGTGGCTATTTCAGATGGGCTGTCGGCAATCTGGGGCTTTTGTCGTCTAGGAGAGCGTTATTTAAAAAAAAAATCAGAGAATGGTATACTGCGCTGAATTAAATTCCATACAACACAGCACCAAAATGTACGTCAATCTATAGCTACGGTTCCTGGAATGTTTCATTCTGCCGACAATCGCTCTGAATTCGGTGCCATTTTGGACGATTAACCCATTAAAATTAATGTTTTCAGCCATATCTGCATCTTGTGTAACGACTTGAATTGGACAGACGCCGCCGTCATTTGACAAACGTATTACAATCATAGCAATGCAAAGCATTAAAGCAACCAACAAAAACGGGAAAAATGCTAAAATCATAGGATAGAATGTGTAGCGCTTGGGGGTTTTGAGTAACGAGATGTTTTATGAGTGACGATAGCAGCGAAACTGATCAATAGATGTATGTTTCAGCTCGTAAAACAAACGCTTATTTAAAAAAAATATATATTTTAAAATATTTTCCTTATCTTGGCATTTAATGTTCCTGCAGGTGCGGATCCAGGAGGATTTCCAAGGGGTTTTGATTTAATCATATTACTGTACATACTCTACGTATTCGGACAGACAGGCCTGAGCAAACAGTGTAGACCCAGATAAGACGCCACAGAACACTGTTTGCCACGCACCCAGCAATTTTACAAACATTTACAGGTAGTAAAATTTGTTGACTTTTTTGAAGAAAAGTAGAAGGAAAAGTGTCCGAAATCTATCAGATTTATCCAAAATTTCCAATGTAATAGAAATTTCGAGTCATAGAGAAATTCCGTTCTGAGGTGTTGTGCTTTTGTTTATTTTGAAATTGCCGCTCTTACACAAACTTAGTGCATACGTACCCCAGTTATAAGGAAACAAGTAGATGGGTAGTGCACCAACCAAGTTTTAGGCAAATCTTATACGCTAAAAGGCTGTGCACGTATGCCCATTAAACTCAACTTCAGCAGATACTTCAGCTCAGCTTTCATTTGGGATGACTAAAAAATCTCAAGCTAACATGTCCTCTTTGCATAATCTACCCAAATGCATACTGATTTGATTTTAAAGCATTCCTTGGCGTAATTTTAAACAGAATAGCCTAACTATAGCTGAGGTCATTGCCTGTGGATAGAGTGCAATGGCGGATTCAAAGGGGTCGGAGAGTTAGGTCGAATCTCTCTTTGATTCGAAATTTCATTCACATTGGAAATATGGATACATCTGATAGATTTCAAACACTTTTTCTTTTACTTCTCTTCAAAAAAGCCAAGAAATTTTACTACCTGTAAATGCTTGTAAAATTGCAGGGTGAGTGACAAACAGTGTTCTGCGGCGTCTTATCTGGGTCTACACTGTTTGCTCAGGCCTATTTGTTCGAATACCTAGAGTATGTACGGTAAACTGTATAAAGAACCTCTCGGAAATCCTCCTGGATCCGCACTTGTAGGTGCATTAAATGCCAAGATAAGGACTTACATTTTAAAATATTTTTGAAATAAGTATTTGTTTTACGAGCTGAAACATACATCTATTAACCAGTTTCTCTGCTCTCGTCACTCATATAACATCTCGTCACTCATATCCACCAGCGTTACTCATTCTGTCCTATAATTTTAGCATTTTTTCGATTTTGTTGATTGCATTGTTATGATTGTAATACGTATGCCAAATGACGGTCCGTCATGGCTGAAAACATTAGTTTTAATGGGAAAATTGTCCAAAATGGCACCGAATTTAGAGCGATTGTCGCGAGAATGAAACAAATTCCAGGAACCGTAGCTATATTTTGACGTAAATTTTGGTGCTAGGTTGTATGGGATTTAATTCCACGCAATATAGCATTCTCCGACATGGAAAATAACGTCCTCCTAGACGACAAAAGCCTAAGATTGTCGACAATCAACCTGAAACAGCCATCTTTTAGCTCGCTTTACTCATTTCCGGATATTCACGCCACTTATTTCGTGTTTTTATCTGTTTGAACAAAAGAGTTTAGTCCAAACAGGACGCATGCAAGACTAATATATGATCAGTGATATGTATAAACCTTTCTAACGCCTGCTTGATTTTCTTCCAAACTATTGCGAACATTGAGGATTTACAAGTATTAGCTTTCACAAATGCTTGGTCTTCGTAATGAATACGTGAACTATAAGCGTAGACCAAGCTGCTCTTTTTGAAAGCTAATACTTGGTTGTAACAACGTTGAGCAGAATAACATTGAACAAGTCCATAATCTTTCATAAAGTACATGTACTTCCGGAGCAATGACAAACATTAAGATCGTCTACGCACGTGGATGTAGACAAATAACAACAATATAGGGATCAAACATGTTTTTTCATGCATTAACATTCGCCAGGTCCCGTGGGAGTTGTTGAAAACCGAGGCCGAAGGCCACTCCCAAGGGACCTGGCGAATGTTAATGCATTGAAAAACCTTCGGCCTCGGTTTTCAACACCTCCCACGGGACCTGGCGAAGGTTAATGCATGAAAAACCATGTTCGATCACTATTATTGCATAAAAACTGAAAACGTTTGCCACATTTCGCGTTATTTCTTGCACTATTTTGTTTCGCCTTTTCACCGATGTGTCGCGAACGTAATTTCCACGGACTATGCTCGATCTAGGGCCGGGCACTACACATCTCGTGACGACAGCAATTCTGTAGCCCCGGTACAAGCATATTGAAAGTTGCGTACGTAGCCGTGCATTAACCGCGCGTGAATTGCTTGTTAATACACGGCTTTTCGCCGGTTAATGCACGGCTGTTAATAACGTGCGACACTGCTTTTTATGCAATAATGGCTGGTAAAAACATATGGACGAACAATCCATCATGACAATGGCTATGAATGAGGGTGTGGATGGCGTTTAATGATTTGAGAATAATGGCCATTTTTATACGGATAAGGAAAAAATTGTGAATAAATTACTGAAAAGAAAAAAAAAGAAGCTAAAATATAAAGAATAATCCTATAAAAATTAAAGAATAGCAGAAGAAAATAGAGAAAACTGATTAATGAGAAATAAAAATACAAAGAATAAGCTTCAAAAGAGACCGAAAATTGTGTTAGATGGCTTCTTCTGCATTGTAGAATATAAAACATTTTATGCGGGACGCCCCGGGCGGGGGGAGCATCCTTTTACATTGCATACATGACATGGAATCTTCCATGACATCCATCCCCTTGAAAAGAGGATACATGTAGTGTACCTTCACTTCGCAAAACCTTCCTTCCCCAACCTCGAAGCAGGGGCAAGTCCTAGAGCTTAGAGAGCTTGAGAAAACTGTCAAAATTTCATGATTTGGCTTCTAGGCGGGGTTGGGTGTGAGTGCAAAGCCCCACAGACTCTTCCCACCGGCATGGGCATTTCAAAGATAAATTGGAATTTGTTAGACTTCAATAGTTTGTTGACAAATGAATTTGGAACAAAAGAAAACATCTATGTCATTGAAATTTTAAAGTATAGTAGATTTTCTTTAAAGAAAGAGAATAACGGGCTAATTATTTTACTGATTACAGAATTCCAGACTGCCTCATCCCCTCCCCCACTCACACAGCGCCCCCATCCCCCTCAACACACACACACACACACACACACACACACACACACACACACACACACACACACACACACACACATGCTTTGTCGTCTCTCGGTAATGTAGCTCTGCACCAGGACAATATCTATTCATAAATTCTATAATGTCCAGGGATTCTATAACTGGACAGCAGCGAAGGCTCTCATCAGACAAACGGGGATTCGCGGGCTTATCTCGTGTGCGCGATACACGCAGAAGGACCCTTTTCTCACTGCATAGCTATTTTGTAAACCGGATCTTTCTTTACATGACAGATTCCTGTGTGGTTAACACTTAGCACGCTAATGGGCAAATTCAGCAGACGACTAACTGATTACATTTTTTTTCTTATTTTTCCCAGAAAGTAGGATTTGACACTTCATGCAAATTGTCTCCGACTAATCAGACAATTTGCATGAAACGTCAAATCCTGTTTACTGGAAAACATATTTCAAATTGTCATCTGCTGAAAAATTTACCAGTCATACAAAGCGTTAATTTAGCTTTAAGTTCCAAGGAGATATTGCTTTCCAAAGGACATGTGTTCCCTCCTAGACCCAAGTTCCCATTCATATATATTATGTAAGTATGTCAGAGAAATATCTCCACCAAAGGGCATCTTGGGTCAAATGGATGGGGGTGGGAGTGTGGGGGAAGGGAACATATTTTTATAACAACTTTTATGAAAGACATTTAATTTTGCATTTAACCGGATGAGAAAGATAATTCACGTCAGATATATACCAGACACGCGCACTAACAATATTTACTTAACGTTAACCTCCAATCAGTGTTGTGTTCTTGTCATTCTGATGCAAGAAATATTGACCAAAGAGAAAGGTGACTAAATGCAATTCCCATCATTTTGAACATGGTATTAATTTAGGAGTTTTGGGATAGGGTAAACAGGACTGAATTATCTCCCCGTAATAATAAGCCAGAAGCAAAAATTTTCTTTTCTGTTATGATTCAGACATCGGGCTACCGGAATATGTAATAAAATTTTGAATTTTGTAATTTCTGAAATCTGGTCTTATTGAAAATTATTATTTACATGTATTATTAATTATAGTTACTCATGCAGTTATTGAAAATCCTCACCTTACTGCAAATCTCCTTTATAGCCAAGGCTAGAAAGAGTAGACAGCCTGGTTTTCTCAGATTTCTCCTCCAAATGTAGAAAAGTATTATTGCAACAAATACAATTGTTTTATAAAGCGAACTCCGGGGCATGAGCAATGATATACTCGTGCAGTTTAACCTTTACCAGTTTCTTGGCTCATTCAGCAGACGACAAACGGTTATATGATCTTATTGTTCGCAGCAGTCAGGCTTGACATTTCATGCAAAATTCGTTTGCAAGAAAAGACAAAGTCTATTTTCCGATAAAAATAAAAATATATCAAAATGTAGGCTGCTGATTTTTCCCCAGCATTCTACCTATTTATTCACTCTAGGTCAACATAGTTAACAACAAGAGGACATACTAATATATATGGACATATATGAATAGACAGCATTGCGGTTGCACCATTCAATACGTGTGTAGTTAATTAAATTAACATACGATAATAAATTAATTCTAAGCGTCAACACTTTCAGCCAGGCAGGCAAAAACAGATACTTATGTAAACAGTGTTGAGCCAAATGAGACGGCTCATATGAGCCATCTCATCATGATCGACACTGTTTGCTATTTTGTTTTTGATTGTGGACTCGCATCCCTGTTTGCAGCAGTGGCTGTGCCAAAAATCAAAGCTGGAAAACCCCACTTCAGAAACTCAGGGGTGAAATGGTTAACCTAACACTTGAGCATATAGTCATACATGTAGATGCAAAAGTATCCAAAAGTATGCAAATAATAAATCCTTCTAGAAAAAAAATGGGTTTTCAAGCCAGTGAAGAAAAAAACACAACAAAAACACTGGCTTCTAAGGGTCGACCAAATTAACAAGGAAATGAAAAGGGAAGGTCTCTGCCAACACAGCAACAAAAAAGTCTATTTTCACTGAAACTCAAAATGTACTATAGGTTTGTTTTGTCAGTCCTTTATTTAAGCATCGGTATCCGGTTGGAGGTCAAGCGCCGACCTATACCGGAGCAAACGTCATTTTCCTGCGAAGGTTGGAGTGCAGTTATTAATGCGAAAAGATATTTTCTCACTTCTCATAATAGAGTTAACAACTTGGCCTCGCCAAGCGAAAAGATGTCTTCGATCATGCACAAAATACACAGATTCAGATTCATACCACGCTTGCGCAGTCCTATCCGGGCTTTTGCTCTTTATGGATATTTTTCATACAATACAATACAATACAATACAAATAGCTCTATTGCTTCGGGCCATATGAAAGTGATACATTTTAATGTGTCCAAAGATACTGTTAGCGGACCGAGAAGGCCCTGAACAGACTGCGCGGATGCGCAGGCTGATCTTGGCATTCGATGTCCACATATGCCTGAAGACTCGTTTTCGCATGGCGCGGTCCTAGTTTCTATAACGTTCACTCCCATTGCTCTAAAGGGGAGGGGAGGGGTGGTTGTGTGCGGGAAGATGTTTTTCGGGTCTGGAATGTTTTTCTTCCGCAACACGAGCCTGTGCTTTTTGCCTGAAGCTCCTTCAAGGTCTCTACTACATGGTCTGTTGAGACTGCGCTTATGCGCAGACTGTTCTGAGCATTTGAAAGAATGAAAGAAAGAAAAAGAAAGAAAGAAAGCTATACAGGCAAACAGGCAATGACACCAATTATGAAGAATTTTCAATTGCTTCCATTAGTGTTTTAAAGAGATTGTTTTGTTACTTGAAAGCTTTGTTTCAGCCGGATATTCTGCTTCAATTATACCACAACTTCACGTTTGAAACGCAGTCAGAAAATGTCCCTTTGGACATGTGTGCCCAGCTTTCGCACAGACTGATCAGAATCTTCACTGGGCTCATTTTGAATAGCCAAGGATACAGTTTCTTCATGTGGTTAACGAAAACTCTGATCAGACAACGCGGATGCGCAGGCTGATTTGAGTCTTGGTTGGGCACACATGACACGTGGTACGTTTTCTCACGTTGCGGCTCATTTCTAGGAATTGTTAACCCTTATCCTGCTGAATAATTTAATTAGTCACACCCATTTCTGACTATTAGCCAATCAGACTGCATCATATAATGTTTTCGGTCAAATTCACAAACTGAATGACAAACAGTGTAGATCCTGATCAGATGGCTTCTTCAGAAGCCATTTGATCTGGATCTACACTGTATGCAACGGTAGGGGTTGTCGTGAACAGCAGGATAAGGGTTAAGATTAGTGACTCTGAGAGAATATGTCATACACATGTGTGACTCATATAAACGTGCTTTGAAGCTACAGAATAAAACAATAGCTGTAGTAGGACAACTAAGCCAGGCACCACGCTTTGAGTTTAATATTTCTAATCTTAACAAACTTTTAAGGTAAAACTACTCCTCTTTGACTATTTTTCTACACATATCATCTCCCTTACCAGTCAGAAACTATATATATTATAACTGTTCAGCGAAATTAGAGAGAAGGCACGGCGCTGCCTTTACGTGATTCAGTTGCCTGGCATTAAGCAGAGAGAAGGACGTTCCAAAAGATAGATTTTTTGTAAAATAAGAGTATAAACAGTTTTTATGCTGATTCATATATCAGTTAGACGGGAGCCAGTCTACAGGACAATTAGCGTATCTCACTTAGTATGTACATGTACTATGCTAACTCATGAAGCGCTAGGTATCATTACGAAAACATGCCTATTCCAATATACTGAAAATTTTACCTCTAAAAAAAGAAAAATTTCAGATAAAAAATTCTGATTTTTTTCATATTTCTGCTCAAAACACAGGTTGTGGGTACTCGTTAGAACCGCCTCGACGAGGCGGTTCTAACGAGTACCCACAATCTATGTTTTGAGCAGAAATATGAAAAATAATGTATACCCCTGTAAACCCCAGTTTTACTATATAAAAGTGGGGTTTAAGGGGGTCAAAATTATATAGGTAAATTTTCGTGATGAATTGTAAAAAATCTTATTTATTATTGATCGTTATTATTATTATTATTATTATTTTTAATTTTGTTATCATTAGTATAATTTCTATTATTAATACTATTACGTTTATTATTGTTATTAGTAATAGTATTATTAGTATTATTATTGTGATTATCATTAATATTGTTATTATATTTTTTATTATTATTATTCAGAGACAATAATACTTGTTATTTCATGTCATGCATCTGCTCTTTTAAAATAAATAAAAGAAAATAATAAACAAAAATGTCGTCTGCTGCAGTTGTGAGTAGCACTTGAAGGGTTAAAATGAATGTGTACGGTAAACATCCAATGCAGTGTATTATCCCTAAGTATGCGAACAGACAGGCCAGAGCAAACAGTGTAGATCCAGATCAGACGCCACTGAACGAGAGATCGTGCCTTTTTTATTGTCGGCTCGAAGGTTAGTGAAAGGTAAGTATGCTCCAAAGAGGAGAAATCAAAATTAGGCACGGTGTGTATTTTATGACGTGTCAAGCATTTTGTGTTTTAGAACTAAACGTGGGCCGCCAAGTTGCAGTGTTATTTTCATTTGAATAGTTCATGCAACATCGTGCTTCTAAAGAACTACAGGAAACGCAACAGGGTATGCTGTTCCTGGTCACATCACGAAAACATACCTGTATAATTTTGACCCCCTTAAACCCCACTTTTATATAGTAAAACTGGGGTTTACAGGGGTATAAATTATTTTTCTTATTTCTGCTCAAAAACATTGATTGTGGGTACTCGTTAGAACCGCCTCGCCGAGGCGGTTCTAACGAGTACCAACAATCTAGTTTTTGAACAGAAATATGAAAAATATCTGAATTTTTCATAAAATAATTTCCCCTTTTTCGGTTGTAAAATTTTCAATATATTTGAATAGGCGTGTTTCCGTAATGAAAGTTCTGACTTTTTTTTACTTCTTGATAAGCTCAATAATCGCATGTCCTCTTGATTATTTTTTTCA
Source organism: Anodontia alba (assembly GCA_964016985.1). Lineage (NCBI taxonomy): Eukaryota > Metazoa > Mollusca > Bivalvia > Lucinida > Lucinidae > Anodontia > Anodontia alba. The sequence goes on from OZ024821.1 coordinate 48,265,698, forward strand.
ATATCTCATTACTAAATGAACGGTATAGTTGGCTTTAATTCAAATGCAGACGCATTCTTTTTGTCAATTTAGTAATGGTATCGGACATTACTCTACACTATCAATGACTTCAGGTATTATTTCATTTCCAATATAAGGCAATGGATCCATTTTTATCAAGTCTGCTTGCTCCAGCGTCTCGTTATATCGAGTGAACGGATATTGACGACGTGACCCAGAATTCGGGTATGACAGAGGTGTTATATAAAGGAGTCCTCAGATACAACCCGAAACCATGTGAAATAAAACTAATAACTACTTTACACCCAAATAATTTGTCTATCTAATGGTATTAACTATTGACATGCTGAATAAATTCAGATTCCCCGCCCACTACTAATTTTCAGCCAATCAGATTTCTTGACCCAGATTTTTGACATGAATACGGGATGGCAAACAGTGCAGATCCAGATCAGTTGACTTCTTCAGAAGCCAAACGATCTGGACCACCACTGTTTGCAAAGGCACAGTACATCCGGGTTCAGCAGGACAAGGAATAAGATATACAATGGCAAGCAATCCTGTAGGTTATAACAGTCATTGACCTGTACCTGACCCGGATATGGTGACGTCTCGCTATGAAGCCAAACTGATATTTATTAATTGGGAATGTTTTAGTTATTCTGCAGAAAAATGAAGTATGCAGTAATTAAGAAGGTAGCTAGACATTAAACATATAGAAAAGCTGATTTCAAAACTGCACAATTTTGAAAATGCGCCTAAATAATAAATAATAATAATAATCGACTTTATTTATAGAGGGTAACATATTTAGTAAACCAGTACTAATCTTCCACGTGGCCCTCCTTTTTCCTGGGTAGAAACCAGTACTAAGCAATGTGAATAAAGTCTCTTGCTCAAGGAAACAACACCTGATGTTAGTGGGGATCGAACCCGGTACCTCTCGATCTCGAGTCCGACGCTTTACCACTGCACCACAGCGCTCTACATACACATCATCCTGCGCATGCGCAAGGTCTCATCTGTCTGATTATACTTTCGGTAGTATCCTTTGATTCTGTTTGCGGACAAAGAAGTCCCTGATCAGACTGCGCGGATGCACAAACTGTTCTTGGCCTTCGCGGTCCACATGTCCGAAGACATGTTTTCGCTTGGCGCGGCCCATCTATTATTGGGGAACATGAGGTTATACATTATATAGACTTGTAAATGTAATTTAGCTCGATTAGGGTGTTTGCAATCTGCTTATTGACCGGCGCGGGATTCGCGCCTGTCTCTTACTATAGCTTTGCATTTTTACATATGGTAGACTATTCAATTAGCTCACTAAGGGTGCACTCCACAGTTTTGACTTCCATTTCTACCTATTCACAGCCGTCACACAAAAACAAATCAAACACAGCAAATAACAGTACATGTCCATTAGGTACTGTATCAATAAATTACAAACATGAAGTTTTTAAAAGTAAAACATATTTTAACTAGCAATACTTAACCTATAGATAATGTATTGTTCTATTCTGTATTTCACACCTTCCACAGAAAAAAACAAACAAACAAAAAAAAAACAAAAAAAAAAACAGAACAGTTCAGTCGTCTTAATCCAGAAGGCCCTTAGGCAGTTACCTGTTTGACGTAACTCTTCCCGCTTCAGTGATCACGTGTCAGTTTCTGTGATGTGTATAAAACAATAGAAACAGAAATAGAAATAGAAATAGGGAGGAGCTCTCCTAGTTCTAATACCAATAAACCCACTTACTTCTTGTTAAGACAGGAAACTCAAAGGAATAAGATGTATAAAAGGTATAATCCTATGGATATTCTTTTTCCTTATATATATATATATATATATATATATATATATATATATATATATATATATATATATATATATATTAATTAATTAATTAATTACCTTAATATATGTACTGTAGGCTTTGGAGGGTCAAAGGCATTGTCTTGCTGACCCCCAACCACGTTTTGGGCCACAACCACTGGGCCCAATCTCTGGAGGTTTTCCGCTTGTTGAGACATGTCCCTCAGGTAGTGAACGTAGAAGAATGACTCCAGACCGCTGCTTTGAGGATTTCTTTCAGAGGAACTTTATCAAAGAGGGCCCAAGAAGAAGATAGAGCCCTAACTTCGTGAGCTTTAATCTTTAGAAAGAATTGTCTCTATTAGTGAGTTTCCTATAGGCAAGCTTAATAGTATAAGATATCCATCTAGAAACCGAAGCCTTAGAAATATCTTGATTGCCTTTTATAGAAATAGTCTAGTTCTGTTCTGACGGTAGGAGCTAGTCATTTGTATGTAAAATTTTAAAGCTCTTATGGGGCATAAAAATCTATCCAATTGATCCTTTGTAGATATTCGAGCTAAGTTAGGGATAACTATAGGATCTGGGCTGATAGATGGAAGCTGATGTTTCGCTAAGAAACCAGTTTGAACTACCAATGAAACTGATCCGTCAAATTGGTTGAATCTTAAAAGATTTGCATCCACTGGTAAGGCATGAATTGCGCTATATCTTTTGGCAATGGCAAGGGCTAATAGAAAGGCTGTCTTGATCGTAACGTGGAGTTTAGAAGAGGTTCAAATGGGACTTTCTGTAAGCAATTTAAGACCCAAGATAAATCCCATTCAGGGGTAAGAGAGCTTTGTACTGGACGTTGCAGTTCGAAAGTCCTGATTAATTCTGACAAGACTGGATTAGATCCGATTCTGTTACAAGTTTTAAATTTAAGAGTATTAGAGATCATACTTATTTGATATTTTTTCTCAGAGAAAAGGTAGATGAGGAAATCGGCTATCACTGTAAGAAGGGCCGAGACCGGATCAACCTTCCTCCTATGACACCAATTGGAATATATGGTCCATTTCGCGTCGTAGACTTTTTGAGTAGATTTTCGTCTTGATTTTGAGACAAAGGTTGCAACTTTTTTTCGGAAACTTTTTGTCTCTGATTGATTGTTTGATAACTCCAAAGCGTGAAAGTGGAGTAATGGGAGGTTTGGGTGTAGGGATTTTCCTTTTGACTGTGTCAGAAGTCTTGGAAATATTGGATGAATTGGGGCTGACACTAGAAGTTGTAGTTACTCTGAGAACCATGGCCGTTGGGGCCAGAAAGGAGCAATGAGAACTATTCTGCACTGAGATTGGCGTATCTTGGCTAGAATAGAAGATATCAGAATTGTAGGAGGAAAAGCATATGCGTCAAGTAAATTCCAGTTCTTTGAAAGAGCGTCTACTGCTAATGCATGGCTGTCGGGAACTGGGGATACATACAATGGAAGTTTATGATTGAATCGTGTCACAAACAAATCTAATTTGGATAACTGAGCATTTGGGATATTTGGGATATGGAGTTCGCTATCATTTGATCCAGTGCCCATTCTGTTTTGATAGGTTTGTCAAATCTGGAGAGGCGGTCTGCCAGAATGTTGAATTTGCCTGGAATATGACGAACTCTGACAACGATATCGTGTTCAAGACACCAATTTAGGATCTCCCAGACCTCTATACATAGGTTAGGAGAGTGAGTTTTGCTTTGTCAGTTGATATAAGAGACCACTATTGTGTTGTCCATAGATATCATGACACAAGAATGGTGCATAAATGTTATGGCTTTTTCTAGTGCGAAGCGAATGGCCATCATTTCTATCATATTGATATAGAGCTGGGATTGGTCTTCCGTCCAGCGACCATGAAAGGATAGTCTCATCGGCTCTAAATGAGCTCCTCATCCATAATGACTGGTGTCCGTAAAGAGGAATGCATTGAGTTCAGGAGGATGGATAGGAATTCCTGTTACGAAACGATTGGTGTCAATCCAACATTTCAAATGAAATCGTATCATGCTGCTGATCATGATCTGATGATCGAAGGGCAAGATGTGAGGTCTCCAGACAGACGATAGGCACCTTTGCAGGGGTCGTAAGTTAAATCTGCCTAGGAGAGTGAAATCTGCTGCTGCATTGCGTTTGCCCAAAAGAGAAAGGAACGTTCTTGCCAATACTTGATTGCTTGAGATAACTGTTTTGATAGTCGATATTAGGGTTCGGACTTGCTCCGCTGGAACCCTGACTAAATTTTGTTGTGTCAGAAATTCCATGCCTATGAACATGAAATTCTGAGCAGGTATTAATTCGGACTTTTTTAGATTTGGAATAAAACCTAGATCATGAATAACTTGAGGGCAATATTTTGTCTGATACAGTGATCGATTGCGAATCAGATGTTTTATTAGCAAATCGTCTAGGTACGGAGAAACTGAGATGCTACGTTGACGTAGATGCGCTGCTATAACGTCCATCAATTTGGTAAAAATCCACGGAATTAGGGACATTCCGAAGGGTAAGGCCGTGATCTGGAATATCTGATCTTCGTGGACGAATCGAAGATACTTTCTGGATTGAGGATGTATCGGAACGTGAAGGTAAGCATCTGTCAAGTCTATGGAGACAGCCCAGTCGTTGTTCGTAATCGAGTATCTTACTGACTTGACTTCTCCATTTTGAATGACTGCTTCTTTATGTATAGGTTCTATGACTGGACGTAACTTTCCGTCCTTTTTGGTACAAGGAATATCCGGAATTAAAACCGGGAGTTCCCGGATTTTGTACCCCTTCCACTGTCCGTTTCTGGAGAAGGATGTCGATCCTTTCTTGAGGTAACGGTGAGGAAGATTGACTCAGTATTATTGGAACTGACAATAAGAGAGTAATCAACCTGAACGGTATCCTGAAACCTTTTCAAACAATAGAGAGGACCCATTTTCTGTCTGTCAATGTTTTCCATTGTTCCATAAAGTGGGCCAATCTTCCTCCCACTGGAATGTCCGGACTCGGTAAGATTGACAGTGGAAAGTGTTGGCTTTCATAACTTTGTGGAGGAAGAGGCCATTTTAGAGGAGGGGAACTGTTTGGAGTTGCTGCTCCTCTTCATCAAAATCCTTTCTATTACTTGACGTAATGGATTGTGTTTGTGTTTTAGGCCTGTATGGTTGTGTTTGTTTAGTCCGAGACGGTCTAACAGGGACTTTGGGAATTTTAAAAGGCCTTGACGTGGCGAGAGGCATTTGTTGATGGACGGTTGTATTTTCTGAAGTGGAGGCTAAACATCTCTGTTGCTGAGCATCGTAGTTAGCCTTCGCAACTGCCTTGAACTTGCCGTCAAATAGAGTTTTGGAATTTATCGGTGCGTTCCTTAACTCATAGCTAGAATTTTCTAGAAGTAACTTTGAGTTAGCTAGTGCTTCGTCTCGTCTAGCCTGGAATATTTCAATTGCTAAAATTGTGGACATAGCTGTAGCGTGTTTGATCGATTTCGCTACGGCCTCAAGAAGTCTTGAAAGGGCCGCAACTGACATCGATTCTTGATGAAGGCATAAATATGTTGCAGATGAAAACAAGTCAGCATGGGAATCAATAGCTATGAGTTTGCGTGCTTTTTTTCTTATACTTCCAAGTTTTTTATTGGTAAAGCAGATCTATCTTTGTTAGCCAAATCTAACAAGGAAGCATCTGCCTCTAGGGTTGGAACGTTCTTTGTCGGAAAGTATTGGTTCTGACTTGTAAAACTTGGTGCAAGAGACGTGACAAAGTTTTGAGGACATATCCAGTCCTTGCAACATTTGTCCGTATTAAATTTGTCTTGAATGAATTTAGTTGTGTTTTCCACCAGCTTTGATTGGGGTAGAACTAATAATGGAGTAGCATGAGACTCCATTAGATGTTCTATCCCCGACAGTGGCTTAACGGGAGTCTTTTCTTGGGTAGTTTTTGGGCACAATTCTGGGGGTAAAAGCCGAAAAACTTCATTTATAGCCCTGTCGAGTGACCAAACCTCGGCCTCTGAATCAGAGCCCGAGTCTTTGGTCCCTTTTAGCACATTTTCCGTTAATTGAGGTGTTATATTTATGGGTATTTCTGGTAAATTCGGTGTTATGTTAATATCGGGTTGCAGTGGAGTTGGCGTTTCTACAACCTGCGGAGCTAATTTTACTCTCTTGTATCTACCTTAATCGTTATCTGATTGTGTAGATAATAGTGAAGAAGATGGCGACGTCGATCGTCTTCTTCTCTTTTTTATGGGAATGTTTAGAACTCTTAGATTTCTTATTCTTATGTGAGTTTGATGAAGCCGATCTAGAAGGAGATGAAGAAGACGATCTGTGTCTTCTCTTCTTCTTGGATCTATGTCTTCTTTTAGACTGGTCCTTGCGGGATGGTCTAGTCTGTGAAGAGTATTGTCATTTGATCTCCAAGTATTAGGAGGTTCAGTTATTATGCTCGGGTCTGACATTTGTGAGGTCAGTCTCGAGCGGTAATATCATTCTGCTGGATATGGCTGGGTTTGGTAACTCATGTGCGAATGAGTGTTCAGAACACATATTGTCATTACTGGGTAGTCTGCGTTCACTACTCCTTGAATGATGACTGCTTATAGCAGCTGGGTATGATAACTGGAGTCCAACGACCGGTGACTGGATGACCGGTGAATGTTGAAAATTAATAAACTGCCCTGTGCCTGGTGACTGGTGTCCGGTGCATGTAAGTCCATATTTACTGACCGATCACTGGTGCCTGGTAAATATTGACTAGTATCTGGATGACCGGTGCCTGATTGCTCGGTGTCTGGTTGCCCGGTGTCTTGTTGCCGGTGCCCGGTGCCTGGTTGACCGGTGACTGGTTGCCCGGTGCCCGTTTGCCCGGTGACTAGTGACTGGTGCCCGGTGGACTTATTGCCCGGTTGGAAATCGTTTCCATTGGGCTGCTATCTATATGGGTCCTGCCCCTGGTAGTATAGCCATGCGGGGCGGTGCTCCCATCTATAGACATTTTGTCAGACGGATCTGGCACATTTCTTTTTTTTTTTTTTTTAGTCTTGCTGTCCCTTTTCTTTGTCATAGCGTATCTTCTCTTCGCGTAAGTTCTTCATTTTTTACCGAAGATCCAATCGTCGTCTGACCACTGCCTGCAAATATAACATGTTGAATTTCTAGAATATGAAGAGTAAGAAAGGCAACTGTGGTGATTGTCCCATCGAGCCTTGATATGACCACAACCAGCACGAGTGTAATTCATCAATAGTCGCGAAAACACATGACGAGAAATATAGCGAAGAGAAAAGCCGTTAATTTCTATTAAATAACATATTTAGTGGAAGGAATGAAAATGGAACACAAGAAAGAAAAGGATTTAGAAAATTAGCCGGGAGAAAAGAAATAAAATAAGATTTCTTTCACCGGGGAGAAAATCCTTTGTTGATTTTCAAGTCCTAAGAAAAGAAACTGACACACGATCATTTAAGCGGGAAGAGTTACGTCATACCGGTAACTGCCTAAGGGACCTTCTGGATTCAGACTGTTTAAGACGACTGAACTGTCGTTTTTTTCTGTGAAAGATGTGAAATACAGAATAGAATAGCGCACATTATCTTTAGGTTAATGTATTGTGCAGTTAAAATATCAAATAATAATTTAATCATATAAAAATAACTGCAACGTACCAAAACCTGATGTTGCACTAATGTAAACAATATCCCACCCATCTCCGACTGCGGCGAATTTTATGCAAAAAGTGCAGTTTTCGAATGATTTTCCTCAACTACAGGACCAAGCACTGCCCTGGAACAGTTGAAAATTTGACAGAGCGCTTACAGAATATTACTTTTATCCAGAAATCAATACCTGTAAGCCATGTCGTTCTCAAGACAAAATCCACAGAAAAGCATGCTACAATTTATGATAAGGTAAAACCGGGTACCAGACAGAAATCAACAGTTTTGTATTTTTGCCTTCACTGTTTTATAATAAGGTCATGTGACCTCAAGAAAAGTCTTTTTCTTCAGTGTTAATTATAACTGACAAGCATAAAACTTCAGTTTTGGTCAAAATGTGCAGCAAAAAGTATTTTCAGACTCGTTTCTAGTCCTACCCCTAGTTACTGACATTTTGCCAGGTTCACAAGTGCGAAACTGTGGAATGCACCATAAGGACATTTTATACTTGCCGGGATTGTCGCTTTGTGACGATCTTGGCATATATATATATATAAGGCACTGCTATGGGTACCAAAATGGCACCTGCATACGCTAACATTTCATGGGTCGTCTCGAGGGACAGCTGTTGAAGTCGGTGGCCCTGAGACCATTTTCATGGCTAAGGTTCATTGACGATATTGACATGAAGTGGTCGCACGGCCGCGAGGCTTTGACAGCTTTCCTCGATGAGGCCAACAACTTCCACCCGAGCATAAAGTTCACGGCTGAAATTTCAACTGAGCAGCACTGAGCAGTATTTCTTGACACTAAATCAAGTCTTGTGGGCGATACAATATCTGTTGATCTGTATACAAAACCGACAGATACACACCAGTATCTCCTACCCACAAGTTGCCACCCGAAACACTGCTGCAAAAATATTCCTTACAGCCTTGCACTTCGCCTCAGACGTATCTGCTCTGATTCGGACACCTTTGAATCAAGAGCAAGAGAACTGACTGACCACCTCTGCAAACGGGGTTATCAGAAACAGGAAATTTCACTTGCCATTGAGAGAGCACGGCAACAAAAGAGAGAAGACTTACTTTCTTACAGGCTTAAATCCGAGTCAAACGTTCTCCCCTTCGTGTTGACATATCACCCAGACTTGCCAAAAGTAAGGGAAATAGTTAACAAACATTGGCCCATCATTGAGTCCTCCAGCACTTTGAGCGAGATCTTCACAGAAAGACCGACCATGGCCTACAGAAGACCTAAGAGTCTGCGGGATCTTCTTGTACGTGCCAAGCTCAAACCAGACATGCGTGATGATGAACCACTTGGGGAGACACGACCGTGCGGCAAAGCAAGATGCAAAACCTGCAAAATGATAACCCCCACGCAGATCGCGAAGTCAGCGTCTGGGGCAATAATCAAGCTTAGGTGCAACACCAGTTGTAAGACAACCAATGTTGTCTACCTTATTACATGCACCAAGTGTGGAAAGCAATATGTTGGTGAAACCGGTGATCATATGAACCAACGGATGAACGGCCACCGAGATGATTGGAAACACAAGCGGTTCGAGAGGTCTCCTGTCGCAGAACATTTCTGTTCACCGGAGCATGATTTCCTCGACCACGCCACCCTTTGTTGCTTAGACCATAACCCGGAGTGGACGGATCGAACCAGGAAAGCAAGAGAGAGCCATTGGATCCGACGTCTGAACACTCTACGGCCATATGGGATCAACAAGGGCGACCAGTAGAGGGAATCATCGTTCCTAAGTCAGGGCATGCGACAGTTTATGTGGTACGTTTTGTTCATATGATTTTACGCAAGTTGGGCCCATTTGCCTTATGTATTGGTGTAAAACACTCAGTTTGGTGTATATCCCTTTTGGTGTAGGGTTTATGTGCATCGTATACATTGCGTATATGGACACAGTGGTGTTGATAGTAAAGATAAGCTTTATACGTTTTGAAGATAAACTTTCTACTTTTTGCACGTTGTGTTTACGCGTATTGTTTACATTTCACATATATCTAAACACGCTCAGTTATTAAGTCGCAGCGGGCTAGATAACATGGGCCCGAAAAGGGCACAATCTTTTATTCGTAAATTTTACATTTTTATGTCTTTTGTTTAAAATAGAAAACCTCTGAAGAAGGCGAAAGGCCTCAGGTAAACAAATTATTTGCACTGTTAATGATTAACTCTCAACATATATATATATATATATATATATATATATATATATATATATATATATATATATATATATATATATATATATATATATATATAACAAACGGTGTTATAAACAGATTAATGTCTATTGTATTTTCATTTCAATCAAGAGTTTCATATTAACGTATCGCACTGTTGTTCTTTTTTACCTGTTACACTGAAAATTTATCAGACTTAAGTATAACCTTGTCCCATATCTCTATGTAAACATGAACAAAATTTGCGCCGGTACTTAGACGTTTACGTCTAAATATTTTGTCTTGTAACTGATTTGTTTTTCATTCAAGCATCTATTTGTGTGTGTATGTGCGTGTGTGCGTGTATGTGTATCTGCTGCAAAATAAGTTAATTACTGAAACGTGCGCATTTTTGGCATATGTACTGTTATGTTTATGTTAACAAGCGTGATCCGGATATCAGGTATGTTCACATGGAATAAAGTCATTATGTTAATTTAATCTAAAAATCAGATAATGGTTTCTTATTACTTTCAAATCTTTTGGTGTTGTGTTCCGTAGAATGATAAAAGTCAAACGGGACACGTGAAGCTAAACGTGCCTTTGAACATGCGAAAAGTCCGCTGATTCAGACAATCCTGCGCAGGAACAAAGTATCACCGGGCATTTGCTCTCCATTAATACATTCTGCTCGGCCGACGATTCACATGAAATGTCAAGACTTAATTCTTAAAATAAAAACGCTAACCAAAATGGCGTCTGCTGCACTTAAGAAACTGTTCGTCAGTACATAAATATGTTCCAGTGAAACAAGCGATAATAATAAGCTCTTGCGAACCGGTAAGATCCAGACTAGACAGGTCATAATGAGCTGATCGTCTTTTGTTGTACTGTTTGACACTCAGTCTCCAAATAAATCGTCTGTTAACCCTTAAACTGCTTATCATAGCTGAAGTGACGACAAATTGATTTTTTTTTTCAAAGCAAATAAAGCCCCGAATTTCAGGCGATTCACATAAAATTGGCATTTCAGATGATTCATATGAAAAGCAAAAATATATTTTCTCCGAAAAATATTAATAAATAATGGAATGCCATCTGCTATAAAGATTTTACGTAGCACTTCAAGGGTTGAATGTTTGCAGACGATACTCGTAGTATGGTGTCTGGAATTCGGCCAAAAATGTAAAGAAATACTACTAATCATGTATATATGTACAGTACAGAATCTGATGGACTTGCGTAAACCCACCAGGTTCTCTTCCATTCAAAGGGAAAAGGGACACATTTTCAAGGACGATAAGTCCCTCAAAATTGTTTTGCTCCCTTGTGAAAAGGGCTCTACTCTAAGAGGAAAAACATATGCTCCATTCGGAAGCAAATTCTCACCTTTCAGTGTAGACTTCTTTTTAGAAGAGGCCTAGCTGCTGTAAAGCGAAAGAAAATCAGAAAATCTGTCTGGAAGCAAGTCGCCCTACTCATTTAAGCCTAGTGTCCAATAAAAGGGACATTTAAAAACAGTGTAGACCCACATCTGACGCCGCAGAACGTGGCGTCTGATCAGGGTCTACACTGTTTGCATTAAGTTTAGAAATTTCTACAAATCATGATAATAATAAAAAATTAACCAGATACCCCTTCTACAGGAAATGGGCCTGTCCAAAGAGTTAAGGTAGAAGAGTCCATTCGGCATAAATGGGTTAAAATTAAATGCTTCACGTTCCCGCAGCTTGTAATACAAAATTGCTTAGTTTCCCGGCCAGAGTGTAAGGATTTCATGTTGACAATAGCGTCCACGGATTTCACAGTGCGGTATGATACAGTTTGCTTGGTGCAATTCAAATATAAAAATGGATAGGAATTGTTTTATTGGATGGCAAAACAACGTTTAACCCATTGTATACTGAACAGATTCTCCCACACTATATATTGGAAGAGTCCAATTTCAATTTTAGGTATGCCCGGCTATGCGATTTACATAGTCCTAGAGAAAAATGGCTAAACTATTTGCAAAAAGTGGAGACCCTGATCAGACGCCGCCTTCTGCGGCGTCTGATCTGGGTCTGCACTGTTTGCCAATTACCCTTTTACGGGTCTCCCGACTACAATTGGTTAAAGTTATACTGAAATGAACATGGAAAGATATAACCATATTTTGTTAATACAGAAACAAAGAGAAAAATGCATGAACGCCTGGATCGTAAGCAAATGCTCTTATGATATCCCCGATCAGACTGCGTGGATTTACGGGCTGATTGCTGGGCGTACATTTGAGCCTCAACACCAGAAAACGTACCTTCGGGAATTTGCATCCAGCGAAGATAAAGATCAGCCTGCGCATTCCCGCAGTGAATCAGACTCTTCACTATACGCACTTTGGATAGTCAATGATGCATTTTTTTCATGCGGACAACGAAGACTGATCAGACTATGCGCTGAGGCTGATTTGAGTCTTCCTCGGACACACATGTCAGAAGGTACGTTTTCTCACAACGCGGCTATTTTATCACGTCGCAGCCTGTTTATAACTGCACTATGGATTCAGGTCAACCTGTACATACATTTTGTATTTGCAGCTGCCTGATTTGGATCTCACAGTTATTTGATGCATTCCATGGTACAAAGTATCCAATGAAACAGGCAGAAAAAGGTCCTTATCCCATGTACAAACAGCTAAGCTCTGGATGAGCGTGCGCATCCGTGCAGTCTTATCTGGACATTCTCTGTTCGTCAACATGTACTACAGTATCCATTGATTGTGTAAGAAGGCAACGAAGGCCCAGATCAACCTGCGCGAAAGTGCAGGCTGATCTGGGCCTGCGTTGTCCGCTAATTGCATAAGGGCCCTTTTCATGCGTTGATCATTAAATGTAAAAGCTATTACTGAATATACAATTATCACATAAATGATAACATGCATTCAAAATGAACAAAATTAAGGCAATAAAACACTCAATTACTCGCAAGTTCCCGAAAGTCCAGGACTCCATTTACTTACCGATCACTGGTTTTAACTGCCGGTGTATATAACCACAATGGGATACGTCCATTCTACAGTTTAGGCATGACTGGAAAATTTTATATTCCACGTGAAACAGTAAGTCGCTCAGGCCGACTTTGGTCGCTTTGACTGTAAAGGTGTTCCAATAGCTGTCTCACGTGGAACGCTGGATTTTTTGACTGGCTTGCCACAATTTAGCAATTCAGACAGGTTACAGCCTAAATTGTACAATGGGCTTATCCTAACAAATATCAAATGCATAAAGGTCAAAGCGAACGGTAAATTCAGTGGGTCTTTACACACCATAAAGAGTGTAAACCTTGAAAGAGGAAAACGGCATATCCCATCCGTTCTGTGAAAGATTATTTGAAAATGGCACTTTTCTTGACGTTGAAAATGTTTGGAATATTGTTCATTTTTTTTAAACTGCCCAACATGACAGATACCTTCCACACCATATCAGTCCTTGAATATGGTAAGTTCAATTTATTTTAGACTTTTAACCCCTAAAGTGTTAAGCAAATTGTAGCAGACGTTATTTGATATTTGATTTTGGTATCTTTCAGTGAAAATAAGACTAGACATTCATGTGAAACGTCTGTTAAGACGATTCACATGAAATATTAAGTATTATTTGCTCTAAAAATTAAAACGAAAATAAGCCTTGACATTTCATGTGAAATAACATTAACATCAGGCTAGACTTTTCTTGAGCAAGGTTTTAGAAACTATTTATTGTTTTAGTAGAAATAATTCCATGTTTTGATTTATTTAAGTCATAATTTATAAGTAATTCTGTTATGAAACATATTTTGTTAGCTGTTTATAACTTAATGTGAACTTGAGTAACAGAATATTACGGCCATACAGAAATTGGAAACTGATCAAGTCAATTACATAAGATTTTTGATGTTATCCAGGCAAGGCTTTTAGTCAAATGATATCGAGTAATTGTCTTAATTTTTGGAAAAATCTGTTTTCGGTAACGTCCGTTACATTCAGGGAGATCGAGGTTTGCCATCCAAGGATTGTCTGTTTTAGCTGACATACTAAGGTTTTAGAACATATGCATATTTATTACATTTGAGTAAGTTAAATGCTTCTATTTAGGTCAAAAACTTTGACTCTTCTTTCATTGTATTAAGTAGGGGTAACATACGAGACAGTCCTTTACACACATAGGCCAACAGAGACAGGGCACAAACATATTTAGAGTTGTATTAACAACCTGAATCAAGTAATCTGGTTGGCTGAAAATTAGTAATGGCAATTTATGCAGCATGGCAAGGTGTAATCCGAGGTTGAATCGTTGTCACAGAATATTTACAAACACTATCACACAGGAAATAGTTACATGGTCTGATGTTGAGAGGCGCAAACAAATTTACATCTTCTTTGCAGAATTTACGATAAAAGTTTATGATCAAGTTGCAACCTCTGCATGTGCAACCTGTCACAAAATCATACCATGGCCGCCATCGTGAAAATCTATTTTGCGCGTCTTCTCCTGAACCGAAAGGTCAGTTGTGTCGAAACTTGGTAGGAACTATCGGGCCAATTTATCGATCAATAATAGATAAAATGGTTCCGACTGGAAATCTAAGATGGCCGCCATCTTGAAAAAAATACTTTGCGCTTCTTCTCCTAAATCGAAAGGTCAAATAACACGAAACCTGGTAGGAAGTATCGGGGCAAATTATAGATAAAAATACTAAACTCTTTCCCATCCACCATCTTGAAATGGAAGTCTATTGCTTTCTTCTTCCCCTGGACCGAAAGGCCAACTGACTCGAAACCTAATAAAGTATCAGGTCAACTTGTACATAAAAAAAAAAAAACTGAAATCGTCCCGATCGGAAATCAAAAATGGCCGTTATGACCGCCATTTTGAAAATCTTTTTTCCGCTTCTTCTCCTGAAGCGAATGGCTAACTGACGAAACCGTATAAAGTACGAGATCTTGGTAACTTGAGATCCGAAATAGCTACAATCAGAAATCCATGGAACGCCAGGGCCGCCATCTTGAAAGTCTATTTTGAACGTATTCTTCTGAATCAAAAAACCAATTGACTCGAAACTTTGTGGGAAGTATCGGGGTGATTTGCAGATCAAAACCGATAAGCTAAAAAAAATCGTTCTGATCGGAAATCTAAGGTGCCCGCTATGCGGTAATCTGGAAATACTACATGTATATTGAGCTTCTCCTCCTGAAACGAAAGGTTAATTTCGTAACTCAAAATTTTGTAGAAAGTATCAGAGTGACTTGCAGATCAAATCATTTTGATCGGAAAACCAATAAGGCTGCCATGGCGGCCATCCTGAACGTCTGTTTTGAGCTTCTACAGACCCGAAAGGCTAATTGACTCAAACTTGTTAGGAAATATCATGGTGACTTGCAGATTAAAATTAGCTAAACTCGTTCTAATTGGTAAATTAAGATCGCAGCCATGGCGGCCATCTTAAAAATCTGTTTATAGCTTCTTCTCATGAACGGAAAGGTCTAATGATTCACAACTTGATAGGTAGATCAGAAATAACTAAAATCGTTTCGATCGAAATCCATTATGGCCGCCACAGCGGCTACATTGAAAATCTATGCTAAACTTTTTCTGTTGAACCAATATATGTAGACTTGAATCATGGTAGGAAGTATCAGAGTTACTTGCAGATTAAAAAAAAAAAACAAAAAAAAAAACTTAAATTGTTCCGATTGGAACTCTAAAATGGCCGCCGCGGCCGCCATCTTGATAATCTAATTTGAATTTCTTTTCTTGAACCGAAATGCCAACTGACTTGAAACTTGGGAGGAAGTATTGAAGTGACTTGTAGATCAAAAATAGCTAAAATTGTTCTGATCGGAAATCCAAGATGGCCGCCACAGTCGCCACTTTGAAAATGTATTTTGAACTTCTTCACCTAACGGAAAAAGCCAATTGACTCGAAACTTGATAGGAAGTATATGTTTGACTTGGAATCAAAAATAGCTAAAATCGTTCCAATCAGAACTAAGATGGTCGCCATAGGCGCCATGTTGATAATCTATTTTGAACTTTTTTTTTTCTCCTTAACCGAAAGGCCAATTGACTTGAAACTTCATTGGAAGTATTTAGGTGACTTGTAGACCAAACGTAGCTAAAGGTAGTAGGTAATATCATATGAGTCTTGGCACGGCAATAGTCCTACAAAATGTAATACCTTTCAGAAGGCCTCTTTACAACCCTAAGATCTAGGATCTTCACCTCTTTATAATATGCCTTTGATCTCTCTTGCAGAGCCGCTAGGTAGCCATACTTGGTCCAATTACATAATGTTGGTACATATGGACAAGCAGGTAATACATTTTTAAAGTCATTGGCATTTCTCGGGCGGAGATGGCATCCGCGACCTCTAATATGCAAATCAGACGTTCTACCAAGAATAGCATATACATGTATAGCACAGATATGATAACTCTTTTTGCAGTGAACCCTCGTTACAACGATATAATGTTGCCATTAAGCTGAATTTGCAGTTGTATAGAATCCTTAAACGAAGGAGAATGATATATAAGAAAGGGCTTGTTTTGTTCTTATTTCCCATAGAAATATGCTTTGGATATTTGTTAAAATCGCCTCACTGAGACTATTCTTACAAATATTTAAACTTTATATGTTTCTTGAAGTATTAAATACAATATTGTATAATTTCAGATTTACTGTCACCTCATAAGCTAAGTTTTCGTGCAAGTCAAATTATTATAATGAATATTGCCATTGCATCGAATATCGGTAAAAAGTTGTAAATAAGAGTGGCATCGGGATCCAGGGTGAAGTTGGCTTGCTGTAAAAGTGCTTTAAACCCCCCGGTGGTTTACTCTACTGACCGTTCTTAGGCGGTGGTCCCGGTGTCAGTCTTACTCTTTGTTGCTTTGTGGTTTATTCTACGAGGCGATTTATTGTATGTCTTTCCGTGTGTCATTTTGTTCTTGTATTTTTCAGTCCCTTTAGTATTGCGATTACCTCGCTTGGGGAAGAGAGGGCTAATCTTAGTGCTTTTTCGTACGTTTGTTCGATTTGTGCTTGTTTGGATATGTCGGTTTCCTCTTCCTCTTGGGGTCTGGGAAGGGCTGCGGCTTGTGATTGTGGCACTCCCTGGACTTTTCTTTTACCCTTTTTTGACTGTATTTCTACTTATAGCCAAATGTCGAGAACCTGTGGGTATGGAGTCTGGAGGTATTCCCGACAGTGCAATCACAGCCAGTTCGATATATGATGACATTGTTGGGCCAGATAGTGCGAGGTAAGTAGTACTGTAATATTTTTTAATCAATAAAATTCGCATTTCCCAGTTACAGGTCTGAGATCTGCCTCGGCCCAATCTAAAACGTCAATTTAAATCTTAGCACATATCAGATCATAATATTGGTTAATTTAGAGAAACTCGGCCAATACAGCCGGAGCCCGACCAGTACAATGTAATACTAATATCGATTATGTCTATTCCTGACGTCGTTTGTATTAGTAAAGACACCCGGAAACGATGTAAACGATATTGACAGAGTCGTACTTGCCGATTTCCGACTGTATTTGAGTTTAGTGACTAATATGGTGTGGAAGGTATCTGTCATACATACTACGAGGGTCCTGCAAAAAGTTTTGTCACTGGGTTCGGATTACTTTAGTGCTACGTTTTATCAAACATATTTTTATTACAAACCTTCAAAGTATTCCCCCTTTACTGAAGCATGTTTGTAACCTTTTTACCCAGTCGCGAAAAGCAGATGAATAGTCTCCTCTTGGTATCTGTTGGAGACACTGATAAATAGCGCTGTTAAAATAACTTCTTTTTTCCAGAAAGCTTCCAGAACATAGTTATTTCCAGAAAGAATTTTCTTAAGCCTTGGAAATAAATAGAAGTCACAGCGACTCAGGTCAGGTGAATAAGGTGGATGGTTTAAAACTTTCACCTTTTCAGAAGCCAAAAAAGACTTAACAACCTCACACTTTTGAGAGGAGGTGTTGTCATGTAAAAGGTGGACTCCTGATCAACCTTTGCTTGGTCGTTTCTTATTGTAACAAGTAAATTGGTCAGTGTATATGACTGCATCTATTTCAATTTAAAATAACTCGGTCAGTTGGAAAGCAATTTGCACACGAAATAAACGGGTATCGTTAGCTATTTAACACATCATTCACGTGCAGTGAAGCATTTTAAAATATACCTGGGATAAAACCAAGGAAACCAATTGTTCTGCTTACGGATGGTCAGGTGGTTTTTCTCCGGGTTCTCCGGTTTTCGCCCACCTTCGATGAACGATCGGCTCGATATAAGTGAAATATTCTTGAAAGGGCCGTAAAACCCAAATCAAAAAAAAAAAAAAAAAAAAAAAACCTATTACGAGTAGTGACAGAACATTTTGTACGACCCTCGTATAGTTCCTGTAGCTAATAAATGAAGTACTATAATTCGATACAACACATCACGGACAGCAATTGGTGTTTTATCTCATAAACGTTGGGAGGCCAACCATCTTCATGCCGCGAATCACATTTCCTTATAGTTAACAGGACTTAAAGCTGTTCTTGGTAGACTTTTTTGCCCTTTTTGATCAGGGAGGCACATTTTCTGACGGACCGTTTGCTTTCCAGTACATCAGAATTATTTCAAATGTGTTCTGCTTTAACAGTTTGTCAGCAGGTGAAAACTTTCAACTTCAAAACATCTGTAATATGTTTGCGCAAATAACATAATGTTTGCAGATATGAGCAAGCGCAAGCAGGTAATACATTTTTAAAGTCATTGGCATTTCTCAGACGGAGATGGAATCCGCGACCTCTCATATGCAAATCAGGCGCGCTACTAAGTTACCATTACGAAAACACGCCTATTCAAATCTATTGAAAATTTCACCACCAAAAACTGATTTTTTTTCAGATAAAAATTCTGATATTTTTCACATTTCTACTCAAAACACAGATTGTGGGTACTCGTTAGAACCGCCTCGTCGAGGCGGTTCTAACGAGTATCACAATCTATGTTTTTGAGCAGAAATAAGAAAAATAATGTATACCCCTGTAAACCCCAGTTTCGTCGCCTCGTCGATGCGGTTCTAACGAGTATCCACAATCTACGTTTTTGAGCAGAAATAAGAAAAATAATGTATACCCCTGTAAACCCCAGTTTTAATATATAAAAGTGGGGTTTAAGGGGGTCAAAATTATATAGGTATGTTTTCGTGATGTAAGTGAACTATTGTGGCAGCCTTATGGCATAGATATGATAACTCTTTTTACAGTGGGCCCTCGTAACAACGATAGCATGTTGCCATTAAGATGTATTTGCAGTTGTATAGAATCCTTAATCCTTTTAAAAACCAACACCTTTTTTGGTACGTTCACTATATTCGCTGGGACCAAATAATCAGACTATTAATATAGTGAAAGGTTATACTTTAAATGTGCTAAAGATTTTGACGTGCATATTCATTTCAAATATAAGCTAGCAAGATATCTTTTCGGATACGCATGACATAATATAAATCACGTTTGAGTGAATAGGGACATATAGACCTGGGCCCGGTTGTTCAAAGCGTCGTTAGCTTAACGAGCTCGTTAAGGGTCATTTCATTAACTGTTTTAGTGGATTCAATACACAATATTCTGATATTTTTTGCTGAAAAAATGTGAGTAGCTTTTGCACTGCAAAAGCTACTCACATTTTTTCAACAAAAAATATCAGAATATGTGCACATCACCCGATGTAAATTTTAACGAATCGTTAACTAACGACGTCGTAAGCTTTGAACAACCGGGCCCAGATATCATCGCTGATCTCGATGTGTACACCAATAGGAGGTGGAGCTACATATGTAGTATCAGCCTTAACATATCCTCGGCTCGCAAGGTTGTACTGCCGAATAAATCACGTAACCTGGAGTCATAGGTTTTGACGCACTTAAACATTATTTGACAGTGTGTTCATTTGTCCTGAAGCGCACCATATTTTTTTTATTATAGATAGTCATTGACTACTAGTATATTATTTAACACCATTAGGTTAATTCACTGCTCTCGAAATGCCCTAGAATTCGTCGATGGGACGTACAACTCCAATAAAAAAAATAAAATAAAATAAAAACAAAAAAACATTGCAAGTGCTTGGACAGAAACGTTTTTGAAATATTTGTTCAACATTCATCAGCTACGTATATTTTTTGTCAAGACAAGTGAAAGTCTAAAATACTGAATAATTGGCTTTTATAGTTCTTCAGTCTATTACCCAGATTGGCCATTGTGGCCAATGGGTCTCTAGTCAGATTTTGAGAAGTAGCGTTACTGGCATTTAAATGAAGATTTCCATTGTCGCAGCAGCCAATACTAGCCCAGGACTCCCCTGTTTTGTGATCTGCTGTAGCTGAAGTTTGAAAAACTCACAGGAGAAAAGTGTCTGTCCAGAAACAAAGTCCATGGCACCTATTATTTGTCTATACGTCAGTGGTAAATTTGACAGTTTTGAGTAATCCAAAAGTCGGACATAACTGAAGTCATTTAGGTTAGTTTAATGAATCTGGAGACATATGCCATCATGCCAGTGTTCGGCATAGGCGCACATGCAGTTACTGAAGTTAAACGACCACTAGCTTTTTGAGACATATGCCATCATGTGCGACATACGCGTACATGCAATTGCTGAAGTTAAACGACCGCTAGCATTTTGATAAAGCTAATTCTTGTACAATCACATACTTCACACCAATGGAATTGGTTTTTCTACAGTTTAATTCTATATATACCACATCAGTGCAAAATGTTGAAAAAAAATCTACATTTCGTGTTGAGACTAACGCAAAATATAGAAAATTTCTACATTTTGCGCTGTAACACACCTATGCACTAGTCATTTGTGCAATTGTATATTATTTTCATACATTCTCAATAAAGCATTAAAATGGAAGGAAAACTATATACGTTTCATATCTGTCTGACACCTCTGCAAAAGCTTGATTTAATTTTGGCATTTCACTGAAATAAGATCCGGGGATACATAGGAGAGACAACAGACACAAAACTATATCTTCTGGAATAGAAGTCTTCTTGCCGATATATCGGCAAGAAGACTTCTATTCCAGAAGATATGGTTTTGCGGAGAAAATAAGATTTCTACTTATTCCGAATGAGCACATCAGCTAGATTTTTCGCCATTCCTTTGACAAGGTATACAGTTTTTGTGACTTTCTGTTTGCTTTCCTGTTTATTAAGCCCCTTCTGAATAAAAGTGTCTGAAAGAAAACGATTTCTCCCATTAACAGCAAATCCTTTCCTTTCAGAGTAGACAACTTTTCGGAAAGGCGGAAAATCCATTTTGACAGAGCTGCCTGCCCTGAAAGTGTATCCGTTCTTAATTCGCATGGTTGAAAGCGCAGTACCATACGTTAATGTGTCTTCGAGGCCTTCACTGTTTGCTTATAAAATTATTACTTAGAATAGAATATAACTGTCAACGAAATAACCTCCGTTGCAGAGACGAGATCTTGCCCCAGTTGTTATAAAGGATAATGGCAACGTTACACACTCTGCTGCAAAGATGAGATCTTGAATCAGTTGTTGAAATTGCTGGCGGCACCATTTCACCCTAGGGAGACGAGATCTTGGGTCATTTGTTGTACTTCTTGAAGACACCGTTACACACTCCGTTGCAGAGATGAGAGCTTGACTCAGTTGTGATAAAGTAAAATGGCAGTTACACTTTCCGTTACAAAATTCAGGTCTTGAACAGTTGTAACAGTTGTAACTGCTGATGGCTACGTTACCCACTCCGTTGCAAAGATAAGATCTTGAATCGGTTGTCGTAATTGCTGATGGCAACGTTACCCACTCTGTTGCAGAGTTGAAATCCTGGCTAAGTTGTAATTGCTGATGACAATGCTACATGGTCCGTTACAGAGAGGAGATCTTGGCACAACTATAATTGCAGATGAAAACGTTATACACTCCGTCGCAGGGATTAGATCTTAGCTCATTTGATGTAATTACTGATGGTACTGTTACACACTCTCTTGTAGAGATGAGTACTTGGCTCATTTGATATAATTATTGATGGTACACTTCCTTGTAAAGATGAGATTTTGGCTCATTTGTTGCAATTGCTAATGTCAGCGTTACACACTACGTTGCAGAGACCAGATTTTGGCTCACTTGTTGCTGTTGCTGATGTCAGCGTTACACACTTCGATTCAGAGACGAGATTTTGGATCAGCTATTATAATTTCTGATGCCAACGTTGCACAAACCGAAGTAGAGATGAGACCTTGGTACAATTATTTATTATCCGATGCTTTAACGTCAATAAAACTGACTATTCACATTGGGATGTGGGGATGGGGAGGGGGAGTTTCGTTCATTTATTGCAACGCCAACGGGCTCCCAAACATAATAACTTGCTAAGGCCGATATGGCACAAAGTCTCAGAACGGTACATTCTTACAAATATTGGTCAAAGCGTGTGTTTACTATTTTCAGAATTCGTACAGAAATTAAGGGTGGAGCCTGGTGTCCCAAGTCAGTGATCAACCCTTCCTCCTATGAATACTTACAAATAGATCTTGGCAAACTAATGGTGATAACAATGGTGGAGACACAGGGGAGATTTGGAAATGGACAGGTAAAATAACTTCGTAGGATATTTTTACTGCGAACGCATTTCTTCGCGGGGTACCGTATTTCCCCTAAGTTTTGGGACAGACAGGCCTAAGTAATATTGTAGACCAAGGAAAGCGGAGTCTGATCAGAGTCGGAGAAAAGGATGTTTTTGTTTTTTCGTTTGTTCTTAGGGTGAGATTTGGTACCTGTGAATCGATTTAACCCCTCTCACCCCTCCCCCGATCCCCTCCCCACTTTCAGTAGTTCTAAGGTGGTGATTCGGATGTTGTTTGTTCTTTGTGTGGCCTTGTAGCTGATCGCTGCAGGACTTATTTTCATGTTATGTCATGTTCGTTATCTCATCACGAAAACATGCCTATATAGTTTTGACCCCATTAAACCCCACTTTTGTATAGTAAAAACTTGGGTTTACAGGGGCATACATTATGTTTTCTTTTTTCTGCTCAAAAACATAGATTGTGGGTACTCGTTAGAACCGGCTCGTCCAGGTGGTTTTAAGGAATACCCACAGTCTATGTTTTAACAGAAATATGAAAAATATCAGAATTTTTTATCTGTAAATTTTCATTTTTGGTGGTAAAAATTTCATTATATTTGAATAGGCATGTTGTCGTAATATTATTGTTGTATTGAGAGGATCCTGTCTAGCATTTCGATTAGATCATTGTGTGGGGGAGAGTCTAGTTCCTTTGCTCTTTTTGGGTTTATGGCTTGTGTACTGTCTATTATGATTTTTTGCTTTTCCTCTTTGTGTCATTGGTAGGCTATGTTCTGTGATTGTGACTTTTCCTTGACATGCTCTACACTATTTTCAGAAGAAGACAAATCAATCAGTTTTGAATAAGCTGCCTCCCTTGAAAGTGTATCCGTTCCCCTTAAAATAACAAATGAGCCGGGGCACAGCATTTCCTATAAGGTTCCTTGTGCGCCCAGCGAAGACCCAGATCATCCCGCACTTATACATTTTATAAGCAAAACATATATCGTCCATCTAAAACAAAGGCTACCCATAGAGTGAAAATCAATATAGAGATCAAACATGGTTTTTCATGCATTAACATTCGCCAGGTCCCGAGGGAGGTGTTGAAAACCGAGGCCGGAGGCCGCGGTTTTCAACACCTCCCTAGGGACCTGGTGAATGTTGATGCATTGAAAAGCCATGTTCGATCGTTATTATTGCATAAAAACTGAAAACATTTGCTACATTTCGCGTTATTTCGCACTATTTTGTTTCGCCTTTTCACCGATCTCTCGCGAACGCAATTTCCATGGAGTATGCTCGTTCTAGGGCCGGGCAGTACACATCTCGTAACGGCAGCAAATCTGTGGCCCAGGTATGATCATCTTGAAAGTTGCGTAGCCGTGCATTAACAGCGCGTGAATTGCCTTGTTAATACACGGCTTTTCGCCGGTTAATGCATGGCTGTTAATAACGTGCGACACTGCTTTTTTATACAATAATGACTGATCATGCGCAGGCTGATCTGAGTCATTGCTTCGCGGACATGCGATTTTGGAGGAAATGCTGTTCTCTGGCTCATATCATAGGCTCTTTAAACTCCCATGCTGAAAGAATTCATTAAAGCTACTAGCTAAGCATAAATGGGTTACGGTCCGTTTTACCTGGTAAGGATTACATTTACAGATATTCATCAAATACTTGTTGTTCCTTTGATGTGCTCTCAGTTTACATTTTTCATTTATGTCGTTCGTTTTCAGACAAGACTGAACCTAGAGCTCAAGGTAAGCGGGAGTAAAGAGTACTTCAGCATTGATTTTTTTTTAAATCAGTATTGAAATTTAAGTTAAGGGGGTAGAATTATTCAATAAAATTTTTGGATTTCAGCATTTACATCAAACTAAGGGGGCAAACATTTTCAGTGAATTTTACACCTTTTAACATAAAGCAATCTCCTTCACATTTATTCTTTTGTGAGCTAGATCAGAAAGAAAATATACCAGTAAATTCTTCAAATTTGAAATACAAAATGCTGTTGTGATTCCGCATAATGTGATTATATTTTAAGTGACATTATTGACTCCATTTCATGATTATGACGTCATAAAATTTTGAAGCTGTTCTGTAACGCGTGGCAAAAATTAGTTGATAGTCAACTTTGACCAGAAAATGCGTAAATGTATTAATATTAGATAAATTTTTAATTATGAATAAAATTATGAATAAAAAATACGTTTTTGCTTAAAATTATAAAAATGCGCATTTTTTATATGTTGACACGTTAAATAACAACAACAACAAAAAAATATTCGATTATATCTTTGATTAGGTAATTTGTCACACTTTTAGTTTTTACGCTTTGACACGTGTTCATGAAAAGTTTGTGTGTAAATTAAAACTTAATGTTAAAGTCAATCCGATGAATAAATATTTTTTTTAAAAATACATTTTGTCTCTTATCTCCCGCAGTGTTTTCATTTTATAAGAAATGCATTATAACAAAAATCATTAATGTTTTTGTTTGATTAGGGAATTTGTCACAAAACGTCATTTTAATGTAAAACGAAAACTGTCATAAACCAACGTCACTTGAGTCAAGGACTTTTGGCTTTCGATCACAGCAAAGTACCTGTCTTACGTGCGTTACTATACTTAAAGACACCCGTGTGCATTTTTGAAGGCTTTAGATTTTTTTTTAGCAAAATAATTTCAGAAAGAGCAGATGGTAAATCAATAAGTAGCATAAAGAAAAGACTAAGCCAGCTTCGCTCAGCATAACAAACCTAAGTGATGAGCAAATTTACAGAAATACCGCCGTCAGGTTGACTAAAGAAAAAAAAAAAAAGAAAAAAAAAAAGAAGAAACAACAACAACAACAACAACAACAACAACAACAATGCTCTGCTTAAATAGAAATTCAAAAACCTCGTCACGAGAAATGATATAAATCCGATCAGCTTATTTACCCTTAATATTCGGACACAAAAACACTTTACCATACTTACTTTAACGTTTGAACAGATACATTTGACTATCTGTTCAAATTGTATGTGTCAATGAGTGGCAAACAGAGTAGACCCTGATCAAACATTTCCTTCTGTGACGTCTGATCTGGGTCTATACTGTTTGATGAGGCCTGTTTGTCCGAACAATTAGGATAGATAGGGTACTCATCCACGCAAACTTAGCCTTCGCTGGTTACTTTTAGAGACATTTGGCCCTGTAGATCATATCGACGAATGGAGACACTAGTCATTCTTAGCGGATATGCTGGTTGATCTAAACATTTGTGCTGTTCGCACGTTTACATGTGGTACGGCATATAAATCTTAGCCTTATTTGTCGCATTTATATGGAAGCGTCCTAGTGCCAGGTGAAAAAAATATTTAAGTCCTACGTAGGAGATAGTAACTCCTACGTAGGAGATAATAACTCCTACGTAGGAGATAATAAGTCCTACGTAGGAGATAGTAAGTTCTAAGTGGGAGTTAGTAACTCCTACGTAAGAGATAATAAGTTCTACGTAGGAGTTAGTAACTCCTACGTAGGAGATAATAATTCCTATGTAGGAGATAGTAAGTCCTACGTAGGAGATAGTAACTCCTACGTAGAAGATAATGTCCTACGTAGGAGATAATAAGTCCTACGTAGGAGTTACTAACACCTACGTAGGAGATAATAAGTCCTACGTACTTTCTCCTACAAAGGTGTTAGTAACCGCATTACAATGTGGAGAAAAACAATCTTATGTTGGTCATATTTCATTCAATTGATTACTATTATTTAGTAAAATGATTAGTAATAGCAACAGTGATTTAGCTGTACATTTGAATTCCGAAGAATAAATATTATTATGTTGGTCATGTTCAAAAAGTTTTGTTTTTAAAAGAGCTATGTGGGGCTTTAACAGTTTTTTCTGCATGTGTATATAGGGATATAATACTGCTGATTATCAAACACCTTAAATCTCTATCATACGGAAATTTGATTAAGTCCGTGTTATTACCTGTTGACAAAGATTATATTTTTTTTTTTTTTTTTTTTTTTGTTTGTTTGTTTTTTTTAGTGACAAACAGTGTGCAGACCTTAATGCTCTTTAATGTAATGTCTGATCAGGGGCCGCGACTGCTGTTTGTTAAGGCGTGTCTATCAGAATACTGAGGTTAAATACTGTAAACCACTTTCTTCTCTTACCACCATCTGTCAGATTCAATAAATTGTTCACATCTTTTCAAACATTGGCCTAAAGCAAAGGTTCTTGTTTCAAAAACAAACCTGGGATATCAGATGATCCTTTACCACACTTGCCCTATATTTTTTACAAGACCATTATAGTACCCACTGATTTGTCTAAAAATTGCTGGCTAAGTAGAACTGTGTAGACCCTGATTACACAAAACATTGAATGTATTATGTGACATCTGATCTGGGTCTACACTGTAAGCACAGGCCTCTCTGTCTAGAAACATAGGGTAGTAACAGTAATAATCCAAGGAAACGACATTTTATCCATATTTACTAACTACCCAACACAGAAATAACAAGAGTCTCTCCAAATAATAAAAACAGGATTTAATAATATGTGCAACAATTGTAGTTCCAGATCAGCATGTGCATACATTTTTTTCGCTGATAGAATTTGCAAGCTCTATTAGCGTGCAGTGTAGACTCTGATCATGAAGCGGGCGCACAGACTAATCTGGGTCCACAGTGGTCGCATAATTCATAAAGTTCATTTTTATTTGAAAAGACTCAACCATCATTGTTTCTTATTTTACTTGTAGACACCTCAAAGTTCTACAACATATCAAGAAGACATTCTATTTTTATTTTTATTAGTACATGTTTTATATTAAAAAGATTGTTCAAACATATATAAACACAAGTTCAATAACATCATTGTGTATTTACAATATCTGTATCTAGATTTTTAACTGAGTCACATAAAGGCCGTATTTCCATGAAGTGTAAACCGGTTAAATACAACCTTCTCCAGGGACCTGTACACCCTGGTTTCATTTATCTATTTGACATTATACAGTTGAGAACCAGAAGCCTCAGGCCACTGGACAAGGATATAATTTGATCTATAACCCATGCAATAAAAGCAAAGTGGTCAAAACATCAAATGAACATCAACATTTGAAAAGGATCATTACGACAATGATCTAAGAATCAGGGCAAACAAATCGGCATCTTTAATTGTGTACCTAAAGAAACACTGGTTACTGTAGAATACATTGATAAACAGTGAAAATCCTGATCAGAATGTGCAGATGTGCTGTCTGATCTGGGTATTTCGTGTTTGCATAATACACAATCTCCCTTTTTCATAATCTGGCACAAGTGTCCTTTTTCTGAGGCAGGTCACTGCAATTCTTTAATCTGTTTCTGAAGTTTGATTGATTAACTGAAAAATGATTGTAAAGCAACATTTATGCATCAAGAACAAACTTATGATATTCGTCATTTTCCCAGAAAGTAGGCTTTGACATATCATGCAAATTGTCTCCAATAGGGACAGTTTGCATGAACTATCAAAGTAATATTTGGGGTAAAATAGTTTAACCCTTAACCTTTACCACTCTCTGAACTAATTCAGCAGACGATAAATTGGTGATATTTGTCTTATTTTACCCAGAAAATAGGATTTGACATTTCATGCAAATTGCTTCCAACAGAGACACTTTGCATGAAATGTCAAACCCTTTCTTGTGTGTGTGTGTGTGTGTGTGTGTGTGTGTGTGTGTGTGTGTGTGTGAGGAGTTCCTAAATTATCGTTCACTAAATATATTACATTTTTAATTAAGCAATAAGTTTTGTTTTCTTAGGTTAAACTATTGATCTTCATTTCAAAATCGTATTGAATTATTTATAACTACATACTATCTCCTACGTAGGACTTATTATCTCCTACGTAGAAGTTACTAACTCCTTCGTAGGACTTATTATCTCCTACGTAGGACTTATTATCTAATATGTAGGAGTTATTATCTCCTACGTAGGACTTATTATCTCCTACGTGGGAGTTACTAACTCCTACTAACTCCTACGTAGGACTTATTATCTTCTACGTAGGACTTATTATCTCCTAAGTAGGAGTTATTATCTTCTACTTAGGACTTATTATCTCCTACGTAGGAGTTACTAATTCCTACGTAGGAATTATTACCTCCTACGTATGACTTATGATCTCCTACGTAGGAGTTACTATCTCCTACGTAGTACTTATTATCTCCTACGTAGGAGTTACTAACTCTTACGTAGGACTTATTATCTCCTACGTAGGACTTATTATCTCCTACGTAGGACTTCAATACATTTTTCACCTGGCACAAGGACGCTTCCATACATTTAGGACGTTACGCTAATGTGTAGAACAGCTGACGTTACGTCTCAAGCATTGCAAATGGGCATTTATGTATTAAGCTTTAAAGCAAAGGGTTAAATATTCATTGTACGAAAACCTTATCTAGAGCATGGTTGATTTTACTTTTAGTGTTAAAAG
The DNA here is from genome assembly GCA_964016985.1 of Anodontia alba. Taxonomy (NCBI): domain Eukaryota; kingdom Metazoa; phylum Mollusca; class Bivalvia; order Lucinida; family Lucinidae; genus Anodontia; species Anodontia alba. The sequence goes on from OZ024821.1 coordinate 48,294,492, forward strand.
ATAGCATTTCATATCAATCAAGTGGAATTTGATATAATTATGTTGCATTATAGTGGCATGAAATTTTATGTTATATTTTACCATTACGAAAACACGCCTATTCAAATATATTGAAAATTTTACCACCAAAAAATGAAAGTTTTCAGATAAAAATTCTGATATTTTTTCCTATTTCTGCTCAAAACCTAGATTGTGGGTACTCGTTAGAACCGCCTCGCCGCGCGAGGCGGTTCTAACGAGTACCCACAATCTATGTATTTGAGCAGAAATAAGAAAAATAATGTATACCCTTGTAAACCCCAGTTTTACTGTATAAAAGTGGGGTTTAATGGGGTCGGAATTATATAGGTATGTTTTCGTGATGTTAGAAATGGAATGCCTTGATACACAATGTAATTAAGACTATTAAATGTTTACAGTAACAATTTCAAAGATCAAACAGCTTTGCTTGGCTAATCTTCTTCTAAAACCTATTTGTATTTTTAAAATTTAATTATTGTTACATGTACGGTCGAACCTCAATAACTCGAACATTTTTGGTACCATGTAAATTTGTTCTAGACATGGGTAGTTCGAACCACTGAGGATTAATCATAACGCCAGGTCTGGAGGTCTCGTAAAAGGATATAATTTAGAGACGTTTTTATCGATATTCTGTATAATAATGGTATGTTGAGTGCACTCATTAGAATCGCCTCGATGCGGCGATTCTAATGAATACATACAACACGCATTTTATGATAAAATAAGAAAAAATCCCTAAAAATTTCCATAAATATTTGCTTTCTTGGGCTAGGGACTCGTAAACAAGTTCCTATTAACCACTGTTTACAAGCCATCGGTGTTTGAGTCACTATATATATATATATATATATATATATATATATATATATATATATATATATATATATATATATATATATATATATATATATATATATATATATATATATATATATATTCCGTTCGTTCATGTACCATGATTCTGTCCGTTTTACCTGTTAAGGATTACATTTAAGTCTCATTGCTTCATGTCGATTATTGGATAATTGAGCCGAGGCACAGTATTTCTTACAATATAGCCTGTGCACTCAGCGAAGACTCAGACGCATATGCGCAGTCTGAACAGTCTTTGCTGTGCACTTTGTTGGTGGCCAAGGATCCAAGGCCGCCACAGGCGAACAAAAAAGACTCTGATCAGACTGATCAAAGTCTTTGCTGGACGTGCATGCAGTCCTGTAGGAAATGCTGTGCTACACCTTATAGAATGTGCACTATGTTTCCAAAGACAACCTATTATATTTTTTCTTTGACTGCAGCTAGTGTTAAGTGCCGTGTGTTGGCAGCAGCCCGTCTCCCCGTACATAATCATAGTGCAGTTTATATTCTTGTTTCCTTTGGAATCATTAAGCCCATTTAGTTGTCTTTGAAAGTTCTGCTCATGTATACGCTCGCTAAAGGGCGTAAACAATGTTGCTTTGTGAGTTTATCTGTTTTATTCGGGTTTTACATCGCTTTCAACAATCTTTAATTCACATCATGACGGCACCTGAATGTGGCAGGGAGCTCAATGTGCTGCCTCGCTGTAATGTCCCGCCCAAGCACATGACATCATAGTCCACCCAGTCACATTATACTTACACCGGGTTGATCATTTCTATCTCTTCTTTCTTAATGCTGAGCGGCAAGCGAAATAGCAACTAGTGTCATTTTGAAGTCTTTGGTATGACTGCGCTTGAGTTAGAACCCACAACTGGTCACAAAGTGGACGCTTTACCAACTGAGCCACTGTGTGGTTCCCAGTCAACTCGTACTCAAGTCAACTCGTTCTCATTTTGGTCAATTTGTACTCATCGATTTGGTCAATTCGTACTCATTTGGTCAATTCGTACCCATTGTTTGGCCAATTCGTATTCATTTTAGTCAATTCGTCCTCATTTTGGTCAACTCGTTCTCACATTTTTGGTCAATTCGTTTTCATTTTGGGACCTCTATTTTGGGATATATAGTTATTGGTGAGTGTTACTGGTGCATTAAATGATGTAATTAGAGGCGACAAATGTCAATCGTTTACATCCACACATATTTCCGCACGACATTTATATGTCTCCGCATGTAAAATCGGAGGGGGCGGGGGTGGGGTGTGAGTGTTCCCACCCATCCGTCCGTCCGTCCGTTTCGGTGAACATTTTGAATTAGAGAGGCTATTTTGGATAAGATTATTAGGTTAGTTCCGTTTAAAATACAGTAGTGGAGTGTCCGTCTCCGTCCATCTATTCAGTCAATTCACGATTAAGAAGTGAGAAAAAATAATTTGAAATGAAAGTACATTGTATATTTTGTATAAAGGCGATTTTAGTCCATCGAAGCGTACAATAATAAATTTGTCGTGAGTTGCAATGTGAATTGTAAGTCATATTGAGTCTCTCTGAAAAGGCCACTATTTCAGATCCCATTATATGCAAAGTAGTTTAAATCTACACGTATTAAGCAGCCAATTTTTGGTTTTCCTTTCGGCGCTTGCCTAAAACAGGTTTGTCTGTAGTTCACACGATAATTGCTTATCAGTACCAGAAATATTCTGGATAAACTGACAAAAAGTATGGCGTGATATACGTTGCAATATTGTGTCTGGTAATGTATTTGTCACATATTAAAATAGGTATTCTCTATTCAGCTATTTATGACCAATAAGAAATAAATGTATTTGTAAAATAAATATTTATTGGCAATAAAAAATATTCATTGGCAATAAAATATTTATTGTCAATTAATTTTATTTATTGGCAATAAAAATATATTTATTTGTTTTAAAAATATTTATTTGTTTTAAAAATATTTATTGTCTATAAAATATATTTTATAATAATTTTTTTTTCTAAATAGTGCTTAGGATATAGGATGAATATTGCTGATTAGAGTCTTTATAATTATGTTTATGTTCAATCCCACTAGCGGGAAGATTTTTCTTGGTAAACTGGCCAGATGACATTATGTCATGGCGAGGTTCCCATTTGTCCCTGCATCCATCCGTCTTTGTACCTGTTGTCTGTACCTCATTATACCATTTATTCCTGATGCGGAAAAGACTTTAATCTAAGAAAGATTATGCTGACAACAAAATTAGTCAAACTTGAAGTCATTAGTTCACAGGTAGGGTAGAAAACAATGTGGGATAAGGAGAGTGTATGTTTAGCGGTTTCTGATTTCCGTGCAATGTTTTAAACATAACTCTGTCGCAGACACATTAAGCTTTGGTATTGTTTGGTCAGAGATTAAGTGTTTGTTGGGACTTATTCAGCAGGCAATTCATAAAACAAAAACATTGTAGAAATTGTTTATAATAAGCGATTTGCTATGCAGTATAATGACACAAAATGATATTTAGATTATTATCGGTGGTTCCCACTATTTGGTTGGAATCGTGAAAATTGCATGAGGGGTTATTCTAAGCGTTTTTTTTTTTTTTTTTTTTTTTTTTTTTTTTCATGTGGAAACAGTATTTTGCCTACAAAAAAGTTATTGTGGCAATTAATGAGAATAAGTACTTGTTTATCAGGTTATGTTGTTTTGTTATATTATGTATATTATATTTTGAAATTTTTCTTTCTTTCTATCTATCTTTCAATGATTAAAATCTAGAAAAGTGAATTGATTCGAATTTCTCATGTAATATTTCTTTACTGTTATATTTGTTTTTTTTTATTTTTGTTTTTATTGCTATATTTCCTTCGAAATTAGTCGATTTTAGTGTGAGAACGAATTGACTAAAATGAGAACGAATTTATCAAATGAGGACGAATTGACCGAAGAAAAATTCTATGGGTACGATTTGACCGAAAAATGAGTACGATTTTACCAAAATTTGAGCGAATTGACTTAAGTACAAATTGACTTGAGAACGAATTGACTTCGTACCTACTGTGTCGGTTCAGCAGTGTTGCAAACTTTATTACTACCTATAAAGAATCTCAGTAAAACCGAAACTATCTTTTTCTACCTGTAATGTGTTCTTTGTATACAAAAGTAAACTTTTATAGTATTATTATACTATTCAATAGCCTGCTCACTAACTACGAAACTGTTCACTCAGGAATGCCAAATACCTAAACTAGTGTCAATACTTTAGAAGTTCTATGGGAGGCATCATGACCTTGTCAGTCTTGACCTCAGACTCTCTTTTATAATGAGACGCATATGTATATTTTCAGGGTCAGGAATTCGCACGATGGTACCGTTTGGAATATCTGGTAGAAGATGGTGGCGACTGGATACAGTATGAAGATGCGACTGGCAGTAAGGTACAAATGCTGAGATAACGACAAATCGTCAGCCCGGAAAACAGCTGAGAGAAAACGTATCTTCTGCCATCTGCGCAAAACTAAAGCTCAAATCAGCCTGCGCATCCACATGACGAAACTTTGTATCCTTGGCCATCCAAAATACGTCCAGTGGAGATTCTCATTACGAAAACACGCATATTCAAATATATTGAAAACTTCACCACCAAAACTGAAAGTTTTCAGATAAAAAAGTCTATAATTTTTCATATTTCTGCTCAAAACATAGATTGTGGGTACTCGTTAGAACCGCTTTGCAGAGGCGGTTCTAACGAGTACCCACAATCTATGTTTTGAGCAGAAATACGAAAAAAGATGTAAACCCCTGTAAACCCCAATTTAACTATATAAAAGTGGGGTTTAAGGGGGTCAAAATTATATAGGTATGTTTTCGTGATGTGATCAGGCTGCGCAAATGCGCAGGTTGATTTGAATCTTCGCTGGGCGCACATGTCCCTTAGCGGCTCAGTTAATTTAGGTATAAGCGAGCCGATTAGTTGTCACAAGAAATGAAGGTAATGTTCTGTACCTTCATTCTACAGTTTCGATAGATTCAAATCATTTTCAACAATTTTACTGCTTGATTTATTCAAGTGTTTTATCTTGCACATGTATGTCATTTTGTAATTCTTCTTTAGAAAGAAATCCCATGTACAGCAGTGTCAAAATCAACAGACATATAAGTAAAGATACCCATGCAATGCCATAATCACGAAGGACAGCCTTCCCGAGGCACCAAAAAGAAGGGAGATGAGGAACAAATAACGACAAAACAAACTCCACAAGTGTAAACGCCGACGCACAAACAAAGACGAGCTGCAACTGAGGAGAAGGTTAATTGTAACGATCAATAGAAAGAACTATTGGGGTGGACAGTCGGGTCTCAAACTAGTTTTAATAGCGCGAAACCTCATCCTTAATTCTGGTGCAGCTCAAAAGCTTCCTTAATATTGTTTTTAGCTCACCTGGGCAGAAGGCTCAGGAAAAACTTTTGTTTGTGTTGAGGTTTTACGGCCCAGTCGACCCAATGGGGTCATGTCGAGCGCGGTCAGCTTACCTAACCACATGTTTACTGGGCAGGCTTAGTCCTCTAAGCGGTTAACCAGTATTGTGCACATTCTTTCGCCAGAAACTGACAACTGTCCTTCTTGAATCAGCGGAAGGGAGAGAATGACCATAGAAAATATTTCATTATCAATCTCCATGAAAGAATGTTGCCGACCTCGGCGGGGGTTGAACCCGCGACCTCCTGGTTTCCAGTCAGACGGCGCATCCAACTAAGCCACCGAAGCTGGCTAACTCAGGATGAGCTATTGTGATCACTTGCCGTCCGTCGGGCGTCCAACCGTCGACACCTTTGAACGACCTCTCTGAAATCCCGATTTTCTTCAAAGTTCATGTGCAGCCTGTAAAAGAGGGATCGAAAAATTGTACAAACGGTTATAGTCCGTAAATTAAGATGGCCGCCATGCCCATATATGGTAAGAACACTTAAAAATCTTCTTCTCCAGAACCAAGACAGGTTTATGGTTGACTCTTAATATATAGCTCCATGGACTCAAGGTCTACGAACTTTGTTCAAACGATGACCCTAGTTTGACATATGAACTTTTTACGACAAGGTAAACTTTGCGTCCCCATGCATTTGCATGGCGAAAACGTTGAAAAGTCATTTTCTCAAAATGTATTAAAGACTAATGGCTGAAACTTACAATGAGTGATTAAAGTAGTAAAACATGTTAGATATAATCAAAATTTTAATGTGTCCACTGGGGTCATCTGCCCTTGCCCCTTGGCTATATACATATATAAAATTATATAATCTTTAAATGTCTTTTTCTCTGAAACCGCTTGAGCAATTTTCACCAGTTTTCACATGGGGCTTCCTATCGAAAGAGTATTGCAAATTTGTTCAAATGGTTTTGCGCCGTTAAACATAATGGCCGTCATGCCCACATATGGTAAAAAGTTTTAAACTCTTCTTCTCCAGAACCAAGAAAGCTTCAAGGCTGAACCTTGGTATATAGCATCGAGGACTCAAAGTCTACCAAGTTTGTTCAAATAATGACCGTAATTTGGCCTTTGACCTTTTTACGGCAAGGTTAAATTTGCGTTTCCATGCATTTGTATGGGGAAAATGTTGAAAAGTCCATTTGTCAAAATGTTTTATAGATTGATGGCTGAAACTTACAATGTTTGATTAAAGTAGTAAAACATTTTAGTTATAATCAAAATTTGTCCCCTGAGGGTTATCTGCCTTTGCCCCTGCGCTAGATAGATGTATAAAATTTTGTAATGTTTAAATGTCTTCTGCTCTGAAACTGCTTGAGCAGTTATCACCAGATTTTACAAGGGGCCGTCTGTCCAAAGATTTTGTCAATTTGTTCAAATGGTTCCGCACCATTTAACAAGATGGCCGCCATGTCCATATATGGTACAAAAATATTCTTCTCCAGAACCAAGAAAGCTTTGAGGCGGAATCTTGGTATATAGCATTGCTGTCTCAAGCTCTACCAAGTTTGTTCAAATAATGATCGTAGGCTGACCTTTGAATTTTTATGGCAAGGTCAAATTTGCGTCTGTATAGATTTGTATGGGGGGGGGGGGAGGGGGGAAGCTGAAAATTATTTTTTAATACGTATTAAAGACTAATAGCTAGAACTTACAATGTATGATTAAAGTAGTAATCCCCTCACCTGGGTTATCTACCCTTGCCCATGGGCTATATACAGGTATAAAATCATGAAACATATTCCTCTCTGAAACTGCTTGACCAATTTTCACCAGATTTCCCACGGGGCCTTCGGTTGAAGGGATGTTTACAATTTGTTCAAATGGTTTTGCACCATTGATCAAGATGGCTGCCATTCCCATATATGGTAAAAACACCTAAAAATCCTCCAGTACTGGAAAAGCTTTGAGGCTGAATCTTGGTATAGTGCATCGGGAACTCGAGGTCAAATCAAGCTTGTTAAAATGATGAAACTAGGATGACCCTTGACCTTTTTATGGTATGGTCAGATTTGTGTCCCAGTTGCTGTGGCAATACTGGAAGAATGTTGCATGATATTTGCAAATATGCAATAGCTATTTTTATCAGGTAAGCGAATTGTGGCCCATGGGCCTTTTGTTTGTATTTTTTTTTTTTTTTTTTTTTTTTTTTTTTTTTTTTTTTTTGCTGTTAAAATGTAATTTACGACACAGTTATGGCTCCAACCTTTATCGAATCATGTTTGGCCTTATAATCGAACTTCAGTGGCTCGACCATCTTTGGGACCGTATAAATTTGTTCTAGTCATGGGTAGTTCGAGCCATTGAGGGTTAATCATCAATCCATTTCAGGAGACTAATGGGGATAATTAAGGTGTGTCGTTTTGATGTTCTGTAAAATAATGGTATGTTGGGTTTACTCGATCAATAACTAATGAGTACATACAAATATTTGCATGATAAAATAAGATCAAATCACTAAAATATCCCTAAATATTTGTTTTCTTGACCTATCGGAAGAATTTCCTGGGGACACGATAATGAATTCAACTCAGCCGCGTAAACTGAGCCATCTTTGTTCGAGTAATTGAAGGTTGTCTGTATTTATTGTCCGTGATGCAACCAATTATTTTAATTGAACATTTGCAAAATTAAGTAAATCTACTTTTGTCGGAGAGAGTTCAATTAGTGTTGTCACACGTGTGTTAGCATAGCCGATTTAGGCGTGCAAATGTCCGTCCGTCCTTTCGTTCGTTCGTTCATGCTTGTACCTACGTCCATCCTAGCGTCAATTCTAGCGACCGCCATAGATAAAGTCTACTAATTGCAAAACTTAACTTGTTTAGTTTCTCTTCACTGATTGCTTTATCTCAATGACTAAACAAGTATGACAACTGATCCTTCTGGTAGATGTTTTCACATTGTAGTACGTCGGTGCGACATAAACTTCAACAAAGGTCTTTCTATTCTAATAATAGTTATTGTACCTCTTAGTTTTCTTGATACTACGGAAGGTTTATTTTGTAACTTAAAGACAGGGGTGCACTATTAAAAGAGGATTAAGTTCCACAGTGTCATTCTGTCTCTTGATCTCAAGGAGGTAACATCACCAGTCAACGAACAGAATTACCTTGTATGGAATTTCTAGTCCACTTATTGGTTAAAATAAATTCACACCTTTACCTGTACAGGTAAACTACTCCCTGCACTGGGAACCAGACCCCCGGTTTGAAAATCCTGTCTTTAAGCAATAGCAGAAATTAGAAAATTATGTATACTATCGGAGCCGATGTTTGTATCAAAATTTTGTAATGAAACAAAGCAAATGGCTCAATGGCGATCTGAAGCTAGAACACAAGGTAGCCACAAACAGGACCACGATGAGCCCGACCATAGGCATTGGTAGTCAGGAGCCAACCATCTAAATTAGACTGAGGAGGGAGCCATCATTTAGTCTGAAGACCGACCCACCGTCGTGAAATTAAAGAGAGAATAAAATTATCAAACATTATTGGGTTAACAACCATGCAAGCAGTTTGCTTCAGAATATTCATGTTGTAACCTATCTTTTAGTAGAGAGTGACATGTTTTTAAATAGTACCGAGAAATCAGAAAGAGCTTCACAGACCATCTATTTTCATGCAAATATGATCGAAATTTTATAACAATTAACAAAGTTAATATCGTTTAAAGATTTTATACCTCTTGTCAAGGGCACTGCCATTTTGAATATTAGTGAGGTTCTAAACAATTCAAAATATTAAATAATTTTTTTCTTACAGAAAACGGTACGGCTTTTAAACAAACTCATTATGCATTAAGAGAAAAAGCTTTATGCACAAATATAGAGATAAAACTCGATGCAAATATTAGAAATTTAGGCTTTGCATATTTAATTATGGCTTTATGACGTCATGACGTAAGAAACGCTGATGTTGCAACAGTCATATTGAATGGTTCTGACGAATTTTAAAGATGTTTTACCTTTTGTCAAAGGTACCGCCGTTTTGAACATTTAATGAGGTTCTTAACAATTCAAAATATTAAATAAAATCTTTTTTACAGAAAACGTTACGGTTTGTAAACAAAATCATTATACATTAAGAGAAGAAGCCGCATACACAAGCTGCATACACAAATATAGAGCTAAAAAATCGTTGCATAAGTACAAAGGGACAACAAGACATGTATTAATTACTAGATAAAAATAATGACCGCCAAAAGGAAAATTCTCATGGAATAAAAAGTACATTTTTGATGAGTGGGAAAACATGTATATAGAGAGTCATTTAAAATAACTAAACACAGTACAGTTCAGTGGTTCTAAACCAGAATCAACCATAAAATCTTAGCAACAAACACATTCTAATGTAAAATAAAACTTACTAATGACTCAAAAAGTACATTTCGCTCACTAGTGGACGCATCTATTGTACATCTATTCTGTGTGTCTGAATATGTTAATTATTTTTTTAACAAAGATCAAGAAAATGATGTTAACAAGTTAGTCTAGATGGAAATAAAATATCATATATACTATTCAAGGTGCAGCAAAAGCAAAATGAATCTTACAGTGCTAAAACATAGACTTAAGCTTCTATATAAAACACATAAACAAGCATACATTTTGGAAGAAAAATATGATGCATTTCAAACAAAATTGAAAAACTATCATGACCTACGTAGGTAAACAACAGATCTTAAATGCTTAGAACTATAAAAATACACTGCAGAGTGCAGCCGGTGTCGAGCCTTCATCCCACACATGTCTCTATCTATCCTATCCACCTTCTTTCGTTTTCCTCCCAGTATCCATATTCTCAAAATGCAGGATATAGCAGGTTTTTTCACATGATATAAAATACTGTACATACAGGAAAGAGAGGTGTGATAGAAAGAATATAATATTCCATGCAGCATTGCATTTTAAGCTGTGTGGAGATCGAAATGGCCACCTTTTGGTGGTTTAAAATATTTAGAATGGCGGCGCCGATATAAGCAATTTTGACATCTTCAAACCCCGAAAACTTTTTATTTGTTTTATCAAACTGACATCAAAAATGCATGGTATGCCAAAAACAATTACAAAGTGAATGAGAGAACAGGAACTGATACAATCAGATTCACATCAAGTCGCCAACAACAAAGGGAAAGACAGGCAAATACAATAAAGAAGCCACAAAATTAACAGACGGCAAGCAAAGTTGAAAACTCTTTCCCAGAAAAAGGTGGGAACTCTGTTACCCAAACTTTACTGACTGTATAATCGGCTTACATAATTATTAAAAGAAAAACATTAGAAAGTGAATCACTACATAACAATTAACAAAAAAGTACCAAATTGAAAGTACCGCCCTGAAACGGGCAGTAATGAATTACTGGGGGTGGGGATGGGGGTGGGGGCGGGCTTAAGCTAGTTTTTTTTCCCTTTAACTGTTGTCACAGTTGTGGAAAGAAAACAAACCTAAGCATCTGCCATAATATTTGTTGTCAGTACATTTAATACGTATTATCGGATATGTCCAGTTGCCGTATGATGGTTATTAAAGCAAGAATGAACAGATCTTCTTGACGCGTAGCGTGTGTTACCGTACATAATATCAAAACAGCGTCCATTAGAAGACTTGCTGCATCATGATTTCATTATTAGCTCACCTGAGCACGAAGTGCTTATGTTCAGCTGTTAGGATCGTAATCCGTCCGTGGTCCGTCATCGTCATCGTCGGCTGTCAACAATTGCTTTAAATGACATCTCCTCCTAAACCACTGGCCAGATTTCAAAATATTTTCAGAGACATGTTCATCTTATTGCCCTCTTTAAAAATGCTCTGTTCGTTCAGTTTCACTGAACAAGATGGCCGTCACAGCTAAACATACAAAAAAAAAAAAAAAAAAAATAAATAAATAAATAAAAAAAAAAAAAAAAAAAAAAAAAAAAAAACACTTTTAAACGACATCTGCTCAAAGTCCAATGGATCAAGTTCAAAACTATTTCACAGAAATATTCATCTGGTAAGATAACATTCTTCAAAATCTGCTACTTTTGTTCCGCTCCACTAAACAAGATAGCTTCCAGTGCTACCTTGAAATCCAAGATTGTCGCCATGGCTGCCAGCTTAAAAATCTATTTTTCGCTTCTTCTCCTGAAACGAAAGGCCAATCGATTCTAAATTTGGTAGGAAGCATTGGAGTAATTTTTAGATCAAAAATAGCTAAAACTGTTTTGATCTGAAAGCCAAGATGGCCGCTACGGACGCCATCTTAAAAATATATATTTTCTTCACATGAATCGAAAGACCAATTGACTTGAAAGCTGGTAGGAAGCATCTGGGTGACTTTTAGATAAAAAAATCTAAAATCGATCCGATCCATAGTCCAAAATGGCCGCCGTAGCCGCGATCTTGAAAATGTATTTTTCGCTTCTTCTCCTGAACCGAAAGGCCAAGTTGATTCAAAACTTAGTAGGAAGCATCTGGCTGACTTATAGATCAAAAATAGCTAAAACATTCGGATCGGAAATCCATGTTGGCCACCATTGCGGCCATCTTAAAACTAAATTTTACGCGTCTTCTCCTAAACTGAAAGGTCAACTGACGAATCATTGATGTGACTTGTATAAATAGCTAAAATTGTTCTAATGGGAAATCCAAGATAGCCGTCCTGGCCACCATCTTGAAAATCTGTTTTTCACTTCTTCTCCTTAACTGAAAGGGCGTTTAACTTGAAACTTGGTTGGAAGCATTGGGGTACCCTATAGATAAAAAATAAATAAACAATTCCGATTGGCAATCCTAGATGGCCATTATGGCAACCATCTTGAAAATATAATTTTCGCTTCTTTTCCTGAACTGAAAAGCCAGTTCACATGAAACTTGGTAGGAAGCAGCAAGGTGACAAGTAGATTAAAAGTAGCTACAATTGATTCCGATTTGAAATCCAGTATGGCTACCATGGCCGCCGTCTTGAAAAATCTTCTTTTTTCTTCATTCCTCCTCCAGAATGGAAAGGCAAATTGACTTGAAACTTGGTAGGAAGTATGGAGGTGATTTGAAGATCAAAATAGCTAACATTGTTTAGATTGGAAATCCAAGATGGTTGCCATGACCGCCATTTTGAAAATTTATTTTTTGCATCTTCTCCTGAACCGAAAGGCCAGTTGACTTGATACTTGTTAGAAAGTATATGAGTAATAGATTAAAATGATCTTAAATCGTTCCAAATGGAAACCCATGATGGCTGCCAGGGCTGTTATCTTGAAAATCTATTTTAAAGTACTTTTCCTTATCGGAACGGCCAACTGATGCTAAATTTGATAGGAAGTTTTGTGTTGACCTGTAGATCATAACAAGCCAAAATAGGTCTGATTGAAAAAGGTTGTCATTTTGTTCTTCCACACGCTATATGGCTATCATGACCATACACTTTAGCATGACCTTTAGCAGTCATTGACCTGCATTTTATTGTTCATTAGGCAAGCTATGTTTTCTCGTTAATATAATCATCGTAAATCTTGGACAAAATGTTTGCCTTGAACTGTGTGTGTGTGTGTGTGTGTGTGTGTGTGTGTATGTGTATGTGTGTGTTTGTGAGCCATTAAAAATGCATTTTAGGGCTCCCTGCTTTGTGAACATGGCATGATAAAAACTTTAAAATATCAGCCTATTGCACAGCTGTCGTCTGTATGTATACATGCAAACTTTACGCACTGATAAACCCCGTTTCACTGAGTAATATTGTTTTGGTGTTGAGTACGTGCAACTTTGTATCGGGTAGATATTGAAGTGTATCTTTTGGCTAGTATTATAGGGGTTTTCCCATGTACACGTTTGCCGGATTAACTTTTGTGAAAAGTGTTCGGACGTTTCTGCAATAGGGCTTAGTAATGCTGATAGGGCTGCGCAATAGGGCAAAATGAGGCTGGCTGCCAGCTAAAAGACGTTGCTGCAGCTATGGGCGTCAGCAAGACGATTACACGAATATGTCAACGTTATAACCAGACTGGGTCCGTAAAAGATCGCCCATAGTCTGATCAATCACATTTGACGATTCATCGTACACAGGGCCATTCGTCTAGCGCACCTCAAACACGGTTTACCCCGGCAACGGCAATGGGACTCCAGGGCGCATTTGACAGTGTATCAACCCTCAGACAGTTCGAAGTCGGTTCTGAGACGTCGGTATACGTTATCGCCGACCGTAGGATCGTATGAGAAGTTTTAAGTGGGCGGTTGCACAGTCTGGTTGGAGGCGTAATGATTAGGAGGATATTCTGTTTACAGATGAATTTAAAGTAATGGTGGGTTCTAGTGATAAGCGTCAGCACATGTACAGACGACCAGAGAACGTTTTAATGATGCCCGTTTACGCGTTGATAGGTAGGATAGAACATCTAGTATGATTTGGGCAGGGATTAGCTATGGTGGAAAAACTGATTTAGTGTTTTTGATAACGGTGTGGGGAGAGGTGCGCGTCAATATTCTGGCGGAAGGCTCACGGCTCGGCAATATATCTTGTTGTTTTAAGGTCATACATTCGCCGTCACCCTAGCATGATGTTGCAACATAATAACGCAAGACAATATGATGTACAAAGGAAAAAAAAATTCAGGGAGTACACAATCACAAATCGCAGTCAATCCTTCACACCAAGTGGAAGAGTAAAGAGATAAAAATCAACAGGCGCAAAACAAACAAATGCACGAAAAGCATACAGCAAGCTCTCTTTTCTCCAAGCGATATGATCGCAAAGCTAAAAGGATTGTATTACACAAGGACAAAACGCAAGGCAAGACTTTATATAAATCGCCTCGTAGAAGTAACCACAGCTACACATAGTAAGAGCAACACCGGGACAACAGCCTTAGGTCGGTCAGTATTATAAACTACCTCGGGGTTTAAAGCACTTTTACAGTCGACTAACTTCATCCTGGGTAACGATGCTACTCTTACTGCAGAAATGCATAAAAAATCATTTCGCATAATGGCTCTCAACTCAGTCGATGCATCAAAGTGAAAACATAAAGTCAAATAAATCATTATGCACGTCTGACAGTTAACTTCTCGCGTGAGTGAAACGTCCGCGTTCTCGGGAACTGGCCAGCGCTATCGGAAGATTTCAGTCGGGTCGAATATTGTTGGGATTACTTTAACAGCGCATCAGATTTGGGACTTGACACTGTCGTCCAGTTGAGAATCGCGCTAGGCAGGGATTGTCAGTCTTCCTGTGCCGCACGTACACAACTTAAACAGGTCAGTGAGAAACCGCTGTGATGCTGTCGTGGCTGCTAATTGAGGACACATTCGTCTCTAGCGCAACAAATGAAATTTGACTGAATTCAGTTCAGCTCAGCAGTTAAGTGGTGGTGGAATAGAAAGCCAAAAGGGTCAATGTTTGAGATACGATTTAGTTCATTCTGATAAAAAAAAAAAGAAAAAAAACATTGGAATAATGTTAAAGGTATGCCTAACTGAACTTGTTTGTTTTTGTTCCTTTATTTTGCAAAAATTTAGCGAATTCATCAAGTTGCGTACTGAATGGTTTTACATGAAAAAGGTAAGAGAAAAGTCCAGGGAGTGTCACAATTACAAATCGCAGGCCTTCCCAGACACCAAGAGGAAGAGGAAACCGACAAAACCAAACAAGCACAAATCGACAAACGTACGAAAAGCACTAAGATTAGCTCTCTCTTCCCCAAGCGAGGCAACTGCAATGCTAAAAGGATTGAAAAAACACAAGGCCAAAATAACCCAAGGTAAGACATAAAACAAATCGCCTCGTAGAATAAACCACAAAGCAACAAAGAGTAGACTAACACCGGGACCACAGTAGAGTAAACCACCGGGGTTTAAAGCACTTTTACAGCTAGCCAACTTCACCCTGGTTCCCGATGCTACTCGTAATACAGAAATACATAAAAATCGGTTCTCATAAAGGCTCCCAGCTCAGTCAATGCATCAAAGCGAAAACATAAAAATCAAATTAATCATTATAATAAACAAAGACGAATAGTCATGGTTAATTCTACTGTATGCCAGAGTAAATGAAAACCAATAGTTGAACCAAGGCCGGCCAAACCAAAGACATATCGTCAAGCCCCAACCCACTAAAAGCTGGGGACCCTCAAAAGTGTAGCGTTTTAATGGCTCTAAGTATATATATCGTTACTGTCGGACGCTCCATCTTGTTTTAGATAGGGCCACTCGGTACCATTAACAATTTTCTTAACAGCTATAAAAGATTTGGAAAAGTTTGAAATAAGGTCATACGTTAATGCCCGCGGCGCCTTAAACATTCTAACATTTCAGAAGAATTTCGAAAGATACTGTGTGACTGGATATTTTGTCATTTCCACAGCGATAGTTCGACGGTGGTTGTACGAGTTCCAAAATAGAAAAAATCAGCGTTGAAGATAGTCGCCGTTCTTGGAGGTCCCGGATAGCTGTGTCTAAAGCAAGCAAAGCTGCTGTGAAAATATGATTAAAGAGGATGCCTGATATATTGTCAGAGAAATAGCAGCATATGTATGAATAACATCGGCAGCTACGAATAAAGATTTGACAGAGCATTTGGGACTTAGAAGGACATGTGACCGTTGGGCATCCAAGTTGTTGGCGAAGAAAATAAAATGATAACCGTGTGAAGCGTGCCTTGGCTTTGCTAAAAACATACACAAAATGTCAAAACAAGAGGATAGGTGAATTTTGAAATGGTTCATTGAAGCCCATTGATAGGTAAATTACAATATGTGGATCTCTAAAAATAAAACAGAGCAGTTATCAGAAAGTATCTCAAAGTACAAAAAAGTTCCTTACGCTGTCTTCTTCAATTTCAAAGGTCATGTCGTGCAAGTGGCTACACCAAAGCAATGTTCTTTTACCGGCATGTTTTATAAAAACAAAAGGCGCTTAAGGAAGTGGAGAACTAATATGTCAAACGGCTTCCAAACACTGGCATACGCAACATCAGGACAATTCACCAGCTAACAAAAGCAAATATTTTCAGGACCATTTGCGCACTGAATGCATCAAACAGCTACCACACCCTCGTAGTTTCCAGTTTCCAACAGTGTCCAGCTCTTAACCCGTGTGACCGTTTCCTCTTGCCACGGCTAAAGTATATGTCTGGTAGACATTATAACTCTGAATGAAGGGCTTTATATGTAGACAGTGCAGCATATCACTTTACCAAGGAGCCGACCTTTTTGCAGCGTTCCGTTCGTGGATCTCGAGATTTGACAAGCGATTTCTGTTAAGAAAGATTCATTTGAAGGAATGAAAAGATTTGATAATATTGCAAATATTTACCATTTAATTGCACTAAGATCAGAACTCTCTGAATGGCCCTCGTGCTCATTTGATTTTTTTTTTTTTTTGACAGTTCAAATAAGTACCCACAACGCTTGCTTTTATAAAGTAGACAAAAGTACACAGGTTGTAATCAGAAGACCAGGAAGACTACGAAATTGCTTGACTATACGCTTATATGGGGTGTATGTGGTAATAAGATCAAATATGGTAAGTTGACTTGTGATAGGATGCCTTTTCCAGGGCATATGCTGTAGTCCTAAATAATGTAATAGATGCCAGAAAGATCATCTGTCGGTAAATATTTGACAATTTTACATCTGGATACATCTGGACACATTTTACTAAGGAATGGCCTACAGTATGGGTGTATTGCCACAATCAATCGACTTGATCTACTCGTTTGGTTATAATTGCAATTTTATACCGGAAGCAGGCAGTCTTTGTTTGGTAATTATTGCAATTTTATATCGGAAGCAGGCAGTCTTTGGTTATAACTGCAATTTTATACCGGTAGCAGACAGTCTTTATTCGCAACTCTCTCGATCAATGGAGGGATATCGAAATGTTATACGGGTTTATGACCTGCTCATCGAGCAAAACTTGATAGAGATATTCAAGACGTTGCTGAGTCACAAATCATAGCCTATCCCAGGTACCAAGAGATAGAGCGAACGAATAGGGACAGTCACAACTAGAACAAATAACTAAACGAATTGCCAAACACCTCTTCCCGCTTAGATGAGCACAAATCTAGGAAAGACCGAACTAATGCAAGAACAAGGCAACAAACATTATAGAACAATGTAATAAAATGGATAAACATTTTCAGAATCGTAAATTTAGGCTTAACCCATTTTAGTCTAAACACCTCCCCCCCCCTGCCCCCCCCGCCCGCCCCACCCCCCCCCTCCCCCCCCCACACACATTTTATACTGGAAGTAATTAGAAATGCTAGGTTTTAATCTTAAGTATGTAAGGATTTTCCTAGAGAAAAATGGCTAACTATTTGCAAACAGAGGAGTCTGTACTGTTTGCCAGCTACCCTTTTGGGGGTCTAGGGACTAAAGTGGGTTAATGTTTAATCTCTGAAATTACCGCTTTTCGAGAATGCTATATTATGATGTTTTCAACGTCTATTAAGGGCAATGAGTGATTATCGTTGTTCTCGGTTACATAATGTAAAAATAAGTATAAAAACATCAATTTTTCCTTTTCGATTCAATCTTTATGTTTGCTGTGGTAGTAACATAAGAGCCACAACTTGAGAAAAAGTACCTTTTGACACGTGCGCCCATGCAACGAAGACAAATAAGTCTGCACATGCGTGCAGTCTGATCAGTCTTCGTTGACAGTTTGCATTCTTGGCTATCCCTATCCAAAATGCGCCAAGTGAAAATTATGATCAGTCTACGCGAAAGAGGAGGCTAATCTGAATTTTCGCAAGGCGCACATATCCGAAGGTACATTTTCTGTCGTTGTGACTCATTATTACTTTTTCAGATCATTGAAGGGAATGATAACACATACAGAGTAGTTTCTAGAAATATTAACCCACCCATCATTGCGGAACAGATCAGATTTATACCATACAGCAGAGAGCATATAACAGTCTGTATGAGAGTTGAGCTATATGGTTGTCCCTTGTACGGTAAGTAAAACAGAAATACCTGGACTTGACCCATTTAAGCCGAGTGGACTCTTCTACCTTCACGCTTTTAGATATTTGTTAGAGTCGCCTATTGAGGCAATTCTAACAAATACCCAAAACATACGTTTCTTGAAGTATTTACCCGTTTATGCCGAGGGAACCTTTTGAGCTTAACTATATATTTCGACCGATTCATTTCAGTATTAGAAGTGTCTGGTTAGTTTTTGTTCTTACCATGTTTAAAGAATACCTTTCCAAAAAGCAAACAATGTAGACCCTGATCAGACGCCGCCTTCTGTGGCGTCTGATCTTGGTCTACATTGATTGCTAATGTCCTTTTGTAAGGGACGCCAAACATAAATGAGTTAAATATAATAAAAGGTAAAAAGGATTGCCTTTTGAAATAAAGAACACACAAAATCACAAAACTCGGAGACTCGGTTTGATTGGGCCTCTTCATATGGAACACTGTAGTTTGCGAGGCTGCATGTTCCTGTATAATTTCTGATTAACTGTCATCTCTTGAGCGAAAGTCTCTTGCCAGACAAATTATCAGTATGACAAATTTTGTCGTTGTATCGAGTGTCGGTATGAGAGGGTTGACTGTACATAAATATGACAATAAGGAAAGACAACAAGCACGGAACACAACATTACCAAGCACTGGAGGTAACTGAAATAAAATGAAGACACATCCCTCCAGATAAGGCGCATCTTGACCGACAATTGTAGATACAGTTTCTTATCTGTCCATAAAAACACGTTTTGGGTACCCTGTAGAAGCACCCCTCGGGGAAGGAATGAATTTACTTTCACATATCCTACGTTGCCCGCAAAGAGAATCAGTTAAATAGTTATCCAAAATCACAATTTCACCACTCTCTTTTTTTCCATTTCTTTTTATATTTTATCTTATCCCTATCCAATCTATTAGGCCACTGCGACAACCCTGCGGACTCTGTCTATCACCTTTCGGTGATAAATGTACACAAATGGTAGACGTATCATCGCAAATTGTCAAATCCGTTTTGCAATTGCCACAATTTTTGCTAGTCTCTTGGAGTTCTTTTTTCTTTCAGAAGTTTGTGAAACAAACACCGGTCTGTAATATGACTCGCTATCACGTGACAATCACATGATCACGACTTCCATAGCAGGATACGTGTATTGCGGTCAGCTGTAATTTAAAACGTGGCAAATTGAGGCCAGTTGTACTTTAAAACAGTGTGGCAAATTCTAATTTATCAGGCTGGCAGAAAATGTGCTCCCTCCTCTGCATATTTGATCCATGGAGTTAAGCAAATGGAGTTAAGCAAGACTATGACTAGCTTCAACACTGTTCAGCATTATGTTTTCTGCCATGCTTACAGATGCTTTCCAGGATGGTGACAATGGTATACCTATTAGGTATTGCTTTGATGGAAAGCTTTTCAATCTAAGAAGGTTGCAAGCTAAATCTAAGGTGCAGACAGAGGTGCTAGATGAGTTCCTCTTTGCTGATGGCATGGCAAAGGGTTCTCCAACAAATAAGAAAAAGCAAAAAAAGGTGTGGATCAAGTATCTGATTCATGTGACAGCTATGATCTCACAATCAGCATAAAAAGACTGAGGTGGTATACCAGCCAGCACCCGGAAAGCCTTAAAAGGAGCCTACCATTACAGTGGAAGGTCAAAGATTGCAAGTGGTAGACAAGTCCACCTACCTTGGAAGCACATTGTCTAGAGTTGTGCACATTGTCGATGAAGTAAATGCCAGGATTGCCAAAGGTAGTGCAGCACTTGTCCGACTACGTGGAAGTATTTGGGATCGAATTGGATTCAGACTTGACACAAAGCTGAAAGTCTACAGATCTGTGGTGCTGCCAACGCTATCATACGCATGCGAAACTTGGACAGTTTACCAACGGCATGCCAAAAGACTGAACCACTTCCATACAAGCTGTCCTAGAATACTATTAAAGATCAAGTGGCAAGACAGGATTCTAGATACAGAAGTCCTGAAAAGGAGAGGGATGCAGTGTACATCCTCTTCTGAAATTGGCACAGTTAAGATGGACAGGCCATGTTACCAGAATGCCTGATGAACGTTTGCCAAAGAAAATCCTCTATAGAGAACTACAAGTCGGTAAACGCTCCCATGGCGGTCAGAAAAAGCGAAACAAGGACACGCTCAAAGCCTCCCTTAAAGACTTCAACATACCAACAGTCATGGGAACAGATTGCAAAGAATCGTGAAAAGTGTCGAGGCCTCATAAGAATAGGTGCTGGTGAATACGAAGCAAAAAGAATCAGCGAAGCCGAACAGAAACGTGCGCAGCGGAAAGCCAGAGTTAAAGCATCACCAACAGAGCTTTCTTCCTCTGACCTCTTTTTTACTCTGCGACTCACAGTTTAGAGCTAAGATTTGTCTCATTAGCTATCTTAGAAGACACAAACAATAACACTTCACGCGTTTGATTAGGATTGGTTATTGTCAGTAATGACAGATGAACGATTTGATCCATTGTAAATGTTTAAGAAGTTATAAATGTGTCAGGGAGGATAAATTAGAGGAAATGAGAGTTCACAGACAAAGGTCATTTCAAACATCTACGAAATTATTAGTCTAATTCTAAGTTTTATAACAGTGTGGTTGTTGTGACAATCGAATAAATTATTCGACCGACAAGAAAAGCACAAATATGATGCCCATTAAACAATCGATACTGTCAGATTTGATTCAAAATCGCTTTGGTCCGTTTAACGAAAATGTCGCCAAAATATGGCAATCAGTCAAAACAGGGAGTGGATATTGAAAATACTCTTGGCAATTAAACCAAGACAAGAACATAATTTTAGGTCATACATGTAGAATAAGTTTAAATACAACACAAAAGCCATATACAGTAAAACTCAGGTAGTAAGGCAGATAGTAAGGACACTAGTAGTCATTTTTTTTGCTAACCCTAGCATCGGAAAGATATTCGATTTATTTTGATATAGGAAGAAAATCTGGACCTGTCTGTACATAAAACAACTGTATAGCAGATATGCATACATTGCATTTCGCGAAAACCTGCACGTTTATATGGAAGCCCAGTTGATACTTAACAAATTTTAAGTATACAAAATCTTTTGTATTCAGGTTAAAATCATAAAAAATGAAAGTCAAAATGCTCAAAACAGAAAGCAAAATATTTATTTTCTCATGGGCATATGCACACATGACGTCATTAGTGACACCTGGTTGTTTTCCGCATTTAAGGGAGAGTACCCTGTTTTCCTGTTTGGCATCAATTTTTAAATATCGCATGCAAACTGCGATTCAAATAAACCTTCTAACGTTTTATATAGCCATTATTACAAGATACATGTATCGAACAAAATGTTCGATTTTTTGTCCAGTACGACCGCTACAATAAACCTGCAAGAAAACGTTTGATTGCAAATTCTATAACACCATTTTGAATGACACATTTTAAATTTTACCAGACATCTTTCGAGCGTTCAAGCTTATAATTTTTCAATAAAAAATATTCTTTTAGAACACTGTGTTGTACTTACGTAAGTCTTAAACATGCATGTAGAGTGGAATCACCACGCAGTTCTTCTTGTCTATAATTTCAAAACCTTTCTTAACGAACTATACTAGGTAAGAATGTATGAAGACTAAACATAATAATTCACGTAATTTCCGCAAACTAAACTGTTCATCAAAATTCCATAAAATACACTCCGTTTTACAAAACGCGACAAGAATTTTAAACGATCAGTGCGTATTCACATTCAGACATCTCCTATACAGATTAATTTATCGCGTTGGGTTATTTTACCTGTTAGTATATACATGTGTACTATACGCTTAATAGAACTTACAGTTGCTTGGCAAAACTCTAAACCAGCATCGTGCAAAATTCATGCGTTTCTCCAAAATGCAATTAGTTTCGCATTGCTATACAGCGGTTTTGTATGAACTACTAGCCAAGCTTTATATATATAAAAAAATCAGCTGTATATCTTTCCGATGTTAGGGTTTTGTTTTTGTGTTTTTTCGGGTTTTTTTTTTCTTTTTTTTTTTTTTTTTTTTTTGGTTTTTGGGTTGTTTTTTTTTTTTTGCAACTTACAGGAATTAAGAAACCCAAATAAGATAACTCGTTTACCGTGGCTGATGCGAACTCGTTTTTGAGTCCCATGGAAATTCTTCCGATAGCTCAAGAAAACAAATATTTAAGGATAATTTTGAAAAATTTTATCATGAAAATGTAGGTTGTGTGTACAAATTAGAATCGCCTAATCAATGCGATTCTACATACGATTAATTATTAAGTAGAAGACTGAAACGACATCACTAAACGGTCCCCATTTTTCTCCTAATCTTGCGGTATGATTAATGCTCAGTGGCTCGAACTACCCATGTCTTAAACAAATTTCCATGGTCCCAAATATATTCGAGCCATTGAAATGCGACTGTACTTTTGTAGATCATCCCGTCTATTGTAGAGGTAAAATAACAGTGTTACCACGAAACAACCACTGAACAAACATAAATGCGACGTACATTGTTTATACATCACTTCGTTTCTTTTCAACCGCAAAAATGAAACACAAAGATAATAAACCCAAGTGCAATTTCTAAATTCTAGCTGTGTGTAACGTTTATTCGGCAGCAGGAGCACAATGATTTTATTAGTTTTTGTACTATTTTTTGTAGGACAAAGAACACAGGGTAAGAACATTTTCTCTTAATGCACAAGTACAATGAAATGTACAGGTATCAATAGTCAACGGTACAATAGGAACGAATTTATATTTCTTTGGTTTTTATCGATGTTTAAACTCCGGTGAAGCACTGAATAAACTGGCCCCGAGGTTATAAATCTTTTTTTCATGCTCAACTCAACTGAGCATGAAATTTTTCATGCTAATAAATTTCAAATTACTAACAATGCCATATTTTTTATTGCTAAAAATAACTGAGCATGAAAATTTCTCTGCTAATAAATATGAAAATGTCAACTATTGTTGGCATTTTCATATTTATTAGCAGAGAAATTTCATGCTCAGCTGAGTTGAGCATGAAAAAATTTTATAACCTCGGGGTCTGGCTTTATTCAGTTTGCGAGTGGTTCGCCAGATTTAGACATCGACAAAATTTACAAAAAAATCATTTCTTATAAATCCAACTTTGTATTCAAAAAGTTAAACTGTTGCCAAAAATGTCTGTATTTTTAGACGGCAGAAAGAAAATAGATCCGACAGATTCCTGCTCTGAGCTTTGTTAAATTGTAAAAATTTGTGTGAAATGTAATTAAGACGAGGAGTTTGGAACTATATTCATATAAATGGGCTAAAGCAAGCAAAATATCCCTTATCTTATACGAGTGTTTACAAAGGACAAAGATCTAGACCACATGACCTTCCGCGCAATTTAAATAAATCCGTGTTTTTCCTTTTAACCCATTTAAGTCTAACGTCCCATAAAAGGGACACAGGCAAACGGTGTAGACTTTGATCAGACGCCACAGAACGCGGCGTCTGATCAGGATCTACACTGTTTGCATTCAGTTCAGAAATTCCTACAAAACGTAATAATGATAAAAACTAACCAGGCACCCTTTATATAGGAAATGGACTTGTCCAAAGACTTGAAGTAGAAAATCATGGATCTTTATCAGACTGCACATAAATATAAAGAGCTCTGATTCATTGCTGTGGGAGTATGTGATAAAGGCCAATTTCGGAAGTACAGTTTTTTTGGGTTTTTGTTTTGCCTTTAGACCGTCATGTTATAATTACAGCCTGGTCTGTCTTTGTTCGCCACACAGGTCTAGTTGTAGCTTTTGTTGTGCGCTGGCTCAAATGTATCCGTTCTATGTTATGAATCCGTGATCCAGTGGACTGAACCACCTACAGTTTGCTTAGACTTTGTGTTCTTCGGCAGCTGTACATGTTGCTATGTTTTATTTGCTTGTGCTTGCTGTTTGGGTTTATGTTTTGTACGTTTGTTATGTCTGGAACTGAGTCAGAAGATAATGCTGATATTTTGCTCAAGTACAGCTGCCAATTATAGCAAATGTTGTGGTTTGTTTTTCACTATTTGTTCCAGATGTCTTCATCTTTCGGTGCCGCCGGCAGAAACTGCGCTTTGTGATAGTGGTCTTTCTTAGACAACTGCATTTGAGTCGAAACGTAAGAAATCATACCTTCTGACACGAGTGTCCCACGAAATAACAAATAAGCCAGCTCATATTTATAAGAGTAGTCAGATCAGAGTCCTCGTTGTCAACATGAAGAAAATTTGTATCCTTTGCTATTCAAAATGCACCTGGTGAATATTCTGATCAGTCAACGCAAATGCGTAGACTGATCTGCATCTTCGCTGGACGCACATGTCCGAAGCTATGTTTACTGACGTCGTGGATCATTTATACTTAAGGCATCATTGAACATCTGCAAACCGAATACAAATGCAAAAACAAGAAACAGTTTTCTCTATTTTTTGTTTTGTACTTAAAGGGCAAACCAATGTTCTTGAAGAATGTATCTGAGATGCAAGATCTTGACAAACCGTGCCTTTTGAGGCAAATTTTACAAAAATCGAAAAAAAAAAAAAAAAAAAAAAAAAAAAAAAAAAAAGCTATGTGTGTATATATAGCTTCTTCTCTAGGAATTTATGGATTTTGCTTGGAAAACGCAATAATTTCTATCAAAAAGAAGGTTTTATTTGATATTTTGACATGTTTAGCGCCGCATTAACTGTTCAAACTGGCGGCTTCCTGAACAATTCATCACGAAAACGTACCTATATAATTTTGACACCCTTAAACCCCACTTTTATATAGTAAAACTGGGGTTTACAGGGGTATACATTATTTTTCTTATTTCTTCTCAAAAAATAGATTGTGGTACTCGTTAGAACCGCCTCGTCTATATTTTGAGAAGAAATCAGAAAACTATCAGAAATTTTATCTGAAATTTTTCATTTTTTTTATAATAAAATTTTCAGTATGTTTGAATAGGCATGTTTTCGCAATGTGTTTTAAAATTTTTAAACGTCTTTAACTTTCTGACGTCTTTACTAATTTCAGAATCCATTAGACTTTCCTTATTACACTCTATCTGAAAGAAAGCCCCTTGTACTGACAGGTGATGATTTGTTTGTGTTAAATGACGCATAGCTTGTCTTTTTCAGCATTATTTTTGCCAAGAAATAACTGATCTTTGAGTTTGAATGACAAGTTATCAAATAACTGAGCGATATTCATGTTCATTTCCTTTTTTGAGGTCATCTTTTGAATTGTAAAACTGCTTCTGAAGAGGTTATGTCACACCTGGAATAATTATTTACATCTTATCAATGATATGAAGGGTTGATTTTGACAACAGGCTGTCAAATTTTTAAATGCTGCAAGATGTTGAAAGTCTAACTAATTGTGAAATGAGTGGTGTAGCTATATTACCCAGTCTGAATCACAAAAAATCTGCCATCCGTGATATCCAAATTTGATGCCTTCAGGTTACAATGGAAGCATGTCCTAAAAACACCACTAATTTGACAGGCGTTTACAAAATGGCATGCAACCGGTGCGTCCGTGTCGACCGGTCTGCCTTGGGTTTTGGGCTTGGGGTGGGGCGTAGTACTCTCCACGGCGTCGTTTCTGCTATCATTTATGCCAAACACTGTATCTCGGTTTCTAGGTATTAACTGTATGGATGCTAATGATTTTTATTATTAACACGAGCTACGACACAATTTGACAAGCAAATCATTGTGCAGCATGTGTGTACAGACGAAATTGTATTGATGGGTCCGAGGCTGAAATCACCGCTAATCCTACCTATATCATGTTGTCAGTGATAAATTCTGCCATATGCATAATTCCTGTTATGTTCTGTAGGAAAGTAATCCATTTTTTACAGCAATATTTCAGTATTTACCCTTAAATACACGTAAATGTTGTTTAATGCGAGAGATATCTCAGATTAAAAATGGCGGCTAAAACGCAGATCAGTCTTGCAGTCATCCGTGTCAATGACGTAAAAATGTATCCATCTATTTCATTGGCTATACGATTCTTTACAGCCAATGAGATCGCTTGCGGCGGCTGACTGGCTTTCCATGTTTGCAGCGGAGCGTATCTGATCATCATATTTTTCGGAAACCAGGCCAATGGCTCCGGCCTTATTAGCGTTGGTTTTCGGGTTCGGTGACTTAGTGTACAGATTTAGAAAAATTGTAGGTAAATCTAACTTTTCGGAGCAATTCAGAAAACTTATTAACCGTTATAAAAGAATTGGCTATAGCCTGGATATTATGCGGCAGCCTACATGCCTAGTTGTCAACCCAATCATTGTTGATGGCTATGCTTCACTCTTTAATTGCACGACGGCGGTTCGGGCCTCAGACTCAATGACGGCCGCTTCGTAAAACTTTAACCAGTGGTTGGGGCTTGACGATATGTCTTTGGCTTGGCCCGCCGTGGTTCAACTATTGGTTTTCATTTACTCTGGCATACAGTAGAATTAGCCATGAGTACTCGTCTTTGTTTATTATAGTGATTAATTTGATTTTTATGTTTTCGCTTTGATGCATTGACTGAGTTGGGAGCCTTTATGCGAACCGAATTTTTATGTGTTTCTGTATTAAGAGTAGCATCGGGACCCAGGGTGAAGTTAGTTAGCTGTAAAAGTGCTTTAAACCCCACGGTGGTTTACTCTACTGACCGTTCTAAGGCGGTGGTCCCGGTGTTAGTCTTACTCTTTCTTGCTTTGTGGTTTATTCTACAAGGCGATTTGTTGTATGTCTTTCCGTGTGTCATTTTGTTCTTGTGTTTTTCAGTCCTTTTAGTATAGCGATTACCTCGCTTGGGGAAGATAGGGCTAATCTTAGTGCTTTTCGTACGTTTGTTCGATTTGTGCTTGTTTGGATTAGCCGGTTTCCTCTTGGGGTCTGGGAAGGGCTGCGGTTTGTGTGGCACTCCCTGGACTTTTCTTTTACCTTTTTTTCAACATTAAGCCGATACACTCCGCTGTAGATATGGGAAACCGCATGCGAACTCTTCTGCATAGTATGTGAGAGACTCACGATACCTATAGTACGAGCTTAAGCTTCGTCACCTGCTGACGACCTGCTTCGCAGGTCGCTTAAGCTCGTTATAATTGAGAACACTTAAAGACATAGGCAAAATGATGCCAAATGTGGTCCCACTCAATAATAATGTTATTGCCCCTACTTAGGGGCTATGCAAGAATGCCCTAAAGAGGTGATTATGCTTTACCAGCAAGGCGTAGTAAAGAGGCCTCCTGAAGGGAATCAATATTTTTGAGGAGATAACAGATAGTTTGGAAAATTGACTTATTTGGAGAGCAGAGTTGAATGGTTTGTTTATTTGTGTTTCTTTCATGCTTACAATATCTATTTAATTTTATTTATTTACTTATTTATTTATTTATTTATTTTTTATTTATTTTTTTATTTAAGAACTTTCTGAAGGATAATAAATTTTGAAGGAATAAAACAAATTTGGAAAATTGATTTTGGAGAGTAGATTGGAAAGTTTTTATTTATACATTTATTTCTGTCATTGTTAAAATGTTTTTTTTCTTTTTATGTATTTAAGTTGTTATAAAAAATTGTTGGGATAACAAATAATTTGAAAAGAAAAAAAAGAAAGAAAACATATATATATTTTTTATTTCTTTATTTATTTTTTTTATTTTTTATTTATTTATTTATTTATTTATTTTTTTTTGGTAAATTTATTGTTTTTTTTTTTTTATTTGTTTTCTTTTCTTTTCTTTTTTTTTTTCTTTTTTTATATTTTTACCTTTGTTTTTTCATTTATGCCTCTAGTGGCCTTCTAAAGGGTTATAAATATTTTTAATATTTTTAGGAATACCAAATATTTTGCAATAAAAACAGATTGATCTGGAATTGTTTATTTAATTTGTATTAGTTTGTTTCGTCTTTCTTAAAGTATTTTATTATTATTATTATTATTATTATTATTATTATTATTCCATTGCTATTATTTTGTTTATTTACAAAATATTGTTTGTTGGTTTGTTTCTATGTATTTATTTATATACTGCCTAGTGAAGACTAAAATCAGTCTGCGCAGGTTGTTTAGGCTGATCTGAGTCTTCACTGGGTGCACATGCCATTATGTAGAAATTGCTGTGCTCCAGGTTTTATGTTATGCATTAGTGCAAAAAATGTCTCAATAAATGGGATTGTGCATATTCCAGTTTGAATTTATTCCACAGTGGATTACAAAATTATAAGGAAAATGATCAATAATTTCATAGCATTATTATTAAAATTCTAAAAATGTCCACTGGACAGTTCATGTTTAGGGTTTAATAATGAAAGGTAATAATGTAGAGCACACCCTACAAAAACGTAAGCCTATTGAAAACTCGACCAGTCTGCACATCCATAGTCTGTTTAGTCTTCCGATCAGATGTGCAGACCGGTGTGACTCTCCGCTCAGCCCACACGTAATTTTGTAGGACAATTTGCTGTGCGCCTACTCCTGTGATATTACCTATGGAACAGATAAATAAGTCAGTACTAAAGTCCTCAATATTATATTCCCCCGATGGAGCCACTACCTGTTTTCTTTCATTGACAGAAAACCAGGTTTTATAACACCCTGTCCCTTATCAGAGATAAGACTAATGCCCCAGACTCATCAGATTTTTATGTCTTTAATTTGGTACGATTTTCTTTATACAGTCGAACTTCAATGGCTCGAACATCTTGGGACCATGGAAATCTGTTCTAGACATGGGTAGTTCGAGCCACTGTGGGTTAGTCATAGTTCCAGGTTAGGAGGCAAAGAGGGGGGGTCATTTTGGAATGTCTTTTCGATCTTTTGTAAATAATGGTTTGTTGGGTGTATTCATTAGAATCGCCTCATCGAGGCGATTCTAATTAGTACACACAACATACATTTCTGTAACAAAATAAAAAACAATTCCCTAAATATCGGTTTTGTTGAGCTGTCGAAAGAATAAAATACCTAGGGACTCAAAAATGAGTTTGAATCAGCTTCGGGTGAACGAGCTATCGGTGTGCGAGTTATTGAAGTTTTGCTATAGGTGCAATTTATCTATTGCAGGATTTCTGGTGCCTACAACATGTGACCCTTCCTGCATCAGGTAAGATTAACCCATTTATACCGAATGGACTATTCTACTTAAATTTTTGGAAATATCCATTTCTAAGAAGGGTGTCTGGTTAGTCTTTATAGAAAATTACTGTATTTGATACAAACAGTGTAGATCCTGATCAGACATCGCGTTCTGTGGCGTCTGATCTTGGTCTACACTGTTTGCAACTTCCTTTTTATGGGACGTCAGGCATAAATTGGTTAATATGATAATTCCTCAGCCTGAGAGAAATAGCTCTTAGCAAAACAAAACGGAACTAAAAATGCAAAGTGCATTCGCTTTATCCTGCCGATTGTGTTATCTGTTGCATGCACGTGTTAAATTGTTCCAATAAATATGCTTAACCCATTTAAGCCTTGCTTCCCGTAAAAGGGACATTAGCAAACAGTGTAGACCTAGATCAGACGCTGCAGAAAAGACGTCTGATCAGCGTCTACACTGGATTCAATCTATAAATATCAACAAAAGATGGTAAAGATGAAAACTAGCCGCACACTCCTTGTATAGAAAATGGGTCTATCCAAACATAGAGGCAGAAACGTCCACTCGGCATAAATGAGTTACACAACAAATCCTGCAGTGTTCTGCGTTGTCTGATCTGTTTACACTGTTTGCTCAGACCTGTCTGTCCAAAAACTTAGTTTTATTACGGTACTAGAAATATTTTAAAACAATTCCGAATTTATTATACGATTTACTACGAAAACCTAAGCAATCTACGAGGATCGTAGTTAATTCAAACAATATGTTTCTCTTTTGTGTTTCGAGAAAACAGGCTCTGACATTTCAGGCAAATTATCTGCTTAGAAGACAATCTGCAAGAAATGTCAAAACCTATTTTTCTGGTCAAAGTAAGAAAATATCAGCCGTTTGTTGTCTGCTGAATTTGCCTAGAGAGTGGTAAAGGTTAATGGGATAAGGCCTGTTTATTATTCTTTGTGAACAAATTTGTAGCAGACGACATTCTAAAACTGATTTTGTTATTTTTTCAAAGAAAAGAAGATTTAATTCGTGAGAATTATCCGCTGGGCAGACGATTCAGATGATTCACATGAAATATCAAGCTTTATTTTCTCTAAAAAAAAGAGAGACAAATATTGGTAAGTGTTGCAAGTAAGTGTAGGTCTCACTAGCGCTTTAAAGGTTAAAGAATTTCCAGATGAGTGAACTATTCAGTACATAAAAGTGTAAATCTTGGAGAAAGTAGTTATTCATTACGAAAACATGCCTATATAATTTTGACCCCCTTAAACCACACTTTTATATAGTAAAACTGGGGTTTACATGGGTATGCATTATTTTTCTTATTTCTGCTCAAAAGCATAGATTGTGGGTACTCGTTGGAACCGCCTCGCCGAGGCGGTTCTAACGAGTACCCACAATCTATGCTGAGGCGGTTCTAACGAGTACCCACAATCTATGCTTTTGAGCAGAAATATGATAAATATCAGCTTTTTTATCTGAAAATTTTAAGTTTTTGGAGGTGAAATTTTTTTGTATGTATTTGAATAGGCATGTTTTTGTAATGCCCTTGAAAATCATGAACTATGCTTTTACGGCTAAATGTGGCATTTGTGTCGAATACATATTTAAAAAGCGATAAAACGACCAGCATTGCAGTGTTTATTTTCTGTATTATAAAAGATAATCATCTTATAAAAACAGAAGAAATGTCAGACTTTTTAATAGAGAACACATGTATATCTGTACACTAAACAGGGCAGAATGAAATGTCACCATACTTAGACCATATTAGCATACTTATTAGTCGACTGACGTTGGCAATGACTGATTTAGATAATCAGATATGAATCACTTTAATAGAACGGGATCCATTGCTTGCAACAGGTAGGCATCTGCTATGGCCAATAAACCCGCCATGTTTAGCCATATGAACACGAACGAGCTTCTGAAATATTTTACTTCCTCTTATTTTATTTATTTATTTCTTTTTCAGAAAACATGCTTTGACATTTCATGCAAATTGTCTCCAATGGAGACAATTTGCATGAAATGTCAAATCGTGTTCCTGGTAAAAGTAAGAAAAATATCATAAATTTGTCGTCTGCTGCATTAGCCCAGTGAGTGGTAAAGGTTCATACGTGAGAAAATAATGGAGTATCATATACCGTGCTTTAAAGCTTTGCTGTTAAGGCTATGCTTCGTGGCCGTGGCCTTTCCTAACATTTGAGTGGGGGCGCCACATTTCCTACAAGATTGCATGTGCGCCCAGCAAAGACTGAGATCACCTGCATATCCGCTGAATCTGATGTCTCCGTTGGCTGTCCGCTTGAAGACGCTTTGGGTCCTTGGCAACCTACAGAGTGTCCTGTGAAGACTTTGATCAGACTGTACAGATACGCAGGCTGATTTGAGACTTCGCTGGGCGCATAGACAATCTTGTAGGAAATGCTGTATTCCGGCTCATTTGTACTTGTCCAAGTAGCCAACGAAAATAGGTTCTGTTAGTATGAAAACGACCGCATTGCGGGGATCGATAAGTTTGTGATAAGAATTTTTCAGATTCCCCCCATAGAACTTTTTAAATGTTGAAACAAACGTATGTTTTGATACGCTGTGCCAATTATTTGGTAGACAGTAAACACTCTATGTCAGCCAGTTCCTGACATTCGGTACAGAACTAATGTCGTACTAATTAAGTCTGTATTTAAGAGGACCGGTACATTCTGCATGTAGTCCGCCATTTTATACAAGGTTGACACCTCTTTGTAACCTCTGCTTACTTTACTGCACACCAAATTAGCATTAAATGTATCCAGGAAATGCCACAGTCGCAGAACGTAGCCAACCTATATTATTGCATAAAAAGCAGTATCGCACGTTATTAACAGCTGTGCATTAACCGGCGAAAAGCCGTGTATTAATATGGCAATTCACGCGCTATGAATGCACGGCTACGCAACTTTCAATATGACCGTACCGGAGCCACAGATTTGCTGCCATTACGAGATGTGTACTGCCCGGCCCTAGAACGAGCATAGTCCGTGAAAATTACACTCGCGAGACATCTGTGAAAAGGCGAAACAAAATAGTGCAAAAAATAACGCGAAATGTAGCAAATGTTTTCAGTTTTATGCAATAATAGTGATCGAACATGTTTTTTCAATGCATTAACATTCGCCAGGTCCTTTGGGAGGTGTTGAAAACCGCGGCCTTCGGCCTCGGTTTTCAACACCTTCCACGGGACCTGGCGAATGTTAATGCATGAAAAACCATGTTTGATCCCTATATTAAACACCAAGAGAAAGAGCAAACAAACCATTACAGAGTGTACACATACAAAAAAACAAACAAACAAAAAAACAAAGGAAGAAGTTCCCTCTTTCCCGATGAATTAATAAGAATACTTGACAAACCCCTCCCCATTGTAAAGGAGTTGACTCGTTTTCCTCAATGTTACAGAGGTTCGGTACAATATTTTAATATTATGTGAAGCCGGTCTTGAAATTAACATTATTCGCCTAACGCAGATGAGCAGACCAACATTAGCTGTTTTGATGTTTGCATATGGCAAACGTTCTCTCTTTAGGGAATGGATAGCTAATTCTCTGAATAGGGATCTACTCTAAAAGGAAAGTATTATCTCCCCTTATATTCGGAGCAGTTCTTGCCTCCTCTAGCAAAAGGAAAATAACAGGGTTTAAATCAGATAAAAAAAAATAGAGCACTGAAGCATATTTTCTCAATCTAATTCTTTTAATTAAGAAATAAATTATATCAAACCGTGCTCAAATGCCCAAGATAAAGCACAGTTGAGTTTGAGTTTGGGTTGTACCCATTTGAGCACTAGCGAGCGCAGCAAGCGAGTGCACAAATGGATACAACCCAAACTCAACTGCGCTTTATCTGGGGCATTTGAGCACGGTTCGTAATAATTTATTTATTTTCTAACACCCCTCATTGAGCGAGTTTTGCATAAATGATTTTTTTTATTGATTTTCATTATTATTTTTATCACCTGACTTCCCCTTTGGTAATTGACAATACCTCTTAAGCATTACGTCACGCGGTTACGTAGTTACAAGGTTCGATGACGAATATTCAAAATGGCGGATAACTTATGCGAATCAGCTGACGGTGTAAAATATAAATAAACGGTGTATTAATATAAAAACTTAAATCCTGTGTTCATGAAAGAATTGCAAAACGTATGAAATTTGAGTGCCGCGATGGACTTTAATAAGGACAGATATAAAACAGCAAATAAGAATGTTAACCGACTTACTTTCGTTTTCGAACGTCAACAAATACACGATGGAAACAAGAAGTAAAACGAATGTGTTTGAATGGTGTAACCTGTAGAGAAACGCATCTGGTAAAAAAAAGTCAAAGAACTGCAATATGCTCATAGATCATTTTCTGTCTTAATAAATAAAATAATTCTTTATGTATATGAATGTTTCGGCCAATATTGTAAGCTAATCTAGCGTCCATAGTAACAGGGGAGAAACTTTCGCAAATATGATTGGTTTCCCGTCGATAGCGCGCGACGAAATTCCTGTGCTCAAATACCTTAGATAAAGTACGGCTAGAAACGTAAAGACAAATAAGGAACAACACGTGCAGGGGTGTTAGAAGGTCATTTCTAAACCAAAAGGTTACTATTAAAACTACATTTGGATTATGAATGATATTATAATGTTAGAGAGAAATATTAAAGAGACTGTCTTTAGTAGTAGAGTATCATCAACACTCCTTTTCAGAAGGGATCGGTGTGCAAGAAAGAAAACAGGAAGTCACAAAAGTTGACTTTGCAAACAATGACGGTAAATCAATCAAATGCATCTAGTACCCTTACAGAGTGTACCCGCCCGCACTTCAATTAATGTAGTTTTATTTTTTATTATTATTATTTTCTATTGCCTTGTGATCATTGAGCCCACTTCGAGAATTTTAATAAATATATGAGGGTCACTGAAGCGGCTTGATTTTCCAAAGCTAGCCAGTATGAACCATAAAAATGTCACTACAGCTGTTGTAAGTTTTGTGAGTTTGCTCTCAAGTGTCACTCTTTTTAACATCTATTTATTCCATACAGTTTTGATTCAAGTTCAAGCAGCAGTGGCGGTTTTACGATGAGATGTGAATGTCCCAGTACCACGCAGTTATCAACAACGCAACCGTCAAAATCATCACATACTCCTAGCCCACCAACTAGCCTGCCCACCACAGCTATGAGATCGACCAACTCCCAGCATGTATCGCCAATAAAAGATTACCTATCAGCCAAGACCACTGTCACTTTACCAGGAGTCACAACGGGGAAAAATCCCTCAACAGGCACGTCAATCAGTAACGCTCACTGTATTATATTGATTCATTGTACTTTGATAGCGAGCAGCTGGTATTTCAATAATAAGAAAATTACAGGTTTTGTATGATTACAAAAATACAAATAATATAATTCTTGCATGCTTAGTTCTTAGTCATAGTTGATAGCCTATGCTTTCCTTTTTAGTAGCCTGACTGTGTGTCGGGTCTTAGACTATGAAGACGCCGTCCTAAATCTTTCACGAAAAGGTTGATTCCTGGTGTTATGTTTGTTCAAGCCTTCTGAAGTTCAGCTAGTAATTTTCTTCAGCTCTGGTGGCAGTGTCTGAGATAATTGCCACGAGGCCCCATCCTTGTTTCATCACAGTGATTTAATTTCATTTACACGTTGTTCTTTTCTCTGATGTTTCACTGATTAAGGACCTCTGTGCAAGCCGAATATTAACCGTTTTATATTTTTCTAACATTTCAAGCTAGGACAAAGCTTCGGTACCAGTAAAATCGATTTTAATCCTCATTAAGATAGTACTGTGGTGATTGGCAGGACTGTCGGCTTGTTTATCTCAGTTGTAGAGCACCTGACTTGCAAGCAGGGTGTCGGGGGTTCGAGTCGTGCATCGGGTACATTTTTCCTCCTTAGTTTACTTTAATGGCAACGAGGTTAACTGGTGAGTGCGGGTAAAAGCTAGAAACTGATTGTATGTTCCGTTGATGCCTTGCGCTTAAACGTTCAAAGGGGGAGGAGTGTGGTGATTGACAGGACTGTCGGCCTAGTTACCTTAGTTGGTAGAGGTCGCGTGTTCGAGTCCTGCATCGGGCACACTTTTTCCTCCTTAGTTTACTTTAGTACTGACCGTTCTAGGTCGGTGGTTTTGGTGTTCCTTTTCTTTTCTTTT
This sequence comes from Anodontia alba, assembly GCA_964016985.1. Classification (NCBI taxonomy): domain Eukaryota; kingdom Metazoa; phylum Mollusca; class Bivalvia; order Lucinida; family Lucinidae; genus Anodontia; species Anodontia alba. Next base: position 48,330,118 of record OZ024821.1, read on the forward strand.
TTTTTTTTTTTTTTTTTTTTTTTTTTTTTTTTTTGTCGTTGCTCGCTACGGGGCTTTGTCATGTTTTGTCCTGTTTATTGTTTTATTGTAGGGTTTAGTGTATCTACTTGATCCGGCCTAGTATTTTGATCACCCTGTTGCGGAAAAGGGGACAAGTTCAATACGAAAACACGTCTATTGAAATATATTGAAAAATTTTCCACCGAAAATGAAAAATTTCAGATAAAAAAATCTAATATTTTTTATAATTCTGTTCAAAACAAAGATTATGGGTACTCGATAGAACCGCCTCGACAAAGATTATGGGTACTCGTTAGAACCGCCTCGACGAAACGAACATAGAGTACCCACATTCCATGTCGTCGAGGCGGTTCGAACGAGTACCCACAATCTATGTTTTGAGCAGAAATATGAAAGCTATCAGAAATTTTTTTCTGAAAATTTTCATTTTTTGGTGGGAAAATTTTCAGTATATTTGAATAGGCATGTTTCCGTAATGATTACAATAATCTTTATAATTCTTACAATAACGAGTGTGCCCATTGCTCGCAAGGGTCATTTCTATTAGAATCTATTTATCATCACTGTAGCTGGTGTTAATATCCTCTGGTGGCCGTAAAATGTCTCCACGAGGATCAATACAGAGTAATTTACAATTTCTGGTCCTTTATGATCATCGAGTCCATTCTATGAGATTTGCACATTTGAGGATCTAACTGGTCGAAATCAGCTTGTCTGACCTAGAAAACGTGATATATCAGCTGTTTTCAGTTTTATGAAGTGGTCATCGATCTCAAAGGTCATTCCTCTTAGAATCTGTTTACAACACTTTTTAGTTGCAGTTGTCTACATAATAATACAGTATTAAAATTAGTGTCTTAGAAGAAAATTTTAACCGGAAACATATACATATCTGTTGTTTGCCTAGTTCTAAATCACCTACAGCTTTCGATAATTTAAAATAATCCATACTACCATAATTGTTGAATTGTATTCAAAATCCTTGTTTTTTCATTGATAATCTTTGGAAAATAAATTCGAAATGCACATTAGCAAAACAAACACGAGAAAATATGTAAGCGGTACATACTGTGCTGCTAAGAATATTATACAATTATTTCATAGCTATTTGGAGCCTTGTCAAAACTATTGGCCCGAGGCGCTGCGGACAACCTGATCACTATTGTCCAAAGCTGTATAATAGTATAGTATTCTAGTAATATCTATCTTTAACCCTTGTCCTGCTGAATAAATTAAGATGCCACACCCACTTCTAATTTTTAGCTAATCAGATTACTTGATCGAGAGTGTTGCTATAAATTAACGTACTTAATGGCAAACAGTGCAGATCCAGATCAGTTGGCCAACTGATCTGGATTTACACTGTTTGCAAAGGCAGGGTACATCCGGGTTCAGCAGGACAAGGGTTAACATTTATGAAACGGTGTTGTACCAAGCAGGCACATGACGTTAAAACAGCGCCGCATTAACGTCTTTGTAACGTGACGACTTTCATGATTGTCTATCGTTTGTCCGTCCACCAGTTTATCAAGAGAATTCTACAGTTTTTGTAAGAGCTCATTAATGTTCACAGAAAGTGTAAGCATGGTGCGTAGCATTGGGTGTCATAAACATTTGTTCTCACAACAGGAGAAAACGTACCTTTTGGCGTGCGCCCAGTGAAGACTGAAATCAGCCTGTGCATCCGTACAGATCAGGCTTTGATCTCCTCATGACGAAACTGCATATTTGGGAATCCAAAATGCACCCAGTAAAGATTCTGATCAAACTGTGTGAATTCGCGGATTGATCTGTATCATTTCTATGTGCGCATGCCCGAAGGTACGTTATCTGACGTTTCGGAAAAAATTGTCTTATTGCATGGCTATCTGATCTTTGTGTTGCAGCATGCCTGTCCAAGTTATTGATACGAAGTACAAGCTTTTTGTTTTATGTTCATGACAGTTTACAGCATGACGTGTAAAAGTGCGGTAACAAAGTTTGTGATTACAGGGTTATCTGCCATTGGCACTGCAGTATGTCTATCCACGCTTGTGATAAGCACTACTTCTTCAGTTTTGTTAGATTTTCATAAAACTTTACAAACATGATCATGTACTTTGTTCGAAATAATTTCAATACAGCTACGATCGTATATGCCCTTAGCACATTGTACATTATATTCTGCAAAAGCGCTAATTCTTGATGACCCTCGAATACCCTCCTTGTATACATTTGCTTTCTGCCAACTTCACACATGGTAATCTCGTAAGGGGTAGCCGGTGGTTATGCACTCAAAATCTTTACGCGAACTTCCGGCCATGACTTACGAGACATCCATATGTCAACAAACGGGTAAGTTCTCCTGATTTATTGTTTTTTTAGTCAATTCAATAGACGTATTTTGGAAAATCGAACAATGCTATTCCAAACAACTTTCATTTCTGCGTCGGAAAAGATAGGTGTGGGCTCGAAAAAAAACAACAAAAAAAAAAAAACAACAAAAAAACAAGCGGCTAATTTTTATTTCAATTACACCCGAAGAAGAGTAGTCCGATATTTCTGTTTTGACTTTGTTTCCAGTGCAGAATGAAGGTATTTTCAGCTATCTGGGATATAAAATACTTTTTTAACATATCAAATAAGACGCACTGCAACCTACGTCTACGTTGAAATATATAAGATGCTAAATTGTCCAAGCATTTGTTCCATGAACTGAAACATTTGTGCCGAATATGACTTACGAGGCTGACTACCCTTACGGGGGCATTAAGCCTTACGGAAACAAAATAGCCAACTGTTAGGTGTCTGATTACAAGGCCCGATTATTCCTTAGGGGAACATTAGCCATTATCAGAAAGTCCCGCAATTAAGAAAATGCGGATTTTAGACCAAACTAGTTTAAATATATTCCATTTACGTATAACAATCAAGCACCATGAAAGTTTTTGCAAATGAGCAGCATTTGTCAACAGGATTTTATATGCCACGTTTGCATTTATTTGAAGCTTTTGATTGAGCAAATTCATATAGGAGTTTCATTTTACTGCCGTAAACTCGCTTTGTGATGTGTAGGTTTTCTTGTCCCCGTAAGGGTTAATGCCCCCGTAAGGGTAGTCAGCCTCGTAAGTCATATTCGGCACAAATATTTCAATCCCCGGGACAAATGCTTGGGGAATTTAGCATCTTATGTATTTCAACGTTGACGTAGGTTGCAGTACGTCTTATTTGATATGTTAAATAAGTATTTCATAGCCAAGATAGTTGAAAATACCTTCTTTTTGCACGGGAAAAAAGTCAATACATGAATATCGGACTATACCCTTCTCCAGGTGAAACTGAAATAAAAATTAGTCGCTTGTTTTTTCAAGCCCATACCTATCTTTTCCGACGCAGACATGAAAGTTGTTGGGAATAGCATTGTCCGATTTTTCAAAACATGTCTGTGAAATTGATCAAATATCGATAAATCAGGAGAACTTATCCGTTTGTTGACATTTGGGTGTCTCGTAAGTCATGGCCGGACGTTCGCTTAACGATTTTGATTGCATAATCACCAGCTACCCATTACGAGATTACCAGGTATGAATTTGACGAATAAAATTGTGTATTTTTTATTTGAATTACATTTCTTTTTCTACAATAAATGTCTGATTCTGATTACAGATTGTGTGAAGGTTTTGACTCATGATGGCACGATCACCGGCTCGGACCTGATTGCTGGTTCCCAGTTTCAAAATGACTGTCAGTATTTAATTGATCTTGGACCTTGGTACCAGAGCGGACAAACATACGTTCATGTCATGTACTTATATAATATATATATTTCATATTTTTCATATATTTTTACAACCGCAAAGAGTGAGTGGGGTATGCGATTCGTTACATGAACTTAGATATAATACTCAAGATATACTTTGATATAATGTATTTCTAACCCTGCCCAAATGCCTAGTATAAAGCACAGCTTAATATGGTTACAGTGCTCGACTAGATGAAATATATATTCATCTGTGCTCTGTTGAGGAGATGTGACACGATTATGAAATATTATTTCTTTTCTAACACACGTATTTATTATGAACAAAAAAAAACAGTAATACATCGAAGTCTTTTGTTAATATTGCCTTCTGAACTTTGAAAAGTATTTAAGTCGGTTGTTTACGACATTATAAAGAGTCGACAAGTAGCCATCCATTTGGTCAGAAATACATCCGCGTAGTGCGGGTGTATTTCTGACCAAATTGAAGAAATCACCGCGCCATAAAAAGTCAAAATGCATAACCACGTTGTTTCCTTGCAGAACAGCTCGTCAGTTTGTAAAGGCTCCTACCATTATAATTATATCCATTTAACCCATTTTAGCTTAGCGTCCCATAAAAGGGACACTAGCAAACAGTGTAGATCCAGATCAGACGCCACCGAACCCTGATCAGGGTCTACACTGTTTGTATTAAGTTAAAAAATATCCTTCAAAATATGGTTATAATAAAATCTAACCAGACACCCCTAATATTGGAGAGGAACCGGTCTGAAGAGTGAAGTTGGAAGAGTCTAATGGGTCAAAAGAATCGGATAGCCCTTGTAGATGTTCCATAATTTTGTGCCGCGCTGTTTGCTTTGCTATACACAAAATTCTTTTGTAATGGTATCTACCCTAAAAGGAAAGAACAAGCTCCAAAGTGAACATAAACAAAATTTCATCCCTTTTGAGAAGAGACACAAAAACAATTTTGACGAGAGTTATTCCCATAAAAGCATATCTGTTCCCCTTAAACTACCGCAAAAATTCTAAGTAAATATAGGGACAGGCAGGCATGAGCAGTTAGTGTAGATCCAGATCAGACGCCAGAGAACGCGGCATCTGCGTCTGCACTGTTTGCCACTCATCCAGCAACATGTCAGAAACATCTACAGGTAGTAAAAGGGTCTTGTTTAACTCTTTCACTGCCATAGGCGATGATAAAAGGCTTTTGCAAACAACGTAGATCCAGATGAGACGGCTCATAATAAGCCGTCTCAATATCTACGCTTGCCGGCCTCGGTGGCTCAGTTGGATGCGCCGTCCGACTGGAGACTAGGAGGTCGCGGTTTCAACCCCAGCCGAGGTCGGCAACATTCTTTCGTGGAGATTGATCATGAACTATTTTCAACGGTCATTCTCTCCCTTCCGCTGATTCAAGAAGGGCAGTTGTCAGTTTCTGGCGAAAGAATGTGCACAATATTAGTTAACCGCTTAGAGGACCAAGCCTGCCCACTAAACGTGTGGTTAGGTAAACTGACCGCGCTCGACAAGACCTCATTGGGTTGACCGGGCCTTAAAACCTCAACACAAACAAACAAACAATATCTACGCTGTTTGACATTCAGTCTTTCAGCTTTACGCATAAACGTATTTCCAATTAATATTTTATTTTTTTAAAAAAAAAGGTAGACGACAAATGTCGTCTGAAATTTGGCACGGAAAGAATTAAAGTTTAGCACAGTAACGATATTTAGGGCAAATACGGTATAACCAAAGATAATCAAACAAATTACACTATCATTCAAGCAGGTTGGCTTGTGTACAGAAAGTTGTTTTTTTTTTCGCATATTACAATCTTATCTCTAATACGGCTTTTGTATAATTTCGGCATACATTATTACAATGAAAAGTAACCCTTTCATCCCTATGTTTCTGAAGTCCATCCTTGTGTTTGGACATGACCACTAGTGCAGGTAGGGTTTCAGTCTAAAATCTAACAAGAAAGGCAAACAGTGTAGATCCTGATTAGACGGCTTATTACAAGCCGTCTAATCTGGATCTACACTGTTTGCACAAGTGTCTGTGTTAGTCTGCCAGGCTAAAAAGTGTGAATGTTATTCTTCACTGAAAGCTCCTGCATTTAAGAAATAAAACAGATCTAGCCGTGAATTGTTGAGTACTAAGTCACAGGTTGGAGGTCAGCTGTAATGTAGGTCAAATCACAAGCGCGTAGCGCGGGTGATTTATCTACTTACAACTGACCGATAAACAGGGATTATTTACTCAACAATTTACGCACTAGAGCTGTTCTATTTCGATTCTAACACACTAAAATCGACAAAAAATGCGGTTGTTTCCTTCAGATTCTCCCAACCTTCCGCCATGCTTCGACGAAACCCCGCCAACTTCCTTGCTTGTAACACATACATTTACGTCTGGTTTTAACGTATCTGATGCGAAAAAAAGAAAACGACGCTACACAGTCTAACGTCCAGGAAACGGCTAATGACGCCAGAAAAATTGTTAAAGATGTCACGACACGGCGGCTCTTTGCGTAACGCTCTTCTTCCCAGTGATTTGTTGCAAAATGAAGCACGGTTCATTTCTGTTGCCTGTATAGGCGTACTGTGTTAAATATGCTGTAAAATGTGTCTATAATGTATAGATTGACGTCAATAAGCTCCTTAGAGAGATACAGTAACATTTTCTATCTGAATTGTTAATATATGAAGCAAACTAAAGAGGAATATATACACTTTCTGGGGAAGAAACTCCATTAAATTTTTATTGTTCTCTTCTGAAAAGTGATCTACTCCCCTTGGGAGCAAATTATTTCCTTTTAGAATAGATCCCTTTTAAGAAGGGGATTGTTGTGCACATGTGCACAACAAGCAAAAAGGAAGTCGTAAAAGTTGTCTCCATTATGCAAAATACAAGAAACTATCACAATGTTGTATCACTAAATTTTTCGTCCAACTGAATACATCACACGTAAAATACTAACATTTATAGGAAACTCACAGACTAGTAAACTTCATTTATGAAAGAAATATTATTTTATTTTCGAACAAAATCATAAAACTTGCAACAAGTAAGTAGATATACATGTAATATAATATACTTTAGATGGACGGTCATTTCAAAAGTTTGCTGTCAAAGCTGTGTTATCTGTGAGTGTACATGCGGCTTACAACAGTTCTCCAAGGAAGAAAATGTCAATAGCAGCGGCAACTTAGTCTAAATGCATTCATTACCAGTTCAAGAAGCTGTAAGACAGCCATACTTTTGAATAGTTTGAACAACCTATAGCAATACTTTGTAAATTTTGAATAACCTACACAAATTTATACTTCAGCTAGACATGATTTTTGAGGACAACAGATGCCCAACTAGCCGGAGGATGGCCAATTTCCCATGCTGACCTTCAAAGTAAAGTCATTGATAAATGAAATGCGCATGATTTCTTATGACGAAAATGGGCATTTGTTTCCTTAACCCTTAAAGCGCCAAGAAAATCTGCATCTAAAATTGTCGTCTGCTTATGTCGTCTGCTGCATCTTCTTGCAAACTTTTCAAATTTACATTTTGCATATAGGCAAACAGTGTGGACCCAGATCAAACTGCTCCTAAAGGAGCAGTTTGATCTGGGTCCACACTGTTTGCAACAATGACTTTTAAAGTAGCCGGCAGGAGACAAAGCAGACGACAATTGTTGTGATTGGTGCTTTAAGGGTTAACGACATTAGTGTCCGAGTTTACATTTTCCCTTACTTTACCTTTACCTTATTCAAGCATTTGTTCTTATCATATACAAAATGGCATAACAATGTAGGTTGAAATTTGATATAAAATAACGGATTTTGAATCACTATGTCTTCGTGTATTACTAGGATAGTGTTAACGAGTATATTGCCTATGCTCATGCATTTCAGATTTGAGAGTATGCAGCTTCACGAATGTACGAACTGTTCATGTGACTACCTCCAGTTCGAAAATTCTGAGTTTTCTCAACGCATTTGTTCTTATAAAGATATACAGATAAATCGACCTTATAAGTGTAAGTTGAAAGTTGTTGTTGTGCGGATTTTTAGCTCACCTGAGCACATGATGCTCAAGGTGAGCAATTTGGATGGGCCAGCTGTCCGTCGTCCGTCGTCTGTCAACATTTGACATCTCCACCTAAACCACTGAGCTAGTTTTAACCAAGTTTCACAGAAATGATTCTTGGGTGATACTGACTAAAACTTATTCAAAAAATTCCATTCCATGCAGAACTCTGGTTGCCATGGCAACACAAAGGCAAGAATTAGTAAAAACTTTTAAAAAATCTTCTTGTCTTAAACCAGGAGGCCCAGATCTTTGATATTTGGTATGCAGCTTCACCTAGTGGACCTCTACAATGTTGTTCAAATTATAGCCCTGGGGTCAAAGATAGCCCCGCCCCAGGGGTCACATGTTTTACATAGACTCATACAGGGAAAAACCTTTAAAAATCTCCTTGTCTGGAACCAGAGGGCCCAGGTCTTTGATATTTGGTTTGTAGCTTTATCTAGTGGACTTCTACCAAAGTTGCTCAAATTATAGCCCTGGGGTCAATAATGGCCCCGCCCTGAGGCCCACTTATTTTACATAGACCCATATAGGGAAAACCTTGAAAAATCTTCTTGTCTGAAATCGGAAGGCCTAGTCCTTTGGTACTTGGTATACAGCTTCGTCCCTAGGACCTCTACCATGATAGTTCAAATTTTAGCCCTGGGGCTAAAATGGCCCTGCCCGGGGCCCACAAGTTTTACATACTTATATAGGGAAAACCTTTAAAATCTTCTTGTCTGAAACCAAACGGCTCAGGCATTTGATATTTGTAACACAGCTTCGTGGACCTCTCCCAAGATTGTTCAAATTATAGCCCTGGGGCCAAAAGTGACCCCGCCCCGGGACCTACATGTTTTACATAGAATTATAAAGGGACAACCTTTAAAAATCTCCTTTTCTGAAACCAGAAGGCCCAGGTCTTTGATATTTGGTATGCAGCTTTACCTAGTGGACTTCTACCAAAGTTGTTCAAATTATAGCTCTGGGGTCAAAAATTACATATAGACTTATTTGGGGAAAACCTTTAAAAGTCTTCTTGTCTGAAGCCAGATGTCTCTGGTTTACATTTTTTTTGTTTTTGTATTTTTTGTTAGTTCACCTGTGAGCTATTCTAATAGGCCGTACTCCGGCGTCCGTCTTTCGTCGTCTGTCAACATCTCCTCCTAAACCACTTGGCTAATTTGAACCAAACTTCACAGGAATAATCTTTGGGAAGTACTAACTGAAAGTTGTTAAAAAAATGGAATCTAAGCAGAACTCTGGTTGCCATGGCAACCAAAAGAAAAACAAAGGAAATAAACTTTAAAAAGTCGTCTTGTCAGAAACCACTAGACCGACTTCAATATAATATGGCAGAAATGTTCCTTTGGCCATGTTCTATCAAGATTGTTCAAGCCATCATGATTCGTCAGAAAACAAGGCAGCCAGAGGGGCGAGGCTTACTTTCCCTATATAATTATATAGAAAACTTTAAAAATCTTCTTGTTAGAAACTACTGGACCCATTTCAATATTACTCAAGATTGCTCAAGCCATCATGATTAGTCGAAAAACATGGCTGCTGCGGGGTAGGGCTTATTTTCTCTATATATCTATATAGAAAACTTTAAAATTTTCTTGTCAGAAACCACTGGACCGATTTAAACATTATGAGTATATGGCAGGAATGTTCACTTGGTAACCCTCTATAAAGAATGTTCTAGCCGTCATGATTCGTCAAAAACATGGCTGCCAAGGGGGTGGGGGTGAGGGGTTGGGACTTATTTTCCCTTTATATCTATATAGAACACATTAAATATCTTCTTGTCAGAAACCAGTAGACCGATTTCAATATAACTTGGCAGCAATGTTCCTTTAGTGACTGTTTACCAAGATTTTTCAAGCCGTCATGATTGGTCAAAAAACCTGGCCGCTAGGGGGCGGGACTTATTTTCTCTATATATCTATATAGAAAACTTTAAAATTCATCGTGTCAGAGATCACTGAACTGATTTCAATATTACTTGACAGGAATGTTTCTTTGGTGACCCTCTACCAAGATTGTTCAAGCTGTCATAATTTATCAAAAAAAAATGGCTGCCAGGGGGCGAGGCTTATTTTCACTATATGCCTATAGGGAAAACTTTAAAAAATTTCTTGTCAGAAACTACTGGACTAATTTCAATATAATATTGCTGAAACGTTTCTATGATGACCTTCTATAAAGATTGTACGAGCCATTATGATTTGGCAAAAAAAAAAAAACAAAAAAAAAACAAGGCCGCCAGTGGGGGTGAGGCTTATTTTTCCTATATATCTATATAGAACTTTTTGGAAATCTTGTTGTCAGAAACTACTGGACCGATTTCAACATAATACGGCAGAAAGTTTTCTTTTGGGACCTTCTATTAATCATGTTCAAGCCATCATAATTCGTAAAAAACATGGCCGCTAGGGGGCGCGGCTTAGTTTCCCTATATATCTATATAGAAAAATTTAAAAATCTTCTCGGAAATAACCGGACTGATTTCAATATAATTTTGCATGAATGTTTTCTTGGTGACCCTCTACCAACCGTCATTATTTGTCAAAAAACCTGGTCGCTTGGGGGCAGGGCTTCTATATATATATACATATGCCCGAAAAGGGCATAATCTGTTTTTCAACTTATGCAACTTTAATTGTAAATTTTACATTTTTATGTCTTTTGTAAAATAGAAAACCTTTGAAGAAGGCGAAAGCCGGAAGGCCTCAGGTAAACAAATCATTTGCACTGTTGATGATTAACTCTCAACAATATATATAATATATATATATATATATATATATATATATATATATATAGAGAGAGAGAGAGAGAGAGAGAGAGAGAGAGAGAGAGAGAGAGATTTAAAAATCTTGCAAGAAACCACTGGAGCGATTTCAATATAACTAGGCAGGAAGGTTTCCTAGGTGACCTTCTACTATTCTACCAAGTTTATTCTAGCCTTCATGATTCGTCGATAAACATGGCCTCCAGGGGACGGGCTATTTTTTCCTATATATCTATATAGAAAACTTTAAAAATCTTCAGTCAGAAAGCACTGAACCGTTTACAGTATAATGTGGCAGGAATGTTTCTTATGTGACCCTCTACCAAGGTTGTTCAAGCCATCATGATTCGACAGAAAACATGGCCACCAGGGGGCAGGGCTTATTTTCCAATATATCTAAATAGATTTTTTAAAATCTTCCTGTCAGAAGCCACTGGGCTGATTTCAATGTAATACGGCAAGAATGTTCCTATTGTGATCCTCTATTGTTCAAGCCGTCATGATTTGTAAAAAAAAATCCTTGCCAGGGGGCAGGGCTTTTTTTTCCTATATATCAATATAGAAAAATTTAAAAATCATCTTGTCAGAAACTACTGGACCGATTTCAATATTACTTGGCAGAACTGTTCCTTTGGTGGCCCTGTACCAAGACTGTACCAAGACGTCATGACTGGTCGAAAAACATGGCGCTAGGGGGCGGGGCTTATTTTTCCTATATATCAAGGGCAGGACGTATTTTGAAAAAATCTTCTTGTCGGAAACCGTTAGGCCTCGGGCTTCCAAATTTGGTATGCAGCTTTATCTAGTGGCCAAGATTGTTCAAATTTTAGCCCTGGGGTTAGAAGTGGCCCCTACCCGGGGGTCACTAGTTATGTCCCCCAACCATGAGGGGGACATATTGTTTTTAGTGTGGATCCTGTCGGCGTCGGTGTCGGCGTCAGCGTAGCCTCTAGCACTCTATCTTCTTATTGAATGGACAAATTTTAGCTAAACTTACACAAATATATCATTGGGAGGGGGAAAATGCTGATTAGATTTTGGTAACCTTGACCCCATTTTCAAGGTCACAGAAGGGCTTAGATTTTTAAAAAATGGGGCGTAGCCTCTTGTCGGCACTCTATCTCCTCACTGAATGGACAAATTAGACCAAACTTACACAAATATATCATTAGGAGGGGGAAAATGCTGATTTGATTTAGGTGACCTTGACCCCATTTCCAAGGTTATAGGAGGGCTTAGACTGTTGGAAAATGGGGCGTAGCCTCTTGTCTGTACTCTATCTCCTTATTGAATGGACAGATTTTAGCTAAACTTACACAAATATATCATTGGGAGGGGGAAAATGCTGATTAGATTTTGGTGACCTTGACCCCATTTTAAAGGTCAAAGGAGGGCTTAGATTGTTGGAAAATGGCTTATCTGCATCCTATCTTTTAAAGGAATGAATAGATTTTTACCATACTTGCACATCTATATTGTTGAGACATGTAAAAGAACTGATTAGACTTTGGTGGCCTTGATCTCATTTTCAAGGTCACAGGACGGTTTAGATTGTTGGAAAATAGCTTGTCTGCACCCTATCTCTTGTAGATATATATAGATTTTGACCAAACTTGCACATCTACAATGCTGGGACATGTAAAAGAACTGATTAGATTTTGGTAACCTTGATCCCATTTTCATGGTCACATGAGGGCTTAGATTGTTGGAAAATGGTTTGTATGCACCCTATCTCCTGAATGAATAAACGGATTTTGACCAAACTTGTACAGCTGTATTGTTGAGACATGAAAAAGAACTGATTAGATTTAGTTGACCTTGACCCTATTTTCAAGGTCACAGTAAGGCTTAAATTGTTGGAAAATTGCTTGTCTTTACCCTATCTCCTGAATGAATGAATGATATTTGACCAAACTTGTACATCTTAATTGTTGATACATGGAAAGGAACTGATTAGATTTTGATGACCTTGACCCCATTTTCAAGGTCACACTAAGACTTAGATTGGTGGAAAATGGCTTGTCTGCACCTTGTCTCCTGAAGGAAAGAGTAGATTTCGACCAAACTTGCACAGCTATATTTTGGGGATATGCATCGGAACTGATTATATTTTGGTGACCTTCACTCCATTTGCAAGGTCAGACAAGGCCTTAGATTGTTGGTAAATGGTTTGTCTGTGCCCTATCTCCCAACGGAATGGATTGATTTTGACCTAACTTGTACATTTATATTGTTATGACATGGAAAAGAACTGATAAGATTTTGGTGACCTTGACCCCATTTTTAAGGTCACACTAGGACTTATATTGTTGGAAAAGGGCTTGTCTGCACTGTATCTCTTGAAGGAATGGATGGATTTTAACTTAACTTGCACAGCCAAATTGTTGTGGCATGGAAAAAAACTAATTTTATTTTGGTGACCTTGACCCCATTTTTTAGGTCGCAGGAGGACTCAGATTGTTGGATACTGGCTTGTCTGCATGATATCTGCTGAATAAATAGATGGATTTTGACCAAACTTGCACAGCTATATTGTTGAGACAGAGGCAAGAACTGATTAGATATTTTGTGACTTTGATCCAATTTTCAAGGTCAAATAAGGGCTACATCACGAAAAATGCCTATATAATGTTGACCCCGTTAAACCCCACTTTTATATAGTAAAACTGGGGTTTACAGGGGTATACATTATTTTTCTTTTTTCTGCTCAAAAGCATAGATTATATGAAAAATATCAGAATTTTTATCTGAAAATTTTCATATTTTGATGGTAAAATTCAATATATTTGAATAGGCTTGTTTTCGTAATGTGATTTTAGAAAATGGCTTGTCAGCACCCTATTTCATGGAGGAATGGATGAATTTTGACCAAACTTACATGTAGGTATATTGTGACCTTGTGTTTATTATAGATACAATCTATTTCAACATTATGTCTGTACAAACTGATGGGGGGGGGGGGGCATACGTTTTCCTCCGAAAACACTGTTCTAGTTTTACATAGACTTAATACAATGTGCAAATCTTGAAAAAAAATCTTCTTAGCGGAAACCATTAGACTTAAGGCTACCGAATTAGGTTTGTAGCTTTATCTAGTAGTCCACTACCAAGATTGTTCAAATTAAATCCCTGGGGTCAAAAACGGCCCCGCCCTGGGGTTCAGTAGTTTTAAATAGACAAATAAGTGGCAAATAAGCTTTTGCTCTAAAACTGTAGCCAGATTTTGAAATAAGTCGGCAGAAAAGTTGCTTGGATGACAGTCTATTAAAGTATAGAGAATCATATGAAGAGAAGATGATAGTCTTTTAGAATATACTATGTGGCATTAAACTGTTGAAATAGCTGTTGACGGTTAGAGACAATGACACTCAGGTGAGCGAATTAGGCCCTCTGGACCCTTTTGTTTACGCTACCAGACACCCGAGGCACATAGAGGCAGCGGCAATGGTTATGTAAATGTTTTTTTGTACAGCCTTGTCTTCATGGATCCCCAGTGCACACTTGGTGCCGCTGTCTGTCACCAAGCGCCGCCCTGTCTACTTTATACCCGACCAAGGGCGAGGCGTACTAATCATTACGAAAACATGTCTATTCAAATATAAACTGAAAACTTTACCACCAAAAAATGAAAATTTTTCAGACAAAAGATTCAGATATTTTTCATATTTCTGCTCAAAACATAGATTGTGAGTACTCGTTAGAACCGCTTTGACGAGGCAGTTCTAACAAGTACCCACAATCTATGTTTTGAGCAGAAATAAGAAAAATAATGTATACCCTTGTAAACCCCAGTTTTACTATATAAAAGTGGGGTTTAAAGGGGTCCAAATTATATAGGCATGTTTTCGTGATGTGGTCCAAAAATTGTCTCGATCCGAGTGGGATTCGAACCAACGATTTCATGCTTAGAGGTCGAGTGCGCCACCCAGCCCACAAGTTGAAAGTTTACATATATACATATTGAGAGTTAATCATTAACAGTGCAAATGATTTGTTTACCTGAGGCCTTTCGGCTTTCGCCTTCTTCAGAGGTTTTCTATTTTAAAAAAAATAACATAAAAAAAGTAAAATTTATAAATAAAAGTTGCATAAGTTGAAAAACAGGTTATGCCCTTTTCGGGTCCATGTTATCTCGTCTGCTGCGACTTGATAACTGATCGTATTCAGATATATGTGAAATGTAAACAATACGCGTAAACACAACATGCAAAAAGTATAAAGCATATCTTCACTATCAACATAACGTACAAAAAGTATAAAGCTTATCTTTACTATCAATAACACTGCCCATATACGCAAAGTATACAATGCACATAACCCTTACACCGAAAGGAAATTACACCAAACTGAGCGTTTCTCACGAATACGTAAGGCAAATGGGCCCAACTTAAGTAAAATCACATGAACAAAACGTTCCATATAAGCTGCCGCATGCCCTGCCTTAGCAACGATGATTCCCTCTACTGGTCGCCCTTGTTGATCCCATATGACCGTAGAGTGTTCAGACGTCGGATCCAATATCTCTCTCTTGCTTTCCTGGTTCGATCTGTCCACTCCGGGTTATGGTCTAAGCAACAAAGTGTAGCGTGGTTGTGGAAATCATGGTCTGGTGAACAGAAGTGTTCTGCGACAGGAGACCTCTCGATCCGCTTGTGTTTCCAATCATCTCGGTGGCCGTTCATCCGTTGGTTCACATGATCACCGGTTTCACCAACAGATTGTTTTCCACACTTGGTGCATGTTATAAGGTACATAACATTGGTCGTCTTACAACTAGTGTTGCTCTTAAGCTTGATTGTTGCCCTAGACGCTGACTTCGCGATCTGTGTGGGGGTTATCATATTGCAGGTTTTGCATTTTGCTTTGCCGCACGGTCGTGTCTCCCCAAGTGGTTCATCATCACGCATGTCTGATTTGAAGTTGGCACGTACAAGAAGATCCCGTAGACTTGAGTCTTCTGTAGGCCATGGTCGGTCTTTCTGTAAAGTTCTCGCTCAAAGTGCTAAAGGACTCAATAATAGGCTAGTGTTTGTTGACTATGTCCCTCATTTTTGGCAAGTCTAGGTGATACGTCAACACGAAGGGGAGAATGCTCGACTCAGATTAAGGCCTATAAGAAAGTAGATCTTCTCTCTTTAGTTGCCGCGCTCTCTCAATGGCAAGTGAAATTTCCCGTTTATAATAACCCGTTTGCAGATGTGGTCAGTCAGTTCTCTACCTCCTGGTTCAAAGGTGTCCGAATCGGAGCAGATACATCTGAGGCGAAGTGCAAGGCTGTAAGGAACATTTTTGCAGCAGTGTTTCGGGTGGCAACTTGTGGGTAGGAGATACTGGTGTGTATCTGTTGGTTTTTTATACAGATCAACAGATATTGTATCGCCAACAAGACTTGATTTGGTGTCCAGAAACACGTGCTCCTTGGTTGAAATTTCAGCCGTGAATTTTATGCTCGTTTGGACGTTGTTGGCCTCGTCGAGGTAAGTTGTCAAAGTCTCGCGGCCGTGCGACCACTTCATGTCAATATCGTCAATGAATCTTAGCCATGAAAATGGTCTCAGGGCCACTGACTTCAACAGCTGTCCCTCGAGACGACCCATGAAAATGTTGGCGTATGCAGGTGCCATTTTAGTACCCAGAGCAGTGCCTTGGACCAGGAGATAATGTTTTCCGTTGAACTCAAAGTTATTGCATTTGAGTATGAGGATCAGAAGTTTGACCACAGTCTGTGTAGGTGGGTCCTTGACTTTTATTTCCTACCGAACTTCCTCGCATGCCTGGATGCCATCTTGATGAGGAATATTGGTATAGAGGGAAGTGATCAAAGGAAACAAGGATAGTGTCGGGTGGAAATGGGGCCTGGGCATCTTGATTCCTTCTGTTGTGTCATTTAAGTAGGACGGCAGATTTTAAACATGAGGTTGCAAATGCAAATCAACAATCTCTGATATCTTTTCCGTGGGATGGCCATTGGCAGAAACTATGGGGCGGCCCGGGTTGCCGGCTTTGTGTATTTTGGGGAGGAGATAGAATCTGCCTGCTTTAAGTTGGTCAACAAGCAGGTGATTTCTGTTCTTTTCTCGCTTATATTGCCTACATTGTACATTTCATTGATCGCTTCATACACTTCTTTGGCAAACTCGGGTGTGGGGTCATGATCTAGAAGTCTATAGTAGGTGGAGCCTCCTAGTTGTCTCTCAGCCTCTGAAATGTAATGAGCTCTATCCATGATAACAACCGCAGAACCCTTGTCAGCAGGTTTTATGATGATCTTTTGTCTATTTTAAAGATCATAGAGAGCACTGCGTTCGGATCTTGTGATGTCTTGTTTGAGCTTCGAGGGCTTGTGTGACGCTATGTCAGACCCCACATTGCTAATAAACGTTTCCAGATCAGGACCTTGTTTGGTGGATTGCCAATCGCTTTTAGGTACGAAACTCGGATGCTTCTCCAATGACCGTTTAGTGTCATTGAAGTGCGATTAGAGACGCATGCGTCTGCTGAAGATCTTAGTGTCATGTATTAGGTTTCCTCTGTCATAACTTATACACGTACTTCTTTTTGAGAGGACTGAATGCATCACGTGTTTGAATCAAAGCACTGACAACAGTGGGTCGATTGACTCTGAGGGTATGCTTGAAAATGATCCTGGACAGGGACTAAAGACTTTTTCTTGTAACCCTTAACTTCCTGTAATTAGGCAAACAGTGATGACCCTGATCAAACGCCGCGTTTTGCGGCGTTCGATCTTTGTCTGCATTGTTTTGTTTTTTTAATGTCCAAGCACTAAGCCGAGTCAAGGTTTCAGAATAGAGTAAGAGTTGGCAACATTAAATCGAAGATGCGATAAAAATCATTTCAGTTTTGATCCACTTCATGAACGAGAGACTAAGTGAAAGTTTACAGGCTGACAGATGCCACATTTTATGATTGTATTAATACCATATATCAAGTTATTAAACCTTTCTTGGATTATAAAATGTCTATTTTTGAGGAATATGGGGCATTTAAGGAAATTTTGGTGTATGTATACTCTAGATCGATTGTAAACAATCGAATCAAAAACTTGTGTCTGATTACAGACGGTACCATAAAGATGCTTCGAATGTAACGCTCAATAATGTGTTTCATTTTTATCTGTCAATTATTTTAATAATCCTAAGTATGCGGAAAAAAACATTGTAGACCCATATCAGATGCAAGTTAGGGTTAATACGGTAGATTTGTTGCTGAAATTGAATTGCATAACTCTATCACCTGTCCAAATTTCATTTACGTAAACATACCTATATAAATTTGAACCCCTTAAACCCCACTTTTATATAGTAAAAATGGGGTTCAAAGTTGTTTACATTATTTTTCTTATTTCTGATCAAAATCATAGATTGTCGGTATTCGTTAGAATTGCCTCAGCGAGACGGTTCTAAGGAGTACCCACAATCTATGTTTTGAGTAGAAATATGAAAAATATCAGAATTTTTATCTGAAAACTTTCAGTTTTGGGTGGTGAAATTTTCAATATATTAGAATAGGCGTGTTTTCGTAAATCCTAAAATTGGCCTACCCTGCTTTCGACATTTTTTAGAAAGTCGTTTTTGCCTAGCGCCTTACATAGAAGATGTAAATTTGCAAACTTTGCCATTATTTACTGTAATGGCTTTTATCATAATCATTAACATTTTTATTCTATTCATATGTTAAAAACAAAAACGTTGTTTTTTTGTTTTTTGTTTTTGTTTTGTTTTCCCATTTTTACAGAAATAGAAAGGGTAGGTGAATTGGAGGACGATTTTAAACTAGTTGGTTTTGTTTACATTTTCTGAAATTTTCACAATACTGTTGTGAAACATCAGTAATTACAAATCAGCAAAGGAAAGTAAAAATCGTGCTCTGAGATAAAAGTTCCAAAATCCCTTCACAGTAGAAATTGCGTCGGTCAGACTAATTTTTGGACGTACATGTAATTTGAGGGTAAATATTTGATAACAAGGCAAAAAAAAACAACAACAAAAAAACAAATGGTTCCCGATAAGATATTATCATTCAGTTGTTCAATTTAGAATAAAACGCCAAGCGAAAAACGTCTTTTCGAGGAATTTTAAAAGCACAATAGACTAGCAATGGAGAAATGAGAACACCTTTACGAGATTTTTTACACCCTCGTAATTGATTTCTTTCTTGAGCCGTTTTGAAGAAGGCTGCTACGTAGATATTTATTTTAGTCACAACGTCAGAACATACCGTCGGGCATGTGCACCCAGCGAAGATTCAGATCAGTCTGCGCATTCGCGAAATCTGACCAGAATTTTCACTGGGCATTTTGGATAGATAAGGATGCATATCTTCTTAATGCGAACAACGAGGACTTTGATCACACTGAGCACTTAAGGTACGTTTTCTCACGTTGCGGCTGGTTTAATGTTCAAGAATTTATGAATTTCAGTGAAACCCCAAACTGTAGAACGTTACCTTCGACTCCACTATCACAGTCAACATGCATCGATGCCGACCGACTTCAGATTACTCTATTTGTTGGAATGGGGCAATTCGACTAATGTTTGTGAAGCTGTGACTTGTAAAACAAAATGTCCCTATGGAATAATACAGGATTTTGTTGGTTGTCCAATGTGCAAATGTGTCGGAGACGTCCATCTCAGATCATGCAAAGGTCAGATTATACTTTATCACATATTCATGACTGTATTTGGCATATTAACCTACCTCTTGTGATTAAACGTGTTCCCTTTACAATGTCAGCGGGTACAGATAATAGGCTTATAACCGGAAGCAAAGTACTTTGAACGGAAAGCGGTTATCAGACTGTCCGTGTCGCTAAAAAGAAGCAGTGTATTTTGAATGAATAGAGGTTACATGTATCAGCCCTCTCGTGACGTTATGGTGACGCTGACAATTTTGAAATTCACAAATATTAAGACGCGATTGTGAATATGCGATTAAATGATTATATCCTGGTGTTTTGGTATAGTCCCTCTGTATCAACCCTCGACCATTATCTGCCCTCAGGCAAAAGCTTTCGGACATATAATGGGGTTTGGGGTTGATACATCGGGTTTTAACCAAAACACCATGTGATAATCTTTAATTATCATATACATGTATCTTCCATAAGATATACGACTTTTAATATACGAGTGACTTGTTGCAGAATAAAGTACGGCTCATTTCCATTGCCTGTAAAGGCGTGCTGATACGAAAGCGACATCAGTGCATGCATCATGTAGCCGACATATAACACCATGATGCCATATCACATGGCTTTACCACACCCCTAAAACACGTATCGTATCGTAGCCTATATGGCGCCATTAGCGATTTGCGTAAACACTAAATATGGATTCGATGTCTGAGTGCATCCAATTCCAAAAGCTTATGGGCGAAATTGTCATGCAGTCGGTCGCTAACAAACTCTTAGATCTCGTTTATATAACGATTACGGTCACATATTCACGAGAAAGGAAACGAGCCGGTTATAATCATGAAAACGCGAATTCATTTAGTACCAGTAATCGACCAAACGCTCGTCAAGCGTACAAAAATGTCAAATTCTTCTTTAGGTTGCCCAAAGGAAAGCTGTCGTATAAAATATATGATAGAAAATGATACGGTGTTTTTCATCTATGCCTTTTAGACTGACATGGGAGTCTCAGGATGATATGAGATATGATACGTAAAATGCCATATAGTTAACCATACTTTTTTTTCTTATTTCTTTTACCTATTTTCATTAAATCCTCTAAAGTACAGACGTAAATCTGTTTTGAATATCATTCTGGCGGATAGATAGATAGATAGATAGATAGATAGATAGATAGATAGATAGATAGCGTACGTTTGTTATGAATTAAACGTTAATTTCAAATGTTGATTTCGTTATATGATAAGATTTTATTTCAGAGCATATGCCACACACTGGCCCTTGGGCTATATAATAATCCACTAATATGAATTTAATAGGTGCTACCGTGCGTCCAAATCATCATCACATGCTTCATAGGTGGGTTGGTTAGATCTAACTGAATTTCAGACCACGCTTGACTTCTAATGCACTGAATGAATTGCGATATAACGTCCAAGTCAGCAATATTTCAGTAGTTCAGAGACTTTGCCTCCAAATTTGTGTGAGTTTTACCCGACCCGATTACATCAATTCGGGTCCTGCTTAGTTACTAGCAGCTCTGCCATGGAGGCTTTAGGCAGCCCATCTATTTCGCGGGCCCCGATTGGCGGGGGCCATGCTTTCCGAATACCAAAAACAAATGTATGCCGATGACAGGTACAACGACAATATACTATCGTTCGCTTACCTGTGTCAAAGTAAGATTATGACGTGAAAAGAGGGTAAAGTCTATGTGTTATCTAAAAATATACATCAAAGTAAACCTTATGCAAAAAACGAATCATGCTTAGCTTGTGAATAGACGGAGAATCGATAGAAATAAAATTCGAAGTGGAGACAAAATTCAAAATGGCTGCGATCGCAATTTTTGTAGGCTGACGTCATTAGTCTCGTGATTCAACCCCTTGCAATTGGAATACTTGGCGTTATTGGCTGTTTTGTTGCTATTTGCTGTTTTGTTGCTATTATCGGCACGGTCGCCGTGTCAATAGTCTCTGCCAATCACGGAACGCTTATTGTTTTTCAGGATAAGCACCGAACCATCCAAGCGTTTGTTGGACCATCTCATTTTTGGTCACACACATCACTGGTCACATAGGTAGTCTATAGTAGTGCGTCTGCACGCCGAGCCGCTCCGCATCCCCGTTGGACGCACTTATAATGTGTGAAATTTATATACACAATCTAAGTTGTTCAACATATTTAAATTACAGTGCACTTATCGTTATCATGCACTGTAAGGAGATATTTTGAGCACCAACACTCACTTCCAAGTAATTTATTTTATATATTATCTCATCACCGCTTCTAACAGACATCGACTCTCATTCACTGTGGTATACCGGACAGTAGCTTCAAACGGAACTTGCGACTCTGTCCGACCGGTAATCGCATACTTGGGGTTCGTATTTCAGGTTGTTCACCGGCTTATTTTAGTATTTTTTATTGTTTTTGATTACAGCTGGCCAGTTTGGATGCTCGCAGAAACGAGATTAAATAATAACTGTTCCTTCGTAATAGTTAAGTGCGGGAGAAAGGGTCTTTTAGACGGGAGAGACTCAATGTCTGGCTCGATCCCGGCGAATATATCTTTTTCACTTCAAGTGAGCGTCAATGAAATGTGTTTTCCAATAATTATCCCAGTCAAAAGAAAAAATATTTGACCTTTTGAGAGCAAAAGTTATTTTCCTCGCCATGTACAACAACTATGTAGCACAATTTCCCCGATTTATGATTTTCAATGAATAAACAGTTGTACACTGTCTTCGGCACGACTGTCCGCAGTCTTGCTACTGTACGTAATCAATAGTTGCCACCAGTGCTTTTGTGACTGTCCGCAAACTTGCGACTATAAAATTACAGCCGGTCAGTAGTTTTCAATTGATTTTAATGCTTTATGCGACTGCAGTCTTATGGCTACTCGTCTAGAGACATAGTTAGTCGCATCTACAATGCACTGTCGGTGAAATACAATTAAATGCATAAAATCAAATTTAAAAAAAAATGCTTTTATTCTGTCAAATATGCAGTATCACATAATTTCAAGTAGCGAAAACACTTTCGATCAAAAAAGTTGAATTTACATTCAAACATATTCAAAACACATGTTACTAACATGATAAGTGATTTAAGACCGTACTGAGGTTCTGCTTCAATTAGCCCGACCAGTTACCCCTCAATACAAATGTTTCTTGAAAGATCTGTCAAGATTTTGTTGTTGGTTTTTATGTTGATGTTCTACGACCCACTGACACATTTTAAGTCATTTCGGGCGCGGTCAGTTGTCATCGTAAGGCTACTAGGCAGTTACGAATATTTAGTACCCATTCTTTGGCCACTAACCATATGCTAAAATTGCCCGTCTTGAACCAATGAAAAGGCGAGAAGATCCTAGAAACATTGTGATAACCAAATCTCAAGAATGCTGGAAATGTGCAGCTCTTTATACGAGTATATCGGTCCCTGGAAGCAGTGAAAGAGAGTGTGTCTAACAAGACCGTCAACCCACATATATAGGCATATTAACTCTCTGTCTATCGATCGATCGATCCATCCATCCATCCATCCATCCATTCATCCATCCTACCGTCCGTCCGTCCGCCCGTTCGCCCTTCTATTTATCTAGCTAGCTAGCTACCTATCTTTGTGTCCGGCATTCTTTACATTTCGTCTGCTGTATGTATAGCGCAGAAAGCCTTTGTGGAATAAAGGCTGTTTAGTTTTGTATCTTTACATTTATTTAACCATTTAAAATACAACTAGAATATCCTTTTTCAAGTTTGGGAATAGGAAGTAGTCGCTAGGAGCTAGGTCAGGCGAATAGGCAGGATGTGGTATTAATTCATACCCGTTTCGCTCTACAGCGTCCATTGCAACTTTGCAAGTGTGGATTCTCGCGTTGTCCTGTTGCAGCAAATCACCTTTAGAGAGTTTACCTCGGCGTTTTTCACGGATGGCGGTTCTCAGCTGGTCTAACAAGTTTGCAGTGTACGGCCATCACCTTGCCAGCAGATGGTTGCGTCTTGAACTTCTTTGGCCTCGGGGACCCAGGGCCCTACCCACTGACGACTCTCAGCATTATTCTCTGGCTCATAATAATGAACCAAAGTCTCATCTACAGTCACCAGACGCTAAAGAAAAACGGGCTATTAGCTTGCGCATACCTAAACGATCATGAAAGATTGTTGAAACGCTACCATGTGCAATGCCTAATGCCTGCGCTATTTCTTCAACCTGAATTCGCCTATCAGAGTATACCAGATCCCGAACTTTCTTACACATTTCTTCGTCGGTGGCATTCAGTGGGCGTCCAGACCTAGCTTCATCTTCTAAAGACGTTCTACCGCGTTTGAATTCCCCTACCCAGAATTTAACAAGTGCATAAAATTGTGTAGAAGACCCATAAACATCGGCTAACTCGCAGTGTATTTCCTTGCCTGTTTTACCTTTTAAATACAAGTACCGAATTAAAGCACGGTACTCAACTTTAGATGAAAAGCATGCCTTTGCATCACTAGCCATGTTTGACATTCAATATCGTATTAAAGAATGACTCCATACGCGTGCAATTTTGTACCCATGTATAAAACATATATTGAAACAAAGCATGAAAATCGTGACCGTCTCGGTCCATCGTAAATGGGATAGGCTGGTTACTTATTGACTCACCCTCGTATCTTCTGCAGAAGACGAGAAATACGGAAGTCCTTGGAAACGTTAAAAATACTATTCACTAAATTTGGCCTAAATCTGAGCACTCTAACTGTTATTATACTCGAAATGAATTACGTCCGGTAGACACAGTCCATTGTAAATTTTGTATATACATTTGTTACAGATATGTCAGACATATTTAATCGTCGACCTTTACAAAGTAAAATCTTCTTCCTTATTAACTGGACAAGCTCATTTCTGATTTTAGGGGTATCTGTGATTTATTTATTCTTCTTTGTCAGAAATACATTATTTCATGTACATAGAGTCGGTTCTAGCACCTGTCACAGAGCTCGGGCTTAGAACTACTCCATTCAGAGTTAGACATCCATCAGAACTATGAATTACACAATCAAGAAAATCAAAGAAAGGAACGACAGAAAGAATGACAAGATGTCGGAGGAGTGTATTGGATTTGTTCCTTCGTTCTACACACTTTGCATAGAGATAGGATATTGAAATTTTGTGCAAGGAATCAGAATAAAAATAACTACACCCGTATGGGTTCTGTCTGATGTAGTTTCTAAGTTATGCCCTTTTTTGACCGACACAACAGACTCTAGTCAGCAAGATATCTCGACACGGGTTCGATGTAGAACCTTGACACTTGGTATGCTGATGAGGAATGATGAGTCAATTACCCAATTAAATGAATTTTTACAAGGTTATGCCGCTTGTAAAATAATAATTATGAAATGTTGTCAGCAAGCTATCTTGGTAACTTTTAAGCTAATGCAGGGCCTTGCTGAAACTTGGTGTGCTTATATGATTAGTAGATTACTCGACCGGCCTGACATGACCCTAGCAGTGTTGACTGGACCATTAAACCAACTCAAACAAAAAATCTAAAAGAAATGACAGAAGTACAAAAACATTTCCCAAGAGGATCGACGAATCTTGAGAAAGTAAATGAATACGCTCCCAGGAGAGACGACTCTTGAAGTATCCTCTCAGTCCGACATTCTACCATTTGCAGACGGGAAAAGAAGCGTAGCAAGAAATCTTAAGATTCCGCTGTATGTTCATCAAGCAATGCGTATAAGATTAGTGCCATTTAGATAGGCTTTACTAAATTTCCAGGAGTGTTTGTTGGAGGTGAGGTAATTACCGTAAAAACTCTAAGTATTGAGACAGATAGACCTTTGTATACAGTGTAGAACCAGATCAGTCGCCACAGCACGCGGCGTCTTATCAGGGTCTATAAAGTGTTTGCCATACATTACAGCAATATAACAGACGCATCAAGAGGTGGTAGACTATTCCTAATTTTAGGACAAGTATGGTAAGAAGTTAAAGCACCCGAAAACTTAGGATAAATACGGTATAACTTAAATACCGATTAAAAAAATGAATGTATCCACGGTCTCGACCAGAAAAGTTTACTATACGCAGGCTAAACTTTGTTAACAATACAATCTCCTTTGAAAGTGAATGATAAGTTTACATTACGTCATGAATGCATGAAACGAATGAATCTCAATTTTGTTTAGACACGATTGTCAAGAACAGCCGTGTTTTAGATGATGATTTTAATGCCATTTTATAAATTACAACTTTTAAATTTAAGGATTTGAATGTTTTATACATTCTCTTCTGAGTATGACCGGGTTGGAGATGTTGTGATATTTGTGAGTGGACCATTTCTGCGAAATTTTCGCCTTGAGGGGATAATTGTTTATTGTTGGTTTTATTTTCCCTCAAATTTATATAAGATATGTGATATAACCTTTAAGATATCTAAATTGCTAAAACGAATAAGATATCTAATATAACATTTTAAAAGATGTTTTCTTTAGTAAATAAGATATCTTTTATTTGATATAGGACATCTGATATAGAAAATAAGATAATTAATATAGTGTAATGTATAAGATAAATACCATATAAAATATCTAGTTTGACATACAAAATATCTTATTTGGTATATACGATATCTTATATAGGATATAAGATATATTATAAAGTAAAGAGGATATTTCATTTATTCTATTAATTTAAAAATATACACTTACCTATTTGTCACAATAGTCTATATGGCCATATCTCACAGATGCCATAAAGAGTCTGACCACAGTGTACATCGATTCTGTAATGACTTAATGCGACAAGCTATGATTGTTGAGATAAATTTATCAAAATAACAACAACTTGAAATAACACAATCCAGCCACACCATGAGAAAACAGCTGCTTCAGGGGTTTGCTTTTGCTTTATGATTCGTCTGGCATTACTGACAATGACCAATTCTAATCAACTGTGTGATATGTTATTATTTGTGTGTTCTAAGATGGCTGATGAGACCAATCTTGGCTCTAAAGTGTCTGTTGCAGAAAGAACAGTAGAGGTCTGCGGAAGAAAGCTTTGTTGGTGATGCCTTAGCTCTGGCTTTCCGCTTTGCACGTTTCTGCTCGGCTTCGCTGATTCTTTTTGATTCATATTCACCAGCTCCCCTTCTTATGAGGCCTCGCCACTTTGTACGATCCTGTGCAATCTTTTCCCATGACTCTGTTGGTATGTTGAAGTCTTTAAGGGAGGCTTTGAGGGTGTCCTTGTATCGCTTCTTCTGACCACCATGGGAGCGTTTTCCAGCTTGTAGTTCTCTATAGAGGATTTTCTTTGGCAAACGTTCATCAGGCATTCTGGTAACATGGCCTGTCCATCTTAACTGTGCCAATTTCAGAAGAATATGTACACTCTGCATCCCTGCGCTTTTCAGGACCTGTATCTGGAATCCTATCTTGCCACTTGATCTTTAGAATTTTCTTAAACAGCTTGTATGGAAGTGATTCAGTCTTTTGGCATGCCGTTGGTAAACTTTTCAAGTTTTGCATGCGTATAATAGTGTTGGCAGCACCACCGATCTATGTACTTTCAGCTTTTTGTCAACTCTGATTCCACTTTGGTCTCAAATACTTCCACGTAGCCGGCCAAATGCTGCACTACCTTTGGCATTTCTAGCATTGACTTCATCATCAATGTGCACAACTCTAAACAATGTGCTTCCAAGGTAGATGAACTTGTCTACCACTTGCAATCGTTGACCTTTTACTGTGATGGTAGACATCTTGTAAGGCTTTCCTAGTGCTGGCTGATATACTACCTCAGTCGTTTTGATGTTGATCGTGAGATCATAGCTGTCACATGAATCAGATACTTGATCCACACCTTTTTGCATTTTCTCATCTGTTGGAGCACCTTTGCCATGTCATCTGCAAAAAGGAACTCATCTTGCACCTCTGTTTGCACCTTAGATTTAGCTTGCAACCTTCATAGGTTGAAAAGTTTCCCATCAAAGCGGTACCTAATAGGTATACCATTGTCACCATCCTGGAAAGCATCTGTAAGCATGGCAGAAAACATCATGCTGAACAGTGTTGAAGCTAGTACACAACCTTGCTTAACTGCATTTGTCACAGGAAATGGATCAATCAGAAAACTCGCCATCATTCCCTTGCAAGCATACCATCATGGAAGTGCCGCACCATTGCTATGAATTTGGCAGGACAGCCAAACTTTGCCATAATTTTCCAAAGTCCCTCACGACTGAGTGTGTCAAATGCTTTGGTAAGGTCGACAGAGGTCATGTAGAGGTCCACATTCTGTTCCTGGCATTTTTCTTGAAGCGGTCGTGCTGTAAAGTCCATGTCTATTGTTCCTCTGTTTTTCCTGAATCCACACTGGCTTTCTGGTAGAAGCCCTGACCGTTCGAGGTCTTCAATCTATCGATTCAGAAGGACCCTAGCAAGGATCTTCCCAGCAATTGACAATAAAGAGATGCCTCGCTGATTGTCACAGACTTGAGGATTCCGTTTCCTTTTGAATAGGTGGATAATTGTTGCATCCTTGAATTCCTGTAGGATGGCTTCTTTTCTCCACATTATGTGAAATAACTCTGTCAGTTTCTCTGCAACTGGAGGACCCCCTGCTTTGTAGATTTCTGCAGGTATTGCATCTGATCCTGGAGCCTTGCCAGATGACAGGAATTTTATTGCTTTCACTGTTTCAGAGACGGTTGGGAGCTCATCAAGCAGCGGATTACATTTCACCTGTGGTAGTCTGTTGATAGCTTCATCATTGATAGATGATGGCCGATTAATGACACCATCAAAGTGTTCAGCCCATCTTTTCAAGATAGCTTCTTTGTCAGTCAGAAGACTAGTTTCATCTGCACTAAGGAGTGGGTTGGTTCCTGAGCTCTGGGGACCATATACTGTCTTGAGGGCATCAAAGAACTTTATCATATCCTTTCTGTCTGCAAAGGATTGGATTTCATCAGCCTTTTTTCTCAGCCAGGAGTCTTGCATGTCTCAGAGCCTAGTCTGAACTGTCTTGCTCATGTTTGAATAGGTAGTCTTGCTAAATACTGAGCTGGTATTTCTGAGGTAAGCCTTGTGTTTTTGGTGTTTCTTTTCAAGGAATCCCTGAATTTCTTTGTCATTAGGGGTTAGCTACTATGTAAGACTCAAACCGGTCTGCTAGGCCACAGAAGGCAGCTAGAGTCTTCAAAGTTTCAATTTTTAAAACAATTACAGGTATTATACTTTCTACGTAGCGAATAGTTTGATCAATCTTTCATCACTATTTATGGTTTTAAAAAAGTTATTTATTGCTATGCATACAGACATTTTAGACCGCGCTCTCCTTTAATACGCTAATCAGACTGTGCGGTTGCGCGGACTGATCTGCGCCTTTGCTGTTCGCCTATGACAAAACAGATTTTCTCGTGACGTGGTTCAATTTAAACTATATATTTAGTTTCATTTTTGGGAGAGAACTGAACTCTGTACAACAAAGTGTGGAATATATTTTGTTTGGTGTACTTGTTGTACAGAAGATATCATTTTCAGAACATATAGCTGTTGTTCAGTGCTGTGTGGGGCCTTAAACCTCTATCAGTACCTTCCCATAGTGCAGTTAATATTGCCTGGTCCCTTGGGATAAATAACTTATTTTTGATTATCTGGAATATACCTTGTCGCCGACAACTACTTTTGATAACCACTCAATAAAACCTAAGCTTATATATTCATATCTTGTTTAATATCCTTGCTTCAAATGGATCTCCTTTTTCAAAACAGACGAAGAAATGCCAGTAAATCCCCGTTTTAACTTACTCTGACGAGATAATGCCATGAGGTATGTTTCTAGACCAGTATCCATAAAACAAAAGGCTGAAATAGACTCTTCATCCTTATCTCTTTGGACCGATCCATTTCCAGCAGAAAGGGTGTCTTGTTAGTTTTATAAGTAATATGTTTCATAACAATGTCTGTATTTAATGCAAACAGTGTAGACCCTGATCAGACGCCGCGTTCTGCAGTGTCTGATCTAGGTCTACACTGTTTGCAACTGTCCCTTTTATGGGATACTAGATATAAATGGGTTAAAACCAGTTGCAAAATACTCACTACCTGTATCTCCTATAATCACAAGTTTGCGGACAGTCAAGAAAGCATCTAAGACAAGACTGCGGACAGTCATCTCTAAGACAGTGTTATACTGTTTATCCGTCGAAAATCATATTTCCGAGAAACTGGGCTGAATACTGATTGTATATGACAAGGGAAATGGTTTTCGCGTTCTAAGGGTCAAACAGGTCTTTCTTTTGACTGAGATAATTATTGGAAAATGCATTTACTTGACGCTCAGCCGAAGTGAAAACGCTATATTCGCCGTGATCATCAATTGAGTCTTAAAGTCTCTCCCGACTACAAGGCCATTTCTCCAGCACTTTGCTATTAGAACAATTATTATCTAATCTCGTTTCTGCTAGCATCCAAACGGGGTGGCTGTAATCAAAATCAATAAAAAATAAAAATAAATAAACAAGTGACCTAGCTGAAATACAAACCCCAAGTATGTGATTGCCGGTCAGACAGAGTCGCAACCTGTTTGAAACTACTATCCGGTATACCACAGTGTTATTTATAAGTAATATTTGTGTGGGGATCGTTAAGGAATTTTGCCATTTACAATCCCCTATCCCATAACTCTCTCTGTTAACACACACTCAACACGGAAAGTAACAACTAATATACTTTAATCCATGAGTGACAAATACTTCTGTGCTCTCGATAAGACAGGGTGTAAACAACTACTGAAATCAGAGCTATGTTAGAAGTGAAGACAGATCAGCGTATGCAGTCGCACAAGTCAATCGGAGACAGTCTCAATTATCAAATAACTATATGTCAAGTTGAATAAAATTGCAATTAGCGTAATCTAAAAAAACAAAGGTAAGAGAAAAGTCCAAGGAGTGCCACAATCACAAACCGCAGCCCTTCCCAGACCCCAAGAGAAAGAGGAAACCGACAAATCCAAACAAGCACAAATCGAACAAACGTACGAAAAGCACTAAAATTAGGTCTCTCTTCCCCAAGCGAGGTAATCGCTATACTAAAAGGACTGAAAAACACAAGAACAAAATGACACACGGAAAGACATACAAAAAAACGCCTCGTAGAATAAACCACAAAGCGACAACGAGTAAGACTAGCACCGGGACCACCGCCTTAGAACGGTCAGTACAGTAAACCACCGGGGGGTTTAGTCTACGCATTTGCGCATCATGTTTTCAGACTAACATGGTTATCAAACGACTGCATTGATCAATTTTATAATGTATGAATATGGCGTAATATACGTTGCAATACTGTATTTGATAATAAGCTTGTTCCATATTAAAACATGGAGGTGCAGTCGTGTATCTTACCTCACCGGGGCGTCCAAATGATATTGGCTTACAGTTGCGCAAGGCCTGCTATCCTTGTAGCAGGTAAGGGTAGAGGGGAATGTTTTAGTTCCTTCTATTTCTTTACTTTCATTCCTGTTCCTCTTTCTTCCCTGTCCCTCTCTTTTATCTCCTCTACTATTTCTTCTATCTCTTCTCCCATTTTCTGGGAGACGACACAAAATGACCCAAAAGGGTTGACGTGTCGTTAAACCAACACAATCAATCAAATCCATATTAAACATATGTATTCTTATTCTATATTAAGATATTTATTGCTAATAAAATATATTTCTTAACAATAGAATATTTATTTGCGCTATAAAAATATATTTCTTTGCAGCATAAATATTTATTGCCAATAGAAATACAGTTATTTACGGTAAAATATTATTTGCAATACAAATGTATTTCATTCACAATAAAATATTCATTTTCGATATATATATATATATATATATATATATATATATATATATATATATATATATATATATATATATATATATATATATATATATATATATATATATATATATATATATATACATGCAAACTAGATGTGTTGATACAATATTTTATTTGGACAAATAAAAGCAATCCCGATATATAAAAATATTTATTTATTTGCCAAAAAATATTTATTGACAATATTTACAAAACTATTCATTGTCAGTTTTAAACAAATGGGTAAAATTAGCATTGTGGGATATGATGTAACCCTGTAACAAAAATTTTCATTGACTTGACAAACTTTCCGGTGGTTCGATCCTTGGTCAACTCACTGCTTAGATTTTCACACATTAGACTTTCGATGCCCCAGGTTTGCTCGGTTCCAAGAATTTGTGAGACTTTCTTGCAGTTTTGTTAACATTTCTATGAAGAGAACTTAAGCTCTAGTTTCCCAGTCTGCACGGAAACATTAGGACCACCGCACACGTATGAACTAGTGGCACTGCACACGTATGAACCAGTGGTCCAATATTGGCCCCCAAGATCTGGACTATATATATAAGTATATAATACTTTTAGGTTTAAAAATTGCATATGGACCGTTATTCCTTGAGGACTACAAGTCACATCCAAAACAAAGAAATTGTTAGAAAGGTAAGAGAAAAATCCAGGGAGTGCAACACACGAGAGAAATACCGAGTGTCGAGTTGACTTGTGTCGGTACAGGTGCTACTCGGGGGTGCGAGATGACCAAGAATCAAAAAGTGCGAATGGACTAAGGTCGAAACGGCCAAGGATCGAGTTGACCATAAACCGCGAACCAAAACAATATGGCAGCGCTCTGTGTAATCAGTGGCGGCTGCCATTATTAGGTTTCACAGAGGTAATAAAATTCGCTGTTATAAAACCGTGTCATATCCCACAATGCTAATTTTAACTTTCATTTTTTGTGCATTGCAAATAATTGTGACACAACCAACTATTGATTCAATATATATTTTTTGTTTTGAATAAATAAAATTTTATTGCCAATACATATCGTTTGTTGTCGTCGATTAATATGCTTATTATAAAAAACAAATATGTATAATTTTTTTTTAATTTTGAAAAATATAATCTTATTGCCAATAAATAAATGTAATTATCAATGAATATATTTTATTGCCAATGAATATTTATTTTGCAAATAAATACATTTTATTGCCAAGAAATAAAATCAATCAATAAATACTTTTATTGTCACTAAATATTTATTTTTGCAAATAAATATCATCACGAAAACATGCCTATATAATTTTGACCCCCTTAAACCCTACTTTTATATAGTAAAACAGGGGTTTACAGGGGTATACATTATATTTCTTATTTTTGCTCAAAAACATAGTGGGTACTCGTAAGAACCGCCTCGCCGAGACAATTCTAACGAGTACCGACAATCTATGTTTTGAGTAATATGAAAAATATCAGACTTTTTTATTCTAAAACTTCCAGTTTTGGAGGTGAAATTTTCTATATATTTGAATATGCGTGTTTTCGTAATGATCTCTCTTGACCATAAATATCTGAATATAGAATAAATATTTTAATATGGAAGAAGTATATTACCATATACAGTATTGTAACATATATCACGACATATAGGGAACTACTAAGGACTTTTGCTAGGAGAAAGCATCTTTTCTCCCAAAACTCTCCCTGTTAACCCACACTCATCCCGGAAAGTAACAGCTAACGTATATCTCGTATGGAATGTCAAACGTTGAAATATACAATGATTTTATATTTCTATTCGATCTTCTTTCATTGCTACTGTATAATTTTATATTTGTATTCAATCTCTCTCCATTTCTGTTTTGTTATTTGAATTCAATCTCTGTTCATTTGTATCGAGTAATTTTCATTTCTATTCTATATTTGATATTTTGTATTCAATATTTCTTCATTTCTTTTCTACATTCGATATTTTGTATTCAACATTTCTTCATTTCTTTTGTATAAGTTTCGGTTCTATTCAACTTTTACTATATTTGTATATTGTAACAGAATTTATATCCTGTGATCGGATATTTGTATTTGGCCTTTGCTTATTTATATTCTACATTTAACAGTTCCTACCATAAAATCACTTATTTACAATGTATATTTATATATTTGAATTCAATCTGTGTTTCTATATTGCATAGATTTCGTTTTTAATTTCAGTCATTTGTATTCAACATTTGTTATTTCTGTTGTATATGTTTTATCTCTATTCTATATTACTACATTTGCATTGTAAAGCAGTGATTAATTTTGTATTCGATGGTTTCATATTTATAACCAATGTTTGTTCTAGCCTATATTTCCATGTTTATATCATACAATAACTTATTTACATTCGGTGATAGTTTCATTTGTATTCAGTCTGTCTAATAGGCGTAAAAAATAGCTGTGTTTCCCACTAACATCCCCAAATACAATTTGGTCGGTAGGTAGGAGAAACTTTTATTTTTCTATTTTTTCTCCAGAAAAGAACAGGGTCGGGCCTGTAATGTTTATGAAAATACGGGTATTTTGTTGAGGGTCGGTGCTTTACTTTTTTATTTTGCATTTTTACTGATAAAAAATAGCAGAGTCGGGTGTTTGAAACAGGGTCAGTCGGGTCATTGGAAACACAGCTATTTTTTTTTTTTTTTTTTTTACGCCTTACCATTCTTTTGTTTTTATTTATATTCTGTGATTCGCAGTTTGTATTTTCTATTTCAGTATTTATATTTACTGTGTTTGGATTTCTGTTCTGCGCACTTTCATTTATATTCGACACTTTACGTTTGTATTAGTTTCGTCTTGCAATTTATATTCAATAACTTCTCAAAAGACATCCCGAGACAAAGAGAAACTCAGAAAAAAAATATTGTTAAATATTTTTTCTATATAAAAATGCTTGCGAGTAATTTGGTCTCTTTCATAGAATTAAACTGGCACTTTATACCGGTACGACTTTTACAAGTCAGTAGAAGTGTAAATGTCGTCAGTAAAGGCAGTATCAGTGGTTGCGGTGGACAGTATTGTCAGTAGAAGTGTAAGTGGAGTCTGAATAAGCAGTACCAGTGGATGTGGTGGACAATATTGACAGTAGAGGTGTAAGTGTAATCAGTTCAGGTATAACCAGTCACTGTTGGTGGATAGTATTGTCAGCAGAAATGAGTGGAGTCTGTACAGGGGTACCAGTGGCTGTGGTGGACAGTTTTGACAGTAGAAGAGAAAGTTGAGTCAGTAAAGACAGGCAATACAAGTGGCTGCGGTGGTCAGTATTGTCAGTAGAAGTGTAATTAGAGTCAGTAAAGACAATAACAATGGCTATAGTGGACAGTATTGTCAGCGGAAATGAAAGGCGAAATAGAATAGACATGTAACCCCATTGAATAAACAATATGAAATGATATACAAACGTGAAGTATACAATACAAATTTAAACCGTTGAATATAAATACACTTATAGAATAGAAATGGACAACGGTTGAATACAAATAGGAAATGTCGAATATAAATCACAGTTTATTCAATACAAATATAGTAATGTAGAAACGACATGAAAAAATAATTTTATGCGATAAAATTGAACAGATATTAAATACAAATGGTGGAATATAAACAGAAACGAAAACATAAATAATACAAAAGAACGAATATGCAGTAGAAATGACTAAAAATTGGATACAAATATAAAATATAGAATAGCAACGAAAGAAAATTTAACACAAATGCAATACTTTGAATATAAATAAACGCTCACAAAATAGTAATAAATAAAGACTGATGATAAATAAGAAGATATCAAATACATACCACCATTATACAATCCAAATATAGTAATTTAGAATAGAAACGAAAACGTATGCAGTAGTAATGACTAGATACGGAATACAAATTATCGAATGTAGCTAAGAAATGGCAACTATCCGATACAAATGAGCAGGGATTTAATTCAGATATGAAAATATGCAATAGAAATAAACAAAGATTGAATACAAATATAAAAGTATAGAATAGCAATATAAAAAGCTCAAACAGAACCATATAAATATCGAAAATTGCAATATATGGCTCTATTCAAATTCCGTCATGAGTGAAAGGTGCAAGATAAGACAGGGTGCAAACAAATACAGAAAACCTACGTTTTGAAATCTGTGAGAAATGAAGTCCCGGATCTGGCTATGCAGTCGCATGACCCGATCGCACATATGAGCCGCAACGTCAGAAAACTTATCTTCGGACACGTGCGCCCAGTGAAGATTCAGATCAGCCTGCGCATTCGCGCAGTCTGATCAGAATGTTCACTGGGCACATTTTGGATAGCCAAGGATGTAAACTTTCTTCATGCGGACATCAAAGACTCTCATCAGACTGCGGGGATGCGCAGGCTGATTTATGTCTTCGTTGGGAGGACATGTCAGAAGGTACGTTTTCTCACACTGCGGCTCCTATATTTTCTTTCAGATATTGATGACAGCCTACTCATGAGAGCCCTGCTAGACATACAGCACCAGGCTAGTGTAATACAGGAAAAGGCAGAACAGGCCATTGGACAACTGTAAACAAGTGTTCACATCTAACGCTTTATGCAAAGATTCAAGAGCCGTGCTTACTTTATTTACTTCGCGTTTTGTGTCACGTTGCTATTCGAACAGTAAATAGCTTAACAGCTCCGTAATTCCCCGTAAATCCGTTCGGAAATAAGTCATATGGACTTCAGTCACTGACCACCATCTGTAGGCGAAAAATCGTGAAATCATCTATTGGCAAAACATTGTGACTCTCGCTAGTTCTTTTTTCCCAGCTCGGATAAGCTGTTGCTTACAAACCTTTTCGTTTGTCCGTGGTAGACGATGTAAATACATATCATGCAATTCGCAGCCTTAAACAATAAAGTTAGACAGCATTATCATTTTGTATTGAATTTCCTGTTTTACAGACAGTTTTTGGCTGCTAACAGTTTAATTTTGCCAGCATTTGATTGGTCGGTATTTTGATAATGGATTTAGCTGCCGAAAACAATTATCGTTTATTTCCGTACCGGTTCGGAATTTTTCGTAGAAAAATTATATGTCTTTCCCGAATTTTAAACACAGTTGTGATGTGTGAGCGTAGTATTCCATTATTGCTAAGGTTGAATGCATATTACATTAACTTGAAAACCATTTTGTTAAGGCTGACCGCTCACTGACCCATGTAATAACATCCTCCATGCTACTGGTGCAATATTTACATGCTAGGAGGATTAACTCATACCTATATAAGCCTCGCTTTAAAGTCATGTTAGTTTAGACTGGGGAGCATTATAGTAGCTTATTTATATTGCATCTTATAACTGTTCCGTAATGACTGAAATATTGATGATTGGACGTCAACACACCAAAAATTAAACGTCAAATAACAAACCTATTCAAGAATAATTTCTATCCATTTAATGAATATTATTGCATAAAAAGCAGTGTCGCACGTTATTAACAGCCGTGCATTAACTGGCGAAAAGCCGTGTATTAACAAAGCAATTCACGCGCTGTTAATGCAACGCTACGTAACTTTCAATATGATCTAACCGGGGCCACAGAATTGCTGCCGTCACGAGATGTGTACTGCCCGGCCCTAGAACGAGCATAGTCAGTGGAAATTACGTTCGAAAGACATCGGTGAAGAGGCGAAACAAAATAGTGCAAAAAAAATAACGCGAAATGTAGCAAATGTTTTCAGTTTTTATGCAATAATAGCGATCAAACATGGTTTTTCAATACATTCGCCAGGTCCCTTGGGACTCGGGCCTTCGGCCTCGGTTTTCAACACCTCCCACGGGACCTGGCGAATGTTAATGCATGAAAAACCATGTTGATCCCTTTAACAATTTATTAAGCAGGTTTCTTCTTGCTGTAATGTTGCACCTTCAGGCATGTATCTATAGTATTAGTCCAGGTATTGTACTTTGAAAATTGTCCGTGCTTGATATTTAAAGTGATACAGGGGTCCCTTATTTAGTGAATACATCTATGTCACTCGTCAAGTGGAAAGTGCCAACAGTGTTTAAAATTGGGTAAAGGCCTATTACTATTGGTTGTATGCGATTATCGCATTACGTTATTAGTGTAAAAGGATGCGTCAGAATCATAATGTCACGTAATCAGTCTAATTGGATGTATCTCAATTATAACTCGATGATGTCACGTTATCATTCTAATTTGGTTTATACAAGTCGTAGTGTCACTTTAACATATCAAATTATAATGAGCCACATCAGGACAAAACCTGTTTTCACGCATATCGATGTGCGCATGCTCAGAGCATTTGTGAGGTCAGAACCCAGATTTTATTTGAACCTTACAGATTTGACCGAATGCACTTGGTAGATTTTCTGCCATTTTTGACAAGGGAGACGCGTTAATTTTGTGACTTCAAGTTTGCTTTCCTTCTGAAAGGGCTCTACAATAAAAAGAAAAAAAAAACCTGAAACAGTAGCAATGCAAATTTGCCTACAAAATGCTTAAAATAATGTTTCAGTAAATTGCATACTTTTATTGCAGTGGACTTCTAATGACCCATCATTCATGTTATGAAAACAAAGTTTCCAAATGAAATGTAATTTAACCCTAAATTTGGAGAAACTGTCCATTTTTGCTACTGGAATACACGGAAAATGGGAAAAGTTTTTTTTATAAAGTACTGTTCCCCACGTACCTCAGCTAATCCGTTTGCAGGCATTTATATGTACATATATCACATAATTATGTATATCGCTATCTTAGGCAAGTGAGAGTGGGGTGGGTTGAGGAGGGGGGGGGGGGGAGCGGCGTGGAACAATACACTAAAGGCAAAAAAACTTTTTTTACAATCTCAGTGCAGCAGCTTTAAGCACAGAAATAAGTACAATTGTTTTAAATTGAACTATCTGAACTGTTATGTCCTGGCAAGTTCATGTTAGTAAACATTATAATTTAATCGGTCCATATATCTGGCCATCTATCTGCCTGACCTCTGATGTTGAAATGCAACCTCCACTCAGTACAGTATGAATCTAAAGCCTAAGTCTGTAATGTGCATTTGTAAAGCAACTGTACAACACAAGATACCTGTGCATATATCATATCGTATATATCGCTAATGCAGTGGGACCTGCAAGTAGATGTGGGATACACTATAGGGCCCCAGTTAAGTAGTCAGATGTATTTATATTTCTTATTCTACTATGACAAAAATAACCTTGGTTCTTAATTATCTATATTGTCCTGTAGATCTAATGAGATTCCAATAATAAACGCCAAAAAGATTGCCTTTGGAAACAACGAAAACACTACATATTAGACAATGGGACTCTCGGTTTTAGTGAGACTCTTCATAAGCAGTTATGAAGTTTGCAACACTGTTTACGCCCTCTAGCGTATACATGCGCAAAACACCATTTTGAAAGATACAACAATGGGTCCAATGATCCCAAAAGAAATGCACAAACTTATTAACTTGTATAAAAATGGTAAAATCTCACAGATATTTATCTGTACGATAACAAGCTTACCTGGATCATCTGGTTACAAATGATATCACAGATCAGTATTTGCTAGCACTGCTATAGGTATGTTAAACGTTTGGTACAAGGTTGTTGTTGTTTGTTTTGTTTGTTTTTTTTTTGGGGGGGGGGGGGGGGTTCTGAAAAAAAAAATAGATATAAAATATAAAAAATAAATATTCCATATGTTGAAAACGTAAATTTATATCACCAATTGTAGTCAAATTATTGGCTCTATATCCAAATATTAGTGTATAAGGATATGAATAAACATTCACTTACATGAAAATATCCAAATCTGGATCAGTTTTGTTTTTCTAAAATTGTTACCCCTCCCTCCTGTAGAAATAAAATACAGCTTCAGTAAGGCAAATGTTTACAATTTGACTACTTCTGCTTCTTTATCGAACACGTGTCTTAATATAATAGTAAGGAGAGACCAGCGATGATGGGACAACCCGCTAAAGATAAGCGGATTGCCCATGTTACCGTCAGAGGTCCTTTGCTCCCACGCGGCGAAACCTTTAAGAGAAGAGTCATTTCCAGAAGTCTGAGGCCTGATCTGTATATTTGCTGTACGCGCACATTGTTTCATTTTACGAAAACATGCCTATTCAAATATATTGAAAATTTCACCACCAAAAAATGAAAATTTTCAGATAAAAAATTCTGATATTTTTCATAGTTCTGCTCAAAACCTAGATTGTGGGTACTCGTTAGAACCGCCTTGACAAGGCGGTTCTAACGGTTACCCACAATCTATGTTTTGAAAGTAGAAATAAGAGAAATAATGAATACCCCTGTACGAGGGTCCTGCAAAAAGTTTTGTTACTGGGTTCGGATTACTTCAGTGCTACGTTTTATCAAACATATTTTTATTACAAACCTTCAAAGTATTCCCTCTTTACTGAAACACATTTTTGTAACCTTTTTACCCAGTCGCGAAAAACAGATAAATAGTCTTCTTTTGGTGTCTGTTGGAGACACTAATAAATAGCGCTGCCAAGAGAATGTCTAGACGTATACTTATTTCCAGAAAGCATTTTCTTAAGCCTTGGAAATAAAAAGAAGTCACAGGGACTCATGTCAGGTGAATAAGGTGGATGGTTTAAAACTTTCACCTTTTCAGAAGCCAAAAAAGGACACACATATGAGAGGAGACCTCACACACATGAGAGGATGCGTTGTCATGTAAAATGTGTACTCCTGACTATCCTTTGCTTGGTCGTTTCTGATTGTAAAACTCTTTCACTTTCTTCCGTCCAGAATTCTTGTAGAATCGGCCAGTGACTGTATGACGAGATGGACAAAAGGCACTTGAAGGACTGGCCCACTTTAATTAAAAAAAAAAATTGCGTACAACATCGTTTTCGAACTTATGGTTCTCTTGGCAATACATGGGCGTTTTTGATCTTTTCGCTTCCATTGCTTATTATCAGCCCTTCTTTGTGGCTCAAACATGTGCACCCAGGTTTCATCACCTGTTTGCAAGTTAGAAATAACCCGACTACTACAGCCTTTGTATGTTGTCAAAAGTTCCCGGGCACATTTAAGGCGTTGTGTCTTTTGCTCCTCAGTGAGCAAATGAGGTACCCACCTAACGCAAATCTTCTCAGGTCCAAACGCTTTTTCAGAATTGTTTGCACACTGCATTCTGATATGTCAGTACATCTAGCTATATCTTCGACAGACAATCGCGCATCCTGTTCGAACACAATTTTTACAGCAGCAATGTTAGCCTTGGTAACAGAGGTTTTAGGCCTTCCAGGACGTGTATCATCTTCAACAGAAAATTTCCCAGCTTTAAAAGCTTTAACCCACCTACAACCTGTGCGCATTGAAATGGTCTGAGGTCCATATATACCATACAACTCATTAAATATCTGCTTTGAATCTATATTAAGCCTAATGCAGCATTTAATATAGCTACGAATTTCAGTCTTCTGGTCCATGTTCCAATGTAACAAGTAAATTGGCCAGCGTATATGACTGTTTCTATTTCAATTTGAAATCTCGGTCAGTTGGAAAGCAATTTGCACGAAATAAACGGGTATTGTTAGCTATTCGACACACCATTCAAGTGCAGTGAAACATTTTAAAATATACCTGGGATAAAAACTAAGAAAGCCTATTAGTGACAGAACTTTTTGCACGACCCTCGTATATAAAAGTGGGATTTAAGAGGGACAAAATTATATGTAAACTAATTCAAATTCTACCCAATAAATAAATATTAGGGCTGGAACGGACGCATGCTAATAATTGAGTAAAACAGAATTCTGCCACGTTTTGATAAAGCATTGTTAGAATCATAATTCATTATATATTTTCCACGGAATACAGAGTGAAATTTAAACTTCGCCTCTAAAAGCATATTCTCCTCCACCCTGTTCACAGAGAGAGGAGGTGAGAGGGTTTGTATGTGTGTGTGTGTGGGGGGGGGGGGGGTATGGTACAGACGTGCCGCTGGAATAGACCTCGATTTTTATCTTATAGATATGTCAATAGGTAAGGTTATCATGCTTTTTATATAAGATTTGGTCTAGTTTCTTCCTGCTCTGTATATGAATAGGCCTCTTAACTGTTTTTCATCTAGCAACAAAAATCAATTACCAAGGCAGCACTGACTCTTGAGATTACTGCAGTTAATATATTGTTTTAGCAACAAGAACAGATTGATAAGCTAATTGCATTACTTGATCGGATCTCTTGACCTTCCATAAAAGGACATGAAATGTATGAATAGTCATGAAATCCTCATAGTAGTATATGAATGGGATGGATGCCTTTCTGCAATCAAATATCTAAATATTTGATATTTGCACAATATATGAATAGATTGGTCACAAAAATTCCAGCCGCACGTCTGTACCATATCGAAGGTTGACCCCTCCCCCTACCCCACGCCCTGTGAGCCTATTGTGATAGTATCAGTTTCCGCAAGGCTCTCTTACTGGTCGATTTTAATATTGTGATATAATTAGCATACTGGATAAAAAATCCTTGTAGGATTTGTTAGTTTATGCAAATTAAGCACTTTGCATGAAACGTTGAATCCTATTTTCTTGGGGAAAAAAACAATACCTTTAATATTATCCCAATATATGAATAGATAGGTCACAAAAATTCCAGCCACACGTCTGTACCATATCGAAAATTAACACCCCTCCCCCTACCCCCACGCCCTGTGACCCTGTTGTGATAGTATCAGTTTCCGCAAGGCTCTCTTACTGGTCGATTTTAATATTGTCATATAATAAGTATACTGGATAAAAAATCCTTGTAGGATTTGTTAGTTTATGCAAATTGAGCACTTTGCATGAAATGTTGAATCCTATTTTCTTGGGGAAAAAACAATACCTTTAATTTTATCCCGGAGAGTAAAACTGTTTAGCACTGTCATTTTAGGTCGACTGTTTATCAGCTGACCCAAATCATACTAATGAATCTGAATTATAGTGCTGTTGTCCACATAACTATCGCTGACATGTAAAGTTAATCCACACAAATAGCGGCTGTGGGAAATTCAGGTAACGGTTATTTGAAGCCCCACAATTATTGTCGCTGAGATATCAGAGTGCTGTGTTAGGAAGGTTATCTGTAAAACGGTTTAACCTGGACTGAGCATTCGTCTTGGAGATTCGAAAACATTGCAGACCCCGATCAAACGCCGCAGATTACAGCATCTGATCAGGGTCTGCACTGCATCTGATCAGGGTCTGCACTGTTTGTTTAAATTACAAGCAGTTAAAGGTTAAATGAAACAGTCTTACAGATCATTTTCCCAGCCTACGCTCAGAGACAGTCGATCCACCAGTGCTATCAGTGTTTTGATTACATATCTAATCGATTCAGCAGGTATGTTTCTAAGCGTTAAAGAACAGGTATTCAATAAATATACACGGCTTTCTTTTTCTGCCAGTAATTCTAAACGGGTCAAAAACTGTTAAGCAAATATCGAGCCGAGGTCCTGCTCAGACTGCACGAGCTGATCTAGGTATTCGCTGTTCGTAAGTTATGCAGTAAGCAACCATTCTATTCTATTCTATATTCATTTTAGATTTACCTCCCTTGTACTGTGTATTTATATTTTATTTTTATTTCATTTTATGTATCCATTTAGTGGTTCTCAGAATAATAACATAAAGTAAGTAATGACATTATTAATATTATACTTTATGTGACATTTAAATTCGTATAGCTATAAAATATATTTCTTTATCGATGCTGTAAAACAACTAATTAGATTTAGACCAGATCCGATTGATATGTAAATTAATAAGTTTTGCCTATATGAAAGGTTAGTTATTGAAATAGATTCTTTCAATATTTGTTCTCTGGTATTCCGGATTTTATCCACCTCTGTTTGCAAGAGGTCGGTGGTTTTCTTAATAAATCTTTATAATCCTTTACTTTGCAAAGGATGAAACAGCTACATTATCGTCGAATGATCGGCTCCGTGTCGGGTAACAATAGTCTACACTGCCATACTTACGCCGAATTTAAGCAATGCGAAACTACAGTTTCGTCATCTCTGTATATATATATATATATATATATATATATATATATATATATATATATATATATATATATATATATATATATATATATATATATATATTATGAAATATGCACCTGTGACTTGAAATCATGGTCTCTTGCTGAGAAAAAGAACATCCAAAAGAGCCACACCCCTACCTACCACGGTCTCTGGCAGGGACAATTCGTCAAAAGAGCC
Source organism: Anodontia alba (assembly GCA_964016985.1). NCBI lineage: Eukaryota > Metazoa > Mollusca > Bivalvia > Lucinida > Lucinidae > Anodontia > Anodontia alba. Next base: position 48,373,552 of record OZ024821.1, read on the forward strand.
TCCTTCTTACCTCGATCCCCCTCACCATCCCTCAGTCCCCCAGTAGAAGCCCTCTTAGGTCCTTGAGATTTGAAAAGGTACTATGATATCCACTATATTTTTCGCGTGGTCTTAGTCCCCGTCACCGCAGAGACAATGCAATATATATATATATATATTGTTACGAGCCAGGCGTAACGAGAAAGAAATGAAAGTGAAACCAGCAACAAGCTTTAAATTATTAACAATATTTATTCACAAAAATATGACAAGATTCAAAACAAAAGAATGTAAGTAAACAGTACCTTTCAAGTTTATGTCGCAAAGTCCCTCAGACATAATCAACAAGAATTTATAAAACAAATCCTTTGAATAACAGTTTCTGATCCCACAATTTAAAATTCCTGAATTGAGAAGTTAAGTCCAGAATGAATAAAATATTAAAGTAATCCAGTATAGAATAATTTCCGATGAAAGTATACAAAGATGCCCATATGAAAATCTTTTCTCCTTATATAATATCAAAGAACACTCTAGAAAAAGAATTTACTACAGGCATCTCTCATTTTCCAGGTTCAATCAAGAAACTTCTAAATATTCCATGACTTGCCAAAAATAACTCAGTCCAGAATCAATGACATAAACAACATGTTATTGTAAACATGTTGTTCCAGAAAGTTATTTGCGGAAACATAGTAATTAAAGTTATTTATGGAAACATAGTAAACATGATGCTTGAAATAAATGAACACCCTATATATAATACTTCCCCTCTTCAAGGAAAATAAAAAAATATGTAATAAAGCTTTCTTTTGCCATAAAATTATCATAAAATAAAATACTGATAAAGTCATTGGGGATTCGAACAAGACCAGTTCGCCACAACACCCAATGAGTAACGGGCTTGCAGAAAAATCGGTCTGAATTACCAAAAAATTATTATCTTATATACAGCAAGTTACAGGAAACCACAGATCAAGACATCATGCTCTAGACAAGGAATCAGGAATAATTTTATCTTTCCCTCTGATATGCCTGATGTCAAGATTGTATTCCATTTGAGCAACCTCTGATTCTTGTTTTTCATCTTATGGATGAAAGTCAGTGGATTGTGATCGCTGAAAACAATAATAGTTGAGGATGAAGAAGTTAGATAAACTTCAAAATGTTGAAGAGCAAGAATGAGAGACAAACAGTTTTTCTCTACTGTAGAAGAATTCTTTTGATGTTTGTTAAACTATTTGGAAAAGTAACAAACTGGATTATCCACACCACTGTCATCCTCTTGCAGCAATACACCACCTGCACCAACATCATTCGCATCTACGGTTAGCTTAAATTGTTTATTAAAATTTGGTGCCAAGAGAAGTGGCTCACTCCTCAGTATAGCGTTTAGTTTGTCAAAGACATTCTGACAATCACGGGTCCAGTTAAGCGTCATTCTTTTACTAAGTAAATTAGTCAGTGGCCATATGACAGAAAAAAATATTACAGAATTTTCTGTAATAACCAGCCATACAAAGAAACCTCATCAGTTGTCTTTTGCATGTGGGCACCGGAAATCTGAAATAGCTTCAACTTTAGCTTCTATAGTTTAACCTGACCATGACCCACAACGTCCTGGAAATGTTAGTTGCATGACAGATTTCACTTTTAGCAAGGTTTATTGTCAGTTTTGCTTCGCTTAGTTTATCAAAGAACGCTTTGATAGTCCCCATATGGTGATCCCACTCATCATTGTACATAATGGGATCATCGATGTAAGCCTCGCAATGCTCGATTCCTATTATGGTGTTGATTAAGCGTTCAAATGTTGCTGGAGAGTTTTTCATTCCAAAAGGCATTACTTTATAGTGATATAATCCATCAGGAGTAACAAATGCTGAGACCTCTTTGGCTTTTTCTGTGAGAGGAATTTTTCAAAATCCTTTCAGAAGATCGAATTTAGTTATATATTTTGAATTTCCAATTTTGTAAATACAGTCATCCATTCTTGGGATGGGAAAAGTGTCTGTTTTACTCAAATTATTGACTTTTCTGTAATCGGTGCACATCCGATATGATTGATCCGGGTTTGGTACAAGAATACAAGACCGAATTTCCTCCTTAAGATATTTTTGTTTTGTTGGGTTCATTCTATTTGTATGTTGTTTGACAGGTTGTGAATCCGCAACATTCACATCATGATAAAATTTGTCAGTCCTTGTAGGAATACCCGGAAATAAGTGTTCATATTCATGAACTAACTGTTTCAGCTTCTTTCTTTGGACAGGATCTAGGTGTGAATGTTTCTTGTCGAGATCCTTTAGAATGTCAGAATTCTGGAGTTTTCATGAAGCCGGATCAGATTTGATCAAGTTCGTGTCTTCAGAGTTCATTTCACTTTGTTCCCGAGGTACTGAGCTAACAAAACTAATTGGTGTAAAAGAAGAGCTATCCCTGTCTGTGTATTGTTGAAGCATGTTAACATGACATAACTGTTTTTGTTTGCGTCTTCCAGGAGTGTTAACAATGTAATTGACATCACTAATCTTTTTATCTACAGTGTAAGGGTCGTAATCTCTGGCTTGCAATGGTTTTCTAGGACTAGGCAAAAGAGCAAGTACCTGTCTCCAGGAATGAATTTTCTTTCTTTTGCATTTTCATCATTCCAACGTTTCATTTTCCTTTGTGCTGATTTAAGGTTGATCCGAGTAGACTCACAAGCTTTTGACAGTCGGTCTTTAAAATCTGATACATACTGAAGTAAGTTCAAAGAACTATCATCATTTGAGAGAAATGTCTCTTTCAAAAGTTCCAAAGGTCCACGCACGGTATGGTTAAATACCAACTCGAATGGACTGAAACCAAGAGATTCCTGAACAGATTCTCTAACTGCAAACAACAACAAATTCATCCCAATCTTTTTCAGCGTCAAAGCAGTATGATCTGATCATATTTTTCAGTGTCTGATGAAATCTCTTAAAGACATCTTGACTTTCAGGATGGTAAGGTGACGATACTCATGCATGATCTGTTGAAAAATTCCAGGCATAAAATTTGAGCCCTGATCCGACTAAACAGATTTTGGGACGCCTACAAATGTGAAAAACTTTATTAAAGACACATATTCCATTGCGTAACAGCCTAATGACCCTATTAGTGAAATATGCAGAACAGATCATACATCTGTGGTGACCTATGGCTCTCAAATAGGTAGGGGTTACATATGGGGAAATCATTTTTTTTCACTTCTGAAGTGCATAAAAATTACACATTATGACCATGCCAGAAAGTGTGTGAAGCTCTCACTATTCTACTTGACAATATTTATATAAGATTTGATACTAAGTTATTTAGACAAATTATGGGTATTCCGATGGGTAAGAATTGCGCACCCCTTGTGGCTGATTTGTTCTTGTATTGTTATGAAAGAGACTTCATGATGTCCCTTTCCGTTGAAAACCAGTCTGAAACCACTGAAGCTTTTAGCTCAACTTCAAGGTATTTGGATGATTTATTGAATATTGACAATACCTACTTCACCGGTTTAATGAGTCAAATTTACTCCCCTAGAACTTCAGTTAAAGAAAGCTAATTCTTCTGATACTGAAGCCGCGTTTTTGGATTTACATTTATCTATTGTAGATGGTTTGTTTCCTGCAAAATTTATGATAAACGCGATGATTTTGATTTTGAGATTGTAAATTTTCCTTTCTTGGCTGGTGATTTCCTCGTGCGGCATCCTACGGTGCTTATATTTCACAATTAATTCGATTTGCCAGAGTGTCTAGTCATTTAACTGACTTCAACACTCGTAATAAATTGCTTACTGCTAAACTTCTTAATCAGGATTATCGGTATCATAAACTATTTAAAGCCTTTTCTAAGTTTTATAGACATCATTCCGATTTAGTTTCTAAATTTAATGTTGGACTTAAATCTCTTCTGCAACAAGCCTATCGGAACCCGAATTTTATGGTGACTTAGTATATAAATTCAGAAAAATACATGCTTGCAATGACTTTAGTACCCAATTTTGTAAAATCATTCTTCGATATAAAAAGATTGGGTACAACATAGATGTTATACGACAGACTGCATGCATGGTTGTTAACCCAGTCACGGTTAATAACTTTGCTTCCCTCTTTAATTGCACGCCAGCGGGTTAGGCCTCAGATTCTTTGATGGTTCCAGCGTAAAGGCTTACTTGAAATTTAATTTTGGGTAATATTGGTTGGTACTTGATGTTCTATCTTTGGTTGGGCCCACCGGAGTCTACTGTCGGTTTTCTTTTGCTCTAGCATTTCAGTTGTTTCGTGCTGTCGAGTCCTCAGTTCTCAGAGATGTAGCACTGATGAGTTAGGAAGACTTCATGTGGACTGAACAAATTATGTGTCTAAACCGCGGCAAAGTAAGGGCGAGGATTGTGGCCACGTAAAATCGATTTAAGACCCCCGCCCCATCCCCCCCCCCCCCGCCCCAGTGAAATACTTTTCACTGACCGTTCCAAGGCGGTTCTTTTGTCATGGTTTATTTTTGTTATAGTTCGTCTTTGAATGTGTGTGTCGCTTACATCTTTTTGTTTTGGATAGCCATTTGGCCACTTTGTGGGAAAGTAACTGTCCGTTTGGCTTTCTGCTAGTGATGTTTCCATTAGGGTCCAGCTATTTCGTGTTTGTGTTTCTTTCCCTTTGATGTCTCTGATGGGAGATGTTGGATAATTGTATCGATTCCTGATCATTGCCTTCCTTTCTATTGGACAGAAGGTAAAATGGCTAGAGGTATAAAATAAGTTTGTTTGTTTTTTTGTTTTGTGTTTTTGTTTTTTGTTTTGTTTTTCATTTATCCATTTGAAATCATTTTGATGAATTATAGAATTTGAAGATTTAAATGTTTCATAAACAAGTTCACCTATATTTATTTAAAATAATATCACTTAGACAGGTGTTTTTGTGTGTGTGTGTGTGTGTTTTTTTTTTTTTTTTTTTTTTTTTTTTTGTTTTGTTTTGTTTTTCATTTATCCATTTGAAATCATTTTGATGACGTATAGAATTTGAAGATTAAAAAGTTTCATAAACAATTGTAACTTTTTTTTATTTAAAATCACTTAGGTGTTTTTTTTTGTTTTTTTTTTTTATTTATTTATTTATTTATTATTTTTTTGTTTTTTGTTTTTTTTTTATTAACTTTTTGTGTCGGGAATTAAACATTTAATCCACTATTACACACAATCCATCATAACTGTGCAAGAACTTTTACTGGGGACTTTTAATGTAGTGACAACAAAAAGGACAGTTATGGTAGCCAGTGATGGATAAATAAAGATATTTCACAGTATCGCTATACCTGACTATTATTTTGTTCTTAATTTAAAACTTGTGATAACAGATTGTGTAAATAAAACAATGTCTGGCATTTCTTCATTGTTCTATCATTTATGGAGAATATAGATTTAGAAAACAAAACTTTTATACCTTCAATCTAAGCTCAAAATGTTTAGTTTTATGACAACTCTGATAACAATTTTGATCTTTTGAAGTGTTCATCTTTTATCTAATACACAAAAAAGTAAACAAAGAAATAGATAAAAAAAAATCTGTCTTTATTTTTTTCTTTTAGACAACTCTGAAAACTAAGAATTCATTTATTCACTTTTTAATTCAATAAGAATACACAAAAGAGAGAAAAAAACAACAAAAAAACAAAAAAACAAGCAAAAAATTAATGCATAATTGAATGTAGATATTTCTTTAAACATTAATTAATAAAATTTATAATTAAATCAAAACATTCATATAGTTCAGGTAAAACAATGAACAATTTATTAGTTTATATTCACCCCCCCCCCCCCCCCCCCGCACCACTTTCTGGCCCCATCTAAACAGACTTCAGACAGAGATAATTCCCTCATAATCATTTAGATAAGACTGGCCTTTGATGTGAGCTACCACTATTCTGCTAAAAGGTTCATCAAAAGCAGGTATGGGCTGTAAATGAGCTTTTGGTATTGTCTGGTTGGGTTTTCCTACCATCTGACAAGTATGGCAAGATTTGCAAAACTGAGAAACATCAGATTTTAACCCTGGCCAGTAAAAATGGTTAAGAATTTTGTGATAGGTCTTATTTATACCGAAATGACCTGACATGGGAGTCTCATGGGCCAAGTTCAAAATTTCAGGGCGATAAACCCTTAGAACCACTATCCGGTGGTTAACAGTCCACTCGTCTTCAGCTGAGACATCAGGAGGACGCCATTTTCTCATTAAAATGTCATTTCTGACATAGAAACAGACTGGGATTTGATCTATTTCTTTCTCATCAAAAGCCCTTTCAAGTAAAGGCAAAATCACAGGATCATTATGCTGTTCCTTGCAAAGTTGTGACCTTGACACCAAGTCATGACCTTGACCTTGGTCATTTAATATTGAAGAGTAATGACTGGACTCTGACTTGTCACTTAAGTCTTTCTGATCAGACAGGCTGGATAAAAGAGATTTTGCAAACTCGTGCTGAAAAAGACTGACCCAAACATTTATCAGTTAAATCAATTCCCCGTCATTCTGTTTTGCTTTCTTTGCCATGGCCCTTGAAACGGCACACGATGGGTAAAGATCAGGGATTTCCTGGTCAGTGGGATCAGGGGGGCTGATCAATACAAATTATGCTAGTAAAAGGTGGGTTTACCACAACCTTATCTCCTGCTAAGTCATGGCCTAACAGTAAGTGAACACCTTAAAAAGTTAAAGAAGGTCGAATACCAACAGCCACTAAAGCAGTCGCCAAGTCTGAGGATAAATAAATGTTATGAAGAGGAACATTAACAAATCCACACTCTAAACCCTGAATAAGGGCACTTGTCCCAGAAGATGTCTTCTCAGAAAAAGGCAGAATATCTGCTAAAATAAGGGATTGAGAAGTTCCAGAATCTCGTAAGATTTTAATAGGGGTAGACTGAGCACAGTCACTATTTAGTGACACAAAACCATCTGATAAGAATGGTTCATAAATCTCCATAACAGAATCAGTCTTAAATCTTTCGGTCTGGGTAGGATCTTCCTCCTTAACACATGACTGTGGTTTTGACCGTAAAGATGCAAGGCTTGTAGGTTTAAGCCCTCTTGTTTTTCTTTCTTTCTTTTCAAAGTAAGTATTCAGAAATAATATGACCTGTCTTTTTGCAATAATTGCAAATTGTTGAGATAAGGGATTTTGATCCTTGTTTTCACCCGAAGATTTGGGTTTAGGAGTAAATGTTTGGCTATAACTGCCAGATGGATTACTAGGACTATGTGTGAATCCTGATTGTGGGAAAAATGATCTTGACTTATTAATAAAGGAAACCTTATGTTTAAAGCATAATCATCTGCAAGTCTAGCTGCAACTTCCAAAGTTTCAACTTGTTTCTAAAAAGGACTCAATGTCTGAATATATGCACCTTTTGAACTCCTCTACAAGCATAAGCTGCCTACGTTTTTCATGAACAGAGCCAATTATCTTCGAAGAGCACCACCTATCAAATAACTGTTCTTTAGTTCTAGCAAATTTTACATGAGTCTGCTCATTTTCTTTTTTACAGTTCCTAAATTTTTGCCTGTACACCTCAGGGACCAACTCATAAGCCTTAAGAATTAATTCCTTTACAGTATCATAACTGGAGCTCTGCTCGACATTCAGCCGAGTGTAAATTTCTCCAGCCTTCCCAATTATAACACTTTGCAAAAGTAAGGTCCAATGCTCCTTTGGCCATTTTAAATTTTCTGCTACTTTTTCAAAATGAAGAAAATATTTGTCAACTTCTTTTTCTTGAAATGGAGGAACTAATCTGATGTGTTTGGTAACATCAAAATGAATGCCAAACTCTAAAGGTTGCAGTTTTACCATCTTGTTTTGCATTTCTAGTTGTTTCATTCTTAAATTATATTGTCTCTCTTTCTATTTCTTCTGTATCAAATTTTAATTTTTCTCTTTCTGTCTGAATTTGTCTTTCTTCCATTTCCATTCTTTCTTTCTGCATTTGTCTTTCTTGTTCAATTTTAAGTTTTTCTTGCTCTAATCTTAATTTTTCAAATTCAATTTGCTTCTGAATTCCCAGCTCTCGCATTTGCAAACCCGTATGTGTAACGAGAACAAGAGACAAAGCAGAAGAATCAAATAATTCCTTATCAACCAAAAATTGAACCAAAACATTTTTTATTTCCTGTTTTAACATGGACGCTGACGTTAGTCAATTCATAGTGAGCAGCAATATCCAACAAATCTGACTTTTTGACCAAATCAACAGCTCCTGCGCAGTGATAAAAGCTTGAAGGTCAAATGACGTTATTGCTTTTTGCTGGTTTTATCAGGTAAGTTTATCAACCTAAGATTTTTTTCTTTTTCAGAAGCCAATGTTCGATCCCGGACGAGCCCCCAATTTCTGTTACGAGCCAGGCGTAACGAGAAAGAATTGACAGTGAAACCAGCAACAAGCATTAAATTATTGACAGTATTTATTCACAAAAAATAAGATAAGATTCAAAACAAAAGAATGTTAGAAAAAAGTACCTTTCAAGTTTATGTTGCAAAGTCCTTCAGAAATAATCCATAAGAATTTATAAAACAAATCCTTTGAATAACAGTTTCTGATCCCACAATTTAAAGTTCCTGAATTCAGAATTTAAGTACAGAATGAATAAAAAAGTAATCCAGTATAGTATAATTTCCGATGAAAGTATACAAAGCTGCCCATATGAAAATCTTTTCTCCTTATATAATATCTGAGTACATTCTAGAAAAAAGAATTTACTACAGGCATCTCTCATTTTCTAGGTTCAGTCAAGAAACTTTCTAATATCCATGACATGCCAAAAATAACTCAGTCCAGAATCAAGGACATAAACAACATGTTATTGTAAACATGTTGTTCCAGAAAGTTATTTATGGAAACATAGTAAACATGATGCTTGAAATAATTGAACACCATATATATATATATATATATATATATATATATATATATATATATATATATATATATATATATATATATATATATATATATATATATATATATATCCCCGTTGTCCACCCACATACCCGCGAGGAGTCGGGGCATTTTTAAACAGTGAAGACCAGATCAGCCTTCGCATCCACGTAGTCTGAAAAGGCTTTACTTAGTCAAATAGGACATATTCTGGAGAATCCAAGATTTTTTAAGTTTAATCCTTCCACTCCTGAATTTCAGAAATGGACTCTTCTAGCTTTGAATTCGGACACGTTCACTGTCGCAAATTGGGAGTCAAAAATAAAAAAAAATAGGAATGGCAAACAGTCAATCCTGATGAGACGGCTCCTGACGAGCCGTCTCAACTGGATCTACATTGTTTGCAAAGGTCTACAGAATTGATCGATTTATGAATGCCCTTACAAGACAGCATGGATATACAGGCTGATCTGGGCATTCATGACTCGAGCATGCACTTACGACCGACTATTTATATGCATTTGTTTTCCTGCTAAATGTATGAAATTAAGCCGCCAAGACCAGTGTAGGATGTATCATATAATGGTCAAATCAAACACGTAACCTCGTCCGGTGACCTGAGGTGTCTAGTTCCCAGCTGTATTACGTCAAATAAAAAATTTGAAACCAGAAGCCATGGGTCACTGGACAAGGTTATATTTATACTCGTATATATCATAAGTAGTTTAAATTAACCTTTGTTCTGCTGAACCCGAATATGCCCCGTCTCTGCAAACAAAGTAGATCCAGATCAGTTAGCTTCTTATCTGGATTTGCACTTTTTGTCATTCAACAATCCGGATAAAGTAATGTGACTGGCTGACAATTAGAAATGGGCGTGGCATCTTAATTTATTTAGCATAACATGGGTTGACCCTTAGGATGCTGGATAAATTTTCAACAGGCGACATATTGACATATTTTTTCCTAGAAAACACGTTTTGACATTGCATACAAATTGTCCCCAACAGAGACAATTTACATCAAATGTCAAATCCTGTTTTTTTGGGGGAGAAATATCATCAAAGTTTCTGTCCGATGAGTCAGCCCAGAGTGGTAAAGGTTAATGTTTGCTACTAATACACACCCTCATCAACACACACAATCGATCTTTGCATAGACGTGATAACATGACGAGACAATGTGAATGCGCAGCTATTCAGTGGTCTTTGTTGCTGTTAATGCTCGCGTCTAAACACTTAGGTTGCTGAGTAAAAATTTCATCAAACATTTTTTTTTTCTCCAAAATTTAGGCTTTGACACTTCACATGTTTCATGCAAATTGTTTCCTTAGGAAAATCCTGTTTTCTTCTTCTTTTTCTCGACACATGAAATTTCGAATCCTATTTTCTTGGAAAAATAAGAAAAATATCAATATGTATCCTGCTAAATTTGCCCAGAGAGTGATAAAGGTTAAGAGGTCTGTATACACTTGGAAAATTTTCTGCCATTTTCACAAAGGAGACAACTCTTGTGAATCCCATTACGAAAACACGCCTATTCAAATAAATTGAAAATTTTACAACCAAAAAGGATAATTTTCAAATTAAAAATTCTGGTATTTTTCATATTTCTGCTCAAAACATAGATTGTGGGTACTGGTTAGAACCGCCCCCACAATCTCTGTTTTTCAGCCAATTAAGAAAAAAAAATTATGTACACCCCAGTAAATCTCAGTTTTACTATATAAAAGTAGGGTTTAAGGGGTCAAAGTTTTTGTGTTTTTGTGATACTGTTTCTTTTCCCGCACACACGAGGTTTTAGAAAAAGAATTTGGGAAACAGCATTTCTTCGCATTGGCGCAGAGTTCACCACGTTTGGTTAGAGCTGTACTAGTGATTAAGCATTTTAATTTAACAAACCAGGTTAATCAAGTTATAAGCCGGTACAGTTGCCAGCCGTATTGTGTCCGACTGTGGCCAACGTGAAGAGTCTAGCTTAAGGGTGATTTTTTTGAAGTGTTTGTGTAAAGTTGTAATTGTATGTTGTATATATTTATGTAAACAAAGAGTTGTAAAATCTAACATTGTTAGAGTTTCTGTGTAGAGGTACAGTTAGGCAAACCAAACCCGAAGCATAGTCAACAAGAGTTGTCAGAAGACAACGCAGCTCGCCGGAAGGCGATTAAACGATAGGGTATGACCTGACTTTGATGTCGGAAGAATGTCAAACTGAGGGATGGGGTATATGCCATTGAAACATCTTCCCTTAGGCTCGTGTGGATGAAACATGAAAGCTATAACTTACATACTTCAGCAGCCATGTACACTTTTCAAAACTTAAACACAGGTATAAATGACAAAGTATGACCTGATCTTGACCTAGGCAGGTGAAACTGAGGAAGGGGTCTGTACTATTGAAAGGGCTTACCCTAAGGTAGGTGTAGGCCAAACATTAAAACAGCATCTTGAATACTTTAACAGTTACGAACACTTTTCAAAACTTAAACGCAAAACTCAAACATGGGTTTAAATGACAAAGTATAACCTGACCTTGACCTCGTCTGTGCTATTGAAAGGTCTTACCCTAATGTTGGTGTGGGCCAAATATTAAAGCGGTATCTTGAATACTTCAGCAGTTACAAACACTTTTCAAAACTTAAACGCAGAACTCGAACATGGGTTCAAATGACAAAGTATGACCTGACCTTGACCTAGCAGAAAGGTCAAACTGAGGACTGTGTGTTATTGAAATGTCTAACCCTAAGGCTGGTGTGGGCCAAATATTAGAGCTCTATCTTGAATACTTCAGCAGTTATGTATACTTTTCAAAACTTAAACGCAAAACTTAAACATGGGTGTAAAAGACAAAGTAAGAACTGACTTTGACCTACATAAAGAGTCTGTTTGGGGATGGGAATATATGCTATTGAAAGGTCTTACCCTAAAGTAGATGTAGGCTAAATATGAAAGCAGTACCTTAAACAGTTAAAAAACTATGCTCTCATTTGAAAACTTAAACACTGTGCTAACGCGGACGCCGACGCGGACGCGGACGCCGACGCCAACGCCTGGGTGACAACATAAGCTCTCCAGGAACATAGTCCCGGCGAGCTAAAAAGGAAGTCACCCTCGGCGCGTCTTTGCCGCTTCGTGCGTAACACCCACGTGAGAAATCTCACACGACCATGTGATTCATAGGAACAATCCACTTAAAAGTGGAAAAAAAGAACCGTCATGAGCCAATCCATGCAGGATAGGGAAATCTCACCCTCGGGGTAGGAATTTCAACCAGGACTCGGCGAGCTTCGTCCCTGGTTGGAATTCCTATCCCTCGGGTGAGATTTCCCTATCCTGCATGGACTGGCTCATGATGGATTCTTTTATTCTCATGTCGCGGCTCAAATGGTTACGCATTAAGGTTCTGAAGAGTATCCAAAAGTTTCAGATCACAATCAATCCCTTTCAGCGATTAGATTTTTTGGGATGAATACATTATTTATTGTCTCCGGTTCCCAGTCAGCATTCTACGTAAATCTATATCGGGCCATCATCAGCTGACGGGCCGATGACGGCCCGATGTAGATTTATGTAGAATGCTAGCTGGGTTTTACAATAACGTTAGCTATTAAAGGCTTCATATTCCTCAAAAATAGACATTTTTTTTTCTTTTTTTATCCAGGAAAGGTTTAATAAATTGGTGTATGATATTAATACGATCATAAAATGTGGCATCTGACAGCTTGTAAAAATTCGGCTAGTCTCGCGTTTTTGAACTGGATCAACTGAAATTTTACAGACTGTTATGTGCCACATTTTATGATTGTATTTAAATTTTTAGACGAAGTCTTAGGAGATCATATGTGACCTAAGCCTGTCAGCCTCTGTACAGAAGAACGTACCTGCCTTTAAGCGATGATAAATCTCCTGAAACGGTTATTTTTGTCAAATACTTTGATTTAACTTTCACTTTGTGCATTTTAAATCATCTTTACAATTTGATCTTCAAGTTCACGCCAGTCAAGTTTGGAAAATAAAAGAAAACCTCCTCTGTTTTGAATAACAATTTGATAGAATTAATGATGTACATGGCGCGAAGGTGCTTTGGTAAAAAAGAAGATCAGTCCGTCGAAAAACACCAAACCACCGCATACGACCCCGAAATACCCCAAACCTCCCTTTTATTTACCGTTGCACAGCAAACCAATTACTTTTATCTATTTTCACTCTATTATTTTGTTTATTTATTAGCTCACGTGGAATAGGGTATCAAAGGTGTTTGATAGCTCAGTATAATGTGCATCCACACAGTTTGATCTGGGTCTTTGCAACGGATAAACGTAAGTGAAATATGTGCCAGTCAGGACTTTTTCAAAATAAAATACCCCCCCCCCCCCCCCCCACAAAAAAAATTAAATTCGCTCACCAGCATATTTGCAAATGCCATAATACAACCGTCTTTCCGTATTGCCACAGCAACTGGGACACAAATTTGACTATACCATTAAAAGGTCAAAGGTCATCCTGGTCTCGTCATTTTGGCAAACTTGGTAGACCTTGAGTCCCCTTGAAATTAATGGAAATTTGTAAAACATATCAAGGGATGTAACTACAAGAGTTAAGGCCCTTGGCCCTGATTCTGGTATACACAATACAACGGCCCACTGTCCGAATGTGTACCAAGTTCCAATTTTAGAGCTTTCATAGATCCTGAGAAATTTGTAATGAAAATTTTTCATTTATGGCAAACTCTAAACCTATCCTGGAACTTGATTTAAAGAGTTATGGGCATTTGGTCCTGATTCTGGTATACACAATACACCAGCCCACTGTCCATGTGTGTACTAGGTTTCAACTTTGTAACGCTTACAGTTCTTGAGAAAAGTGTGACAAAAAAAATTCATTAATTGCAAAATTGTAAAACCTATCAAGGGATGTAACTAAGAGTTACAGGCCTTTGGCCCTGATTCTGGTATACACGATATATCAACCCACTGTCCACGTGTGTACCAGGTTTCAGCTTTTCAGCTTTCATAGTTCCTGAGAAATCTATAACGATTTGTTTTCATTGATGGTAAATTGTAAAACCTATCAATTTTTCATTTATGGCAAATTGTAAAACCTATCACGGGATTTAACTCTAAAAGTGATGGACCCTTGGCTCTGATTTCTGTATACACAATACATTAACCCATTGTCCATGTGTGTACCATGTTTCAGCTTTGTAACCCTTACAGTTCTTGAGAAAAGTGCGACGAAAATTTATAACTAGGGTTTTATTCATTTAGTGCATCACATTCATTATGGTATGGACTGTCTGCTTCTGGAGCGGAAATGGATAGTCAGACACTTCGACCAACGATGTAGACATTCAGTAGCACTAATAATTTAAGCATAATTGGTCGAAGTATCTAAAATAACTAGAATATGTTTGGAATATGCATTTTTGGTAAAATGCAGTACTTTATAGACATGTTTTGTGCCCTCGGTTATTTGATGCAGCATTATGCACTGTTTGTGATTTTGTCACAAATCCGAACAAATGTTACAGTCGCGGCTATGTACATATCACAAGGTTGGTGACGTAGGTCGTTGGTCCTGATAAAGAAGTTAAAACCAAAGTTAAGTACTAATTTATCAATCTATTTTTAACTATAACAAAGGCACATGTATATATCATGGCAGACACAGATAAAGATTAATTCAATAATCTTTACTTGGTTTAGAAGGTACGGTTTTAACTCTTTCACTGCCATGGGCGATGATAATAGGCTTTTGCAAACAGCGTAGATCCAGATGAGACGGCTCATAATGAGCGTCTCATCTGGATCTAAGCTGTTTAACAGTCAATCTTTCAACTTTACATATAAACCTCTTTCCAATCAAGTTTGTTAAAAAGAAAATCAAAGCAGACGACACATGTACATGAAGTCTGAAATATGGCACCGAAAGAGTTAACCCTTACTAGCTGATATCTGAGAAACGCTTGTTCTTGCTTTATCCTCAAAATTAGACTTGACATTCCATGCAGATCATTATGCAGTAAAACCTCGATGACTCGAAATCGATGACTTGTTTACCGTGACTCATTCGAACTCGTTTTTGAGTTCCTAAGATTTTTTTTCCGATTGCTCGAGTAAACAAATATTTAGGGATATTTAAGTGAAATTTTCTGACCTAATCATAAAATAAAAAGGCCAGTATGACCCTGTATCGCCCACCTGATTACCAGACAATTTTCCTTTCGGCTCAAGAGAAGGTTAAATACAGACATTTCAGATGGCGGCAATGGCGGCCATCTTGGATTTCTAATCACACAGATTTTAACTAGTTATGATCTACAAGTCATCTCGATACTTCCCACGAAGTTTCGAGTCAACTGTTCTTTCGCTTCAGAAGAAATTCAAAATAGATTTTCAGGTTGACGGCCATCTCGAATTTCCCATGGGAATGATTTTAGCTATTTGATTTGCAAGCCACCATGATACTTCCTACCAAGTTCGAGTCAGCTGGTCTTTCGGTTCAGGAGATGAAGGACAAAATAGATTTTCATGGTGGCCATCTTGGATTTGTGATAGGAACGATTTTAGCTACTTTTGATCTACAAGTTGTCCCGATATTTCCTTCCAGATTTCGAGTCAATTGGCCTTTCGGTTCAGGAGAAGAATCGCAAAATAGATTCTCAAGATGGCGGCCATCTTGGATTTCCGATCGAAGCGATTTTAGCTATTTTTGATCTACAAGTCATCCCGATGCTTCCTGCCAAGTTTTGAGTCAATTGGCCCAGGGGTGTTGGAGTAGGCTTTTAAAGCAAATCGTTGACGTCGCACGACGAACCTGTACACTCAACATACGAACCTGTTGACGCCGCACGACGAACCAGTACACTCAACATACACGTTTAGCTTACTAATACGTGTATGTTGAGTGCATTAATTAGAATCGCCTCATCGAGCCGATTCTAATGAGTACGCTCAACATACTATTTTTAATGATCAAAAATACATCCCTAAATTATCAATATGTGACTTCTGTCATGGTGCTATGATTAACCCTCAATGGCTCGAACTATCAATGTCTAGCACAAATTTCCATGGTTTTCAAAGATGTTCGAGCCACTGAAGTGTAACTGTACAAGCAGAAAACCTGCAGAAAATGACAAGCCTTATTTCCGGGATAAAATGAAACTTTAACAATATCTGTGATCTCCTATCAGTATTCCTGGCAGAAATACCTACTACAGTATCAGTGTTTCTGGCAGATACACTTATTACAGTATCAGCGTTCCTGGCAGAATTACCTACTACAGTATCAGTATTCCTGGCAGAAATATCTTCTACAGTATCAGTATTCCTGGCAGAAGTAACACCTACTACAGTATCAGTATTCCTGGCAGAAACACCTACAGTATCAGTATTCCTGGCAGAAACACCTTCCACAGTATCAGTATTCCTGGAAGAAATACTTTCTACAGTATCAGTATTCCTGGCAGAAACATCTTCTACAGTATCAGTATTCCTGGTAGAAATATCTTCTACAGTATCAGTATTCCTGGAAGAAACATCTGCAGTATTAGTATTCCTGGCAGAAACACCTACTACAATATCAGTATTCCTGGCAGAAACATCTTCTACAGTATCAGTATTCCTGGCAGAAACATCTTCTACAGTATCAGTATTCCTGGCAGAAACACCTTCTATAGTATCAGTATTCCTGGCAGAAACACCTACTACAATATCAGTATTCCTGGCAGAAACATCTTCTACAGTATCAGTATTCCTGGCAGAAATACCTTCTACAGTATCAGTATTACTGGCAGAAACACCTTCCACAGTATCAGTATTCCTGGAAGAAACACCTTCCACAGTATCAGTATTCCTGGAAGAAACACCTACTACAGTATCAGTATTCCTGGCAGAAACATCTTCTACAGTATTAGTATTCCGGGCAGAAACATCTACAGTATCAGTATTCCTGGCAGAAACACCTTCTACAGTATCAGTATTCCTGGCAGAAATACCTTCTACAGTGCCAGTATTCCTGGCAGAAACTTCTTCTACAGTATCAGTATTCCTGGCAGAAATATCTTCTACAGTATCAGTCTTCCTGGCAGAAATACCTTCTACAGTATCAGTATTCCTGGCAGAAATATCTTCTACAGTATCAGTATTCCTGGCAGAAATACCTTCTACAGTATCAGTATTCCTGGCAGAAACATCTTCTACAGTATCAGTATTCCTGGCAGAAATATCTTCTACAGTATCAGTATTCCTGGCAGAAATACCTTCTACAGTATCAGTATTCCTGACAGAAACACCTTCTACAGTATCAGTATTCCTGGCAGAAACACCTTCTACAGTATCAGTATTCCTGGCAGAAATACCTTCTACAGTGTCAGTATTCCTGGCAGAAACTTCTTCTACAGTATCAGTATTCCTGGCAGAAATACCTTCTACAGTATCAGTATTCCTGGAAGAAACACCTTCTACAGTAACAGTATTCCTGACAGAAACACCTTCGACAGTATCAGTATTCCTGGCAGAAACATCTTCTACAGTATCAGTTTTCCTGGCAGAAATACAGTATCAGTTTTTCTGGGAGAAATACCTACTACAGTATCAGGGTTCCTGGAAGAAACACCTGCTACTGTGTCAGTATTCCTGGCAGAAACACCTACTACCCTATCTATGTTCCTGGCAGAAACATCTACTACAAATATATAGTATTTCTGGCAGAACAGAAATATATACTACAGAATCAGTGTTCTTGGTGAAACACCTGTTACAGTATCATTGTTCCTGGCAGAAATACCTACTACTGTATCAGTGTTCCTGGAAGAAACACCTAATACAGTATCAGTATTTTAGGCAGAAATACCTATTACAGTATTAGTGTTCCTGGCAGAAATATGAAGTGATTTTCCTGTAACAGGGATGCTATATCATACTAATATCAAACAGCAGTTTAAAAGTAAAAAATCTGGGCCCAGTTGTTCAAAGCATCGTTAGCTTAACGAGCTTGTTAAGGGTCATTTCGTTAACTGTTTTAGCGGATTCAGTACACAATATTCTGATATTTTTTGCTGAAAAAATGCAAAAGCTACTCACATTTTTTCAGCAAAAAATTTCAGCATATTTGCGTATCATTCGATGTAAATTTTAAGGAATCTTTAACTAACAATGTCGTTAGCTTTGAACAACTGGGCCCTGGAAACAAAAGCACATTCAAATTTGAAAACCAAAATATGACTTTCAATGTCATAAGAATACAGTAAATACAACGAATTCTAAAAGCATATATACAGAGGATCAGTGAATGAAGTCCTAAACATGGTTAAGAAAATGATGTTTGAAAGATGATTATTTGAGAAAAAATATCATACCTTCATGACTATAATACTTAAACAGATATGAGCCACAGCATGATAATACCTACAAAATGGCATGTGCACCAGCAAAAACTCAGATCAGCCTTGGCATCTGCCAAGTCTGATCAAAGTCCTCGCTGTGCACTCAATGGGTCCCTAAGGACCCAAGCTTTCTTCATGCAGACAGCGAAGACTCAGCTGACGAGTCTTGGCTGGACGCACATGCCATTTTGTAGGTTTTGTCATGCGCTGGCTCATATAGGCTTTGTCTAGAAATATTGCACTATTAAAAAATTTGAAGTAAGCTGCGACATTCAGACACCTTCCTTGTATCAACCACTAAGAATGAACACCCAGAACATTCTGTGGATCCAGACTACACAGGATCTTCAATTTTAGCAACAAAGATGGAAATCATGTGAGCCAGCGCATGACAAAACCAACAAACTGGCATGTGTGCCCAGCGAAGACTCAGATCAGCCTGGGCATTCCCCCAGTCTGATCAGAATCTTCCCTGTGCACTCAATGTGTAGCTAAGGACCCAAGCTTTCTTCATGCGGACCGCAAACTCTGATTAGACTGGGCAGATGCCCAGGCTGATCTGAGTCTTTGTTAGGCGCACATGCCATTTTGTTGGTTTTGCCATGCACTGGTTCGTGTGTCAGCTTTTGAAATAGACTTGGTATCTACAGTAGCAAATATTAGTACTTATTTCTGTTTGTAAAAGTCATACCATAAGAAAAGATCTGAGCATATAAATGTAAATAATGTGCAGACCTTAAACATTTTACTCATGAACAGGACAGACACTGATCAGACTTTACAACTCTATGCTATGGTGTAAGGTTGTTTTCTATCAGGAAAGGCTAAAATTATGGTGGAAGTAAAATCTAGGCCTAGATCAAAGCAGCATCTGCCTAGCATGTTGAGTTAATGTCACAGTAAATACTGCAGCCTTTGCATTTGAATATACTGAAACTTTATATAATATGTAATACAAAACATACGAGGAGCGGTTGGAAAATAGTTGGACTTTTTGCTCTTTCTCAAAACCATTAAACATTTTTCAAGAATTTTTTTTCATTCGGTTTCAAAAAATTCCCCCACCTATGTCTACACACTTAGCATCATTTTGGGAGCTTTTGTATTCCCTCTGCAAGCCATGAAGTAGACCTACTGCTGAGGTAACGATTTACAACTGAAATCAAAGCCTCCCTGCACCCCAGCAACCCACAGTCTCAATATTTGTTTCCAGCGAGCCTTTTTTTCAGTTCTGAAAACAAATGTCGCAAAGGTTGGGGGGTGGGGGGGTGGGGGGGAGGGCCAAGGTCTGGGCTGTACAGACAAAGAGTGGGACAACAATTACCACTTGAAGGAGTTGATAAGTTCTACTATAGATGAGGCATTGTGAGAGGGGGCAATGTCATGCGAAATTACTTCTGAATAGTATCGAGCAGTCACAGTTCAACCTTTTAGAGCCAGTATTATTTCAATTGAATCCCAAAAAGCAACCAGCATAACCTTGCCAGCAGATGGAGACAGCTTGCACTTTAAGGGGAAGCAGCTCATTTCCACTGCTTTCACTGAGCTTTTCTTACAGGTTTAGCATAATGAACCCACATTTCATTCCCAGTTACAACAGAGTTAAAAAACTTTTCATCATGTTAAAACACCCCAAATGTTCTTTAGCTATGGTCACCCTGGATGCCTTTTGGTTCTCTGTCAGCTGTTTCAGCACCTACCTAGCACTAACCTTGTTTTTTTGTTTTTTTTATGGAAAATCTGATGTGGCGACGCTAAATTACCGATGCTAAACTCAGCAGCGTACCTCCTGCAATGTCACTGCGAGCTTGGCCAACAAAAACTTCAACATTCACCACCATATAGGGGTCACTGCCTCAGCAGGCCTCCTTGGCCTAGGCTTGTCCCTCGCGCTTGTCCTGGCCTCCCTAAACTATGAAACCCGGCTGTAAAAGGCTGAACAGGATATGCAAGCTTTATTAAAAACTTTTCCGCAACCTTTGAAAAATGTACCAAGGTCTTTCATCCTCTAAAAGCAGGAATTTTATCATAATCTCTGTTCCTCTAGCTTAGAGTCCATGCTAGTCCTAACACCTACCTAGTTTAAATGCTCAGAACTTCGAGTGTACATATTTCTCAATGAAAAAAAAAACAAAACAAAAAAAACAAAAAACTGACTGATTTATAGGCAATAAAATGTAGTTTTTGCCCATGTATATTATGTGTAGGTAGCTGCACATGGAAAAACAGGAGCATGAAAAGTCAGGGCCCAGTTGTTCAAAGCGTCGTTAGCTTAACGAGCTCGTTAAGGGTCATTTTGTTAACTGTTTTAGCAGATTTCAATATACAATTTTCTGATATTTTTTGCTACAAAAGCTACTCACATTTTTTCAGCAAAAAATCTCAGCATATTTGCGTATCACTTGATGTAAATTTTAACGAATCGTTAACTAACGACATCGTTAGCTTTGAACAACCGGGCCCTGGGTATTTTCTAACTGCCCCTTTTTTTATGAATACAGCTTACTACTTGCATAAAACATAACACTGTATTCAAAATGCCCAGTTAAAATAGCAAAATCCAAGTTCTGTGGCTCATATGTGATACATATAATAATTGGTTTTGTTTTTACATGATGTGGACATTATGGTATCATAAAATTTCGATTGCTATTATTATACTAACTTGTACACTAGATCAAAAATAACTTTTCACTTACTCAGTTTGTTCCATAGAAATATAGCCTCATTACCGTATTTAACCTAAGTACTTGGACAGACAGGCCTGCGCAGACAGCACAAACCCAGATCAGTCTGCAGAATGTGGCATCTGGTCAGGGTCCACAATGTCTGCCAGTCATCTGGCAGGTTTTAGTCATATTAAACCTAGAAAATTGGACGTTCAACTTCTAGGAGCAGTATGTTAAGGAGTTAACGTGTCTGAACACTTAACCCTTGTCCTGCTGAATAAATTAAGAGGCCCGTCCATTTCTAATTATCAGCCAATCAGATTACCTTATCCACATTTTTTAGATAAATTCCCATACTGACTGACAAACAGTGCAGATCCAGATCAGTTGGCTTCTTCAGAAGCCAACTGATCTGGATCTACAGCGTTTGCAAATGCAGGGTATATCCGGGTTCAGCAGGACAAGGATTAAGGTAAATACATGGTTTTATTAACACCACCCATAATGTAAGCTGTGACAGTATAAAAGCTACGTCTTTGGGAAAATGTTAACAGCAAAGGACTCAATCAGTCTTTACATTCCCACAGTTTAGTTAGGAACTTTGTTGTCTGTTTATAGAATCACTACATACCGTAGAATTTAATTAACAGCAAATGCCCAGACCAGGAGGATGTGGACACTTATCTGAGTCTTTGCTGTTTGAATACGCTCTTAGACCAATTTCTGCACAACACAACCCACATTATTCTAAGTGGAGAATGACACATTTCAAAATTCCTTATAATTTTAAACATAAAATGTACATCAGGCTCTGTCTATTAATCATTCACAACAACTGGAACTTGATCACAAATGCCAAATGAGCAAGCTTGCTCTTTTTGACATCTTTTCACCTGGATAATCATTCATTAACTGTACATTTGCATAGTTCTAATATGGTTTGGTGTAATACCTATTGTCAAAACTAGATTACTCTGAGTAATATTCTATTTCATTTGTTCATATGCCCATTTACCATATGTTTTTCCATTATAAAAATGGCTCTTAAGTGCAGAAATTAATAGCATAGATAGTCTGGGAACCAATTTTCAACTAGTTCCTCCTGTTCAAGGTTTCTGAAATTTTTACACTTAATAAACACTACCATAAAAACTCACAATAAAATAAGTATTTCTTTTCATGCTTAGCATGCTGGGAAAAAATATTTGCAGATGACATTTTGAAACGAGGGCCATGATGGCCCTGTAATGCTCACCTGAGTATCATAGCACTTTGAGAACCTGACATAGAACTGATCAAGGCAAACATTCTGATCAAAATTCAAAATGCTTATATTAACAAGTAAGACAATGTAGCATGTCTAATGGACTAACTAAAATAGAGGTCAAGGTCAAATATGGATGACTGCACTCAAGAGTCCATGCTAAGATGTATTAAGCATCACTGGCTGTAGGAGCAATAGTTACTGAGAAACTGACCTAAACACAAACACTTCACAAGTACCAAATATCACACTGTAGGACCAAGACTTACTGAGAAACTGACCTAAACGGAAAAACTTAAGAAAGTCACTGGACAGTGAAATATACATCACCTAGAAATCATCAAGTCAAACATTTTGAGCAAGATTCATGATGATCACTTCAAAAATGTGACCTCTAGAGCGTCAACAAGGTTTTCCTTTGATTTGGCCTGATGACCTAATTTCTGGCATCAGTTTTAAACTAGACCTAGAAATCATCAAGACATACATTTTGAGCAAGATTCATGATGATTGCTTCATAAATGTGACTGCTAGAGTATTAACAAGATTTTACACTGATGTGGCCAGGTGACCTAGTTTTTGACCCCATGTGAGCCAGTTTCAAACTTGACCTAGAAATCATCAAGACAAACATTTTGAGCAAGATTCATGATGATTGCTTCAAAAATGTGACCGCCAGAGTGTTAACAAGGTTTTCTGCTGATTTGGCCTGGTGATCTAGTTTTTTACCCCAAGTGAGCCAGTTTCAAACTTGACCTAGAAATCATCAAGAGAAACTATTTGAGTAAGATTCATGATGACTGCTTCAAAAATGTGACCGCTAGTGTTAACAAGGTTTTCCGCTGATTTGGCCAGGTGACCTAATTTTTTACCCCACGTGACCCAGTTTCAAACTTGACCTAGAAATCATCAAGACAAACATTTTGTGCAAGATTCATGATGACTGCTTCAAAAATGTGACTGCTAGAGTGTTAACAAGGTTTTCTGCTGATCTGGCCTGGTGACCTAGTTTTTGACCTCAAGTGACCCAGTTTCGCACCTGACCTAGAACTCATCAAGACAAACATTTTGAGCAAGAGTCATCACGATTGCTTCAAGACAAACATTTTGTGCAAGATTCATGATGACTGCTTCAAAAATGTGACTGCTAGAGTGTTAACAAGGTTTTCCTTTGATTTGGCCTGGTGACCTAGTTTTTGATCCCAAGTGACCCAGTTTCAAACTTAAACTAGAAATCATCAAGGCAAACATTTTGACCAATATTCATGATGATTGCTTCGAACATGTGACCTCTAGAGTGTTTACAAGTTTTTACTTTGATTTGACCTGGTAACCTAGTTTTTGACCTCAAGTAACCCAGTATCGAACTTGACCTAGACTTCATAGGGGCAAACATTCTGTGCAAGTTTCATCAAGATTGGGTCAAAACTGTGACCTCTAGAGTGTTAACAAACTAATTGTTGATGACGGACGACGACGGACAGAGGGTGATCACAATAGCAAAAGCTCAGGTGAGCTAATATTTTTTCTTTCTTATTTAAAGTAAGGTCACTGTCCGAGACAGGGCTTATACTGTGACAAACTTGATATTAGTGTCTAATATTAGTATCAACTGAAACAATCCATTAGCTGAGAAGCCTCCAAAAACTTTGTATATGAAATACACTGTGACACTGCAACAGGCACAGGTGCTATAGTGACTACAATAATTCTCCTATATTTATTTTCAGGCAGGCAAACTTTAAAAGCTGCATGTTCAAATCAATCATTGGTCCTAAATTTAACTGTCAAATCAACAGGACAAAAGTTGTTTTTTTTTGTTTTTTTTTTGTTGTTTTTTTTTTTCTTCAAAATAAAATGCCATAAAAAAAACACTCTAATTAAAGTTAGAAGTACAGCAGTCTGTTGTCATACACCCAGTATCTTGTAAAATCTATTCAATCAACAACATGATAGATACTGATCAGATTCTGTGGCGGCTGAGGCCAATATGCGCTAACATGTCTGAATATTACCTGATTGTTCATACAGCTAAAAGATAATAAGCAGCATCACGGCAAAAGATGTTTTGGAGCAATTGAACAGTGAAATCCAAGATCAACTGGCTCACCACCACAAACTAACTGGAGCCTTTGCTTGTCTGTTGTTATATGCTGCAGTATCCAATGATTGTCTGTGGACCACAATAGCCCTGACCAGAGAGTGTAGGCCCGAGATTATAAAACTTGTTTTCATGCTCAACTCAGCTGAGCATGAAATTTGCCCTGTAACAATCTCAGATTACTAACTACTGCAATTTCTGTCTCGCTAAAGATAGCTGAGCATGAAAATTTTCTGTGCTAATAAATATGAAAATGCCAACTATTGTTGGTATTTTCATATTTATTAGCAGAGAAAATTTCATGCTCAGCTGAGTTGAGCAGGAAAAATGTTTTATAACCTTGGGGCCTGATCTTGGTAGGCACTCTTCAGTTCTGCCCTGAAGAAACTTTTCCATATGGCAAGGTTCAAATGTCAGAGAAAACTATTAATCCTTGCCATGCTGAACCAATTAAATTGCCAAACCCACTTCTAATTTTTAGCCAATCAGATTACTTGATCTAGATTGTTGATACAAATTCACATAATGACAAACAGTGCAGAGACAGTGTAATTGGATCTATTCTGTTTGCAAAGGTTGGGCATATCCAGGTTCAGCAGGTTTAGGTTTGGTTTGGAGTTTAATGGCCTAGTCAACTCTATTAAGGTCATGAGAAGCTGGTCACTTTACTTAAACACCCTTTTCTTGGGCAGGATTAGACATCTAAGCTGTTAACCAGTGCTTGTGCACATTCTTTTGCCAGAGACTGACAACTGCCCTTCTTGAATCAATAGAAGGGAGGGTTCACTAGAAGCAGGATTAAAATTAACACAAGGAAGATAAACTAGTGCCCAGAGGGTCACGAATACCCCCAGCCTGCACCATTTCTTAATTATAAAATATTTTAAAGTTAATGACAATGATATAAGGCAAGACATAGTTTACAATGTCAGTCTCTGAGTGACACTGATCTATCATCCCAAGTACAACTTTCCTGGAGTAAATAGTCTTCAAGACATGAAGCAAATTTGCTGGGCCATAAAATATAGGTCACTGACCTACATATACTGGAGAAATTAATCTGATGGTCACACTGATGCATTATACCAACTATGATGTTAATCCATTAGATAATCTAAAAGATATTAAGCAAAATCACTAGATCATGAAATATAGGTCATACTGATTTATATTTACTTTGCGGGGAAAGTTTGGGTCACAATGTGTCATTATATGTAAAAATGACATTTAGGTATCAAATAGTGGGAGATATCAGACATAAATATAGGTCACATAATCCCAAAATATGATAGTAATACATCAAATTATCTTCAAGATGTAACATAAAATCACTGGACTATGAAATATAGGTCACAGTGACCTACATTTACTTTTAGGTCAACTGTTGGTTGATATTGAGTCATAATTCCAAATAATGATGTTCATACATCAAATAACATTCAATATATAAAGCAAAATTACTGGACCATGGAATATAAGACAAAGTGACCTATATTTGTTATGCTGTCAATGTGTCACAAAGAACCAATATTCCATGTATCACATTAATCCATGAAATAGTCTTCAAGATATAAGGCAAAATTGCTGGAGCATGAAAATAAAATCATAATGATCTTGACCTCACAGATATATAGGCTGCATACACAGAAGCTGGACTTATAGGATAGTTGATTTGGGGCATTTTAACATGCATTTCAGCTCCTGCGGCTCTTTGGTTCCCCTTATAGGATAGTTGATTGGGGGCATTTTAATATGCATTTCTGACCAAATTGCAAGCCTTTGTTATCAAATTCAAAAAGAATGTTTTACATGAATTTTAATATGTCTTCTTTTAATCAAAAAGAAAAAAAAAAACAACAAAAAAAAAAACAGAACCTGGATTTCTTGACACGTGCATGTGTATAGCAAAAAACATCATGTGACATGATGTACATGACATCACTTACCCAAAACTGAGAAAAAAAAAAACAAGAGGCCCACGGGCAAGGGTTCGCTCACCTGTGACATAGCCACTGCAGACATGCAGATGTTATGCAACATTTTTCCAATCCTATCATCGCAACTAATGAAAATATCATCATTTGAGCAGTTCTTAGTTTTGAAGAAGAATAAATGGCCTGACAGTCAATGGAGCATGATCATTTGAATAAACTATCAATCACATTTCAACAGTAGGATCAATGTGAAATTTGGTGGAAACTGGCTGTGGTTTCTGAAGAATCATGATTTTATACATGTAAACAGCACAGTGGCAGGGAAATATTATAAATATAAACTAGATGATGGCCATCTTAGATTTCCAATCAGAACAATTTCAACTACTGTTGATCTACAAGTCACATCGATACTTTCAATATAAATGTATATGGTCCATACAAATGGGGAAGCAAATTTGACCTTGGAGGTAAAAAGGTCAAATGTCAACACAGAACCATCATTTTAGCAATTTTGGTAGATCTCCTGTCCCCCATAATTTGTGCAAAGATAAAGACTAAGGGCTTATTTGGTTATGGAGAAGAAGATTTCTAAAGGCTTTTACCATATATGGGCATGGCAGCCATTTTGATCAATGGACCATACCCATTTTAGCAATCTTTCATTCTCCTGCCCACGGAGGCTCCGCATGAAATTTGAGCAACACTGGCCCGTAGGCTTCAGAGGAAAAGCCTTTTGAAATTATCAACATTTTTTCCATACAAATGTATGGGGCCCATACAAATGTATAAAGAAGCAAACTTGACCTCGCCGTAAAAAGGTTAAATGTCAATGTATGACAATTATTTTAGCAACTTTGGTAGACCGCCCGTTCCAGATGATATTGCAAAGATTCAGCCACAAGCCATTCTCTGGTTTGGAGAATAAGACTTTTAAATGTTTTTTCCCATACAAATGCATAAGGAAGCAAACTTGACCTTGCCATAAAAAGGTCAAATGTCAATGTATGACCATTATTTTAGCAACTTTGGTAGACCCCCTCCCAGATGATTTATGCAAAGATTCAGCCCCAAAACATCCTCAGTTCTAGAGAAGAAGACTTCTAAAGGTTTTTACCATATATGGGCATGGTGGCCATCTTGGTCAATGAACCGGGACCATTTTAGCAATCTTTTGTTCCCCCTATCTAAGGAGGCTCCATATGAAATTTGAGCAAAATTGGCCAAGAGGCTCCAGAGGAGAAGTTGTTTGAAATTCTGAACATTTTTCCCATACAAATGCATTAGAAAGCAAAATTGACCTTACCGTAAAAAGGTCAAATGTCAATGTACGACCATTATTTTAGCAATTTTGGTAGCCTTCCCGTTCCCGATGATATATGCAAAGATTCAGCCAAAAGGCATGCTCGGTTTTGGAGAAGAAGATTTTTAAAGGTTTTTCCCATACAAATGCATAGGGAAGCAAACTTGACCTTGCCGTAAAAAGGTCAAACGTCAATGTACGACAATTCTTTTAGCAATTTTGGTAGACCTCCTGTCCCCAATGATACCTGCAAAGGTTCAGCTCCAAGGCATTCTCGGTTCTGGAGAAGAAGATTTTTAAAGGTTTTTACCATATATGGGCGTGGCGGCGATCTTGGTCAACGGACCGCGACCATTTTAGCAATTTTTCGTTCCCCCACTCTAAGGAGCATTATGAAATTTGAGCAAATGTGGCTCAGCGGCTTAAGAGGAGTCATTTGAAAATGTTAACGGACGGACGCATGGACGGACGGACGATGGACTAAAAGTGACAAGGAACACTTAGGCAACATACCAAAAGAACATTACCGTATTTACCTGAATTATTCAGATAGGCTTGTGCAAACTGTATAGACCCACCTCATTTGTAGCACATGGTTCGTACAGACTTTTCAAGCCTAAATTTAAGGCCTATTTAGGGCTCTAACACCAGGTTTAAGGCCACAATTTATGGTTATCCCAAATGTTCTACTTATCACCATGCTGAGCGAGGATATATCCTGTTTTCAAAACAGTGTAGATTCAGATCAGCTAGCTTCTCATAAGCAAACTGATCAAGATTTATACTTTTTTCCCATTCTGCCTCTAAATCCAAGATAAAAACTGCAATCATGCAATACAAATGCCTGGGCCCAGTTTTTCAAAGCTTACGACATCGTTAGTTAACGATTCGTTAAAATTTACATAGAGTGATACGCAAATATGCTGAAATTTTTTGCTGAAAAAATGTGAGCAGCTTTTGCAGTGCAAAAGCTACTCACATTTTTTCAGCAAAAAATATCAGAATATTGTGTATTGAATCCACTAAAACAGTTAACAAAATGACCCTTAACGAGCTTGTTAAGCTAACGACGCTTTGAACAACCGGGCCCTGGAAACTTAACAAGGGAGGAGAGTAGCATATTAAAATAGCATACTGAGGGTTAATGCTTTAACATGTACACCTGGGCCCAGTTGCAAAAGCTACTCATATTTTTTCAGCAAAAAATTTCAGCATATTTGCGTATCACTCGATGTAAATTTTAACGAATCGTTAACTAACAACATTGTTAGCTTTGAACAACTGGGCCCTGGACATAACTTAATACATGATCATCTAAAAGGTTTTAAGCTCCTAGAGCTTGTCAATTAGCTTGTTTACAAGCTGAGTATAAAGGTCACTTTTCTCTTAGACCTTTTCCCTGCGCGTATTTGATTTAGCAATATGGGAAACATCTCTTGACAAAGGAAGAGGTTACTTGACATTTTTCAAGGAGCTTTTCCAACAGTTTTACAACAAAAGCTTTGTATTCTGTCCTGAGCTCCATCATCTGTCTTTCACTGACATTACCATCTATAATTGCCTCTTTTACAGCTTTCTCTGTTGAGAAACCAATTTCAACTTTGGAGTATGTAACAAATGTTTCTTTACTATCTAAATCAACCATAAACAACTTTGGTCCTGTTGCTTCTCTATGTAAATCTAGCTTAGCTATGAACTGCACGAGTCCTTTGGGTTTGAAGGATAAATCACCAATCAAATATGGAGACATAGGCTTAGTAGTCTGGTAATTTCCCAGAAATGATTGCAAAAATATAGCAATATACCTGCAGCTATAATCAGATTGTCTTTCACTTTTGCAGCCAAATAAAATTTAAGGCCTGTAAATCTGGATTTAAATGCCTTGAAGGTGAAATTTAGGGGCTTTTTAGTGTTTTTTTTTGCCATTTAAGGCCTTTTCAAGTCAAACCTTCAAAATTCAAGGCCGTTTTGTCTGTATAACCATGTAGCAGAATGCAGTCTGATCAGGGTCTACACTGTGCCACTCATCCAACAGGTAGTCATATGGAATTGTTCAAATTTTAGGACAAGTATAAGATTTTGATTGTGTTGGGGTTTAACGACACGTCAACCCTTGAGGGTCATTTTGTGTCGTCTCCCAGAGAAAGGGAGAAAAGAGATAGAAGAGAGTAGAGGAGATGAAAGAGAGGGACAGGGAAGAAAGAGGAACAGGAATGAAAGTGAAGAAACAGAAGAAATAAAAACATTCCCCCTCTACCCTTACCCACTACAAGGATAGCAGGCCTTGCCCAACTGTAAGCCAATATCAGTTGGACGCCCCAGTGATGTAAGATACACAGCACCTTCGCACCACCCGACCACCCCAGACAAGTATAAGAAGTTAAGGTGTCTGAGTATTTTGGGTAAATATCGTAATATAAGAGGCCCAACTGAGCCTGAACTACTCGCCTGAGCACAAAGCTGTTTACACGAAAAACTTTCACAGCTCAAAGGTGGTTGCATATATGCACTGGGTTAATGCTTACTACTCTGGGTAAAATTTTCAGCAGACGACATTTGAAATATTTTTCTAATTTTTCCTACAAAACAGAATTCAACATTTCATGCTAATTTGCAGGAAATGTAAAATCCTGTTTTCTGGGAAAAATAAGAAAAATATCATCAATTTGTCATTAGCCCAGAGAGTTGTAAAGGCTCATGTGTTTAACGCAAAACAAAAGCCCATTGTTCCTACAAAACTTTTTATGTGGCTTTTGATAAGCACATTTTTTTTTATCACTACCAAAATTTGTTGTATTTTCAGAAATGTCTCTTTCCACTCTGATTCGAACACACCTCACCCATATAGGCAATGGTAAGAAAAACGTATTTTATTGAGGAACAATTCACTGGGCGGAAGAGTGTGATGCAAAGAACCACCTTTTTATGACCTCTGGTCAATTTTTTCTGACATCACCTGTTATATCCTTGACATTAGACAGTATAATGTCATTTTCAAGTATCAGGTATGTTGTAAAAACAAGCAATTGCATGCAATATAGTCAAGATTTTGCAGGAGTTTTTTCAACAATGGCAAATACTAGGGGGAATCTGAAGGAAACAAATGAGTTTTCTTTGATTTGTAGTGTGCTGGAATCAAATTAGATCAGCTCTAGTGTGTGAATTGTTGAGTAAGAATTCATTATTTTGGAGGTCAGTTGTAAGTAGATAAATCACTAGTGCTTCATGCTCCTGATTTGATCTACTTTACAATTGATGTCCAAACAGTGAATTATTCCTCAACAATTCACTGCTAGAGCTGATCTATTTCTTAAATTTGTGTGGAGTTTTCATGATTTATTACATATACAGAATTCTAGGATAGGGGCAGGTAAAAGTTTTGAAAGTAACAAAGCTTTTTCCACTACTGACATTATTGTAAGTTTCAGAAAAGTCTCTCAATATTCTGATTTCAAGGGAGATTTACTTCATGATTTATACAGGTATATAACCACAAGGTAAGGACAGACAAAAAAATCAGCAATAAAATTTGGACTGTAACCGAAAACTTGTAGTGCTAACATCTTTTTCTGTAATGCTGTAAGTTTCAGAAAAATAATGTGACTCTAATTTTAAACAGACTTTCCATGGCTAGGCTTGGGGCAGACAATACCCGAGGGACAACATTTTTTAGTTTTGACTCAATCATTTGCTGTAGGTTTCAGAAATATCAGTTGTGTCTGTATGACTGTATACATGTATATGACCCCAACACAGAGGCAGGCAACATCTAAGGAATAGAATTTAGAAAGTAACAGAAAGCTATGGACACTTTGATAATTTTTGTAAGTTCGATATAAAATACTTTCAAATGTGATTTGAAACAGACTTTTGCAATCTTTCATACATGTATATAGCTTTGGCAGGTTCAAATACTCCTTCCCCACCCCTCTCCCCACCCACTCAAGGGACAATTTCATAGAGTTACTATAAGCTTTTTATCACTTAAATCATTTGTAGAACATATTAGAAACAATTACTTTAGACTCTTATTTTTACATGGATTTAATCATGATTATACATGTATGGAGCCCCAGTATAGAGGCAGATAACAGCAGAAAGCCAAAATTATGATAGTTATAGAATGCTTTTGTCACTCACATCTTTTGTTGCATGTTTGAAAAACTAGAGTAAGTGCCCAGCGGGTCACGAATAACCCCAGCTGGTGCCATTTCTTAATTATAAAATATTTTAAAATTAATGACAATGATATAAGGCAAGACATAGTTTACAATGTCAGTCTCTGAGTGACAATGATCTATCATCCCAAGTACAACTTTCCTGGAGTAAATAGTCTTCAAGACATGAAGCAAATTTGCTGGGCCATAAAATATAGGTCACTGACCTACATATACTTGAGCAGTTAATCTGATGGTCACACTGATGCATTATATCAAATATGATATTAATCCATTAAATAATCTAAAAGATATTAAGCAAAATCACTAGACCATGAAATATAGGTCATACTGATTTATATTTACTTTGAGGTGAAAGTTTGGGTCACACTGTGTCATTATATGTAAATATGACAATTAGGTATCAAATAGTGGGAGATATAAGACAAAGTCACAGGACTTTTAAATAAAGGTCAAATAATCCCAAAATATGATAGTAATACATCAAATTGTCTTCACGATGTAACATATAATCACTGAACTACGAAATATAGATCAGAGTGACCTACATTTACTTTTAGGTCAACTGTTGGTTGATATTGAATCATAATTCCAAATAATGATGTTCGTACATCAAATAACATTCAATATATAAAGCTAAATTACTGGACCATGGAATATAGGTCAAGGTGACCTACATTTGTTATGCTGTCAATCGTGGTGTCACACAGAACCAATATTCCATGTATCACATTAACCCATGAAATAGTCTTCAAGATATACGGCAAAATTGCTGGAGCATGAAAATAAAATCATAACGATCTTGACCTTATTACACTGACTGTTGATGTGATTAACATGTCTGATGCCAATCCTTTTTTATTAAGAAGTTGTTTGTATAAACAAACTGCACCATACTACATTAATGAGGCATTAATCTATGAAATAGTCTTCAAAATATAAAGCAAAATCACTGGAGCATGAAAATAAGGTCACAATGACCTTGAACTTATTACACTGAATGTTGGATGTGATAAACATGTCTGATGCCCATCCTTCTTTATTAAGAGGTTGTTTGTATAAACAAACTGCAATATACTACTTTATTGTGGTGTCCTAGATTTTGACCTCTAGCCCCGACGTGGGGCATGACCCAAGGGTTCATAGATGTAGAATGGAAGAGAACCCTCCCAGGTATTCCCAAACAAAATATGGCAAGTTTCTGATCAGTGGCTGCAGAGTTATATGTAATCAAAAAACTTTGAAGTAAAACTTGGTTATAGAAAGGGTTAACGGACAAAATCATGGACAGACAGACGGACGGACAAATGGACGAATAGAAGGATGGACAGACAGAGGAACGGACAAACAGAACTGACAAAAACTATATACCCCTTGTATGCCGGGGGTATATATCACTTAAAATTCTGATTTTATGGGCATTTTTTTTTTCATGATATTATGCATATATGGTATGTAGCCCCAGAGAAGATAAAATCCTAGGTTTGAAATTTTGCCAGTACCATTTATTAAGCTTTTCACACTTCAGGCATTAGTTGTAAATATCAGTACAACAATTTGATGTTA
The DNA here is from genome assembly GCA_964016985.1 of Anodontia alba. Taxonomy (NCBI): domain Eukaryota; kingdom Metazoa; phylum Mollusca; class Bivalvia; order Lucinida; family Lucinidae; genus Anodontia; species Anodontia alba. The sequence goes on from OZ024821.1 coordinate 48,406,877, forward strand.
TGTCCATAGCTCTGGGCCCAGTTGTTCAAAACTAACGATGTCGTTAGTTCATGATTCGTTAAAATTAACACTGAGTGATACTCAAATATGCGGAAATTTTTTGCTGAAAAATTGTGAGTAGCTTTTGCAGTGCAAAAGCTACTCACATTTTTTCAGCAAAAAATATCAGAATATTGTATATTAAATCTGCTAAAACAGTTAATGAAATGACCCTTAACGAGCTCATTAAGCTAACAACGCTTTGAACAACTGGGCCCTGGATAAGAGAGGGTATCAGGTAAATAGTTTTCTTATTTCTCTATGAAAAAGTGTTGTTGGTACTCATTAGAAGTGCCTCAAATCACTTCTAATAAGTACCCACAACATACGTTTTTGTGGAGGAATACGAAAAATATCAATACATTTTTGTTAAAAAAAAATGCCCTATATGGAGCTAAACAAGTCAGTCTGATGTTGCGATAGCGAGTAAAATACAAAGTAGTTTCAGGATTTACCACATTTAATTGTACTCTGTAACTCTTTACCTTATTTAGCCTTAAAAAATATGGGTGTCAAATCTATTTGAGCTGGATCAAAGAATTTCCTACAAGACTGCCTGTGAGACTAGCGAACACTCAGATCAGTTTGCGCATCACACAGGCTGATCAATCTTTGCTTGAAGATGTTGTTGATACTTGGCTACCCGCAGAATGTCCTGCAGAGACTTTTCAGACTGTGCAGATGTGCGGGCTGATCTGAGTATTTGCTGAACACACACACAATCTTATAGGAAATATAATGCACCAGCTCATTTGTCAATCTTAAGGCTTATAATTAGAGGCTCCATATTCCTCAAAAATAGACATTTTATTATCCAAGAAAGGTTTAATAAATTGATAAATGGTATTAATTAATCATAAAATGTGGCACCTGACAGCCTCTAAAATTTCAGTTAGTCTCCCATTCTTGAACTGGATCAAAAATGAAATGATTTTTATCGTATCTCTGAATTAATGTTGCCAACATAAATTCAGAGACACGATAAAAAATTTCATTTTTAACCCATTTCAAAAAAGAGAGACTAACTGAAATTTTACAGGCTCTCAGGTGCCACATTTTATGATTGTATTGATACCAAATATCTATTTATTAAACCTTTCTTGGATAAAAAATGTCTATTTTTGAGGAATATGAAGCCTTTAATGTACCTAGTAAGTACTGACTGACTGGCAATCAGTCAGACACAGATCAGATGAAGCATTCTACCATGTATGAGCTGCAATCCACAATGTTTACTCAGCTTCATCTGTCTGAGTATCTTAGGAAAACACGGCAACATATAACTGGTACTAAACATGTTAGCACATGTATTATGAAACAAACCTTAACTACAGAAACGCATAATTCATTCTATACAAATATACAAATATTTTATACATAAAACAGCAGTTAAAACATATAAGAAATAACTTTATGATGAGAACATGAGACATATATTGATATGAGCAATAATAACAACCACAGAAACATCAACATTCAGGGGAGGTAACTCAGTCAAAACTGTTTTACTCTCCATTCTGAAAACGGGTCTACTCTAAAAGGAGAGAATTTGCTCACTGTGGGAGCAAATTCTTTCCTTTTTGAGTAGACCCCTTTTCAGAAGGAGACTGCATGCAGTAAAGCAAATAAGAAGTCACAAAAGTTGTATCACTTAGCAGAAATGGTAAAATATATACTAAGCGTATTCAGTCCCTTGAACTGGACATTGTTAAAACTGATATCAGTCAATGATTCATGTTGTGTAAAAGCGGCTTAGTGTACAATGTATACGCATAAGTGAAGGTCCTGGTCAGGGTTATAACTGAGATGAAAATTTAGGATTCGTTTCATTCTTTTAACACCTAAAAAGTATCTTACAAGTACTCACTGAAATCCCCTTGCCAAGGTTATTCCAGCGAGTAGCAACAAGATTTCTTTTGGTGCCAAAACAACAAAAAATTTCTTCTGAATAATTGCCTTATCTGAAGCTATTACCAACTCGGGGCAACTTGTCTGTCCATAATGAGTCTCTACCTGAACACCATCCCAAGAAACATAGCTCCAGATAAGAGGAAAGGCCAGATAAGCATTTTCTAATTTGTGCACAAAAAACATATGTTGTGGGTACTCATTAGAAGTGCCTTACTGAGGCTCTTCTAATGAGTACCCACAAAATATGTCTTCGTGCACAAATAAGCAAATATCAATATTTTTTGTTGAAAAAGTACCTTATTTGGAGCTATGTAAGAAAACTGACTTACTTCTGATGCCGACTAGAAGAAAAGGGCACTTTGATTGTGTAACAATAGATACTGAATATGTCTTCAAATCAGTTATCTTAAAAATAATTATTATACCTCATTGCATAAGCTATACTAGGAATCTTATTGATTTGGAATAGAGTAATATAGAGTAATATTCTGTCATGTTACCCTGTAATATTACCATCGCAAGTAATATTACCCTCTGACATCACTTCGGTAAGTGCATTTTACATGCAGGGTAATATTCTATCAGGTTTCCCTGCAATATGACCCTCGCAGGTAATGTTACCCTCTGGTAACTTCATTGCTGTCAGTGCAGTTGCAACTGAAAGAATTCTGTTTAATAAAATGATTGTTGCCCTTGTATGAGGGTAATATGATGATTTCTTCCCCTTCAACAGTAAATGTTACCCTTAGGGAAGCCCTCAGGTAACATAACCTGCTTGGGGTGAACAAATTGTCATATTACCCTCGCACAAGGGCAATAATTATATTTAGCAAGATGGCTTGCCTATTTCAAAACCCTTCATAGGAAAATCTTGTATAATATGCCCAAAACTTGCTTCCATCCCTAATAGACTATGAAATAATTTGAACCAACACTGATAAAATGAGGCCTGAGCACATGTGAGTGGATCTACTATTTAAGGGGCAAGAATACTACATGTATGTCACAAGTTCACAGAAAACAGTATGTCCAGATCAGACCACCCATCCAGTCTTATTACATTTACTTTCAAATACATTGCACAGTATCCAATGATTCTGTTTATGATGTTGGAAGTACCTGACCAGCCTTTAACACACAGCATGCTGGGTAAGAATTTTCAATATTCTGTTTCGCTGGGTGACAATATGCATGAAATGTCAAAGCCAAAAGATGCTCATTTTGGTGGGTTTTATTCACCTCTATCTTCAAACTGTAGTAAATTATAATGAATATTAAATTCCTTTAATAAATCCTTTACATGTTTATTTACCCAAATTGATCCCATTGCCTTTCACAACATGGATAACTGACATTTTCAGAGCATTATCTAACCATGCAGACAGGTCTACACCGTTTATCTACATAAAAGCCCCAATTTACAAACAAATATTTTTTAAGTTGTGCATATACGTATGTAAACTGAGTTTTATACCTTGCATAATGATAATGGTTTCAGAATTTTTACTTTTACACTTATGGGGAGACAACTCTGTCATTATTAATTTTGTACCCTCCTGAAAAGGGATCTACTTTATAAGGAAAGAAATTGCTCCCCTCTGGGAGTTAATTCTTTCCTTATAGAGTAGATCCCTTTTAAGAAGGGGCTTGGTATGCAATAAAGCAAACAGGAAGTCACAGAAGTTGTCTCCCTTGGCAGAAATGGCAAAAAATCTACCAAGTGTATCCAGTCCCCTTAATATTTATGATACTATGCTAAGTAAACATATAATATGTAGTGCAGGAAAAGGGCCTTTATGCTATGAATGAGCAGGCAAGACCCTGATCAGCCTGCACATCTGCACAATCAAATTATGGCCTTATCTATTTGTCAATATTTTTGGCAATGTCCCACGAGTTTGTAAGTGGACCATGATGGCCTGATCAGTCAGAACCCATTTGCAGACATATTGCCTCACCAAGGTCTGAATAAACTTTATACCCTACTGAGTGAGATACGAGGGTCGTGCAAAAAATTCTGTCACTAATAGGCTTCCTTTGTTTTATCCCAGGTATATTTTAAAATGCTTCACTGCACTTGAATGATGTGTTGAATAGCTAACGGTACCCATTTATTTCGTGCAAATTGCTTTCCAACTGGCCGAGTTATTTCAAATCGAAATAGATGCAGTCATATACAATTACCAATTTACTTGTTACATTTGAACATGGACCAGAAGACTGAAATTCGTAGCTATATTAAATGTCACATTAGGCTTAATATAGATTCAAAGCAGATATTTAATGAATTGCGTGGTATATATGGACCTCAGACCATTTCAATGCGCACAGTTTTTAGGTGGGTTAAAGCTTTTAAAGCTGCGAAATTTTCTGTTGAAGATGATACCCGTCCTGGAAGGCCTAAAACCTCTGTTACCTAGGCTAACATCGCTGCTGTAAATATTGTGGTCGAATAGGATGCGCAATTGTCTGTCAAAGATATAGCTAATTGTACTGGCATATAAGAAGGCAGTGTGCAAACAATTCTGAAGAAGTATCTGGACCTGAGAAAGGTTTGCGCTAGGTGGGTACCTCATTTGCTCACTGAGGAGCAAAAGACACAACGCCTTAAATGTGCCCGGAAACTTTTGAAAATATACAAAGGCTGTAATAGTCGGGTTATTTCTAACTTGCTAACAGGTACCTGGGTGCACATGTTTGAGCCACAAAGAAGGGCTGATAATAAGCAATGGAAGCGAAAAGATCAAAAACGCTCATGTATTGCCAAGAGAACCATAAGTTCGCAAAAGATGTTGTACGCAATTTTCTTTAATTCGTGCCTTGTCCATCTGGTCAAACAGTCACTGGCAGATTCATACAAGAATTCTGTACTGAAGAAAGTGAAAGAGTTTTACAATAAGAAACGACCAAGCAAAGAATAGTCAAGAGTCCACCTTTTACATGACAACACCTCCTCTCATAAGTGTGACGTTGTTAAGTCTTTTTTGGGCTTCTGAAAAGGTGAAAGTTTTAAACCATCCACCTTATTCACCTGACCTGAGTCCCTGTGACTTCTTTTTATTTCCAAGGCTTAAGAAAATGCTTTCTGGAAATAAGTATACTTCTATAAGTTCTCTTGGCAGCACTATTTATCAGTGTCTCCAACAGATACCAAAAGAAGACTATTTATCTGCTTTTTGTGACTGAGTAAAAAGGTTACAAAAATGTGTTTCAGTAAAGGGGGAATACTTTGTAACAAAAATATGTTTGATAAAACGTAGCACTGAAGTAATCCGAACCCAGTGGCAAAACTTTTTACAGGACCCTCATATTATTAACAGTCAATTAGCCTCAGTTAGCCAATCAAACTGTCAATCATCAAAACAGTGACTGCCAATGAGAGAGCTTGTTATACCAATGGTAGGATAGTAAAGATAGATTACAAACTGTTGCATAATGTCATATAAAGAAACAACACATCTTTGCTTGCAGGAGTCAACTGACAGCCAGCATCATGGCATTATCTGCAACACCTTGAAGAATTGTTTGTGTTGAGGTTTTACAGCCCAGTCAACCCATTAGGGTCATGTCTAGCATGGTTAGTTTACCTAACCACACTTTTTCCTGGGCAGGCTTAGTCCTCTAAGTGGTTAACCCGTACTTGTGCACATTCTTGAATCCCTGACCTCCTAATCATCAGTTGGATGGGCATCCGACTGAGGACGGGCATCCGACTGAGCCACTGGAGCCTGTCCTTGAAGAATCTCATGTTATACTAGACAAAGTGCCCAGTGGGGCACGTTCCCCTCTGGCCAGTGCCACTGCCTCAACTTAAAAAGGCTAAGTCTTTAGCCTCTAATTTTTGGTACAGGCAGCCCATTGATAATGTGCAATGGTTTACTGATACAAGTAGAATAACAGCTGATGTCTGAAAACGGTCAATCAATAATAACTGCACTAAAAAAATGGACATTAAAAAGAAAAACGCAAAAATAAAAGAACTTTGTAGTTATTTTTAAACTTGTTTCCCACCCCCACTTTGGATCAGCATCTATCAACATGTCAAATATGAACCAATTCTTCAGAAGGTTAGAAAGACATAAGCTTGAAAAGTAATGCGCTCATAAAACTTCCAAGTCAAAACTCCAATAGGAAGATTCTAAGTCTCTGACTTTGACCGTAAGGTAACAGGCATGGGTGAGGATAGTACTGATATAAACTTTGGACCAGTATCTATCATCCAAGCAAATATGAACTTAATCCATCACAAGATGTGGAAGTTATGAGCTTTTAAAAACTAACAGATGGATGGAAAGACGAAAATTATATACCTTTCAGCATAAATGCCCCAGATATAATAACATTATGTGGTCAATCAGAAAAATTGTAGCTCATTAGACCAAGGGGAAAATAACATAGCTGTTTGAACCTTGGTGAGTCAAGATGATGTGCGGGTTGATCTGGACTCTTGTTGCCTGCATATGGCATAAAGGACCTTCTTTTGCATTGTGCAGCATATAAATTTCTCATCACAAAAATCTAGTCTGACAATGGTTTTGTAAGATATGAAAAAATTAAAACACTTTAAGGTATCATAATACATATTACAGTCCACAAAGTACACCAGTCAAAAACTGGATTTCCCTGTAACATTATAAGTATGAAGATTAGATTATTAATAGCACATAATGAATTAAAGCATGATATACACTTGTACAATAACTACGTGAGCATAGGTCCATGAAAATATGATAGACGACCATAGAAGACATACACCTGCCAAGCAGTCTGAACATCATTTTTTTTTTCTACTCATACACATTATATGCTCATTGCTCCAGGTCAGACATAGCTTTCAATCAGAAAGTATGAATATTGCTCTTATTTCTGCACAAAAACATTTGTTGTGGGTACTCATTAGAAGTGCCTCACTTTCTGCACAAAAACATTTGTTGTGGGTACTCATTAGAAGTGCCTCAGTGAGGCACTTCTAATGAGTACCCACAACAAATGTTTTTGTGCAGAAATACTGAGGCACTTCTAATGAGAACCCAATTCATATGTTTTCATGCAGGAATAAAGAGGCACTATCTTATCTGGAGCTATGACTCTGAACACATCAAAGACTTAGCCTAGTTATTCTGATATCCAGGCTTGAGAAGACAGTGAAGAGCCAGATCATCCCCTGGGGTGTAGCAAACGGTGTTGACCCAGATCACTGCTGGAGGATTCTAATTTAGGTTTGCACTGTTTGTACATGCTGTTTTTCATCAGAAAAGTTGGTGTACAAGATTTTAATACAAATTAGCCTAGTCTGTGTTATTTAGACAGTGGCTTTTTCTGCCCCCCCCCCCCCCCCCCCCCCACCCACCCACCCCCACCCACCCCAACCACTGCGCACCTCAGCAGTAAAAACTAAGCTGCCTTTTAAAAAGACAAAATTAATGAGCCACACCACAATAAACCTAGTAAACACACAACTATATTACCTCATCTCAACAGCATGATGATGTTATGATGTCAGGATGATGTAGAAATGATGTGTGATTGCTAGTAAAAGACATTATGAAAATATGCCTATTCATATATACTGAGAATTTTACCACCAAAAAATAAAAACTTTGATGAAAAATTCTGGCAGTTTTCATATTTCTGCTCAAAACATAGATTGTGGATACTTGTTAGAACCACCCGGGCGAGGTGGTTCTAATGAGTACCCACAATCTATGCTTTTGAGCAGAAATAAGAAAATTAATGTATACACCCTAAACCCCAGTTTTACTGTATAAAAGCAGGGTTTCAGGGGGTCAAAACTATATAGGCATGTTTTCGTGATGAGTCTTCAGAGTGTAGCTACAGTGTTATGCACAATGATACAGAAAAGATACTTTCATCTTCAATATTCCACAAGAAGTAACACTATTAATGAGCTGAGACACAGCATTTCCTACAAGATTGTGTGTTTGTCCAATGAACACTCACACTGGACTGCAATCAGACTCACATTATATCACTATCTGGGTAGCCAAGGATCCAACATCTTCAGGTAGACAGCAAAGACTGATCAATCTGCAGATGTGCAGGCTGATCTGAGTTTAGGTGCACAAGCAATCTTGGTGGAAAAACTGTGGATCGGACTCAAATGACGAAATAACAGAATCACTTAAAATGATACCCACCAATAGAAAGCTGGAACAGAAATTTCCATAAGCCAAGTAAATGGAACTACATGTGTATAAGAAAAAATCCCCTTTTCAGATACATCAAGAGCAGATAACTCAAGAACAGGAACAGTCAGAGTATCAGTCCTTGTCCACATATTTAGCCCCAAGTCCTCCATTTACTTTAGTTTCCAGAGGTTCAATACAGTACACTGTAGAATGTGGTATCTGATCAGGGTCTGCACTGTTTGCCAATCATCCAACATCTTTTTTACATACGTTATGCTGCAGCAATGTGTAGTTGAATAGACTAGTTCTAATTTTACAAGGATGGAAAGAAGTTAGGTGTACCGGTATTATGGGTGAATAGGTTTTGTTTGATTGTGTTGAGGTTTTACGACCCAGTCAACCCAATGGGGTCATGTTGGGTATGGTCAGTTTACCTACCTTATGAAATCATAGCAACAGATCAGGTGCTTTTTCAATCAAAAAGTATTGATATTTTTTCTTATGCCTAAATGAAAACATATACTGTGGGTATTTTCTGGCGAAAGAATGTGCACAATACTGATTAACCGCTTAGAGAACTAAGCCTGCCCAGTAAACGTGTGGTTAGGTAAACTGACCACGCTCGACATGACCCCACTGGGTTGACTGGGCCATAAAACCTCAACACAAACAAACTCATTATAATCACCTCACTGAGGCACTTCTAATGAGTACTCACAACATATGTTTTCAATAAGAAATTAAATAATATCATGTGGATACCAACTTCACTGCAGCTATGATGAAATGTTGAAGATCCAATGTATAGCAAATATCCAAGCTACTTGTGCAATTATGCAATCTGGCCTAAAGGTTATAAAACTTACAATAAGACTTGTGTGACCAGCGAAGACTCAGATCAGCCTGTGCATCCACACAGTCTGATCAGAGTCTTCGCTGATCGCACACGTCTTTTAGAGCCTCCCTACTATCCAAAGAGAGATACAGGAGAATCCTTGCCATACTGGATGGATGTACAGACTGATCTGAGCCTTTGCTGATCACACAGGTCTTATTGTAGGGTTTGTCACGGTTTTGTGGAGAAACAAATACAATATTTATCTGGATACTCCTGTCTGCAGCTATCATTATGTATACTGGTTAGAACCTTGAGAGAACCACAGCAAAGAATATGACAGACTGTACAGATGTACACAAAGTTCTAGATGACAAAATTATCCAAGTAACTTTTCACCTTATGAAAACATGTGGGTACACCTTGGAAGTGCCTGCATCACGAAAACTTACCTATATAATTTTGACCCCCTTAAACCACACTTTTATAGAGTAAAACTGGGGTTTACAGGGGTATACATTATTTTTCTTATTTCTGCTCAAAACATAGATTGTGGGTACTCGTTAGAACCGCCTTGCCAAGGCGGTTCTAACGAGTACCCACAATCTATGTTTTGAGCAGAAATATGAAAAATATCAGAGACTTTTATCTGAAAATTTTCAGTTTTTGGAGGTGAAATTTTCTATATTTTTGGATAGGCGTGTTTTTTTTTTTTTTTTTTTTTGATTTGGGTTTTACGGCCCTTTCAAGAATATTTCACTTATATCGAGCCGATCGTTCATCGAAGGTGGGCGAAAACCGGAGAACCCGGAGAAAAACCACCTGACCATCCGTAAGCAGAACTTGGCTTTCCCACATATGACCCGAGCGAGGCTCGAACCACAGCGGTGAGAAACCTAATGGATTAAGAGTCAACTCTCTTATCCACTAGGCTACGGGGGCCCGTCAATAGGCGTGTTTTCGTAATGTGTCTGAAGCAACTGTTATGTGTACCCGCAATATATATTGTATGCTTTTTAGCAGAAATAAGAATAAATTATCATTACTTTGTGGTGGAAAACAAAACCATTTTCACTTTTTCAGAGGCTAAGTACACAATTTACCAGGCAGAATATATGGAGAAAATGCATACAGAAGACTTGTTAAGGAGTAGTATTTGGTGATAATTATGTGGCTTTTAATGAGTGCCCACAACATATGGTTTTATGGAGAAATCAGAAAAATCATCCCAGATTTATAATCAAATACTCCTCCTTAACAAGGCCTCGGTGGCGCAGTTGGATGCGCGTCCGACTGGAGACCAGGAGGTCACGGGTTCGACCCCCGGCCGAGGTCGGCAACATTCTTTTGTGGAGATTGATCATGAAATATTTTCTACGGTCATTCTTTCCCTTCTGCTGATTCAAGAAGGGCAGTTGTCAGTTTCTGGCGAATGAATGTGCACAATACTGGTTAACTGCTTAGAGGACTAAGCCTGCCCAGTAAACATGTGGTTAGGTAAACTGACCACGCTCGACATGACCCCACTGGGTTGATTGGGCCGTAAAACCTCAACACAAACAAATCCTCCTTAACAAATCCTACATATATGTATTGATACATTCACAGCTGACCTCATATGTATCCACGGTTGTTATTCTAAAAGCCCTAATTCTATTCTTCTAAACCCTGAGCAGAATTAGAACACACTGTTGCATTGGAAGTAAAATCTACTTAGGATAATTTCTTAATAAAACAAAGATGTCCTTTTTCATCTGAGAGCCATTGTCCCATCCTTTCCTACCAGTAACTGCAGTCCTGAGGCTGAAATAAGACAGAAATGAGTTGTGAGAGCCATAATATATTCACTTTTAACCCTTGTCCTGCTGAACCCGGATATACCCTGCATTTGCGAACAGTGGAGATCCAGATCAGTTGGCTTCTGAAGAAGCCAACTGATCTGGATCTGCACTGTTTGCCATTAAGTATGTGAATTTATATCAACAACCTGAATCAAGTAATCTGATTGGCCGAAAATTAGAAATGGGCGTGGCATCTTAATTTATTCAGCAGGACAAGGATTAAGGTTTGTGATCTATCATAGGACTTGTTAGAGTATCTGATGATATTTCAGGGATAGTTGTTCTTATTTCTTCACAAAAACATACATTGCGGGTGCTCATTACAAGTGCCTTGGCAAGGGGCTTCAAGTGAGTACATACAATGTATGTTTCTATGGATATCTGTAGAAAATTATCCTAGAATTATCACCAAATACTCCTCCTTAACAAATCCTCTGCAGCAAAAATCAAGGTGTGTCTGTGCTGCTCTGACAAATCAGGTACATGTATCTGAGCTTTGTACAGCTTATATACATTCTTAATATTTGAACATATAACTCCATGCATTGTTTATCCTAACAACTGAATAAGTCCATATGAATACCTGGTGTTGTGTTGGTTGGTTTGAAGTTTAACTACCCTTTCAATACTAATAAGGTCATGTTGAGCCAGTCAGTTTACCTAACACACTTTTCCTGCAGACTTAGTCCTCTAAGTGGTTTACCAGTACTTGTGCACATCTTTCACCAGAAACTGACAAATGCCCTTCTTGAATCAGCCTAAGGATGAGACTGACCACAGAAAATACCTGGTGATGTAACTGAACAGTGCTGGCTGAAAGGTACTTTTAGTTAGTTCAAACAGCTCTTTTTGGGTCACTCTGTTTGCTAAAGCATGTTGTCCAATTTCAGTAAATTTAAAGTTGTTTCAAGATGAACACATGTGATAACTGGTAAAAGGTATTCGTTCGTCAGTTTTGACTGGATGATTGACTATCCAAACTGCCCACTGAGAAGAGTTCAAGCAAATAACAGTTTAATGCCAGGAAAAAAACAAACATAACGCAACAGCTCAGGGAATATCATTGCAATTACAATTATTATTCATTTACGTCGTAATTAACAAATATTTCTTCCTCACCAGTATAAACAGAGTAAAACTGTTTTATCAAAAAATATCTCTAAACTGTTATATATTTTGAATTCTTATCAATTTCTTGTGACCTCATATCAAAGTCCTGCTCATTCTGATCAGCCTGGGCCCAAAGTTATACCACTTTTCTCAGCTGAGCATGATATTTCATCATATTTGTCCCACTAATTATTCTCAAATAACTAACAATTGCAAATTCTTTATTGCTAAACATAGTTGAGCATGAAGAATTCTCTAATAAAAATGAAAATGTCAGCTCTTGTTGGCATTTCAATATTTATTAGCAGAGAGAATTTCATGCTCAGCTGAGTGATTGATTGTGTTGGGGTTTAACAACACATCAACTCTTGTGGATCATTTTGTGCCCTCTCCCAGAGAAGGAGAAAATAGAAGAAGAGATTGTAGAGGAGATAAAAAGAGAGGGACTAGGAAGAAACAGGAACAGGAATGAAAATGAAGAAACAGAAGAAATAAAAACATTCCCCCTCTACCCTTACCTGCTACATTGATAGCTGGCCTTGCCCAGCTGTAAGCAAATATCAGTTGGACGCCCTTGTGGCGTAAGATACACGACACCTTCATCACACCCAACCACCCCTCATGCTCAGCTGAGCTGACTATGAAAATTTTTTTTATAACTTCGGGGCCTGTATGCAACAGTCCAGTCTACAGTAAATATTGTGCTGTATTAACCTTAAATGTTAAGACATCTTGACTACTTACTCTTCTTGTCCTAAAATTTGAACAAGTCTACTTGTTGGCAAACAGTCAGACCTAAGTTCTGTGGCATCTGATCTGGGTCTATATTTTTGTCAGGCTGTGTTTGTACCAATAGGAGATAGCAGTCTGTTAACTCCTCTGAGTGTGTTCTGCAAACAACTAGGTCCAATCAACTGGATTCCTCTGATATTATTATCAACATCTCTATTAAGGATAGCTGCCTTTTCCTCGAGAAAACTATCTCAAATGTGATTATATGCTGGTAAAGTTACCAAAATATCAAAAAGAAACATTTTCTGTGCAATAAAATACAGAATGATAATAAATCTTTCATATGGAAGCAGAGTATTTTAAATTTAGAAATGAGTTAAATTCCACTGAGGATCTATGATAAAAACAAAGTATTCCAATTAGAAGGACCCAGTTAGTATTTGCTCTACCTTGCACTTTACCTATCAAGGGAGATAATAGAAAAATTACTGCTATCTCTCATAACTGACTCCTCCGTCAGGCAGTTATAACCATGCCCACATGAGGAATCAATTAGGGTACAAAGTATCTGTGAGCCTTCATTGCTAAAAAATTCAAGTAAAAACTTTCTCTTACATTCTTCCTGTTCAACTGGTTTCAGGTCTGTGCTTGCCAGTAGTTCCTCTACTAGACCCTCAGCATCCACTCTGGTTTGGTCCACTCGACGTTCTTTCAAAGACGATTCCTCAAATTTCTGCATTAAAAATCAAGTTGTTTGATCCACACCATTGCAAGAGATGTGCAATCAGCATAATTCCAACAATCAGCACAATTTCAACTAAGTGACAATATAATTTATGCTTAATTTCTGGAAATCTAACTTCTTATATTTAAAGAGCTTTAAACAAGTCCACTTAAGAAGTACTGACCTAATGCCAAACAGTGCTGACCCTGACCAAACTCCTAGGACCAGTCTGATTTTGATTTACGTGTCCAGACACGTCTGGCCAAACATTTACTTTTAACCCTTCTCTTGCTGAACACGACATGCCCTGTCTTAGCAAACAGTGTAGATCCAGATCAGTTGGCTTCTGAAGAAGTCAACTGATCTGGATCTGCACTGCTTGTCATTAAATATGTGAATTTCTATCAAAACTCCAGATCAAGTAATCTGATTGGCTGGAAATTGGAAGTGGGCGTGGTATCTTAATTTATTCAGCATGACAAGGGTTAATATGGCACAATGTTATAATGTTTAGAGAAGGTGTTTGGGAAATGTGCAGACCCAGTTGATTCTGCATAGTCTTAACCTGTGTAACAGTTTACTTAATAGAACAATACAAAAGTACCACTTATAGTTCAGATTGGAACAGGTACTTTTGTTCCATCAAAAATGTTTTTTTTTTCTTATTTCTCCAAGAAGATATATCATGCAGGAACTCAACAAAAGCGCATTGGTGAGGAGCTTATAATGAACACCCAGCTATATTTTCGTGGAGAAATTAAAGAAATGAGCCAGCACATGACAAAACCTCAATGAGACTTGTGCCACAAGCAAAGACTCAGATCAGCTTGCGCACCTGCAGAGTCTGATCAGTCTTCGCTAATTGCATGTGCCTATTACAGCCTCCAGGCTATCTAAAGAGGGATAAGCAAAAAACCTTGCCATACTGGGTGGATGTACATGCTGATCTGAGTCTTTGTTGGTTACATAGGTCTTATATTGCAGGTTTAGTCGTGCTCTGGCTCATATTTACTCAGGCATAGCAACAGATAAGGCGCTTTTTTCATCCGAAAAATGCTGATATCTTTCTTATTTCTCCATGAAAATGTATGTTGTGGGTACTCATTAGAAGCGCCTCGCTGAGGCGCTTCTAATGAGTACCCACAACATGTTTTCATGGAGAAATAAGAAAAATATTAACCGGATACCCCCTCTTATCTGTAGCTATGCTCAGGGATAAGACAGGAGCTTACCTTCCAATATTACCACAAATACATCAGTCTTGTGTATTTTAGCTATAAAATGGGGTTTTCTCTTCAAAACAATCCTAAATACATGTATATAGATCCGTCTAATAAAAAGGATCTAGATTTTTTAGGATTGCTTTGGAGGAAAACACTCCCCCCTCCCACCCCACGTCCTATAACCGTAGAAATACCATACCTGGAGACTACTTTTATCTAGAGATATGACTTATAAGGTGAAAACATAACAGTGACAAGCTGGTGCAAACAAAAGACCTAAGAGTGAAAATTCCAACTAGAATGCAGATATGTTATAACCGTATTTACTCTAAATATTTGGACACCTTAATTCCTCATCACACTTGTCCTAAAATTTATGAAAGGCTGTTCCACTACCTACTGCTGTGTTTAAAATATTGCTGGACTAGTGGCAAATAGTGTAGACCATGAACAGATGCCATGTTCTGCGGCATCTGATCTGGGTCTACACTGTTTGCTCAGGCTTGGCTGTCCCAATACTAAAAGTTATTATGGTAACAGTAACAAGCTGGTGCAAACAAAAGATCTGATATATTCAACAGTGAAAATTCCAACTAGAATGCACATAAATCCAGGTTTAGAAGAGCATATATTTTTTGTTTATCCTCTGTTTCTCCATGAACTCATATGTTATTAGTACTTATTAGAATTGCTTTAGTGATGCATTTTTAATTAATACTCACAATACCTTTTCATGGGACCACCCACCCCAAAAAAACAAGAATTCCGCTTAAGGCGTCGTCGCACCTGCAGGGGCAAAAGTCACAGGAGCCACAATCAGAACGTGGTTATTAAATAAGTTTATTTCATTCTTAGCAGTGCTTAGTTGGAAAACTGGGTTAAAAGAAAATGTAGACAAAGCGGGCACATATATTCCCCACCAGTGCCATTCCCTCTAATGGCTATATCTCCAGCACTGACTTTTTGTGTAAAAGTCACTGGAGGCATGAAATATAGCTCAAGGTCACCAGGTCAAGGTACCTGCCAAGTCAGTACATCAAGGAGAAGCACTATGCAAGATATGGGGGTTGAGGCCTTATAGTTGAGGAGATATCGAGCATCAACGTAAAATGTGTCAAATATAGGTCAAGGTCACTGCGTCAAGGTACCTGCCAAGTCAGTACAATGAGGTGAAGCACAATGCAAGGTTTAGTGGTTGTAGGTCTTATAGCTGAGGAGCTATCGAATGTCAAAGTCACTGCAGCGCGAAATATAGGTCAAGGGCACCAGGTCAACATATCTACCAAGCCAGTACATCGAGAAGAAGCACTATGCAAGGTTTGGTGGTTGTAGGCCTTAAAGTTGAGGAGATATCGAACATCGACATAAAATGCATCAAAGCCACTGGAGCATAAAAATATAGGTCAAGGTCACTGCATCAAGGTACCTGCAAAGTCCGTACATTGAGGAGAAGCACTATGCAAGATTTGGTGGTTGTAGGCCTTATAGTTGAGGTGATATCAAATGTCAGTGTAAAATGTTTCAAAGTCCCTGCAGCCATGTATATAGGTCAAGGTCAGCGGGTCAAAAATCCTGTTGAGTTAGTACACTGTGGAAAAGCATTACGCAAGGTTTGGTTGTTGTAGGCCTAATATTTGAGGAGACATGGAACTTCGATGTAAAATGTGTCAAGTCATTGGCGTGCAAAATATAGGTCAAGGTCACCGGGTCAAGGTACCTCCCGAGTCAGTACATCGAGCAGAAGCATTATGCAAGGTTTGGTGGTTGAAGGCCTTATAGTTGAGGACATATGGAACATGAACATAAAAGGTGTAAAAGTCAATGGAGTGCAAAATATAGGTCAAAGTCACCGAGTCAAGGTACCTGCAGAGTCCGTACATTGAGGAGAACACTAAGCAAGGTTTAGTGGTTGTAGGCCTTCTAGTTGAGGAGATATTGAATGTCGACGTAAACTGTGTAAAAGGTACTGGAGTGCAAAATATAGGTCAAGGTCACCAGGTCAAGATACCTGCCGAGTCAGTACATCTAGGAGAAGCACTATGAAAGGTTTGGTGGTTAGAGGTCTTACACTTGAGGAGATCTGTAACATTGGAGTAAATTGTGTCAAAGTCACTGCAGCATGAAATATAGGTCAGGGTCACCAGGTCAAGGTATCTGCCGAGTCAGTACATCGAGAAGAAGCACTATGCAAGGTTTGATGGTTGTAGGCCTTATAATTTAGGAGCTATCGAACGTCAACACAAAATATGTTTGTGTTTGTGTTGAGGTTTTACGGCCCAGTCAACCCAATGGGGTCATGTCGAGCGTGGTCAGTTTACCTAACCACACGTTTACTGGGCAGGCTTAGTCCTCCAAGCGGTTAACCAGTATTGTGCACATTCTTTCACCAGAAACTGACAACTGCCCTTCTTGAATCAGCGGAAGGGAGAGAATGACCGTAGAAAATATTTCATGATCAATCTCCACGAAAGAATGTTGCCGACCTCGGCGGGGGTCGAACCCGCGACCTCCTGGTCTCCAGGCGGACGCGCATCCAACTGCGCCACCGAGGCCGGCACGCACACACAAAATATGTCAAAATCACTGGAGCTCAAAATATAGGTCAAGGTCATCAGGTCAAGGTACCTGCCGAGTCAGTACATCTAGGAGAAACACTATGCAAGGTTTGGTGGTTGTAGGCCTTATAGTTGAAAAGATCTGGAATGTCGACGTAAACTGTGCCCAAGTCACTGGAGCATGAAATATAGGTCAAGGTCAACGGGTCAAGGTACCTGCCGAGTCAGGGAGATGTGTCAAGCAAGGTTTGATGGTTGTTCAGTCTTGTAGTTGATTAGAATACTAACTTTGACATAAATGTCAAACTTTGACATAAATGTTAACAGACAGATGGACGAATGAAAGGACAGACAAACGGAAAAGCGGATGCTTAAGTTGCAAAGTCAGGAGGTCAGGGAGATGTTTCATGCAAGTTTAGTCTTGTAGTTGATTAGAATACTAACTTTGACGTAAATGTCGAACTTTGACATAAATGTTGACAGACGGACGGACGGACAGATGAACAGAAAAGCAGACGCATATGTCACAAAGTCAGGCGGTCAGGGAGATGTTTCATGCAAGGTTTGATGGTTGTTTAGTCTTGTAGTTGATTAGAATACTAACTTTGACATTATTGTCGAACTTGGACATAAATGTTGACAGACGGATGGATGGACGAACTGACAGACGAACGGAAAAGCGGACACCTATGTCGCAAAGTCAGGAGGTCAGGGAGATGTTTCATGCAAAGTTTGATGGTTTTTTAGTCTTGTAGTTGATAAGAATACTAACTGTGACGTAAATGTCGAACTCTGACATAAATGTTGACAGATGGACAAACAGACAGACTGAGGGGCGGACGGAGGGAAAAGTGGATGCCTATGTCGCACCCTGCTACAAGCAGGTGCGACAAAAACAACAAAAAAAAACAAGAATACTGCAGGGGGCAGTTTCGCACCTGCCAGTGTTATAAATGAGTTAAAAATTCATGTAAAAAAAAAAACACAATGTCATTGGACTGAGATATGTAGGTTATGGTCACAAAATGATACGAGTGTTTGACTCCCTATTAGGGAGGAAGTGTACGGTGATATATGTCAGGGTCATAAAGTGTCAAGAAGGAAGTGTATGCCAGGGTTGATGATTGTAGGTCATATAGTTAATCAGAAATGAGGCTAAATGGTAGGGTTGATGCAAAAAATGATGATGTCATTCGACTGCAAAATATAGGTTACAATTCATCAGAAAAGGAGATAAACACTTGGGCTGCCCAAAAAAATCAGACTGTGGCAACTAGATATGGTGTTTAAATGCTATTACTTTATGCTACCACATTTTAGGGAGACAGTGCATGCAGGCTAAGATGATTGTAGGTGTAACAGCGAATTAGAAATGGACCAAAATTATAGGGCTGACTCAAGTGTTAATGCACTTACTGACGGACAGACATAACTTGACCCCTGGATAACACATACTTTCTAACAGTAGGTTTAACAAGAACACAGCTAGGAAACAGTAGTTTCTTAAATGTCAGGATGTGCTAACAGTTTATACATACCCTTCTCCTTTCTTTACTAGCTTCTCCTAGAGCTGAACCTGCACTTGGACTTCTAGAAAAGAGATTTAAAATGCATCTTACTGCAAGTATCCAGGAAAATATTTTCTCCATGAAAACACATATATTCTAAGGTCAAATATCCAGCTTATTTAGTCAATTTTAAATGTGTCTTCTAATGAGTTTCTATTAAGGCTGACTATCATGCCAAATTATGAGGATCACTATCAGAGAAACCCCTATCAAGATATTATCACTATCAAGGTTCTCATATAACGATCCATCATGATACAATCAGCATTTCCAAATCAAATGAATTTCATTGGTTTTAAAAAGACTGGACTGCATGTAAAGATACCTAACATTACTGCCCTCTCAAATATCAGCTTTACCATCATTTTAACAAACATTTTTGCAAAGCAGGAGTCCTTTCTTTTCTCATACTTGTTAGTTTAGACAAAAAGGCTTCAGAATGGTATTAAAGAAGAAAAGAAATGTATAAAACTATCAGTGAAAGTTATTGCTAGTTGAAAACAGTTTCATGATAGCACTATCATGATGCATCGCTATTTCGATGTATCATTACACCCCTATTTTTTATGGAGAAATAATCAAATCCTTATTAAAAATAATGCAAACAACCATTATTTCAGATATTTTAGCAGTGTCTAGATTAAACTGCAGTGAAAAAGAGAACAAATGAGATTCCATATACGTCCTTAAAAAATATCAGATTTGAACAGCTCAGCCTGACTTTGAAACATTCTGAGATCATGAATAATACTATAAAAAAAAAATCTGACATTAACCAAAGAAGCTGATTTTTCATCCCTTTATTTAGAAACTGTGCAAAAACTTTTTCCAAATGTCATCTGAAAACATACCAGTCAATGCAGCCCTAGATCAGTGCACATGTGTACAGCCTCAATAGGACCATCACTGTTATACAAGGATGACACTATTTGTTCCAAAAGATGTTGCCAATAAAATTAATTTGCTAAGTGTAAAGAATCTTTAATAAGCAGATTGATAGATAAGAAAGGCCTTGTTTTATTCTTATTTCCTCATAGAACATGTTTTGGACATTTGTTAGAACTGCCCCAGTGAGGTGATTCTAACAAATATCCAAAACATATATGTCTTGAAGTATTAAATGCAAGTTCGTGCATAATTTCTAATTAACTGTCATCTCTTGAGTGATTGATTGATTGTGTTGGGGTTTAACGACACGTCAACCCTTGAGGGTCATTTTGTGTCGTCTCCCAGAGAAAGGGAGAAAAGAGATAGAAGAGATAGTAGAGGAGATGAAAGCGGGGGACAGGGAAGAAAGAGGAACAGGAATGAAAGTGAAGAAACAGAAGAAATAAAAACATTCCCCCTCTACCCTTACCTGCTACAAGGATAGCAGGCCTTGCCCAACTGTAAGCCAATATCAGCTGGACACCCCGGTGATGTAAGATACACAGCACCTTCGCACCACCCAACCACCCCCGTATCTCTTGAGTGAAGATTTTGTGTCAGTCAAATCATCATCATAGCGAATTTTGTCATTGTCATTGTATCAAGTGTAGGTATAACAAGAATTGTCAGAAGACAACACAGCTCACCAGAAAGGGCTGATTGGATAAGAAAACAATCTTTAAATATTAAAGATTAAATGCAGAACTTAAACATAGCAGTAAATGACAGAGGATGACCTGACTTTGATGCCGGAAGAATGTCAAACTGAGGGATGGGGTATATGCCATTGAAACATCTTCCCTTAGGCTGGTGTGGATGAAATATGAAAGCTATATCTTACATACTTCAGCAGCCATGTACACTTCTCAAAACTTAAACACAGGTATAAATGACAAAGTATGACCTGATCATGACCTAGGCAGAAGGTCAAACTAAGGAAGGGGTGTGTACTATTGAAAGGTTTTACCCTAAGGTGGGTGTGGGCCAAACATTAAAGCGGTATCTTGAATACTTCAGCAGTTACAAACACTTTTCAAAACTTAAACCCAAAACTCAAACATGGGTTCAAATGACAAAGTATGACCTGACCTTGACCTAGGCAGAAGGTCAAACTGAGGAAGAGGTGTGTGTTATTGAAAGGTCTAACCCTAAGGCTGGTGTGGGCCAAATATTAGAGCTCTATCTTAAATACTTCAGCAGTTATGTACACTTTTCAAAACTTAAAGGCAAAACTTAAACATGGGTGTAAAAGACAAAGTAAGAACTGACCTTGACCTACATAAAAAGTCTATTTTGGGGATGGGGGTGTATGCTATTGAAAGGTCTTACCCTAAAGTAGGTGTAGGCCAAATATGAAAGCAGTACCTTAAACAGTTAAAAACCTATGCACACATTTGAAAACTTAAACATTGTGCTAATGCAGACGCCGATGCCGATGCCAACGCCGACAGATGCCAACGCCAACGCCTGGGTGACAACATAAGCTCTCCAGGGACATAGTCCCAGTGAGCTAAAAAGGGTTAACTGTATTCCAAAATTATTTGATACTGTAAAACATACAAATAGCAAATGCATTGGCTAGATGCAGAGATGTGAAGCCTAAGAGCTACTGTTCACATCTGCAAGGTTCCTTCTCCCATTGTATGACTCATATTTGAAGCCCATACAGTGTATTACATGAAACACTGGATACTGCAACAACAAAAATTTATGTCAGGGACATTACTCAGTTCATCTTTATAACAAAATTTAAGTTGTGTATGTGTGCATTGTATGGGCAAAATATTCCGGTGTGTGGTGCCTTCAAGCATAAGGATTTCTGATCAGTCAAAAGTACTCCACTTTAATTTACATGTACTGCCAGTGATTAGCAGATATTCATGCAAATAATGTAAAATGTGAGTGAGATAATCAAGGCAGACAAAGTGTGAGAAAATCACTGTGTACATATGGGCACATCATGGGGAAAGGACTCACCACAACTACATGGGAATCATGCATGTAAAATATGTTAATAGCTTGTAACCCTTTAACCCTAATGCAATTAACATAGTCTCAACATACCACAGTCAGTATGTCTCAATAATGCATGACGCAGTTCATATTCCGTACTGTATATAGTCATGAAATTCATGAAAAACATTTTGTAACTGTATTTAGCTATTAATGCATTTTACATGCAGATGTCATATTTATACAAGTGTAGCTAGAGTAACGTTGCAAGTTTACACATATCTGGAATGTAATTCATGACCATTAAGTTTGTACGCATGACATTGCTACTTTAGCAACCATGTATAAACAAGCAAATTCCATAGGGAATTTATGTCCCCCACCTTATTTTTATTTGAGCTGTTAAAAATGAGTAAGTTAACCAGAGGACCATTGGTCCTGTATCACTTACCTAAGTATTGAAGCAGGAAAAAAACTGAAGTTAAAAATGTGGAAAAAAATAAAAAAACATAATTTCAAGATTCCAAGAGCACATGTATATCCTCAGACCACAAGCAAAATGCCTGTAAAGTTTCAGAAGCATTTTCTTAAAGCTGTGGGAGGAGTTGTGCTCACAAGGTACCTACTACTATTTGCACTTTCATAGTACTGAAGCATGAAAAAAGTCTATGTTAAAAGTTAAAAATGTGAGAAAAGTAAAAAAAAAAAAGTAATTTCAAGATTCTGTAAAAAGCATATGCATATCTTCAGACTATGGTTAAAACATCTGTATAGTTTCAGTGGTGATGGTATAAAACTGTAGGAGTACCTACTACTATTTGCACTTTCATAGTACTGAAGCATGAAAAAAGTCTATGTTAAAAGTTAAAAATGTGAGAAAAGTAAAAAACAAAAAGTAATTTCAAGATTCTGTAAAAAGCATATGCATATCTTCAGACTATGGTTAAAACATCTGTATAGTTTCAGTGGTGATGGTATAAAACTGTAGGAGGAGTTGCACCCATGCAAAAATTAACTTAAGGATTCTGTAAAAAACACATGCATATCTTCAGACCATGATTAAACATCTGTAAAGTTTCAAAAGGATCGGTCCAAAACTGTAGGAGGAGTTGCGCTTACAAGGTACCTACTACATATACACTTTCATAGTACTGAAGCATGAAAAAAGTCTAAGTTAAAAATGTGAAAACTTTGAAAAAAATTATTTCAAGATTCTGTAAAAAACATATGCATATCTTCAGACAATGATTAAGATTCTTGTGAAGTTTCAGAAGGATCGGTATAAAACTGTAGGAGTTGAGCTCATAAGGTCCCCACTGCAAATTTGGAACCATGCAAAAAAGTCTAAGTTAAAAATGTTAAAAAAGTGAAAAAAATTTATTTAAGGATTCTGTAGAAAGCACATGCATATCTTCAGACCATGATTAAAACACCTGTAAAGTTTCAAAAGGATTGGTCCAAAACTGTAGGAGGAGTTGCGCTCACAAGGTACCTACTACATATACACTTTCATAGTATTGAAGCATAAAAAAAAGTCTAAGTTAAAAATGTGAAAACTTTGAAAAAAAATTATTTCAAGATTCTGTAAAAAGCACATGCATATCTTCAGACCAATATTAAGATGATTAAGATACCTGTGAAGTTTCAGAAGGATTGGTATAAAACTGTAGGAGGAGTTGCGCTCATAAGGTTCCCACTACAAACTTGGAACCATGCAAAAAAAGTCTAAGTTAAAAATGTGAAAAAAGTGAAAAAAAATAATTTAAGGATTCTGTAAAAAGCCCATGCATTTTCAGACCATGATGAAGACACCTGTAAAATTTCAGAAGGATTGGTTAAAAACTGTAGGAGGAGTTGCGCTCACAAGGTACCTACTATAAACTCGGCACCACGAAAAGCCGAATACTATGTCCCCTCGCTTTTCTTCGAAAAGGCGGGGGACAATAAACCAGAGAATGCTCCATGCTATAGTTTCAAACAGTTGCAGCTTGGGTTCACTACTGAACTTCGAATTGGAACTCACCGGCTAGTTAGGCCTGTTTTGCTGCGCTAGTGCATTAGTTACAATGTGCATATAAAAAGGAACCTGGGACTCATTTAATAAACTTGTTTACAACCTTGAAGCCTTGTGTGTTGTTTTGTCAACTCTCACACATAAATCCTATATTAAGAAAAAATCCTAACGGCATTATGGACAGATTTTTAAATAATGAAGAACACCTACTGGTCCTCTTCATCCCAACCAAATCTGAAAGCAATCCACTGAAGAATTAAGGTGACATATAACTTTGAAAACAAGAGGACCATGATGGTCCTATATCGCTCAACTGAGCAAACAGCTTTGCAAACTTACTGTTGAAGTTTCAGCCAAGTTCACTGCTCTAGGATTTTTGTATAAATTATATAGCCCTACTCCCCAAAAGCCATGTTTTTTCATGCATCATGATGCCTTGAACTGAATCTTGAAAGAAGGTCACCAAATGAACAATTCTGCCAAGTTATATTGAAATTGGTCCAGTGGTTTCTGACAAAAAGGTTTTTGAAGTGTTTCATATAGCTATATAGGGAAAATAAGCCCCACTCCTAACGGCCATGATTTCTGACGAATCATGACAGCTTGAACAAACTTGGTAGAGGGCCACCAAAGGAACATTCCTGCCAAGTTATATTGAAATCGGTTCAGTGGTTTCTGACAAGAAGATTTTTAAAGTTTTCTATTTAGATATATAGGGAAAATAAGCCCCACCCCTAGCAGCCATGTTCTTTGATGAATCATGATTGCTTGAACAATCTTGGTACAGGGTCACCAAAGCAACATTCCTGCCAAGTAATACTGAAATCGGTCAGGTGGTTTCTGACAAAAAGAATTTTAAAATTTTCTATACAGATATATACGGAAAATAAGCCCCGCCCCCTGGCGGTCATGTTTTTTGACGTATCATGAGGGCTTGAACAATCTTGGTAGAAGGTCACCAAAGCAACATTCCTGCCAAGTTACAATGAACTCAATCCAATGATTTCTTACAAGAAGATTTTTAAAGTTTTCTATATAGATATATAGGGAAAATATGCCCCGCTAGCGGCCATGTTTTTTGACGAATCATGCCGGCTTGAACAATCTTGATAGTAGGTCACCAAAGAAACATTCCTGCCAAGCCATATTGAAATCGGTCCATTAGTTTCTGACAAGAAAATTTTAATACTTTTCTATATAGATATATAGGGAAAAATAAGCCCCGCCCCCTGGCGGCCATGTTTTTTGATGAATCATGATAACTTGAACAATCTTGGTAGAGGGTCAACAAGGAAACATTTCTTTCAAGTAATAATGAAATCGGTCCAGTGGTTTCTGACAAGAAGATTTTTAAAGTTTTCTATTTAGGTACATAGGGAAAATAAGCCCCGCCCCCTGGCAGCCACATTTTCTGATGAATCATGACGACTTGAACAATCTTGGTAGACGGTTACCAAAGAAACATTCCTGCAATGTTGTATTGAAATTGGTCCAGTGGTTTCTGACAAAAGGCTTATTAAAGTTGTCTAAACAGATATATAGGAAAAATAAGCCCCGCCCCTAGCGGCCATGTATTTTGACAAATCATGACGGCTTGAACAATCTTGGTAAAGGATCAGCAAGGAAACATTTTTGCCAAGTTATATAGAAATCGGTCCAGTGGTTTCTGACAAGAAGATTTTTAAAGTTTTCTATATAGATATATAGGGAAAATAAGCCCCGCCCCCTGGCAGCCATGTTTTTTGACGAATCCAAATGGCTTTGACAATCTTGATAGAGCATCACCAAAGGAACATTTCTGCAAAATTATATTGAAATTGGTCTAGTGGTTTCTGACAAGAAGATTTTTAAAGTTTTCTATATAGATATATATACGGAAAATAAGCCCCGCTCCCCTGGCGGCCATGTTTTTTGACATATCATGAGGGCTTGAACAATCTTGGTAGAAGGTCACCAAAGGAACATTCCTGCCAAGTTACAATGAACTCGATCCAACGATTTCTTACGAGAAGATTTTTAAAGTTTTCTACATAGATATATAGGGAAAATAAGCCCCGCCCCCTGGCGGCCATGTTTTTTGACGAATCCAAATGGCTTGAACAATCTTGATAGAGCATCACCAAAGGAACATTTATGCAAAATTATATTGAAATTGGTCGAGTGGTTTCTGACAAGAAAATTTTTAAAGTTTTCTTTATAGATATATAGGGAAAAATAAGCCCCGCCCCCTGGTGGCCATGTTTTTTGACGAATCCAAATGCCTGTCTAAGCATGACTCTTACCATTTGTTATACTTTATTGTATGTAGTTGGTCAAACAGGCCTGAGCAAACAGTGTAGACCCTGATGAGATGCCGCAAATGCGGCGTCTCATCAGGGTCTATACTGTTTGCCACTCATCTAGCTATTTTTAGACACAACAGTGGGTAGTAAACTGTACTTTTTCAAATTTTAGATTAAGTATGGTGAGGAGTTGAGGTGTCTGAATACTAAGGGTAAATATGGTAAATAACAAACACAGAAATCAAATGATCGATTATTAGCAAATCAGTAATGATAATCATTTCTATGGAGTTAATCAATTAATCAATTATCCGATTAATTGTGCCAGCCTTATTAGAAGCTGCATGATCTTGGTTCACAGCTCCATTAGGTACCTTTTAACCTGAATGTACTAATAACTTTTCTCATTTCTCCAGAAAAACATGCATTCTGGTACTCATTAGAATGGCTTCACCAAAGAGTTCTAATAAGTACCAACAACAAATGCTTTTTTGGAAAAACATAACTCTTGATAAGATGCTTTTTTCCAATTAAAAAGTATTGATATTTTTCTTATTTCTCCATACAAATATATGTTGTGGGTACTCATTAGAAGCGCCTTGGCAAGGCGCTTCTAATGAATACCTACAGTATACATTTTTGTGGAGAAATAAGAAGAATATTTACCTGATACCGTCTCTAATCTAAGCTTATGATAAATAATTACAAAAATGTTTATATGGAAACTCCTGTTATCTGGAGCTGTGTGGTCTACTCTATTTGCTCAGAACTGCCGGCACAATTGTTTTGAAAAAATACGATATGACCTGTTAATACTAACAGCCAAAAGTCAGTAAACTGACCTTGTGTGTGTGAGATGAGCAGGTACTTCACTGCCAGTTCCTGAACTAGATTGTCTACTGTGGGTTAATGAACCATAATTTGACCCAGTTCTTGAGTGCTGGCTGGCATAGCTGGAATTCCTTGAATGAGACTTTTCGAAGTCCTTTTCTGCCTCCATAAGCTCTGTTAAATATAACATAATAAAAGGGGGATAACCTGATAGACTTTCCACTATTCTTTACAAGGGAGACAATTCTAGCAACATCCTATT
Source organism: Anodontia alba (assembly GCA_964016985.1). NCBI lineage: Eukaryota > Metazoa > Mollusca > Bivalvia > Lucinida > Lucinidae > Anodontia > Anodontia alba. The sequence continues at coordinate 48,433,833 of OZ024821.1, forward strand.
TACTTTCTTACCCATTAAATCCCTTCAGGAAAAGGGTCTATTCTACAAGGAAAATAAAAGCACCGCAAGCATAATACCCCGCCATAGCAATTATTTACTTATGTACATGTATTAAAGTTATCGTTGCGAAAATGTCTGGAAAGAAAATGTTGGAGGAACAGATAACAATCCTAAACCAGATCTTGATAATATCAATGGACAGATAACAATCCTAAACCAGATCTTGATAATATCAATGCATATAGCAAGTTTGGTTAAAAGGCCTTGTTATTTACTCAAGTTATCATCCGGAAACGAAAATATGGGCATGTCTCGAGCAGATAACTCTGTAAAAATTTGACGAAATTTGCCCATTAGCAATTCCAAAACAGATCTCCTTAAGGTCAATACATATAGCAAGTTTGGTTAAAATCCCCTGCTATTTACTCAAGTTATCGTCCGGAAACGAAAATATGGGCATGTCTCGGGCAGATAATTCCGTAAAAATTTGACAAAATTTGCCCATTAGCAATTCCATACCAGATCTCCTTAATGTCAATATATATAGCAAGTTTGGTTAAAATCCCCTGTTATTTACTCAAGTTATCGTCCGGAAGCTAAAATATGGGCTTGTCTCGGGCAGGTGACTCCGTAAAAATTTGACTATATTTGCCCATTTGCAATCCCAAACCAGATCTCCTTAATGTCAATGCATATAGCAAGTTTGGTTACAATCCCTTGTTATTTACTCAAGTTATCGTCTGGAAACGAAAATATGGGCGTGTCTCGGGCAGATAACTCCCGTAAAAATTTGACAAAATTTGCCCATTAGCAATCCCAAACCAGATCTCCACAATATCAATGCACATATCAAGTTTGGTGAAAATCTATTGATGTTTACTCAAATCATCCGGAAACGAAAAACGGATGGACGGATGCACGTACGATGGATGGATGGATGGACGGACAGACACACGGACGGCCAATGTGAAACCATAATATCCCGCCACTATTGTGTGGTGGGGTATAAAAATTGGTTCCATAGGGGAGCAAATTCTTTCTTTTTGGAGTACCAGTAGACTCCTTTTCACAAAGGAAGGCAAAACAATTTTAACAGCTACCTCCTATGAAAGTATATCTATTCCCCTAAAAAGTAAAAAATTACACAAATTAAGGTTTCAGCTTGACCATATTTGCTTATTCAACTCCACAAAGTATACTGTGAAGGAAAACAAGAGACTAGCTCGACTGTAACAATGCCTCCGCTGGTTTATTTAATAAACAAGACCTGTCACAGGACAGGGTTGCTCACCTGAATTTTCATTTGTCAATTTTTTTCAAATTCACAACTTTTTGGCCATCCAAATCATTCTACTATCTAACAAGGCAAATAAATGTTTGATATATAATAAGTGCGTCCAACAGGAACTGCGAAGCAGTTCCTCGAACCACGGAGCAGTTTGGCGTGCAGACCCACTACTATAGACTACCGATGTGACCAGTGATGTGTGTGACCAAAAATGTGATGGTCCAACAAACGCTTGGGTGGTTCGGTGCTTATCTTGAAAAACAATAAGGATTCCGTGATTTGGAAGAGACTATTGTCACAGTGGTCGTGCCGATAATAGCAACAAAATAGCCAATAATGCCAAGTATTCCAATTGCAAAGGGTTGAATCATGAGACATATGACGTCAGCCTACAAAATTTGCGATCACCCCGTTTTGAATTTTGTCTCACTTCGAATTTTATTTCTATCCGTTCTCCGTCTATTTACAAGCTAAGCATGATTTGTTTTGTGCATAAGGTATACTTTGATGTAAACTTTTAGATAACACATACACTTTATGCTCTTTTCACGTGATAATCTTAAAAAACTTCAACACAGGTAAGCGAACGTTAACGTTGTACCTGTCATTAGCATACACTAGTTTTCGGTATTCAGAAAGCATGGCCCCAGCCCATCGGGGCCCGCGAAATAGATGGGCTGCCTAAAGCCTCCATGGCAGGGCTGCTAGTAACTAAACAGGACCCGAATTCATGTGATCGGGTCGGGTAAAAGTCCAACAAATTTGGAGGCAATGTCTCTGAACTACTGAAATATTGTTGACTTGTATAACGTTATATCGCAAGTCATGCAGGGGATTAGAAGTCAAGCATGGTCTGAAATCAAATTCATTTAGATCTGGCCAACCCACCTATGAAGCATGTGATGATAATTTGGACGCACAGATATAAGTAGCACCTATTAAATTCATATTAGATGAACAATGAAGCAAACACATCATCATGAACTGTATACACAAATTAATCTTGCAGGAGCTAAGGCCAAAACTCAAAATTTTTTTATTGAAATCTGCGAGACGATTTTTTTTTTTTTTTTTTTTTTTTTTGGCAGATATCATTTTCGAGCGCAATTTTGCCTCTTCCCCGCGTGAAACTGCATAAAACTAACAGCAAATGGAAAAGAATTTTGAACATCCAAATCCTTGGTGTTCTGCAATTTTTTTCTACTCTACATAAATCCTCTTATGGCTAAACAGGTAGAAAAAGCTTGTCAGTTTAGTGTAGCGTAGGTTGCGGCCATTTTTCTAACTGGTTCCATTGTGATTTGCCCCCATATTGCAGTAAGTACATTATGAAAAAAAAAATCTTCGGGAACCAGTCTTAACTTCCTGAATGGAATGAAATGTCAGAAATGGCATGCATAAAAGGTATCATACTTCTTACCTAACAATTTTTGAAAGATCCTTTATTGATAAATCTCTTGAGTATGAGTGAGTGTGTGGGTGGGTGGGTGATTGAGTGAGTCTACTAGGGCTTGTAGAATTAGACATGGCTGCAAACCGACTGAACACTTGTTCAGTGGCTGCAGAAGTCAGTCGTGCATGCAAACAATGAGGGTTTCTACAGTGTGACTAACTAACTTTCTCCCTGTACATAAACGCTGAGAAGCCCTGCACAGTATACAAGCAGGTATGATAAGATTTTTCTTACTCTTTTAAAAGGGAAGAAGGTGGTAAACTATGAACACTGACATTTGTCGATATAAGTCATAGCTACCATACCCAGCCTTCCTCCTCCTTCTGGCTGTCTGATTATTCTTATAAAACTTTGTCTTAATCTTTTTAAGACCTCAACTGAATATAGAAATGGCTCCACAGAAGAGAGCACTATGCCAAAATTTTTCATATTTTCTAGAACTGCCCGCCCCTCTCCACAGGTGGTCCCATAAGTGGTACCGAGCCATTGTTATGCATTGTGGCAATGTACACTGAACATAAGGCCGGCCTCCGTGGCTCAGTTGATGCGCCGTCCGATTGGAGACCAGGAGGTCGCGGGTTCAACCCCCGCCGAGGTCGGCAACATTCTTTCGAGGAGATTGATCATGAAATATTTTCTACGGTCATTCTCTCCCTTCCACTGATTCAAGAAGGGCAGTTATCAGTTTCTGGCGAAAGAATGTGCACAATACTGGTTAACTGCTTAGAAGACTAAGCCTGCCCAGTAAACGTGTGGTTAGGTAAAATGACCGCGCTCGACATGACCCCATTGGGTTGACTGGGCCATAAAACCTCTGAACACTGAACATAAACACACTTGTACAAAGTAATGTGTTTATATTGCTATAAAAAATTGATGTTTCAGATAAAAAATTATAATATTTATACTTGTTTGTTTTCAGGCAACAGTCCTGGATGTGATGGCAGAACATTCTGTCTCAATGTCATATACACGGGTTTTGATCAACCTGTAAAAATCACTGACACCTAACCCAAAGGCACTGGCAGACCTGTTGCAGAAGATAACCTAATTTACTTTATTAAATAATGGAAAGCTTATATACCTTCTTGTACTGCCTGTACACAAATCTTATCAAATGGCAGATCATCAAAAATAATCAAGTCACACACTGTACAACAACAAATGGCAAAGAAGCCAAGACAAATAAATGATGTCAATCTACTCTTTCCCAACTAGTTTGAGGCTAAGCTATCACAGTGTTCAAATCTTACTGGAAAAGTAGTCCTGTCAAAGTGGTGCCAATTGGACCGTCCCTATAATATAATCCTCAGCTGTTTGTTTTGTTTGTGTTGAGGTTTTACGGCCCAGTCAACCCAAAGGGGTCATGTCGAGCACGGTCAGTTTACCTAACCACACGTTTACTGGGAAGGCTTAGTCCTCTAAGCGGTTAACCAGTATTGTGCACATTCTTTCACCAGAAACTGACAACTGCCCTTCTTGAATCAGTGGAAGGGAGAGAATGACCGTAGAAAATATTTCATGATCAATCTCCATGAAAGAATGTTACCAACCTCGGCGGGGGTTGAACCCGCGACCTCCTGGTCTCCAGTCGGACGACACATCCAACTGAGCCACCGAGGCCGGCCACCTCAGCTGTTTACTTTGATGGTAAATGATCCAATTTATTGCAGGGCTAGGGATATCATTCATCTCAATGTCAGGTAGAAGTCTTGTAAAATCTCCAAAATGTTGTCAGTATTCTTACTCCTTAAATATTCGTTTAAAATACTTAATAATTTTTGGAAAAGAAGAGTACAGTACTTATTGAAAGAAGCTTATTTAAAGTTCTTTATATTTTTGTACCCTTCAATCAGCTTATGCACTTGATTTGTAAGCAAACAAAAAAAAAGAGAAACATACCTACCAGGGCTCTGGAAATTTTGAAATCTGAATCGGTCCAGCAAATGACGATGACGTCATCAATGAGCCCATTTCCAAAAAAAAAAAATATGTATATATCACCTGTCACGAAAACTAATGACAATTGGCAGTCCTATAACTCCTTTTAAATAATACATCTCAACTCCGTTATATGACGGAAGTCCGGGTATAATGAGCATGATCAAAGCTGGCGTCATCAATAAATACAGTCAGGTATGTAAAAAGAAAGAAAGAAAAAAAAAAAACGGTTTTGTTGTTATTTCCACCTCCGCAGGGTTTTCCTAAACTATTTATAAACAACTGATTCCCGTCTTGTATAAGCGCAAAGACGGTGGGAAACAGGAGAGATGGAACGAAATGACTTTCATGGACCTAATTAGGTCTAATAAAAAAGGCCTGCACCACGGGCGGTTTTGCAATTTTCAATGTTTCAAAATTTGATCAGACTGTTTAAATTTTAAGCACTGACCAATCTTGTCTAGCACAAGTGGTGCATTACTTATTTTTACCATGAAATCTACCTTGAATTATACTCGCATGTTACAGCAATCAACAACAAAAAAAAAAAAAAAAGAAGCAATCATTAATACCCAGTTCAGACGCCATTGTATGCAACATCTGATCAGGACGTACACGGTTTGGGAATTCATTTATCGAATCTGGGACCGGCAAACCGTGTTGATCAAAACAAAAAAGAAGAGGAAGAAAATGGGTGCGTTCAAGCGGTGCATTCTTTTATCACTCTCAGTAAAGCGACCTTTGATCTTTTGGACACGCCGACTGCACCTGGATGTTTTATAGTCTCAGTGTATTCACACGTGTCACACAAACGGATTAATTATCAGACTACAGTTACTGATGATTCGTGTTAATCGCTTGTTTACCGCACAAAGGTCAGGGAAGTGTTGAGATTTTGACAATGTTTGGATAATGACGTAATTAATTTGTGCTGCGGTTGGTTGCCGTTATTCAGCTGTCTCTCCAATATACATGTCAAATGACCGTTTAGAGCCTTTTAACTACCATAATATCGCATTTAAAAGGTGCGCGGACGTTGTCAGTTTGAGAAGACTTGACCGTTTGTGATTTTTTAGACATCACTGATTCGTGAAAATTGGTTGGTTGGGGAAAAATGGGGTTCAATGCACAAACCTGTTGGACCGATTTATTAGCGTTTTGGGGTGTTTGAAATCGGTCCAGAATTCTTAATTTCGGTCCAGACCGGCTATTTTTCCGGTTTTCCCGAGCCCTGATACCTACTGACCGATCTTCTGGGATAAAAAAAAACAAACAAAAAAAAAAACCAACCTGCCTACCCACCCTGAAAATTCTAGGTAGGGTGTCAGCAAACAAATATTTTTTAAGGATGGCCTAAATAGAACACAGAAAATACTCTGACTAGACTGCCAAGAAGTACAATTACAGGTAAGTTTTGGCCTTTCTTTTTTTTTTCACAAAATACATGTCCAGGTTTATTAGAGATTTCATTTCAAAGATGTTTGAAGATCTAAACTCACCATGAGATATTATACTAGGCCTGTCTTTCCTGGGAAGACTGCCAAATCCACTACTGTTAGAAGCTAGGCTTCCCTCTTCCTCTACAGAGCCCACTCTCACATCTGAACCCTCCTCACCCTCACCAGGGATTAGAAATGATGACTGCGTCATCCTGAAATAAAAGATGTTTATAAGATAGCATAGCTCCAGATCAGAGGGGTATCAACATAATTGTTTGTTTGTTGGTGTTGAGGTTTTACTGCCCAGTTAACCCAATGGAGTCATGTTGACTGCGGGCAGTTTACCTAACCACACTTTTACTGGGCAGGCTTAGTTAGGGGGGAGGGGGGATGCAGTATAATGTAATTCTTATTCCTCTACAACAACATATGTTGTGGGTGCTCCTTGAAATTGAGGGACTTTAATGAAAATTTATCAGTACGTTATGGTTGAAAAAAGTGCCTTATCCGGATCTACAATGTATGTATGGAAAATTGAGCTAAACAGTGAAGAGGTAGAAAATATCAAATTGACAGACATGCTCCCCACCTACAGTTATAAAAGGATCACTGATGGTTTTCAAGATTGACCAAGTCGAGGGTCATGTCGAGCTGGTCAGTTTACCTAACCACACTTTTCTTGGGCAGGCTTAGTCCTTAAAGTGGTAAACCAGTATCTGTGCACATTCTTTCGCCAGAAATTGACAACTGCCCTTCTGGAATAACTGGAAGGGAGAGAACGACCGTAGAAAATATTTCATGATCAATATCTAGTAAAGAATGTTGTCAGACCTGTTGGGGGTGGGGGTGGGGGATCAAACCTGCAATCTCCTGATCACAAGTGGGATGTGCATCTGACTGAGCCACCAAGGCCAAAGATTTTCAAGGCTTTTCGTACTAGGTGTTCAGTCAAATGACCATTAAATTTTCAACTGGGAGCAAATTCTTTCCTTTTAGAGCAAACCCCTTTCCAGAAGCAGTTTGCTGTGCAGGAAAGCAAACAAGGTCACAAAAGTTGACTCCCTTGTGAAAAATGGCAGAAAATCTACCAAGTGTATTCAGGTCCTGATATTATAAAACTTTTTTCATGCTCAACTCAGCTGAGCATGACATTTTCTCTGCTAATAAATATGAAGTGCCAACTATTGTTGGCATTTTCATATTTATTAGAAGAGAATGTTTCATGCTCAGCCATATTTAGCAAGAAAGAATTTGCAATTGTTAATAATTTGAGATTTATTAGGAGGACTAATTTCATGCTCAGATGAGTGGAGCATGAAAAAAGTTTTATAACCTCAGGGCCAGGCCTGCTGATGAAATATCACCCTTTTTTTTGGAATGGGGCCGGGGCCAGGGCCATTAGGGATGTTTTTGATTAACTCATTTATGCAGAGTGGATTCTTCTACCTCAAATATTTGGATAGATCCATTTCTAACAGAAGGTCATCAGGTTACTTTTATTATTACCATGTTTTGTATTTAATGCAAACAGTGTAGACCCTGATTTGTGTATTTAATGCAAACAATGTAGACCCTGATCAGATGCCACACTCTGTGCCATATGATATGGACCTACACTGTTTGCCAATGTCCCTTTAATGAGACGCTAGACATGAATGGGTTAAAATTGGAAAAAAAAAATCTAATGTTTCAAATATGAAGTGTTCAATGACTTGCATTTTCATATTTTTAGAAGATCCCCATCTCAAAGCAAACAAAGCAAACTGTGATGTGATGCACTCAGACTCAACTGATATCAGACAGCTCTGCATTTTCCTTTTGGTGTCAGGATTGTGATGACTGTGGCATTTACATGCAAATTATAGCTACATCCACGATTGTCTAAAGTTGTTTTTTAAATATACAAGTCTTTGTTCATGCTCAACTTTACAAGTACCCTCAATTAAACTTCTAGAGTCTCACTTTGCTGAACATGAAAACAAGAAGATCAGCATTTCCAAAAAATTATTTTTTGCTGATATGATGACTGAGGCTGGCTAATCAGAGCTGAAAAGATAATCGATAATCAGTCCTGCCATTGTGATCGTTAATCGATTAGTAACTGCTGACGATTTGGTCATTATTTTACCTGTCTGAGCATGAACCTTCCATATGTTATACTTTACTGTATTTGGTCAGACAAGCAAATGCGACATCTCATCAGGGTCTACACTGTTTGCCACTTATCCTGCTATTTTAGACACAACAATGGGTAGTAAATTGTACTGGTTCAAATTTTAGATACAGTATGGAAAGGAGTTGAGGTGTCTGAATACTAGGGGTAAATAGGGTAAAGTAACAAACACAGAAATCAAATGATCGATTATTAGCAAATCTGTAATGATAATCATTTTTGTGGAATTTATCGATCAATTAATCAATTATTGGATTAATTGTGCCAGCCTTAGTAACAACTGTCCAGTTATCAAAATGCCCCTCTCGTCCCTATAGACCAATACAGTGCATATCCAGATGAGATGGCTTGAAATGAGCTCTCTCATCAAGACCGAAACTATTTGCATTCTGTCACTGATTTTTGACTGAAACCCCTAGTTACAAGAATGGATGTATCCAAATTCAGAGATGGAAGAGTCCATGTCAGAAACTCGTGGGTGAAAGGGTAAAATGCTGATTCAGCCTAATTTTTCCAATTAAGTGTAAATTTCTAATGGCCACCATAAAAAGAACTGCAGTGACACAAGGACCTCACTCAAGCAAAGGATGTTTGCATCACACTAACAGAATTTTTCATATCCCCAGATAAGCAGGGATATCCATATAACATTTTTTCTTATTTCTCCATGAAAACATATGTTGTGGGTACTCATTAGAAGTGCCTTGGTGAGGTGCTTCTAACTAGAGCAAGTGCCCAGTGGGTCACAAATACCCCTGGCAGGTACCATTTCTTAATTATAAATATTTTTAAGTCAATAAAAATGATATAACAATGGACCATGTAATATAGGTCACTAACCAACATATAGTTTACAAGGTCAATCTCATGAGTGACACTGATGTATCATCTTTTTTTGAGTAACTACTTTGCAAGACATGAAGCAAAATCGCTGGACCATAAAATATAGGTCACTGACCTACATATACTTGAGAGCAGGGCCTGAGAAACTGAAAATTGCCAATTGGTCCAGTCATTTTTGGCCCCATTTACGGAGTTTGCCGAGTCATTTTCGGTCACATTTACATAGTTTGCCCAGCGGAAATTTTGGTATTTTTCATAACCGTTGTTAAAGAATTTCTGTATTGCAATTTTCAAAAGCAGACACTAGTTTATTATTAACATAACAAATGACATACCAACGTTTTACACTTGCTAAGCTTACCTGCACATAGGTTTCGCGATTATAAAACAGCAACGTAGCTCAGTATTATCAAACAGTTTAAACTGACTTTTACTTTCACAACAACTGAGCACTCAGACGGTGAAGAGCACAAAAGGGAAACAACTGGAATCTCTTCAGTCATTGAAAATCACCATTATGTATTTGGTATTGTAATGCAGCTAGCCACTACATTTTCAATCTTTCTATGGACCAGTTGAAAACTAAATAGTGTTTCATCCTAATGCCCCGTCTAGGCCCAGCACATCCACCTTCGGCAGCCTGTGCATGTTAAAATTACAATGAAAAACATTAAAGATAAAATTAATTAAACAAATTATTCAGAATTAATAAAAGCAAGAAAAAATGCACAATTAAGCAGGTATGAAATGCTGTCCCCTTCATACTTTCTGGAAGCATAAAAAACCAAAAAAGCAATATGATGTTTTACTGACACAAGTTACATGTATTTTGAAATAATCAGCAAATGTTATTTCTACTCTTTAAACTGACATATCTCAATAATTTCTTTTTAATCTAATTTTTTTTTTCTCTCCTCCTTTTCTTTTCACATTAGTAACTAGAAAGAATTCTTTTCATTTCAACATATGAACGAAATACACTTTAAACCAAAACTTACACTTTAAACACAGGATCACCTGACATCAAAGATACGACCATTGTAAGTTTGAGAGTAGAATTATCAAGTCGATGTTTGGTGTCATAGCCCTCTAAGAGGTAGCGACGCTGTTGTGATCCCGAGCCAGCAAACTCAGACAGGTTAATGTCGGCAAAACCTAGTTTCTGGTAGGATTTTCCTCCTTTCAGTTCCTGCAACAGCAGAGAAACACAAGCAATCACTTAACAGATACCTTAAGCATGCTCAATTTAAATACACCATAACCTCTTTATAACCCTATTGTTGGAGTCCATAGCATAAACCGTGTTAGTTAAACAACCGTGTTATATCCAAACAAAAATGTATAGATTATATTGAAAAATGACCATTCATGGTCATTTTTCAATATAATCTATATATTTTTGGGACCCATCTTTGAACCGTGTTATATCCAAAACTGTGTTATAACGAATCGTGTTATAAAGAGGTTGTAGTGTAATTTGTAGAATGTTCCCATGTCATAAACTATATAACAAGATAGGTTACAACAAGGATATTCTGCAACAAACTGCATGCATGGTTGTTAACCTCTTATGACATGAAATTCCTAACAAAGAAATGAAGCATAGCTGAAAAATTTCCTACCTGCCATGGGATTCGAACCCGGTTTGTCCTGATAAAAATCCAATGCTCTAACCACTGAGCCAAAGAGTCGACTCCCTGACAGAGTTATCAGATAGTGAATATATACCTATAAGCTATGCAAAATCTGCCAATGCAGATAACCGAAGGAAGGAGTGCTAGGCCGTAACTCTCCCCTTTTTCAAGGAAGTCATCATTTATGATGACGCGAAGCTAGTTTCAGCGTAGCAATGTCCAATCCAGAACATGAAAGTTGTAACAAAGGAATGAAGCATAGCTAAAAAAATTTCCCGCCTGTCATGGGATTCAACCTGGTCTGTCCGGATAAAAATCCAATGCTCTAACCACTGAGCCAAAGATTAGACTCCCTGACGCTGTTGTCAGAGAGTGAATATATACCTACAAGCTATGCAAAATCTGCCAATGCAGATAATCGAAGGAAGGAGTGCTAGGCCATAACAAACCCAACTAGAGATGGTGTTCATAAAACACTATGCCCCCAACTTGAACTTGAACTTGATTTATACAGAACTAGTTAGTAAACAGATTTATAATTTAAAGTAGCAAGCCTGACAAATGCCCAAATTTTCAAAGGGCCATAACTCATGAAATATTTTTTTAGAATTTATTCAAAAATTAATCAGGTCATCTACTCACTACCTATCTATTCACCAGGTTTCAAGGCTGTAGCTTCAATACTTTTTGAGATATTTTGCTGACAAGATTTCATCCGTATTTTTTCAAAGGGCTGTAACTCAGAAAAGGGACATAATTCTGATGAGAAAAAAAAACATGTCACCTATTTTTTCATAAGGAATCCGTATATGAAATTTTAAAACCACAGCATACATGTTTCAAAAGTTATGCTATGCATCAAAAAAGCATGCAATTTAAAATGCCTAGTTATAAAGGGCCATAACTCATGAAGTATTTTTTCAGAATTCATCCGAAAGTTAATCAGGTTATCTACTCATCACTACCAATCTATTCATCAGGTTTCAAGGCTCTATCTTGAATGGTTTTGGAGATATTATGCTGGCAAGATTTTATCCATATGTTTTCTAAGGGTCATAACTCAGGAAAGGGGCATAATCCTGATGAGAAAAAAAAATGTAAGCTATTTATTCATTGAGAATTTGTATATAAAATTTCAAAACCCTAGCATGTATGGTTCCAAAGTTATGCTATGCATAAAAAGCATGCGATGTAAAAATGCCAAAGTTACAAAGGGCCATAACTCATGAAGTATTTTTCAGAATTTATTCAAAAGTTACATGTAATAAGGTCATCTACTTATCACTACCAATCTATTTACTAGGTTTAAAAGGCTCTAGCTTCAATATTTTTTTTTAGATATTTTGCTGCCATGATTTCATCCATATTTCTTCAAAGGGTCATAACTCAGAAAAGAGGCATAACCCTGGTGAGAAAAAATAATATGTTTCACCTATTTTTTGCATAAGGAATCTTTATACGAAATTTTAAAACCATAGCATGAACAGTTCAAAAGTTCTACTGCGCTTCAAAAAAGCATGCAAGTAAAATGTCTTAAGTTATAAAGGGCCATAACTCATTAATTTTTTTTTCAAAATTTATTCATAAGTTTATCAGGTCATCTTCTCATCACTACCAATCTATTCACCAGGATTCAAGGGTCTATCTTGAATGGCTTAGGAGATATTCAGCTGACAAGATTTATTCCATATTTTTTTAAATGGCCATAACTCAGGAAATGAGCATAATTTGGATGAGAAAAAATGTATGTCACCTATTTTTTTCATGAGAAATCCATATGTGATGCATATGCATGCATCGTTCAGAAGTTATGCTATGCATCAAAAAGCATGCAATGTAAAAATGCCCTAAGTTACAAAGGGCCATAACTCATGAAGTAATTTTTCAGAATTTATTCAAAAGTTAATCAGGTCATTTACTCATCAATACCAATCTACTCACCAGGTTTCAAGGCTCTAGCTTCAATAGCTTTTTAGATATTTTGCTGACAAGATTTCACCCATATTTTTTCAAATGGCCATAACTCAGTAAAGGGGCATAATCCTGATGGGTGGAAAAAGTATGTTTCAGCTATTTTTTTCATGAGGAATCCATATATGAAATTTCAAAATCCTAATGTGCATGGTTCAGAAGTTATGCTATGCATCAACAAGAGCTCCGCCAAGCGGGGCATTATACGCCCGTGGCAAGTAATAAGATGTAGGACATAAACTGGCTCCTGCATAATTCAGTGCTCCGGATATAAACTGTAAGTGGAATTACAAAAAAAAAAAAATTAAAAAAATTTCATTGGGGCATTTCTCTGCTGATATCTGGTGAACTGTAACCTATGGGTCCAAGCTGGCCCAGAAATTAAGGGAGAATTGACGTCTCCCTCCTGGGAAAATAGGGAGGTTTGCTGCTTCTAGGGAGAAGTGCTTTCTGACGGAGGACACATAACAGAAGCATGGCTATATTATAAGCTCATATGAGCTGATTTGTTTTTCCTATACTTCAATATCGGACCAAACAATAACAAAACAAAAATAAACAAAAAAAAAAACAAAAAAAAACAAAAAAAATGCTGCAAGAAATGTTTTTGGTAAATCTTTAACTTGCCTAATACTGATTTTATTTTTGTTCTTCATGTAAACTGTAGGAGGATTTAGCCAGAAACAAAAAATTAATAGAAATTTTCAAAGGGGTATAACTCTGCTAATATTTGGTGGACTGTAACCTTGAAATAACATGCGCTGCTCCACATCATGGTCTAACTACAAATCAAGTTTCAGCTTGATCGGATGTAAACTGTAGGAGGAGTTAGCTGAAAACGAAAAGTGTACTGAAATTTTCAAAGGGGCATAACTGCTAATATTTGGTGGACTGTAACCTCGAAACAATATGCGCTGCTCCACATCATGGTCTAACTATATATGAAGTTTCAGCTTGATCGGATGTAAAATGTAGGAGGAGTTAACAGGAAATGAAAAGTTTACAGAAATTTTCTAAGGGGCATAACTCTGCAAACATTTGGTGGACTGTAACATCTAAACAATATGCGCTGCGCCACATCATGGTCTAACTATATACCAAGTGTCAGCTTGATCTGATGTAAACTGTTGGAGGAGTTAGCCGGAAACGAAAAAGTTTACGGACGGACGCCATACCCTGTAACATAATACGTCCCGTTTTTCAAATGGGCATATAAAAAGCATAACGCACACACGCACGACCCAGAAGCAATATTCCCCTCCAACTTCTTTGAAGTTGGGGGCATAATTATGGTTTATGACTTTGTTTCCTTCTTTAAGGTAGATTTCCTATTAGTTCGAACACACGAATAATTCGAACACCCCTTACTGTTTTGAAATCGTCTCCCGAAAATTGCTCTTTTAGTCCGAACAGTCACGTATTTTTGTCAAACTCATTTTTAAATAGTTCGAACACGTGAAGTGCGATTCACAAACTGTATATGTATAGTTCGTTGATGAACATTACGTACCTCGAATTTCCGTGTGCAATCCGATGAAAAAAAAAATGATACACATGAATTGTTACACAAAAAAAACAACAACTTAATTTAACAAAGAAAGCAGTCACCAACAAAAGTACCTCGCCGCTTATGTGACTGATCAAAATAGTGACCGAAGCACTCGGGTCAACGCATTCTCGCAGGCAGTTGAAAATTTATGTAATTTGTAAAGCTGATTCTGAAGAGCCTAAAAACAAATCAGAATTCATTTTTTTAAAGCGCAGACTCATCTGGGTATTTTGCAATGGTTATAAGGTACAATTTTCCTCGTTGCTATTCTGCAGGTGGTCATTAAATACTGAAACCAAAAAAGGTATCTTACCGATTGTAAAAAAAAAAAAAAAAAAAAAAAAAAAAAAGCCAAAAATAGGACAGGGTGTCACATCGGCTTATTCCGATCAGGACCTACTCTGTTAGCTTGACAGAGTTTGCAGGGCCTAGAAACAGAGTGTCGTTTCAAACAGTCAATGCGCAGGCTGGTCCAGGTCATTGTATCTTGCCCAAAAAGTAAGTTACTATTTTGCGGATCACGAGTCTACCTCTGCATGAATCCCATGCAGCGTCCTACTGACAGGCTTACAATATTTCTGTTCCGACAAGTCAAAAAAAGTACCTTATCGCAAATATGAAAAAGGAAGATCCAGATTAATGTGCTCATATGCGCAGTCTGATAAGTCTATTTTATTTATTGTGCATACTTACAAGGCCTGACATTCTTTATGTATAATATTAGCGGTTTTATTATTCTGAGTAGCCTGCGCAGCCGATCTGGTTGCGATTAATTTGTATGAACAAAATAAGGTCTGTTTATCACAGTTCAAATTTCTAGTAACATCAAAGGGATTATAAAAGTGGCCGACTCCTTTGATGGCAATAGGTTTGTTCGCCCGTCAATCATGTGGCTAGTTGGTGAATGTGTCATTGAAATGTATATGATTAACCTTTACAGCTCTGTGGGCTAATTCAGCAGACGACAAATTGATCACTTTTTTCCAAGAAAACTGAATTTGACATTTCATGCAAAATGTCTTCATTGGAGGTAACTTGCATGAAATGTCAAACCTGTTTTTGGGACATATATGCATCAGAAAAAATATTTCTGAAGTAATTTTGCCCAGAGTGCTAAGAGTTCAGTCTTTTTTTTTTTTTTTTTTTTTTACATCTAATTTCCTTACCCGTTTTACCTAATGGACCAATCCGAAAAGTCTGTGCAATTATTTCCCGTGTTCATTGTAAGGAAAAAACGAATTGGTTTTAGTGTTCCTCGGGGATGGATAACATTTTGGAACATAATGTGATTTTAATTAGTCTGGATTAGTAAATTTCTGTCAGTGGACGAAGGTAAACCCGGCTTCGATGATCGGCACTTTCCGTGACCACGTGGCACCACCGGACTTGCCGAAAATACCGATATGGCCGAAGATCTTGATAATATAGACGGGTCTGGTTTTTGGGGGCATTTCTTTTTTTTTTTTTTTTGTGGAAAAATCACAGTCTTATAGGTGGATTAATACAGTAACCGCAATGGACAGAACCAGGTTGATCCCCGAGGAAAAAAAATAAATCGGAAATTGCGGGGGAAAAAAAAAAAAAAAAAAAAATGAGTCGCGGCGATTTTTGCGGGTCGGTCAGAGCACAGCAAACTTACAAAAGTTTAAGGATGGCCTTAGTTCTTCTTTTACACCCAAGAAGCCCAATTCGTTTTAGAGTAAATAAATTTCTGTCCGCTGAAATGAAAAGACCCGCAGAGAAGAGCGGGAGACCAAAATGCACTGAAAAGCCGGTAATCAGTGTTTTAGCATCGGTGTATTAGCGCTTTATAATTATCGCTTAACCCTTTAAGAGCCAAGCAAAATTTGTAGCTGACAAAATTTTGATTTTTTAGCCATTATTATTTTTTTATCAGAGAAAAAAGTTTTGACATTTCATGTGAAGCATCTGCTTGACTGATGATTCACAAGAAATCTCAAGGCTTAGTTCTCTGAAAAACTTAAAAGTAAAACTGTTTTCTGCTGCAGTTGTGATTGGCGCATTAAGGGTTAAATGAAGTAATACCCTTTACACGCTCTTGCATTTCTAATTAAGCAACTTATCTGTATCTCCGTTAACCCTTAAACCGCCAGTCACAACTGCAGCAAACAACATTTTTTACTTTTTCTTATTTGTCAGAGAAATTAAGCCCTGACATTTCGTGTGAATTGTCTACTTGGTAGACAATATTGGTAGACAATTCACATGATATGACAAGACTTGTTTTCTCTGAAAACAGAAAAAATAAACACCACAAATTTTGCTTGGCACTTTAAAGGTTAATGTCTTCACAACCTATGTTAACATCAAAGCGTTTCAGTTATAGCTGATTGACAGCCAGTTTAAACCAACCCTTGAAGCGCTAAGCAAAAATTTTAGCAGACGACGTTTTGATTTTTTTTTATTTATTTAAAAAAAAAGTGAAATAAGAGAAATGAGTGATGACATTTCGTTCGCAGATGATTCACATGAAATGTCAAGACTTTATTGTCTGAAAAAAGTAAAATAAACAAATAAATAAAAAAAATAAATAGAATTTTTTCTGCTGCAGTTGTGATTGGCACTCTAAGACTTAGTTTAAACTGTACAGAAGGCATGCGGTAGAATGGAAAATAATCTTTAAAGCGCCAAGCAAAATTTGTAGCAGACAACATTTTGAATTTTTTATTCTTTTTTATTATTTTTCTTGACACTTCATGTGAAGCATCTGCTGGGCGGACATTTCACATGAAATGTCAACTTGTTTATCTGAAAAATAAGAAAAACTCAAAATGTCATCTGCTGCAGACGATTCACCTGAAATGTCAAGGCTTAAAATCTCCGGAAAAAAAAATAAATATAAGTTAAGTTTTTTTTTTTTTTTTTGCTGCAGTTGTGATTGGCGCTATTTGGATTAATTAAAACTGTACAGATGGCAGCGCTAGATTGTATATTAACCCATAAAGCGCCAAGCAATTTTTTTTGTTGTTTATTATTATTTATTTTTCAGAGAAAATAAGTCTTGAAATTTCATATGAAGCATCTGCTTAGGAGATGATTCACCTGAAATGTCAAGACTTTATTCTCTGAAAATAAATAAATAAATAAAAAGAAATAAATTATTATTTTTTTTTTTTATTTTTTTTTTTTTTGCTGCAGTTGTGAATGGCGCTTTAAGGGGTTAATCTGTGTTAACACGGTTTCTCCAGCTGACTGCAGGTGCTATTTTAAGCATGTTAGTTCTTACCATGCTATGGGCAAATTTAGCAAACGACAAACTGATGACAGTTTTCTATTTTTGTCCTAGAAAATAGCAGCCGACTGTTCTTGCAAATAGTCTCCTCGGGAGACGAATTGCTTGAAATGTCAAATTATGTACACTGAAAAAAAAAAATATAAGAAAAATGTTATCAGTTCGTTGTCTGCTAAATCGGTAAAGGTTAACAAGGTCAATAAGTATGTTTCACAGAGATTACCCGTGAGCAAAAATATGGTGTTCCGCAAAAGAAAATGGGACCTTACAAGAATTACTCACAACCCGATCGGCTGCGCAGGCTTTTCAAAATAATAAAACTGCTAACATCTTGCATAAAGAACACCTGTCCTTGTAAGTATGCACTATAAATAAACTAGACCTTTATCGGACCGCGCCGACTTGTCTGGATCAGCAATTTTCGCATTTGCAATAAGGTGCGCTTTTTACTAGTCAGAACACTGGGATTTTCCGGTAGACTCGTGAACGCAAAATGGTTACTTCTTAGGCAAGAAACGATGGCCTAAATCAGGCTGCGCATAAAAACATTTCTAAGTCCTGTTTACGCTGTCAAGTAAACTGTTGGTCCTGATCGGAATAAGCGGATGCGACAACTGCTGCCCTATCATAGTTTTTTTTTTTTTTTGTTTTTTTTTGTTTGTTTGTTTTGTTTTAGTTGGTAAGGTACCTTTCTTCAATGACCGCTTTCCGTTATGCAAGCGATTAGTTTGATGTTTTTATAGACGGTTTTTGATGATCGCCTTAGACAACTGTCGTGTGTCACGTCCGCACCAAAGTCTAAGGAATGTTGAAATGCATAGTATACGGATGACTTATTACAAATAAAGACAATTATCCGCATCAAAATGATAATGTTACTCTATAATTGAAGAAAGTTTAGAGTGACATCAATTGTTTATGATTATGACCAGGCTACTGTTTTCTGAGGATAAGAAGAAAGTGACATAGAATGTTTTTGTTATTGAAAATGGTCCATTGTTAGGGAATTCGCACAACCATGAGCAATTATCGCTAAATACCGAGAGTTACGTTCTAGTTCAATCAACAGTGGGAAAATAGCTCAAATCGTCGACACATCACACAGGGACTGATGGTTAGTTATTGATTTTTTTATCATGCTCGTTCAGTTTTTATCGGAGATTTTCGGCAATTTAAAATAGTTCGAACAGTGTTTTTTTTTTCTGAAACTGATTTTCGTATAATTCGAACACCCGGATCAATATTTATTTTTTACCTGTTCGAACTAAAGGGAAATCTACCGTAATTGCATAAATGTGGGTTGGTCCTCAGACTGTATGACAGCTCCCTTCTCAATCTGTTTCAAATGGTCGGTGCATGAATGTAGATTTTATGTGGTCAGGCTAATTGTGGTCCTGTTTCCTTGTGTTCTGGCTTCAGATCACCACTGAGCCCTCTGCTCGGTTTCATCAGTGTTTTTAACCATTTGTGTTGTTCACTGTGATGATTCATATATGAGGTAGAGGACCCTATGTAGACTGTAATTTGGAGCGGCATCAGAATTAAGGGCAAGGTTTTGCACAAATAAAACTGGTTTAATCCCCCACTAGTTTTCCTACTGACCATTCCAAGGTGGTTCCTCTGTTACAGTTCTTCTTTGTTTGTGCGTCTGTGGTTTCATATGTAGTAATTGGGTTATGCTTATTTGTTTGTCATCTCTCTTTTTTGGGTGCCTCAGAAGGGCTATGCTTTGTGATTGTGGCATTCCCTGGGTACATGTATACAGGGGTGAGGAATTATCAAGCTTTATTACTTGTCCACGGGCAAGTAAATGGTCAATATCCACTTGTCCAACCAAGATTTACTTGCCCAAAAATTGTCATTTTTTCTTATTTCTCTAAGAAAACATATGTTGTGGGTACTCATTAGAAGTGCCTCATGAGGCACTTCTAATGTGTACCCACAACATGTTTTCTTAGAGAAATAAGAAAAATATATATCTTATAATGTCGATACTCTATCTAGCCAGAGCTACTAATTACTTGTCCCAGGACAAGTAAACTGAAATTTCTTGTCCTCAGGGAAATGGGAACAGTTGGACAAGTCGGGTATGGTATTTCCACAGCTCTGCATGTATAGATCTTCACACATATGATATTATTGTTCTTAATGTTATTTCAGGTAAGAAAAAATATTACCTACTTTGTTCATGCCCTTGGTGCTTCAATTTAATCTGCATGACTATGGTCTTTGAAATCAGTGAATCAACTGCCAAACAGACAGGTTGTGAAAACTGCAACTGTAACTGCACAGATGTGTAGGCTAACCTGAAATTTTGCTAGGTGCACATATAAAAAGTACAAAGTGTAATCATCTACTGACAGAGACTGATCTGGTTAGTTTACATTGGGATAAGATAGCCCTTTACAGTATTCAAATTAAGATCTATTATTACCTTTCTAACTGAAATTCGACAAACACATGGCTCCAGAATGCCAGTATGTGCACTGGCTGACATCTTGCAAGTAAAATTGAACTTTGAATGCCATTGAACACAATTATTTCGTACTTCTTTCCTGAAAAAAAAAAAAAAGGTTTAAATAAACATAACAGTACATGATCATACGAGCTAAGTAACAGTAAAATCAATGTGATATTTTTACAGTGAAGAATTTAGACTCATAAGCTCTAAAAGACAGCATACATGTATCAGGTAGATTTGTACATTGTATATGTAAATACTACATGATGTGCAATGTGGTAAAAAGACCCTTAAATCATATGCCAACAGGGAAGGTCTACATCAGCGTTTGCATCCATGTAGTCAGACCTGGGGATTCTGTTTGTCGACTTACATGTATACCACTGTATCCATTGATTCTGTTAGTGTGCAATGAAGGCCCAGATCAGCCTGCACAAATGCGCAGGCTGATCAGGGCCTGCTTTGTTTGCAAAGTGCATAAGGGCCTTTTTTGTGTTAGGCATCACATGTATTCTGACTTCTCCACAAAAGCGTGCATGTATGTTGTGGGTATTCACTAGAAGCTTCTAATGGTCAGTGGTCCACAAGGTTTGTTCCCCAACATCAGAAAACATACCTTCAGACATGGGCCCAGTGAAGATTCAGATCACCTTGCCCACTAGTGCAGACTGATCAGATTCTCCACTGGTTACATTTCAGATAGCCAAGGATGTAAAGTTTGCACTTGATCGTAAAATATTTTCAATCTTTATAATGACAGCAAATACTGTGGTATAAATTAGCCTTCTACAATGTATTTCTTCTTTTAACTTCAAAAGGTTCTTTTAACAGAAGTCCATATACAGTCAAACTTCAATGGCTTGAACATCTTTGGGACCATAGAAAATTGTTCGAGACATGGGAAGTTCGAGCCACTGAGGGTTAATCATGGTGCCAGGTCAGGAAGCAAATAGCGATAATTTAGGGAATTTTTCTTGATTTTCTACACAATTATTGTATGGGGAGTGTACTCATTACTAATTTAGAATTGCCTCAATGAGGCAATTCTAATGAGTACACACAACATACAATTCCATGATAAAATAAAAAAAAAAACCCTAAATATTTGAAAATTCTTAGTACTACTCACCCTACATGGCTATACATACATGTATGGTGACTTCAGCTTATTACAAGGGAAAAAGTCAAAAGTTTTACTTGTCCTGTAGCCAAAGGCACTCTTCATGGTGAGCAGACCAGTGGAATTTTCCAGACCTAGGATTTTTTTAAGCCTTTACAGTTTCTGTCGGCTTATTTATACCCTTTTATTTTGTTTATGATAAATAATCAGTTGCCTTTATAAAGCCACATAAAAGTAAATTAAGAAGGAAAAAGTGTGCTCAAAGCAGGTCTAGAAGGAAAAAGTGTGCTCAAAGAAGGTCTAGTGCAAGTGCTCTACGGAGCTAATCAGATTGACAGTCAGGTCAATCACCACATACAAGAGCCATGTTGAGAGAAACTGTGTTGTCATGCATAAGTGACAAAAATTTCAACATAGTTCTAGATAAAGTTCATTTTTCAACCCAAACATTATTGATTTCTTCTTACTTCTCCATGAAAACATTATTTGTGGAGATTTTGTGGAGAAATAAGAAAAATATTTCCCTACTACTAACCCTTACCTACAGCTATATTTTAACGCTTGTCCTGCTGAATAAATTAAAATGCCACACCCACTTCCAATTTTCAGCCAATCAGATTACTTGATCCAGATTGTTGATATAAATTCATATACTTAATAGCAAACAGTGCAGATCCAGATCGGCTTCTTCAGAAGCCAACTGATCTGGATCTACACTGTTTGCAAAGGCAGGGTACATCCGGGTTCAGCAGGACAAGGGTTAAATTTATGATGTTGTCACGTGTCTGAAGAGAATATTAATTACATGTACATTGTGTGGACACAATACATGTTGGTCATATAGTTATCAGGAACAGACATACGGGTAGTTAAAACAAAATATGTATAAAATTTACCTGTCTGACTGTTCATTAAAGTTACCACCATCCAAAAGTCGAATCTTTGCAAATAAAATTCCACTAACAAAAGGCACAGAGGAGAGCTCTTCTACATCTAAAGATACATTAAACTTGTAGCGTTTCTTTCTTGACATGAATGGAATCATATTTCTAACCAAGTATGCTTCTTAGCAATTATTATCTGCGATAGTTTCTTCTTCTGCCATGTTTCAAATGTCTGCATATTTATTCTCATGTAACCTGTCTTATACCAGTTTCTACATAACTTTTGCATATATGTACATCAAAAACATGTAAAAGTCAGTTCTATATCTTTCAGTTCCAGAGTGAGTTCATTCTAGAACATCTTATCTGAAATAAGAAAGAATATATATATTTATTGGCATGCAATGAGCTGTAGCATGAGAAAAAATACCTTCTGACATGCACACCCACAGAGGACTCAAATCAGCCTGTGCATTCATGCAGTCTTTTGATCAGAGATTTCACTGTCTGCATGACGAAACCCTGCATCGGTCTAGATAAGGTATCAGGTTAATAGTTTTCTTATTTCTCGAAGAAAACGTATGTTGTGTGTACTCGTTTGAAGCGCCTTGCCGGGGCGCTTCTAATGAGTACCCACAACATATGTTTTCGTCGAGAAATATGAAAAATACAGATATTTTTTGGCTGAAAAAAAAAGCGCCTTATCAAGAGCTATGCCTACTGAAAATGTGCACAGTGAAAATTCTGATCAGACTGCCTGAATGCACAGACTGACTGGACTCTTTGCTGGGCAAACACGTCCCAAGGTGATCTTCTGATGTTGTGACTCAAATGTATATGAGTGCAGTATGAGAAAAGATGTCTTCAGCATATATAGGAACATTTACCTTTACCGATCTCTTGACTAAAGCAGACAACAAATTTAAAATATTTTTTTTTTTTATTTTCCCCAGAAAACAGGATTTGACATTTCATGCAAATTGTCTCCATTGGAGACAATTTGCAGGAAATGTCAGATCCTGTATTCTGGAAAAATAAAAAAAAATACTTCAACATGCTTTCAGCTAAAAGTTTTACTCAGAGTGCTAAGTGTTAAAGATTCAGATCAACTATCAAAGCTTCCCAATATTACAAGGGCATTTACTATATACACTACAACTTCTTTATAACACGGTTCGTTATAACACGGTTTTGGATATAACACGGTTCAAAGATGGACCCCAAAAATGTATAGATTATATTGAAAATGACCATTTTTTCAATATAATCTATACATTTTTGTTTGGATATAGCACGGTTGTTTAACTAACATGGTTTATGCTATGGACTCCAACAACAATGTTATAGAGAGGTTGTGGTGTACATTGATCTGTTCTATTGTATCCAATGATTTGGTATATCAATAGTGTAAGCTCTGAACAGACTGCACAAATGTTATTTGTGCAGTCTAATCAGAGCTAACACTGTTCATTTAAAAAAATTTAAAATGCAGACAGATCTGGGGCATCAGTCTGCATATAACCCAAAGAGCAAAGACCCCTTTTCTCATGGCAGGGCCCATATATTAGTAGCATTGTAACTATATACAGTACAGCTTTATAATTCAGTCATTTTTTTTTTATTAATTGACCTGCTATATATTTAGTGAGTGTACAGAAGTGATCTCCCCTTCAAAAATTTGTACATCTTAATAGGTGGCACTTCAAAACAGGATGTGATGTTATCATTTTAGCTACAGTATGATATCATTTCCTGTACCACACTGAAAATGGCATCTTTGGAACAGAAATAAGTTTCTGAACGTTCTCAAGCCTATATTTTGCGAAAACAAGGCTATGAAGTGAAACAAGTGATGAATATCTTGGTGAAATCAAAGAAATTTGTGATGAAATGGTCAAAGAGAAGAAAAATTGGCAAGTTTACTAAGCAATAAAACTAGAAAAGATAATACCCTGCCATGATCATGTCACGGGCGGATAACTCTGTAAATAATTGACAGAATTTACCAATAAGTAACCCTAACCTAATCTCTACAATATCAATTTACATATCAAATTTGGTGAAAATCCACTGAGATTTACTCAAGAAATTGTCCTGAAAGTAAAATACAAATGTGTTGCGGGCAGATAACTGTGACCGTCCAAAATTATCCTCAAAAGTCATTAAAGAACTGCAGAAATCAAAATATTGGAGAGGACAATCAACAAGAAAACTCAGCAAGCTAAAGGTAAAGGATAAGTGTATCCAAGTCAACATTTCACAGATATATATATGTATATGTCAGAGTCATTTGGTTTATCAGCATTTAAAAGTGGCAACCACTTCTTACAGAGAATTAACAGAAAAAAAAAATCAGTTTGCTAGAAAGTACAGACATCTGACTGAAAGTAATTGGGAAAATTTTGTGTTTAGTGATGAGCCACCCAATCATTTATTTTATGAACAAAATAGACACAATGATGTAATATGGGGAAGTCAGGAAGAGAAAGTACCATTTGTAAGAAAAGTTAAGAAGAGTGCATACATGTACATGTATGTTAACATATGGGGGTAAGGCCTGTTTTCATTGCATATTATTCCTCCTGGACAAACAGTAACATCTGAATACAAATGTAAGTGATATTCTTGAAAAAGAAGTGAAACCTATGCTAAAAATGGAAGAAGTCCACTACCATTACTGAGAACATTACGGCTCAAGCATAAATTTTCATTTCAACAAGATGGAACTCTTGCACACAGCTTAGGGACACAACAATGGGGTATGCAGAATCCGCTAAATTTCATACCAAAGGATGATTGCCCTGGAAATAGCCTGGACTTGAACCCTACAGAGAATACTTTAATGAAACAATGTAAATACTTGATGAATCAGTGTATGCAGATCTAGAAAAAAATAGCTGAGACAACGAATAATGTCAGCATTAAAATCATTAATCTCTGTAAACACACTGAAACGACTTGTTCACAGTATGCCAAATAGACTGAAACATGTGATCGAAAATTAGGGAGGTAACATGGGGTACAAGACTGAACATGTATAAAAACCATGATGTTAATATTTTGAACTTTGTTCATCCCTTATCGTTTGTATTAGTTTGAGTTTGTTATTCAAAAAACAGAAAAAGTTATGACTGTTATTCCAAGTCCCAATTTTTCTAGGAAACCATGTATATCTGGCAATAAAAAACAACTTTACTTTTCTCTCAGCATCCTGTATTTCCCAAAGGCAAAATTTCTCTGTAAAACTAAGAAATATTTTGCTGAGGATGGTTCTTTGCTTGCTGGACAACTGACCCATCACAGCTCTAGATAAGGTGCTTTTTCAACCAAAATGTAAGGGTATTTTTCTTATTTCTCCACAAGAACATATGTTGTGATACTCATTAGAAGCATTTCATCAAGGGGCTTCTAATGAATACTAACAACATATACTTTCATGGAGAAATAGGAAAAATATAATGTGGATACTCCCCTCTTATCTATAGATATGGACCAATTTCCTAAATGCAAATTCTGTCAAATTTCTCTGCATTTTTTGTCTATAGCTCCTTTGCTATCATCACTATATAGAAAGCTTTACAAATATATGTAGAGGACTTACGGTTGATATTGTGATAGTCTACCCTGGCTGTTGCAGTTATGGAGTTACATGTACATGTATACAGCCCCAATATATCTGAAAATATCATTTTCAGCTGAACAACGGCCTAACAAATACAAGCATCTGAAAAATTTGATCTAGATTTCCACAATAAATTTTGCTCAGGTACACCAGTCTAGGTAATATGGTATTCATTTTCTGTTCATTTTTTAGCCCACCAGAGCTGATGACTCACAAGGTGAGCTTGTAGTACAGCACGGCTCTGGCATCTGTTGATCACACATTTGAATAAATAGGTCTTGAAGACCACTTGGCCGAGTTTACTCAAAATTTATCAGCAGCATTGTTTTGGTGGGGAAAGGCTGCAGTAGGTTTTGGGGCAGATCCAATCAAAACTGGTTTCCATGGCAACAGAAAGTCCCTAATGATTTATAAAGGGAAAAGCAATGTCTCCACTTTTTTTCTGTGGTTTTTATCCTATCCTTTTTACACTAGCAGGTAACAAGTTCATGCATAAAATTTGAGAGGTTTGAATTTCTACCATGTCGGACCACTGACTACCTGGTAAGCTGCCCTTGTGCACCTAAAAAATTTTCCATACTTATAATGATGTCTCAGTGCTAGCTGGTTCATTTTTATTGAATGATCATCGAAGTTGCTTGTAACCAGAACAGGCATAAAAACTAGAACAAGTTTGATTTTGGGCCAGATCAGTTTGAAGTTACTTGCTCTTCAATGATGAAAATTTTACACTTTTGAACTAGAATGTCTATGAGGCCAGTTTGCAAATCTTGATCAAATTGTACATGTAGCATCATTGAGGCGGGGAACTTTAGGCTGCATAACGTTTTGAGGTAGAATGGATCAAAACTCTTGTGTCCATGGCAACAGGAAGACCCCATCGATTTATCATAGGGAGAATGATGTCTCCACCTTTTCTCTGTTGCTTCTGTCATCCAATCCTTTTTTACATGTATATTAACCCTTGTCCTGCTGAATAAATTAAGCCACACCCTCTTCTAATTGTTTAGCCAATCAGATTACTTGATCCAGATTGTTGCTATAAATTCACTTACTTAATGGCAAACAGTGCAGATCCAGATCAGTTGGCTTCTTCAGAAGCCAACTGATCTGGATCTACACTGTTTGCAAAGGTGGAGTATATCCAGGTTTAGCAGGACAAGGGTTAAATGCAGGTAATGATGGACACATAACAGGCCATGGCAAAAGCTGACCTGGAGCAGCCCCAGGTCAGCTAGAAATGGCATGGGCAAGCAATCAACCTCAAAATGTTATCTTTCTATATAGTCATATGCACTGGCTGTAACATGTACATACAAATGTATAATAGCATACATGTGGCACTGACTTTTTATGCAATACTAGTGTGTAGTAAATTATGTTTTGAGCATGTCAGCATCTCCAATTTGACCAGAGCCTATGAATGCTTGTGAATGCAGTACATGTACATGTAACTTGGCATTCCTATTGATCAGCTAGCTAAACTGATATTCCTCCAGCTTTTAATAATTAATAACAGGACTAGAGCTACACTTTTTAAAAATGTACATTATATAGTCAAAGGTTGCATGTTTTTATGATGACTTTTTTCTCCCTTTTTTTAAAAGTAAATAAAAAAACAAATCAAAACTGGCACAAACAAGAAATGAAGCTCAACTATCATGATTCATGGTCTCTCGCCAAAAAAGACATATCTTTTTCATGGTACCGTTAATCTTTTCCAACTTCACCATTAAGGCTGCAATGATACACTGACCTCATGATACGATACATCACGAAAACATGCCTATATAATTCTGACCCCCTTAAACCCACTTTTATATAGTAAAACTGGGGTTTACTGGGGTAGACATTATTTTCCTTATTTCTACTCAAAAACATAGATTGTGGGTACTCGTTAGAACCGCCTCATCGAGGCGGTTCTAACGAGTACCCACAATTTATGTTTTGACCAGAAATATGAAAAATATCAGAGTTTTTTTTTATCTGAAAAATTTTCAGTTTTTGCAGGTGAAATTATCTATATATTTGAATAGGCGTGTTTTCGTACTGTAGGTATCACTATACATGTACTTCACTCATGACCAAGCTAGAAATAACACCAAAAATGCATGAAATACAGACTGAAATCATCCCAGATACTGGCAGATAGTCTGTTCAAATGTATTGTCTTCATTATTTTACAGTTCTCTTTGCTTTATCAATATTTTTTCTGCCAATTTATTGCAAACTCAACCAAACCGAAATTAGGCTAAAAGAACCGTGTATCAAACTGTTAGTGTGACCCGTGGTGAACCGAAAATTTGGTGAATCGTTTCACCTCTTTCTGATTACACTCGACTTGTGCCAGCTCAAGTTTGCTCCCCATGCTTTACGCAAAACACACACTACTTCCATGGAAAATCCCCATCCAGATGTCACGTGACATTGTAAATACATCGAGAGAGATTGTGAACTATATTTTGCTTACTGCACTATATCTGCAAGGTGGGAATATTGGTGACTTCAAGGTGAAGTAAACAGAGAGAGGAAACAGATGAAGTATACATATCATTTCTAAGCCTTGCTGCTGAAGCTGTCTTTTATGGTATC
Organism: Anodontia alba; assembly: GCA_964016985.1. NCBI lineage: Eukaryota > Metazoa > Mollusca > Bivalvia > Lucinida > Lucinidae > Anodontia > Anodontia alba. The sequence goes on from OZ024821.1 coordinate 48,462,056, forward strand.
ATGGTGCTTTTTCACAAAACATTATACATTGTGGTTAGAGCTAGGATGGGTGTCCATGATGCTGGACTTCATGAAAGGCTTGGCAATTGACTATCTCCTTGAGTTAAAAAATTAAGCTACTAGCTGTTTTCTTATTTTTTTCTTTTGATCCAAAATATCTGTTCTGGTACTACTTCTGCTACAAAAGTAATTGGTTATGATGAGACATAAAATAACGAATCCACGTCAACTTGGCCCAGGTCAACTCAGCCTTTATGTATGTGTGCTAGAATGGATAGATGGGTTTACTTTTCGATTACCTTTGAAGTATGATTAACTAGCAGAATTTTTAAAGTTTGAATTACTTTCATGGCTCATCAGATGCCGTTTATTATCTAAGTGATAACTGATTATCTTTTTTTTTTGAAACAAGTGCATGAAAAATTGTTCCCAGGAAAATTACTCTGTTAGAAAACAATTTTTGTAGTTATGCAAACAAGTGCATGAAAAATTGTTCCCAGGAAAATAACTGAGAAAACGATCTACTTTTGATGTGTTATACATGTATCTGAGGTCTTTTGTTTCCTTTCAGTTAGCTTAAAAGCACTCCCTGCTTTAATATATACAAGCACGTGTGTATCCATCTGATACTGAAGGCTGTCAGCACCGTTGTACAATGTAGCAAGTTAATGCACAAGGAGAATAAGACAGAAGAACGACACACACAAACGGAATTGCGACATGTGTGTTGTGATTTTTCATTTATATTTCCTACATGTATCATCTTGTCATGTATTTTGACGCACGTCTAATTTGACGCGCTTACATGTTTCTTCCTATTCTTGGACTTGCAGAAACTTTTTTGTAATGCCTCATCGTTATTGGGGCAGAGCAACATAAAAGGGTCACATTCAGTTGTTAAAGTAGAAATTCTAGGATCTTCTTGGAAAATTACAACCATGTAACCTTGAATGGTCAACTTTTTGAAAGAAATGCTTAAAGCACTTTTTTGTCCTTTGAACTGAAGCTCAAAACTTTAAAGATGCATCAGCTACATCTGAATCAAGTATGCTTCTCTGCTGCAGTGTCATCTGATGCATTTATTCACAAGTATGATATATGGCTGAAATGCTATTGCATACATGGAATCGCTATTTTGCGGGCATGCGGGCTGCGGGCATGCAGGTTGCGGGCATGCGGGCATGCAGGCCACAGGTTGTATAATAATAGTATATGTTAAGCCAAAAATTGGTAATCAATGTTAGTTTTCTTATTACCCCCCTCCCCCCTGCCGCCTACTCCAATAAAAAAGGAAAGAAAGAACAATGTACAATTATTAATACCATGTGCATTGTAGTAAAGAATCTATATGCACTATAAGTGCAACTATCTGAGCCTCTGAACAGCCTGTACAGCCTTGCAACCTAATCAAAGCTTGTGCCTGACAAAACTGGCAAGATCTCTAATCAGACTTGGCAACTATGCAGGTCCCAGGCTGGGTCTTTGCAGAGGGGGTTGGGGGTTGGTGGGGACACAAGGATATCATAAGATACATATATTTTCTCATGACACAGCTTATCTGGCACTCAGGACCAAAACAAGGTTCAAGATGCTGACAGGTGAAAAAAGGCAGAGCTGCAATAATTTAACTTAATTTGAAAGATTTGTCTTGATGAACCAGTCAATAGGCCAGGCTTATTGAATAATTTGTTTTGCAGTTGCCAGCCTATGAATGTTCCTGGGAGTAGATAGGCAAAAATATTTTCCTTTCTTAAAATACAATTCCATGAGAAAAAAAAGTTCAGTACATGTACCAGTAAGTATCCTAAAAACTGGAAAAAGAAAAAAAAAAAAAAAAAAAAAACATCTGGAGGTGCAATGAAATATGTATGCAGTAAACAGTGAAGACACTGATCAGACTCTCCATGGCTGTTTTTCCATTGGTCCTGATATAAAATGAAATATAGTAAGGTACAAAGAAAGAAGAACAAAGGACTCTGCCCAGTGATACAATTTTTTGTTTTGTCTTATTATGGGAGGAATCGGGGTAGGTGTTAGTAGGCAATTACAAACAAACAAAAAATGCTTTCGACCTTAACAACATTTCCACTGTTTGAAGCAAAACACTATAAAAAAAATGTTCAAGAATATAAAAATATGGTTTAAAAGGATTTTTCCCCCTTAAACCTCCACTTCCTTACGTATGCTGTTAAAGCTGAAGGAAAGATTGCTGTAAACATACTGCAGTTTTTCTTTTGCTATCTCATTTTTCTGGTCTTGTTAAGTCATCATTTTCTTTTGCAATTTTGAAAGAAAAAGATAATGCAATTATAATGGACAATTTAACAATCTAACATTGTAAATAGTACCTTGTGCTTTAATAATAAAAGCATCGCAAACACTGCATGATACCCCGCCACTGTGGGGCAGTATAACTCAGAGCAAAGATGTATGGAACGGTATTTAGGTAAAAAGTAAAATGTGAATGATGAACATTCTAATATGCGAATCTGGCCTTGCATTTTGCAATATTAATGTTCCATTATGTAATGTACACTATGCAGCTTGTATGATGCAGTTTTAACCTTTCTTTCCGTAATATTTTAATCTGCATAGCCTTATGTGCAAGTTATTGCCCGGCATTGCACAATCAGGACTCTGTTCTTATCATTACATTATGAAGCTTCAATACTCGCTTTTTTGGAAATCGTCACACGGTTTTCAGTTTATAACAATCCCTGTTAAGTAGGCAATATCCAGTATTCTGGCTGATAGTTATCTTTTTCATCGAAATGAGGAAAAGTCATAATCTCGCTTTGGCTGCAGGTTTCATCATTACGTTCGAAATCCCATTGTGCAACTTGCAGTTCTAATTTTGAAGTACGGTGGCGCTAGTATCGCACTCGTAATTTTCCGTTAATGATCGCATTTTTTCCCGTCAGAGACGAAGGGCATCGGTGATTCGGAGTAGCTAAGTCAGATAACTGAGCAGTGTTATCGAGCTTAAATTGTATTACGTAGCATATTAGGCATAGTATGTCATCAGATAGTTAATCGAGGTCAAATGTGGCAGTATACAGCGCATCTGTAGTAGCTCTAGATAAAATGATTATCCACCAAAATCTGTCTTTTCCATGAAACATTTGCTGTTGCACATTTATGAAATACCTCGGCGAGATATAATAATTATCATAATCACCTCACTGAGGCAATTTTACCCTTAGTATTTGGAATCCATACGGACAGAAAGTAGAAAATCTTTATTTGGATATCACACTTATCTGGAGCCATGACATGGCGAGGGTCCTCAGCTGTTAAGGCTATTCTAATGAAATATCATTTGCTGAGAAATGTCGTTAGAAATATTCTGAAATTAAGTAAATATTTTATTTGACAAATATGGAGCGTAACAGTTTCATATTGGAGACTTTGTATCAAACTCTGCTCCAGGAACTTAAACTGCACATGTTCAGGCCCAGCGTCACTAATGTTGCCGTCGCAGTGACGCTACTTCGACATTATCTGTATTTATTTGACAGATCAAAAAAATTATTTCAAAAATAAATAAACGCCAGACGCACGGAAAGTACTTATGCTCTCGCATACCCTTACCATACTTTTTAACTGTGGTTGTTCAGAATCAATTACTCATGTAAAAGCATTCATGTATAAGACATAAGACGTAAATAGGGGCCTAGGCTACTTTAAAGGCAGCAATACTCTGGAGGTGCACCGCCTATTTTCATTACCTTTGCTTTCGCGCTCCTATTTTCTACTGTCTTGAAAAGACGCTTGCAAATATAAACAGTCCGTAAATAGTCGTTGTCATTCACGGAAATGACCAGGCTTTTCCTCGAGATCTGGTACAGTCGTGGGGAAATAGCGTAAACGATTAGAGCCAAACTTTCTAAATGAATGCCGCGTTTGAGAGTTTTCATTTTTAGCACTGGAACAGGATAAATAGCATTCAGACTTCGAGACTTTACCACGGTGCGTGTCAGAAGCTTCACAGGACATACTGTTCAAGTTAAATCCTACATAATGAAAGGTTCAAACAGCAAATTACAAATCAGAATACGGTAAAAAAAAAATGGCTACGCAGTGCATAGTTCAAAACGCAAAATACAAGTTCTATAGTTTACATTTGTAGTTAGACACTCCATAATGAAAGGTTAAGATTACAAAATACAATGTCAGACTCGCATATTAGAATGTGCATCATACAAGCTACATAGTGTACATTACATAATGGAACGTTAATACTGCAAAATGCAATGCCAGAATGGCATATTAGAATGTGCATCATACAAGCTACGTAGTGTACATTACATAATGGAACGTTAATACTGCAAAATGCAATGCCAGAATCGCATATTAGAATGTGCATCAAGCACATTTTAATTTTTACCTAAATACTGTTCCATAAAGATGACTAAGTTTTGATAAAAGTTAATTTGGTTTAAACAATAGTCTATCCAAGAATAGACAATACAAGCACTAATGTCAGAAACTTACTAATTATTTGTCTGAAGCATGTGAAGTGAATTTTGCAGAAGAGTCAAGGGCAAATAACTCTTGTACAAAAGCAACCAGAGTTGTGGCTTTTGTGCTAGTGTGTAACCTTTGATCCTTTATATATACATGAAGTTCCATTCAGATAGTTCCAGAACTAAAAAAAACTAAGAGCCAAAAACCAATTTTCAGAAACTGAAAAGGGCTATAACTCTGTCATTAATTAACAATTTTCACTCATTCACAATCCCATATTACTTATTCCCAATACTAATATATTAGGAATAAAAATGAAATTCATGAAGAAATACTTTAGTAATTGGTCATGCCCATGATCTTAAGGTCAAGGTCACAGACTTTGAAAGTTTAGAAATAAAGTATTATGTTAAAGTTTTTAAAGAGCTCATATTTTACAAACCGTATGATGGATTTGCTTCATATTTGTTATGATGATAGATATAATGGTCCAGAGTTTCTTTCAGCAATACACCAGCCCATGCCCATAATCTTAAGGTCAAGGTTACAGACTTTGAAATTTTACAAATAAAGTTTTACGTTAAAGTTTTTAAAGAGCTCATACTTTCCAAACCAAATTATGGATGTGATTCAGATTTTGCATGATGACAGATAGAAGTCCAAAGTTTTATCGCGCAATACCCTGTCTATGCCCATGCATTTAAGGTAAAGGTCACAGACTGAAATTTCATGTTTTAAGATTTTTTAGAGCTCATAATTTCAAAACTATATGATTGATTTGGTTTATATTCAGTATGATGATGGTTATAGGTCCAGAGTTTTTATTCAGCTATACACCCACCTCTGACTAAGGCTGTAAGGTCAAGGTCACAGACAAATTTTACACTAAAGTTTTACGTTAAAACTTTTTAAAAGCTCAAATTTCAAAACCATATGATAGATTTCAATTTGGTTCATGTTCAGTCTGATGATAGATATGGGTCCAAAGTTTTATTCAGCAGCACAATGACAATTATGATCTTAAAGCCCCCTTCCTCCCCCTCCCCCCTCTCCAATAAGCCAAAGAGGTATTTAGCCCTTACATCCAGGCGAGCATTTGCTGTCTGCTGACAGCTCTTGTTAGTAAACTTTCATAGGTTTAATTTGTCTGAAAGTTTTTTCATAGAATGATAAACCTTGTAAAATTAGTGTTTGCATTGTTTCATTCAGCTATATCTGGGCAGTATTTTGACAAAATATACCTTTAAGATGATTTGCGATAAGTCAAGTCATATCAGACTGTTCATCTGTGCAGGCTAATCAGAGCAGAGTTTTTGATGATGGCATACAGTAGCTACTTGGCCTGGCTATCCACAGAGCATACAAGTAAGACTGATCCGTATTTCCTTAAGTGCATGTCACATGTTTCCAAGGGGACACTTTCTCATGAAGTGGCCAGTAAAAGCCACATGTCCTGATAATAACCTATTCCAAAGAATTATGGCATTGCTATCTATCAGTTTCATACACACATACATGTGCATGTATTCAATGATCATATTCTGTTGATGTATTATACACAAAACAAAAAAAAAAAAGTATAAATTTAATCATTTCAGTTTTCTTGTGTAATGACCTTATTACAAGGCAGCAGTCATATATGGCCCGCAGCCCGCAACCCGCAACCTGCAGCCCGCAGAACAGTCAATTTGTTGCATACACAATATTACATTTCAAATAAATATAAGGTCTTATATGAAAATATTTTGCAACTGGAAAAAGAGAAATTCATAAAGTAATTTTCTGTGTATTTGTTTGATGCCATGCATAAATAATTTGAATAAAAATATTTTTGCTGATAATATATATCTATTTAGAACACATTTTATTAAGACATGGTGAATTTGTGCATGCAAGCAGGAGAAACAAGCATTTCAACTGCTCTACCCCTTAAAACTGAGACATAAAAATTGGGGCAATTTTCAAAATGAGGTCAGATTTTTTTAAAATATATACAGGTGTCTTCAACAGTGATTCTTGTCCATTTTATTTTGTTCTAAAAGACAAATGGTGCTGCCTGAACATGGTCGTGGTATTATGGCAAAACTTAAATTACTATCCTGCAAGAAAAACAGCAGCCTATTAGATGCGTCATTTCATACGAGAGTATTTTACCAAAATGACAAACATCATGGTGGTCCTATTTCACTTGGAATTTTTATGAGGACAGTTGATGCAAATTTATTTTAATGATATTAAATAATGTTCTAGAAGTCCATGATTGTGTTACACAAAACAAATATACTGGGAAGTGTCTGTGAAGTCAATGACATGTCAAATAATGCTTAAGTGCATCATAACCCACGAGTCTAGGCTATCTTGAGGCCTGGATTATGTCCTGATGCTGTCAATAGACCTTTTTAAAAACACCATACGTCACACGATAAAAATCATCCGGAACCTCTCGGTCTTTAACGCAAAGTACGTTCTAGGCTCGTACTATTGGATGGCAGAAAGTTGTTGTTTACATTTATTGGACAGTAAAATTGCCAATTTCTTTTCAGAAGAATAAAGTATTTTCATTCGTCAAAAATTTCTTTTCAGAAAAGATTCTCATTGAATTATCATTCAAATGTCATAACCACAAATATTAACACATATTTTGACTATATACTAGCTAAAACTAGGCGTTAAAATGGTCACCATAAAGCAAAATTATGGTTGCACACGTGCCTGCTGATATCGGAAAAATATCATTGAAACAGTTGTATTTGTCTTCGGAAAAGCAGTCAAACTGCTTCCTAAAGCTGTATTTTTAAATGCTAAATGCAAAAATTTACAAGTGAATATTGTCCAGAAGGAATGTATTATCCAAGAAAAGTTTGGCTAGAATCAATTAGTATCAATGGAACCGGAAATGTTTTTGCCATCCACAATTATTGGTCACATGACATAATATTGTTATCATGTGGTCAGTAGCCCGTATTAAAACAATAACATTAAAAAGGTCTATAGCTTTAACATTTTAAGAAAGGAATTCCTGACTTATATGTCTGTTTAAATGCAAAACAGGCTGAAATGACCAGACTGAGTTAACAGAGGCAAAGTTGACCAGTTTCCAAAATAACATTCAATCACCGACATGAGTAATATCTCCACTATCTGAAATATTCCTATCCTGTCTATCTGAGTTCAGGATTTTTCATCAAAATCCTCGCGAGTAGGAATGCTGCAGTAACAAAAGATCTGGGAGACAGGTAGAGAAACAAAACATGAAATACTCCACCCACTTTCTATCATTTATGGGCGTTATTGGATCGACTGGATTCAACGATACAAGCTTTGAAAATGGTTGTGAACGTTCCTATCAAATGGAGCTCTTTTTGCTCATTCCTTTCCTATATTTTTTTCTTTTAAAGTGACCTTTAGCTTACAAAGAAAATAAAAATGATTTGCTAAATAAACTTTTGATCTATTTGCACCTGTTGACATATTTTTAACGCATGCGCAATGTTCCTATATGGGTAAAAACCTAACCGGATTGAGTGCTTTCATTTTGTTCTGTTCTATTTTGATGGTGCATGCTAATCTACGGTATTCCCGGTATCCATGTCCCGGTATTCATAAAGGTTTATGTGTTTGACATATCACACCATCAAAAGTACTTGGCAGATTTTAATAATTTAAATACCAAATTAACGGTAATAATCTAATCTACAAAATAATGATATTTGATAAAAAAAAAATATTTGTGCCTGATGTTGCAGGATGGTGTAAAGTCCCGGTATCGAGATTCACTTGTCCCGGTATCCATAGGGGCATACGTCTTTGACATGGCATAACATCAAAACTACGCGATCGATTTTAATAAATTAAACACCCTATAAAAGGCAATACTCCAATCTATGCAAACAATATAAATTTGTAAAAATATGTCAGTTGCTGATGTTGTGGCATTCTGTCAAAGTCCCGGTATCGGGGTTCACATGTCCCGGTATTCATTGCGGTCTCCGTGTGTGACAAGACATAATATCAAAATTACTTAATTGGTTTTAATAAATTAAACATCCGATTAAAGACAATGCTCCAATCTATAAAATAATTACAAACATATAAAAAATGTCAGTTGCTGATGTTGTAACATTATGTCAAAGTCCCGGTATCGGGATCTACATGTTCCGGTATTCAATGAGGACTCTGTGTTTGATAAAGCATAATATCCAAAGTACTTGATTGATTTTAGGAAATTAAAAACCCGATAAAAAGTATCATTCCAATCCATAAAATGTAAAATTAATATATATGTTGCTGATGTTGCAGTATGATGTCAAAGTCCCGGTTTTGTTTGGCAGGCACAGCACAGCGTAACATCAAATGGTTTCTGATAAGATATGATTTGACTGATTTTTAAAAATTATAAAACCAGAGAAAAAAAAAAAAAACAAACAAGTTAAGTAAAACAAATACAGCTATTTTATAAACGAGTCTGGGTACTGATGTTGCAGGATTATGCTAAAATCCCAGTATTGCGATAAGCCCGCCCTGGTATGAAAACTGGATAGAGACGGTATGGCATTAAATAAATTACACACACGAACACACACACACGCACACGCACACACACACACACACACACACAAACAACAGTACTCCAAGCTATAATAATTGCAGTTGATTTTTGCCCAAGCAGTATTTACCGTATTTACCCTAAACATTCTGTCGCTTCAACTCCTTACATACCTTTTCTAAAATTTGAACATGTACAATTTAATACTCGAAGTTGTGCCTAAAAATGCTGGATTAGTGGAAAACAGTGTAGACACTGCTGAGACGCTTGATTCTGCAGTTTCATCTGGGTCTACACTGTTTAACAGACCTGTCTGTCCGAATACATACGGTAGATACACTAAAATTTGATGGATTATTGGAAAACGCGGTAGACGCTGATGAGACGCCGTGATTCGCCCGACACGACACCCAAAAGGTTTTTAAGTATTATACCAAAATCAAATCCACTAATTATTTAGGTGACCGCAGGAATTGCACTGCTATGGAGTATCTAAGGATTTATTTAAGCCGATGCATTTTTTATGAAACCACTGTTTGCATTTTCTGCCTTCGCAGCACACCATGTCATCGACAAATTCTGGAAGTGTACAATGACACCAAACAGCAATTTTGAGTGATTTTGGATTAACAGTAGCTACATGTAAGTTAGTTCCTCTGCAGCGAGATTGTTCTCCTGGGAAAGGCGATATTAATCTCTTTTTTAAACAGTTCAGCAAATGCGAACGCATCTCACTTACCAAATAACATGTACATATACGAACATTAAAAGTTGCTGGATTAAAACAGAAGTCGACAAGACTGGCTAATGCAAAAACGACACAATTCGTATGAATTAGGTTGCCGCTGAACTCTAGGAATTTTTACTTTTACGAAATTCTGGGTCCCAAATTTCTGGTCTTTACAGTAAATTTGACATAGTTGTATTTGTACATTATTTTTTTAATCCGTAATAAACTGTATCTGGGTTTAAAGGAGTCTGAAAACTCATTGTCCAATGATTTTTGCCGTCAAACTGAATTTGAGCACTCGGAGATGCTTGTGATTTAAATTGTTTTGAAGTATTCCAAACAGTGTAGACCCAGATCAGACGCCCGAGAACGCAACGTCTGATCAGGGTCTACCCTATTTATTACGCATCCAGCAATTTTCATAAATGTTCCGAAAACGATGAAAACAAATAAAAAAAAATAACAACAACAAATAAATAAAAAATAAAAAAAACAAAAACAACAACATTAACTACAACATTATAATGCATCAGTAAATTCGATTAAAAGTATACAAAATTATTATAGTAATGAAAATAGAAATTTTTGAAAGGCGTGTTCACGTTAAGTATTCGCACGTGGCGGTCATTATTGAAGTTAATGAAGTTAATTACTCATCGTTAACAAATAATCGGTTCGTTAAGTGATAAATGATGCGTGAAACGATCTGCATTTAGTTCATTACATTTTAAATTTCAGTTAAACTTTTTTTTTTTTCATCATTTCGTACTTTATTTTGAAACAGAAAAAAATATTCTTTATCCTTCTTTTTCTTATTATTATTCTTATTATTATTATAATTATTATTAGGTAGTAGGGACATTAATTGATGAAGCTTAAGGCGAAAATCTACTACTTGCGGTGTTCCGGAAAACAATTATGATTAAATACTGGATAAAAATCTTCACCAAAACAACTCTTCCCTAGTAAAAAGGACATTCGTAATGTTAAAAACTGATTGCGATGCAAACATGAACTATAACGGACAAAACATCCATTCAGCCATTTATTTAGTTAGTCAGTCAGTCAGACAGTCAGTCAGTTGGTCTGTTCTGTAAAAATTAAAATTATTAATTTAGCTAAATATATGTTCTTTGTCATTAAAATTCGCCTTAGTGCTTAGCACTTTGGGTAAAACCTCATCGGACGATATTGTAGGTTTTTTTTTTCTTGTCCATACCAGAGAGGGACTTTGGCATTTCATGCGAATTGTCAGAGGATACAATTCGTATGAGATGTCGAGAACATTTTCTTGTGGAGGTGTCGGAGGAGACAATTCGCATGAGATGTCGAGACCATTTCTTGTGGAGGTTGAGGGATGTCAGCGATTGGCCGTCTACTGGAATTGCACAAAAGGCGGTAAGGGCTAAACAATGCTAGGATACTTTTATTGTATACCTCTTAAGCATATTTATATTCAAATGATATTTTGACCTTTGCAATTTTGCTCTTCGGTAAACCAAACATTGTATTACTTTGGCTACAAACATTGTATGCTGTTTTATGCTGAATAAAGTTATTTGTATTGTATTGTATATATTATTACTACTAATAATAATAATAATAGCTCAAATGGGTGGTTTTCTTCAACATGTGCCGAACATTTGGATCCCGATACCGGGACTTTGACAAAATGCTGCAACATCAGCAACTGACATTTTTTTTATGTTTAGTTTATTAATATCAATTAAGTAATTTTGACCGCAATGAATACCGGGACATGTGAACCCCGATACCGGAACTTTGACAGAATGTCACAACATCAGCAACTGACATATTTTTACAAATTTATATTTGTTTTCTAGATTGGAGTATTGCCTTTTACAGGGTGTTTAATTTATTAAAATCGATCACGTAGTTTTGATGTTATGCCATGTCAAAGACGTATGCCCCTATGGATACCGGGACATGTGAACCCCGATACCGGGACTTTGACAGAATGCCACAACATCAGCAACTGACATAGTTTTACAAATTATACTTTATGCATAGATTGGAGTATTGCCTTTTTTAGGGTGTTTAATTTATTAAAATCGATCGTGTAGTTTTGATGTTATGCCATGTCAAAGACGTATGCCCCTATGGATACCGGGACAAGTGAATCTCGATACCGGGACTTTGACACCATCCTGCAACATCAGCAACAAATATTTCTTTTTATCAAATATCATTATTTTGTAGATTAGATTATTACCGTTAATTTGGTGTTTAAATTATTAAAATCTGCCAAGTACTTTTGATGTTGTGCTGTGTCAAACACATAAACCTTTATGAACACCGGGACATGGATACCGGAAATACCGTAGATTAGCATGCACCTATTTTGATGCGTCTCACCAGTTAATGAACTGGGGCTACCCTAAAACGCGAAAGAAAAAGGTATTTTCGCATCGAAAAAAAAAATTCTCTTTCGCGAAAAAGACTACCATAAAATACGAAATAAGAAGGGCAGCTCGTTGGGTTTGCAATGACTACTCTCCATATATAGTAGTGTGACATGTTGAGTAGTCTTGGATGGCGGTCGCTTGAGCTTCGGCGTTATGATTCGCGTATCGCGATGTTTTATAAAATCGTGTATGGACTGGTCGCTATACCAGTTCCTCCATATTTTGAACGTACCATGGTACAAACACGCCATCATCCTCTTGCTTACAGGCAGATCCATACTTCTGTCAGTTATTACTCAGATCTTGAATCCTTCAAATCAGGAGTCAGCAAGATCAACCATACACTCCCTTAGGCATATACTGATTTTATCTTGCTTTTAAACTCTTCTTCCTAACACTAACTCTATCATCTATGCTCACCATAATTTTACACTTTTTATGCTGCACTATCTCACTTTTTCTTCTCTTATTAACACACCATGCACAGCACATTCAAATAATACTCGTGAGAGGGTTTTGAATTATGAGAAGATAGATAGATAGAAAATGACTCTTTATAGTGAAAAGGATTATTACTTTAGCGAAAAGGAGTTTGATTTTTCACCCTGCTACGTCAGCTAAACGATAACATTTTATCCTTTGTTTCCAGCTGGCACCGCAAAGATTCTTTTATTCTGCGACACGGGGAGGTGTGTCTAGAATGTTGACCACAAAAACAAGACCGCCTTTTAGGTTGTGTTGTTTCTTAGCAACCATTAGCCAGCCATTCTTTTATGTATCTTTTTTAGTATACATTTTAATTCTATTTTATTTTTCATTTTTTATGTATATTTTTTGTTTTCATTTTTTCCTTCATTATTATTTTTTCTTTGATTTTTTTTCTTTTGTTTTCTTTTCTGATCATCTTTCAAATATGTGTTGAGCCTCGGCAAGCGAATACGTATCTCTGGGCAGTCTAGCAGAAAATGCGCATGTTGCTTGTTTGAGCGAACAGCAAAGTTCTGGCTGTGCGGATGCATAGGGTCAACTGAACCTTATTTAAAACAATGGACAGTATTAATAATTTCAAAGACCGACTGTATTCACTAATGTGCCAGAGTTATTCACTTATGCGTCACTTTCATATGAGTGAATTCTGGTGAAAGTTATTTGAAGCTGATTGATACTCTGTTAGTCACCAGTTTTCTTATTTCGGCTAGTTTTGCGTAATTCGAGGACAGCTATATCAAAATACTACGATTCTATTGTAACACCGACCTGCAAGTTCCGGGAAATGTATACATCTATGATAAAGGTGCCCTATATACCGACATGTTTTCGACAGATCTATACGTCTGTCGGAAACAGAATCATGACGATGCGCCATAAAAACCACAAGAAGAGTTTGTATAACAGAAAAATAGCTATAATAATCATAAAATATATTAAACCAATCATTCAAAAAAGGCATACTCATTGGCAATGCAAACTACAAAATATGCATAGGCTTCGGAACAGGGGAAGCGACCATCATTTAATGAAATAAAATAAATAAACGAAAGATAAGTTTGTTCTCTCATGTCCCGGTATACTAATTCACACGTGCCATCTTCGGTTGCCGTGTTTATTGTCTTGGGGTGTGTGTGTGTGGAGAGGGGGGGAGGGGTGGGAAGGGGGTCGGCAAATGATTAGCGATGAAAGATTAAAACCAGCTCATCATTGCAGACGCATACCTTTGCACTTCTTTATCAAAATAATGTGATTAGTATGTTAGAATAAACAATGGCCCATATATACTTATCTTCACCATAACAAGGGAGACTGGAAGTCGGTGTACCGCCGGCCTGCGCTTAATTAGGCTGTTTAAATAGCACATGAACATTATCATCAACATGTTTTCAAACAGAAAAGAAACAAAAAAAAAAAAAAAAAAAAAAAAAAAAAAAAAAAAATAACAAATAATGTTCAAGGTGTATGGCCACTTGTGCATAGGTGGAGTTTAAATTGACACCTTAGTTATGACACTTAGTAGCCATTAAGTCTACATGGCTTTCACCAACTAATGCTGCTTGATTAAAACATATAGTGATAAAAGTATTGACTTCTATACAAATGAATAAATATTATAATGAATAAATAAATATCTAAGAAATGTCTAAGAAAACCTGTGGTTCAATTTACTATAAACTCTAATATTAATATATAATCTGAGTAAAGTGGAAAATCTTTGCAAGAAGTTCTTAAATAAATAACAAATACGCTCGTATATAAGTATTCTGTAAAACCTGCGGTCCAATTTCATTCTGCGTATATACTTCATGTACACTCGGAATAGACTGAAAAATCTTTGCAAGATGTTTTGAAAGAAAAGGTAAGAGAAAGGCCCAGGGAGTGCCACAATCACAAGCCACAGCCCTTCCCAGACACCAAGAGGAAGACGAAAGAGACAAAACTAAACAAGCGCAAATCGAACAAACCTACGAAAAGCACTAACGTTAGCTCTCTCTTCCCCAAGCGAGGTAAAACTGGAACACACAAGAACAAAATAGCACAAGGCAATATTTAAAACACATCGCCTCGTAGAATAAACCACAAAGCAACAAAGCTGATATTTCTTCTGTCTTATTTTGTTGCTAAACATAAAAATAAATAAATAAATAAATAGATAAATAAATATAATATAATATAATATAATATAATATAATATAATATAATATAATATAATATAATATAATATAATATAATATTGCGTTTCTATTAGGTAGTTGTAGAGCTCTACCCATTCGACTTCTGGCCACTTTTTATGATCATTTTTGCCAACATCCTGGGAGTTGGAACTCATTTATATTAATTAATTCATTCATTCATTCATTCCAGCCTTCTGTCCAAGCGCGCTCTATCCACACCTGAAAGGCGATTATAATAATCGTAGGACATCTTAACACATCAGCTGACAAAATTGAATGCCAAATAACGTATTTCACGATCAGCTTCATTCGATTATGTATGCTGATTCTCACTACGTCAACGGATTAGCGGCTACATTAGCCAATTTTTGCCATGTAGATATGGTTGCTAAGACCGTTGCTAAGCGGAAGTAATAATCGAGGGGATCTGAATCACCGGATATGACGTAGCGCTATTTTCGAGAATATGACATGAGACACAGAAATGAGTGATGTGTGACATATATAATGTGATTAAGACATCGTCTCATGATGGTTAACATTTCTGCAAAGCACTGTCCATCAATGAATGACAAAGTTATGGACCAGACACAAAAAAACATAAATCTTATTTTTGATACTTGACCTACCTCTGTGACCTTGACCGTGGAGCTACGGATATCGGTCTTGGGCGACACACATTAAGCTATTATATGTTGTCTTACAGTGGCTGTCTTGGCTAGTAGATGCTGATTTACACCGGCTAACTGTGCTACGATACGTTATCGCACACTGACTACCTGGGCTAGTATATGTTGGCTGCTTAAGCAACTTTATGTTGTTTTACACTGGTTGTCTTGCTAGTATATACTGACTTACACTGACTGCCTGAGCTACGATACATTAATTATCGTATACTGACTATTTAGACTAGTATATGTTGACTGTATATGGTCTTCTATATGTTGTCTTAAACTGACTGCCTGGGTTAGTATACTTTCTTTACAATGTCTGCATGTGCTAGTATATGTTGTCTTACAGTGACTGCATGGTCTAGTATATGTTTCTTACACTGGCTGCCTGGGCTAGTATATGTTGCCTTACATTGTCTGTCTGGGCTGGTATATGTTGGCTTACACTTACTGTCTGGGCCAGTATACGTGGCTTACACTGGCTGCCAGGGCTATTATTTTTTGTCTTACACTGACTGCCTGGTCTAGTATATGTTGTCTTCACTAACTGCCTGTGCTAGTATATGTTGGCTTACACTGGCTGTCTGGTCTAGTATATGCTATCTTACACTGACTGACTGAGCCAGTATATAATGGCTAGTATCCGTTGGCTTACACACTGACTCGACATGCATATGGTGTCTCACACTGGCTGTATGGGCTGGTATATGTTGCCATACACATACTGTCTGGGCTAGTATAAGTTGTCCAACATTGGCTGCCTGGGTTATTATAAAATCAAGACTCCCATTTTCTGATCCACAGTGTGTTCTTTGTTGCCAAAGGCAATCTTTTTAACGTTTTTTTTTCTTACACTGACTGTCTGGGCTAGTATGCGTTCGCTTATACTGGCTGCCTGCATAGGTTAGTAAATGTTGGCTTACACTGGTTTCCTGGGCTACTATATCTTATACTAGCTGTCTGGGCGGGTATACGTTGGCTTACTTTGGCTGTCTGTGATAGTAAATTTTGTCTTACACTGGCAGTCAAGTCTTCTTTACGTTGGCTTACTCTGGCTACCTGATCTAGTGTACGTTGGCTTACACTGGCTACATCGGCAGTTATATGTTGGCTTACACTGGCTGTCTGCGCTGGTAAATGTTGCCTTACACTGACTGTTTGGGCTAGTATATGTTGGCTTACACTGGCTGTCTGGTCTACTATACTGTTGTCTTATACTGGCTGTCTGGTCTAGTATACATTGACTTACACTGGCTGCCTTTTCTATTATATGTTCTTAGACTGGCAGTCTAGTATACGTTGTCTCACACTGTCAGTCTGGGCTTATATGCGTTGGCCTGGCCAACACTGGCTGCCTGGCCACTGTCTAACCATGGCTGTCTAGTCAATGGCTTCCTGGGTAGAGGCTTATTATTCTACTAACGGGTCTGTGACCCTCAAAACGATTTACAGGAGGAAAGTGCCATATCATTGGCTTGCTGGCTTCAGAGGTGATTGCCATTTATGGGTTTGTATAGCCTTTGCTCCATATTAATATTAGATTAAGAAATGGTTTCAAGTTTGACTTTTACCACGCTCATGGCAAATTCAACAGACAACAATTTGATGATTTTCTTTTTTGGAAAACAGGCTTTGAATTTTCATGTAAACTGTAGGAGACAGTTTGCATGAAATGTCAAACCCTGTTTTTTGAAACAAATTAG
Source organism: Anodontia alba (assembly GCA_964016985.1). Taxonomy (NCBI): domain Eukaryota; kingdom Metazoa; phylum Mollusca; class Bivalvia; order Lucinida; family Lucinidae; genus Anodontia; species Anodontia alba. The sequence goes on from OZ024821.1 coordinate 48,479,265, forward strand.
AAAATATTTCAAAATGTCGTCTGTTGATTTATTTTCTTTGACTGTGCAACTGGCATATGTAATTACTATTTCTGTAAACATTTATTGAAATCCTGCAGAGGTGAAAACTATAATCATACCAGTTTCTCTAAGAGGACTAGATTGAATTCCTGATAAACTATCAGCCAGCAGCCAGTCAGATTATATGAACCCGCACACTACATGTTGCACAGGTATATTGTGGAACTGATAGCCCCGTTAGTAGAATTATAAGCCTCTGTGCCCGGGCTATTTTATATTTTCTTACACTGGCTGCCCGCTCAAGTATTTATTTTCGTACACTGGCTGCCTGGCCTGGTAAACGTTGTCTTACACTAGCTTCCTAGGCTATTATATATTATATATTGTTTAACACTGACTGGATGCTTTAGTATATGTTGTCTTTGGCAGTTTGGCTACTATATGTTCTCTTACATTGTTTGGCTGGTTTAGTATACGTTGTTTTACACTGGCTGCCTGGGCTATTATACGCTGTCTTACACTGGCTGCTTAGGCTAGTAGTCGTTGACTGACAATGTCTGCCTGGGCTAGTATATGTTGATCGAACCTTGCTGTCTTGGCTGGTATATGTTATCTAATACAAGCTGTCTGAGCTAGTATATATGTTGCCTTACAATGGCTGTCTGGGCTGGTATATGTTGCCACACACCGGCTGTCTAGGTTAATATATATTTGTCATACACTCTGTCAGGGCTGGTATAAACTGACTGTCCGAGCTACTATATGTTGTCTTACACTGGCTGTCTGGGCTGATATATGTTGACTTATACTGACTGCCTAGGCTACTCTACGTTGTCTTACACTGGCTGTCTGGGCTGATATATGTTGACTTATACTGACTGCCTAGGCTACTCTACGTTGTCTTACACTGGCTCTCTAGGCTGATATATGTTGAATGTAAACACTGGCTGCTTGAGCTACTATATGTTGTCTTAGACTGGCTGCTTGAGCTACTATATGTTGTCTTAGACTGGCTGTCTGGGATGGTATACGTTAACTTGCACTGGCTGCCTGAGTTGTCGTACACTGACTGGCTGGACTAGTGCATGCTGACATACTGACTGCCGCGGGCTGCCATATGTTGACATACACCTACTGCTTGAGCTGGTATATGCTGTTTTACACTGGCTACCTGGGCTGGTATATTTTGACTAACACTGGCTGCATTGGTAACTATATGTTGTTTTACACGGCTATCTGGGCTGGTATATGTTCTTACACAGGCTGCCTGGGCTACTATATGTTGTCTTACACTGATTGTTTGGGCTGTTATATGTTGTTTTATACTGTCTGGCTGGGCTGATATATGTTTACTTACACTTGCTGCCTGGTTAGTATATGTTGTCTTACACTGGCAGTCTTGGCTGGCAGAGCTAGTATATGTTGTCTTTCACTGGCTACCTGGGCTGGTATATGTTGTGTTACACTGGCCGTTCTTTCTGATTCATGTTGACTAAGACAGGCCTCCTGAGCTAGTATATGGTGTCATACACTGGCCGTCTGGGCTGGTATCTGTTGATAAACACTGGCTGCCGTGGCTACTGTATATTGTCTTACATTGGCCGTCTGGGTTGCTATATATTGTCTGACACTATCTGTCTGGGCCGGTATATGCTGACCTCCATTGGCTGCCTGAGCTACGATACGTTGTCGAACACAGGCTGTATGGGCTGATTTATATTGACTATACTGGCTGCCTGAGCTAGTATATGTTGAGTTATACTGTCTGCCCGAGCTACCATTTGTGACCTATCCTAGCTGCACGGGCTAGTACTAGCTCCCTGGGCTAGAACTGTGTTGAGCATGAACCTTGGGGAAAGCCAAAATGTTGTTGCGTAAGAAAGGTGCGTGCTACATACAGGCAATTTTGCACTTATTGTACTTTTAAAGGATCTGAGAATGTGGCCTTTTAAAAGACATGGCCTTTCAGACATGGTTGACTGCACATGAAGACTTACGTTAGCTGCCCGAGCTAATATATGCTGACGTATGTATATCCACACAAAAGGGAATTTGAAACCCAAGCGGTAGAGTGTCCTACTTTTTTTCAAAAAGGAGCATACTTACAACATACTAAACCCCTCCTGAAAATAGGTCAACTCTAAAATGAAAGACTCTGCTTTTCTTTACCTTTAGAGTAGACCTTTTTAAGAAGGTGACGTATCTTGTCTGTTTGATACAATATATCTTTGCATATTTGCTTGCGTGACTGATGTGTGTTGATTTGTATGGGTATGAGAAAAATGTACCTGCAAGACTTCATAATATATGCTCTCGTGTAACTTCTACCCATCCTTCCTTCCCCCTGTCTGGCCGGCCTCGGTGGCTCAGTTGGATGCGCGTCGGACTATGATCAGGAGGTTGCGGGTTCGACCCTCACAAAGTCGGCAACATTCTTTCGTGGAGATTGGTCACGAAATATTTTCTACGGTCATTCTCTCCCTTCCGCTGATTCAAGACGGACAGTTGTCAGTTTCTGGCAAAAGAATGTGCACAATACTGGTTAAGCGCTTAAAGGACTAATTTAAGTTTGCCCAATAAAAGTGTGGTTAGGTAAAGTGACCGCGTTCGACATGATCTCAAATGCTTGAATGATCCGTAAAACCTCAACAAAAACAAACCGCCCCCTGTCTACCTGGAATAAGCATATTATAAACAATTATTGTATTTATAATGATAGTGTCTTTTAAATGGCTCCTTAACCGCATGTTAAGTAAACAACCGCATGTTAAGTAAACACGGAAAAATTAACTATTTACCATTAACACGAAAGTCTATGCCGGAAGGCGAACATATATTGCATATTTGAGGCATAGTTAGAAAATACAAATAAAGGGTCAACGTATTATTAAAACTTCAACAAATATTGAGAAGAAATTACTATGAAAATGTTGTTTATGCCAGTGTGTTGAGTCTAATGCATAGAACGGCTAGAAGGCTGCAAGCTAAATCTAAGGTGCAGGCAGAGGTGCTAGATGAGTTTCTCTTGGCAATGACAAAGGGTGCTCCAGCAGAAGAGAAAATGCAAAAAGGTGTGGATTAAGTATCTGATTCACTGGCTGTCTGGGCTGATTCATGTGACAGCTATGATCTCACAATCAGCATCAAAAAGAGTGCGGTAGTGTATCAGCCAGCACCTGGAAAGCCTAACAAGGAGCCTACAATCACAGTGAAAGGTCAACGACTGCAAGTGGTAGACAAGTTCACCTACCTTGGAAGCACATTGTCTAGAGTTGTGCACATTGATGATGAAGTAAATGCTAGAATTGCCAAAGCAAGTGCAGCATTTGGCCGGCTACGTGGAAGTATTTGGGACCGAAGTGGAATCAGACTTGACACAAAGCTGAAAGTATATAGATCGGTGGTGCTGCCAACACTATTATACGCATGCGAAACTTGGACAGTTCACCAACGGCATGCCAAAAGACTGAACCACTTCCATACAAGCTGTCTTAGAAAACTTCTAAAGGTCAAGTGGCTAAACAGGATTCCAGACACAGAAGTCTTGAAAAGGGCAGGGATGTAGAGTGTACATACTCCTCTGAAATTGGCACAGTTAAGATGGACAGGCCATGTTACCAGAATGTCTGATGACCGCTTGCCAAAGAAAATCCTCTACGGAGAACTACAGAGAGAGAGAGAGAGAGAGAGAGAGAGAGAGAGAGAGAGAGAGAGAGAGAGAGAGAGAGAGAGAGAGGGAGGGAGAGAGAGAGAGAGCATCTCCATATTATTGCACATATAGATGGATATAATATATGTTTTTGTTTTTTTTTTGTTTTGTTTTTTTCATAACTAAAAACCTGCGTATATATTTAAAAAAAAAAAAAAAAAAACTGTACTGCCTGATAGTTGCCATACTTGTTAATTTTAAATGGGCAATGCAGATGTATCCTTATGTAAGTAAGTAGTAGTAAGTATTCAGGTAAGTATACAAGATATATGACAGAAAACGATTTGTTATTTCAACTTCATTTAAATATCTGTATTAAATACTACAGTGCAGATAATGCAAAAGTAGAAATATAGAGCATTTGACCGATTCCCAAGAAATACATGTTATCGTCACGTGTATATTCACGAAATTGACTTCGATTTCAGGCATGGTTTTACAGGTGTTTCATATTTCGGCTTAGGTGTAGAATAGCATGCATCATAACTCAGATGAATCGTGTTGATTTAATTATATAGTCTTGAACTTTTAAAAACAGGGTCTCGTTCTCATTAACTGATGCAGTATCTTTTTCAAATAGTAGTTCTTTTGTACAGTAAGTTTGAAGAATATTCGATAGATAAGTATTTCTAATGCCAGTATATCTGGGGCAAATAAAGAAAAAGTGATAAGGACTCTCAAAACCGCCACAATCACAGGTTGGGCTAGCAACTATATTTTTTCGAAAAATATACGAATTAAGAGAACTGCATTCCATGCGTATTCTGGCGTGTAAGATCTGGCCTATTCTTGTGCCAACATTATAATACTTGGGCGGTGATCGTTTGTTTCTATTAAGGCGACATTTAAATGCTGAGACCGTGTTTGCTTATTTTATTTCCTCTGAAAGTTCGTTCCATGCACGTATAGTAGAAGGGAAGAAAGAGTTGAAAAACAGGTTGGTATTGGCATGCATAGGGTGCAAAGCATTTGTTGCGCCTTTCCTGTAGGGAATCCCAACCAAGGTCGGTGAGGAGTTTTTCATTGCTACAAAGCTTTGTTGCCCCGGTAATAATTCTAGCTGCTTCGTGGTGTATTAGATCCAACTGTTTCTTAGATTCGTTTGTGCAATTGTCCCAAAATAAATCGCTATATTCAAGCAGTGGACGGATAAATGCTATGTATATATTTTCTAGTGCTTTTCTATTTATCTTAAACTTAAGAGCTCTCATCAGATTGAGTCTAGTCCATGCGGTTTCAGTGATCTTGTTAATATGTTCTGTCCATGTGCATGAGCTTGAGAAGTTGAGACCCAAGTGTTTGTGTTTCGAAGTTTCTGTAAGTACGATATCGTTCATTTTGAGTGAAGGGTGTGTAACTGGATTGAGTTTCCTGGATATCAGAAGAGATATAGTTTTTGTTGGATTAAAATCAACCAACCATGAGGTTAACCACTTGTTTATAGTTTCAAGTCTATGTTGAGGCTACGTGCTGCAGACTATGAATTTTCAACAATAATGTACAGGCTAGTGTCATCAGCAAAGAGGCGGATAGATGAGTTTATATTACGTACTATGTCATTTATATAAACTAAAAATAGTAGCGGTCCAAGAATAGAGCCTTCGGGGACACCGGCAAGAATAGAAGCCCAGTCAGATGCAATACCATCAATAACAACTCTTTGTCTCCGGCCTGAGAGATAACTTGTGAACCAACGCAGAAGATAGTCTGAAATTCCCATGGCTGCGAGTTTATACAGCAAACCTTTGTGTCAGACTCTATCGAAAGCCTTGCTGATGTCACAAAGTACTACTCTAACTTCCTTACCATTATCAACAGCTTCACAGAACGTGTGATAAATATGGAGCAACTGATTAGTAGTAGAGTCTCCTGAAATAAATCTAGATGAAAAGGGAGTAAGTAGATTTTGCGACTTATATAATTGAAGATATGTTTGTGGACACACCGTTCCATAGTTTTTCCTACCGTACTTAATAAAGAGATGGGTCGGTAATTAGATGGTAATGATTTATCCTCTTTTTTGTATATTGGGGTTACATTTGCGTCCTTCCAAGATGAGGGGAAGTACCCTTGCTGCAGAGAACGATTAAAGAGTTTTGACATAGGTTTAGCCAATACAGGAGTCTCGGACATGAGATCAGGGCCACTTGCCTTTGTTCTATTTAAGTTTTCGAGGACGTCACTTACATCTTGGATCGTTATTGTTATAGCTGCCAAGTTTTCATGCCGAACATTGACAGGTTGGGGTAAAGATTTATTTGAATCATCTACTGTTGCTTGTGAAGAGAAGTAGTTGTTTAACATATTTGCTTTCTGAATGCTTGTTTCGGCATATTCGTTATTCATATCTAGTGTAGGTAGGGCTGCGGAATTTTTATCTAAATTAAGGATTTGCTTTGATGTTTTCCAAAATAGTTTTGAGTTTGACAGCTCGTTTTTTAATAGATGTTCAAGTTTGTCGAAATATTCCTGTTTTGAGTTCCTAATCTAATTTACTACCCTGGTCCTCAATGTTTTGAATTTTACTAGAAACTCAATATTTGAGGTTTTTCTGTATTTTCTAAACATACGTTTTTTTTTTCTCCTGATTAAGTTTTTAATATGGCAAATAATTCAAGGGTGCTCGTTAGGCCGAATGGTAGCTGTCTTGTTTGGAATAGACACTTCACTAGCCCTCACTATAGCTGTAGTTAGATATTGCACATTGTCATCTATGTTTGAATTACGCTCATTTTCGTTTTCAAGATCACTTTCCGATAGTAAGGTGCAATATCTGTCAAAGTCTGCTGGATTATAATTCCACACTTTTCTTTTAAAGGTTTTGATGGATGGGTGGACGAATTTTAGTAACACCAGTACTGGGCAGTGATACCGTGTTTGATTTGGTAAGAAGCAGTCAATACCTCCGCTAGTTAAAATATTTGATTTATTACGTAATAATATCAAATCAATTAGTGAAGTTGAATTTTTAGTAAAGTGCGTGTGCTCATTTATCAGTTGTTTTAGGTTGTATTGTTTTATTAGTTCCGCCATTTTATTATTATTTGAATTCATATTAATATTAAAATCTCCCGTGATTATGATATCGGCTATATTTATGTTATGGGCTCTATCGACATTTTCAGATATCAAATTAAAGTACTCATTGTTACTATTTGGTGGTCGGTAGTACCCACCGATGAGGATCTTCTTGCTTTTGACTAGGATCTCAACCCAGACGGATTCTTGGCCTCTGATTTCCAAATGGTGTTGACGTCTGCATGAAAAGGAGTCCCTTGCATACACTATAATGCCGCCACCCGCACGGTCACACCTGTCTGTTCTGTAAGGCGGCATAAAATTTTCAGTAGATACACTATTATTTTGAACTTCAGGTTTTAGCCAGCTCTCAGAAAAGACAAGTACGTCGTATGCATGTGCTTCTGCCTTAATCATGTTCATCTTGGAAAGAAGACTTTGTATATTCAGATGCATGATACTCAGATGATTACTGAAAGATTCAAATGAACTGTTAGAGCTTAGTGTGCTAGAATCAGACAGGCTTTCGACAGAATCTGGACCCGGATTTTGATGAATGTCCCCGCATGTAAGAAGAAGCGCCATAATCCAGAGAGCGAAATTACTGAATAGCAGAACAAATACACAGCTCAGCGTGAATTGTTGGTTATTGTTTAGATTTGGTTAAACTGTTGTCATGTCATGCCAGCAAATGACATGAAGCAAAGCGTGTTCGAAAATTCTCTTGCCTTAGCCTGGGATATATCCCGGTACCTTTAGCTATAGAGGCCAGTGCGCTCACCACTAAGCTACCGCGCTACTTAAAATACGTGCTTTTGTATGTCTTTGTTATGGGATAAATGCATGTGTTTTGTTGACAGGGCAACACAAAGCTAAATGATGTAAATATTGCTTTTTACGCGCAGTCAGATACTTGTTAAGTAACATATTAAAACCAGTCAAATAATAAACACTCTACCTTTCACAATTAAGTAAAATCGGTCAAAACCACATATTATTTTCAATAAAGGAAACAGGAAAAATAAAAAAGGATTTGTTCATGCAGACTTTTGTCATTCACGAACAAATCTCTTTTGATTTTTTTATCCTAAAGTCTTTAGCCTATAGGTGAACTTATAATATAGGCAGGCTCCAACATCCACACTCTTCGAACATCTCAGAAACCAATGGGTCAATCCAAATCCAATTTCATATAAAGCCACAAAGGCATTTGAGGAACAAACATTTGTTAAAATGATCCAATCATGTAATCTGGATATCCGCCTTGCCTATATACATTTTTGTATCCAGTGGGGGACAAGGGGCTATTTCTCCACCTAAAAGCATGAATGGGACAAGGGGCCTTGATGACCCTCAACATTAAGTCGTGTTGCTAATATCTAAAGGTAATAGAATCCTTTAAAATAGGTGATTGCCCTTTAACAATGGTTATAGGGCCAAAAAATGGCCCATCACTTTGGTTCTAGTGGCAACACTGCATATATGAGCCGCCACATGAAAAAAATCAACAAAATGACGTGTACCCAGAGCAGATTCAGATCAGCCTGGTCATCAGCCCAGTCTGATCAGTTTTCACTGTCTACATGTAGAAACCATAGCTCCTTAGCAACCCATTGAGTGCACAGCGAAGATTGATCAGACTGGGTGGACACCCATGTTAATCTGATTCTTCCTGGGGGCCCAGGTTTTTTTTTTGTTGATTTTGTCATGCGCTGGCTCAGTTATGGTATAAAACGTTTAAATCAGCAGGTCGATTACCTTTGAACCTACTAGCGCAGTGGCTCAGTTACTAGAGCGGCTGGTTTGCGTCCGGGAGGTTGTGGGTTCGATCCCCGCCGAGTCATACCAAAGACTTCTAAAATGGTATTAGCTACTTTTTCGTTTGCGACCAGCACTGAGAAAGGGGAACTGTTCGGTGCGGTGTCAGTATAATGTGCATGGGTGGAATGTCATGTCATGTGACTGCGGTGTGATATGTCAGTGAGGCAGCACTCTTAAAGTGAGCATTGAGCTCCCTGTCACATCCAGACACCGTCGCGATATGACTGAAAGATTGCTGAAAGCGACGTTAAGTCTGAATAAAATAAGACGGATTAAAATTTAAACCCGCGCTTGAGCGGGTCCTTCTCTAGTAACCACATTAATAAAAGAGAACAGCAGACTTTGTATGATTTCGAGTTTATTCTTGAACTATTTTAACGCGCAACTCTGATTACGCATCTTAACCAAAATTTGGCAATATTCTATTTTCAAACAAATTTAGATAAGCTCAGTGATACCAAAGGACCAAACAATATCACATTACGTAAACAAGATTCTAAAAGGAAGAAACCCTAGAGAGCAAAAACACACACACAATACTAAAAACATCTGAAGTGTCAAGTTTTCTCAACCGGTCTAGCTAGTTTTTGGCCAATTAGACCTTATCAGTGACTCTCATTTAAATTTTCAAAACTCCCAAAATGGGCTCAGTGAACATAACGGACCTTAAAATACATCATTTGTATAAACTACACTGTAGTGAAGTACGGGAGATATTTTACGGTCATCACACTGCATTAACACTACAATTAGATATAATAGTTTAGGGGCCATTTTGAGATGTGTGGTTTATTTTGCGAGCTTGTTGCACCCCTGGAAGAAAAATTCCGTTGCGGTCATGAGTAAAGGATATATTTTGGGGGCTTGCAAACCCGTGTTGTACTAGGTTATCAGTGGTCAGTTTTCTGTATAGGACTGTAAAGTACGTGACCCTAGTAATGCTGCAAAGTCAACACTGTACAATATTGCTATACTTTGGTCAAAATCTTATCAAATGCAAAACCTATTATTCTTTTTTATGAATTAGCATTAAATTAACAGCCTTGAAATATTTTCAGTATATTTGGCTGTCGAGTAGTGTTATTTACGTTATATTTTACCGCCACAAAATAAAAAAATAACAATGCTACCCACAGAGGTGCTTTACTTTGGAAAATTCATCATAAAGAATCTGGTCTTTAGTATTCTCCTAAATAGCGTTAGGAAAATATCAATAAGAAGTTCATATCCAAAGCAAAATTTAGTAACATACAGTTAAACCTAATAATCATATATTGAATGAAATTAAAATAAAGTTGAAAAGCCAACTCTGAAGGACAAAACTAATTTTACTTTTGTCAAGTTCATATAAAATGTAAAAAAAATATCGTGTTCATGTATTAGCATTTAAACAGACAACCAGTATTTTCCAGTATATTTGGTTGTCGAACAGTGTTATTTACGAGTATATAACATTTTCTATACCCCACCACACAATAGTGGCGGGGTATTATGGTTTCATGTTGGTCGTCCGTGAGTCCATCCGTCCGTCGTACGTCCGTTCGTCCGTCCGTTTTTCGTTTCTGGATGATAACTTGAGTAAACATCACTGGATTTTCACCAAACTTGGTATATGCATTGATATTGTGGAGATCTGGTTTGGGATTGCTAATGGGCAGATTTTGTCAAGTTTTGACGGAGTTATCTGCCCGAGACACGCCCATATTTTCGTTTCCGGACTATAACTTGTGTAAATAACAAGGGATTTTCACCAATCTTGCTATATGCATTGGAATTAAGGAGATCTGGTTTGGGATTGCTAATGGGCAAATTTTGTCAATATTTTACGGAGTTATCTGCCCGAGACACGCCCATAATTTCGTTTCCGGATGATAACTTGAGTAAATAACAAGGGATTTTCATCAAACTTGTTATATGCATTGATATTAAGGATATCTGGTTTTGGATTACTAATGGGCAAATTTCGTCAAATTTTTACGGAGTTATCTACCCGAGACACGCCCATATTTTCGTTTCCAGATGATAACTTGAGTAAATAACAAGGGATTTTAACCAAATTTGCTATATGTATTGACAGTAAGGAGATCAGGTTTGGAATTGCTCATGGGCAAATTTTGTCAAATTTTTACGGAGTTATCTGCCCGAGGCACGTCCATATTTTCATTTCTGGATGATAACTTGAGTAAATAACAAGGCCTTGTAACCAAACTTGCTATATGCATTGATATTATCAAGATCTGCTTTAGGATTGTTATCTGTCAATTGATATTATCAAGATCTGGTTTAGGATTGTTATCTATCCCTCCGTCATTTTCTTTCCAGACATTTTCGCAACGATAACTTTAATACATAAACAAATAATTGCTATGGCGGGGTATTTTGCTTGCGGTGTTTTTATTTCCATATGACATAGAAAATTAATGTTACATTCAAAGGTACTTCAGTTTGGGTAATTTATAACGACGAATCTGGTCTAAATCTGATTATTTTCCTAAACAGCATTTATTTGCCTGTTTAAAATTGCAATTAGAATGTTTTTATCTAAAATAAAGTTAAGTAACATGCCGTTAAACCTATAAACCGTATATTGAATGGTATAAATAGTACTGCTGAAACTAAACGCCGAAAGACATTATCATAAAGTTATAAATGTAAAAAGTATTATTCTTTTCATGTATTAGAATTGTATTAAGTAGACAATTTTTTAATATTTTCCAGTATATCTGGCCGTCGAACAGTGTTGTTTACTTAACATTTTCATTATAACAGAAAATCACTGTTACACGTAAAGGTGCTCTTTATGGGGAAAACAAATCATGAAAAACCAAGTCCGAAAGATAAATCCCTTACTCGTAACAGCAATTCTCTTCCTGAAAGGTGCAACAAACTCGTAGAATAAATCAAAATATTTCGGTTTGGTCCCCAAACCTGCAGATTCGGACATAAATTAAGCCAAAAAATGGAGCAACAGCTTCCAGCCTATGGTCAATAATGGCGTGTTCTGCTTTTCTGTTACTAGAGATCTCCAATTTTCATTAATTCTCTGTTGCAGATCTATTTTGTTCGACGTCGGTGGTTTCATATGTGACATTTATTTTGTCATTATTTGTTGCTAATCTCTCTTTATTTTCCTGCCTTTGGATGACTGTGCGTCTTGATTGTGGCCTTTCTTGAGCATCTTTACTTATGTTTTTTAATATACTTGACACGTTTTCTAAATATTGTTTATACGTTACAATTTGCCGTGTGCACTTTCCAACATCATGTTACTCTCCAAATGTTCACATGATTCAATGCATATCAACAAGCATAAATGTGATTAAAACTATAATTGCAGAAGTTGTGGCTACAGTCAATTTTTGTTGTAAGTACCCAAGTAGCGGTTATTAATGCATAGTGTAACAAATCGTTACCAAGTATTATATCATTTGACTTAATGAACAATTAAAATTGGTAGTTGTTATCTGTGCTATGACATAACACATTGGGTATTGTAAGATAGATATAACCTACAGTTTCCAATGAAGAATCTATAATAGAATGTAATTTATTTTGTACACCAAATGCGTTTTAGAAGGTAATGACAAAAAGTAACGTAAATAACAACAAATAAAGGTATTTTCCATATTAGTAATGAAAGTTGCAAATTATTAATTGTTTTAGTTAAAATAGTAATTTAGTACAACATGGTTTTCCAAGCACTATTGCTACTTACATATGACAACATTAGAATTTTTCTTCCCAAACGACCAATATAGAATTTGGCCCCTAAATTATGAACAAATTCTAAATAGAATGCCCTTGAGAGCAATGATACCCGTACGTCAGAGACTGACTTCCAAGTGTCGGTAATTGCCATAAAGCCCCACTGTTTCATCTTGTAAAAAGTTGCAAGTCGGTAACTGTGTGAAGCACTTGGGTAACTATTGAGCTTCATGCTTAATCATTATAACTATAGTTGACTCTCGCTGTCTCGAACTCGCTTATCTCGAATAACCACTTATCTCGAAGTGAAAATCTGGTCCCTGCCTAAACATGAAAACCTAACAACATGTAAAAAATATTGTGGAAAAGAGGAGAAATTGCTCCTAAGGAGCAATTTCTCCTCTTTTTCACAATATTTTCAATATATCTCTAACTTCAAGAGTCCAATTACACATATACCTGTTAAATGTGGTTAATCGAATTAGTTTTTTCCTCAGTTCTGCAAATCTGAAATGTCGAAGCACGGATATCTCGAAGTATTTCAGAGAGTCCCTTGGACTTCGAGATAACGAGAGTCGACTGTATTTATTTTCAGATGGTGTATCATCATTGCTGGAATGTGTACAGAAAACTGATCGTTTATGCAGCGACAAATCACCCACATATATATTTATTAACGTTTGCACACCGTGCCATTAGTCTTGGAAAAGGAACATTGTGTCATCGCTGTCATTCTTAAATGGGAGTGTTTACAGGAATATAACATATTTTGGTCTTCAAGAATAAAAACAACACATTTTGTTTGGGTAGGTATCTTAAAATGTTTCAGTTATCATGTACTTCCATATTGCATACTTATTGGCATATATGTTTCTTCATGTCTATTATTGTGACTATGTAATAATAGTGAAATAGTTCATTTATTTTCCTTTTGGTCCTAATGAAGTTTCTGTTCCGCGAATCCAGTCAGTTTTGATGCAGGAATTGAAAATTGTTACAGCTCCGTTTTGAGAAACATCAGCAAAACTCTCTATTGTAGTGCGTAGGTAATAAATGTAGCGACTGATCAGGGTTTCCACTGTTTGCAAATAGTTTAACCATTTTTCTCTAGGAATATCAAAATCACATAGCCTGATATACCTAAAAACGAAATTGGACTCTTACAATATATAGCGTGGGGGAGTTCATTCAGCCTGCAATGGGTTAAAAAAGATCCATGTGAATCGCATGATTGAGATGGAATCTAGAAATGAGAAAAAATATCAACAATATCTGTGTTTCATTTAATAACAAAATATAAATGATTTTTAATATGCATATTAAACACATCAATTCATTAGCTTAAATTTGTTATACTATTTGCCGTAATAACCCTATATACTGGGTAGCCTAACATCTTTCTAAATACTAATCAAAAAATTTGAACAGGTCCATTTTACTACTGATCTGTCTAAAAACTGCTGCACAGAGTGCAAACAGTGTAGACCTTGATACGACATCGAGAACTGTTAGCTACGTCTTGTCTGAAGGATTATTTAGAGTTATTGCGATAATGGGATTACGCGTTGTAAACAGGCACTAATGGTCACTGAAAGATCACACAATCGTTAGATCTAGTATATCCTTAGGAGACTCGATGCATCTGGGCCCAGTTGTTCAAAGCGTCGTTAGCTTAACGAGCTCGTTAAGGGTCATTTCGTTAACTGTTTTAACGGATTCAATACACAATATTCTGATATTGTTTGCTGAAAAAATGTGCAAAAGCTACTCACACATTTTCAGCAAAAAATTTCAGCATATTTGCGTATCACTCGATTAAAATTTTAACGAATCGTTAACTAACGACATCGTTACTTTTAAACAACTGGGCCCTGGTAGATTGTTCGCCACTCTGTAGAAGGGAAACACTTTTTCAGTTATTCTGTGAATGACTCGTCAGTAGTGGGCTGGGGTGGGGGATGGCAGGGGAGTATGTGGCATAGTACGGATGTGCGTGCGCTGCCAGGTATATGATTAGCACCTTTTTTCAACAAAAAGTGTATGAATAACCGATCTTTCTTGATTGGTATATGAAAGGCCCTAATTTGCAAAGAATACACTCGTCCAAGTGATAAGGATAGATGAGTCCACAATGAATAACTGGGTTAGACAGTCGAGTTAGTGTAAATGCGCGCTAGTGTACGAGATGATACATAAATAACACTTAATTTGTGAAATATATTTGTACTGTTTTATTTGTAAACAAGTATGCAAAGAGCGAATAGTAGATTCTATACGAAAGGGTATAAAAATGAAAATCCTGTATATGAATAGGTCAGCATTTCAGATGATTAAGTATATGAATGGGTCTGTGTTTTCAAAGACCAGGTATATGAATGAGGTAGGTTTCGAAATACTGGCTCGCACACTCGTACCACGATTACCCCCACCCAATGAGGTGAATGAAGACCCTCTATAGCCTGATCTGGTCTACTGCGGTCCGAATATGACCTGGAGAAAGATTTATATGGCGTGTCCAAAAAACTAACCAATTTCTACTGCCTGTCTGAAAATAAGTTAGTGACTTTGTTATTTTTCCTGGGGCAATATCTTATGGGGTCATCAGGTTATAATTTCCTGGGCTCCTTGGATTTTCATCACGGAAACATGCCTATATAATGTTGACCCCCTTTAACTCCACTTTTATACAGTAAAACTGGGGTTTACAGGGGTATACATTATTTTTCTTATTTCTGCTCAGAAACATAAATTGTGGTATCTCGTTAGAACCGCCTTGCCAAGGCGGTTCTAACGAGTACCTACAATCTACGTTTTGAGCAGAAATATGAAAAATATCAGAATTTTTTACCTGAAAATTTTCATTTGGTGGTGAAATTTTCAGTATATTTGAATAGGCTTGTTTTCGTAATGATATGGTGTACAATTCATCATTAGAGCCTCAATGTCAGAAAACGTACCTTCGGGCATGTGCGCCCAGCGAAGATTCAGATCACCCTGTGCATTCGCATAATCTGATCTGTACCTTCACTGGGCGCATCCTAGCCAAGAATGCAAGTTCTTCCCGCGGACAACGAAGGCTCTGATCAGACTGCGCAGTTGCGCAGGCTAATTTGAGTCTTCGTTAGGCGCCCATATCAGAAAGTGCGTTTTCTCACGTTGTGGCTCATTAGCGAAATATATAAATCACTGCTCTCCTGCTCTGCTAATACTTGTTGAAAGAAATTGCCTTGTGACCCTAGCTCTCTCACTCGGAGCGCTTGGTGTTTGCTTCTAGTAAAAAAAATAAGTCAAAATAAGCACTGACATCTTGCATGCAAATAACGAGCATCAAAAAACAACTTAAAACATACATTTGCCAATTTAACGCAAACGTGGATAGTATACAGTTATTTCATGCCTGTTTGTGGAATAATTAAAACAACTGCCCGAGGTGTCGTGGACCGCTCAATGCACTATTCCACGAGGCCGGAGGCCGAGGGCAATAGTACATTGAGTTGTACACGGTACCGAGAGCAGTAGTATACAACTGTTTCATGCCCGTTTGTGGAATAGTCAAAATTACATTACTGCCCGAGGTGCCGTGGGCAGCTCCATACACTAATGCCTGAGGCCGGAGGCCGAGCAAACAGCCATGCAATAACTGTTTTATTACCCAACTAATGCTAAAACATTATTGATTTAGCCAATAAAGCGCTGTTTAATTGGCACGCGATGTCAGCACGTCAACGTCATTCCCATGAAAATTGACGTCACCAACCGTGGTATAGTCAAAACTATTGCCAGCGCATTTGCATTGGGTTTAAATGGGTGACGTCATCAACGGTGGTATAGTCAAAACTATTGGACGGTTGGTGATGTCAACATTGCATGATTTCGTTGACGTAGCTCCGGCGCGCGCCAATTCAGTAATAAACAGTCTAAATAGACAAAACTATTTCATTAGCTGTATATAGTAGGCTGGATACTAATTTTGACTATTCCACCACATGAAATAGCTGTTTTATTACCTAACTAATGCTAAAAAATTATTGATTTAGCCAATTAGCGCTTTTTTAATTGGCACTCGATGTCGGCACGTCAACATCATTCCCGTGAAAGTTGACCTCACCAGCCGTGGTATAGTATACAGTTATTTCATACCTGTTCGTGGAATAGTCAAAACTCCTGCCGTGGACAGCTCGATGCACTATTGCCAGAACTAGGAGGCTGATCACAACAGTACATCGAGCTCTCCCCGGTACCGAGGACAGTAATTTTGACTATTCCACTAAAACATGAAATAACTGTTCTATTATCCAACTAATGCTAAAACATTATTGATTTAACCAATGAGCCCTGTTTTAATTGGCACGCGATGTCGGCACGTCAACGTCGTTCCCGTGAAAGTTGACGTCACCAACCGTGTTATAGTCAAACTATTGCCAAGCGCTTTTGCGCTGGGTTTAAAGGGGTGACGTCATCAATTGTGGTATAGTCAAAAGTATGGGACGGCTGGTGACGTCAACATTGCTTGATTTTGTGACGTAGCTCCGACGCGCGCCAATTAAAAAAATAAACAGTCTAAAGAGACAAAACTATTTCATTGAGCTGTATATGGGTAGATTGTATAATTATCAAAACTATTGTCCAGCACTTTTGCATTGGGTTTAAATGGGCGACGTTATCAACTGTGATATAGTCAAAACTATTGGGCGGCTGATGACGTCAACATTGCGTGATTTTGTTGACGTGGCTCCAGCGCGTTAATTAAGTAATAAACAGTCTAAATAGACAAAACTATTTCACTGAGCTGTATATAGTAATTTGGGTAATAACATAAACTATGTTTCATAACATCGGCGGATTTCAAATTAGAAAATCTACTTTTCGCATTCAAATATAAAACATTATGCTTTACTTAATCACGTACATATATTTGTTGTTAACATTATATCATATATTAAAAAAAAGTGTATGGTTATTGCACATTTGTACATATGAATAATATTATATCACAGCTGTATTACAATAAAACTCCTGGGCCCAGTTGTTCAAAACTAACGATGTCGTTAGTGAACGAATAGTTAAAACTTTGATGGATTATACACTAATATTTTTGCTAAGAAAATGTGAATAGCTTTTGCATTTGCAAAAGTTACTCACATTTTTCAGCAAAAATACCTGTGAATTAGATACTGTATTTACCAGAACAGTTAATATTTTGACCACTAACGAGCTCGTTAAGCTAACGACGCTTTGAACAACTGGGCCCAGATGGCTCGTTTACCATATCTGATTCTGACTCATTTATGAGTCCCTAGGAAATCCCTAGTCCAAAAAAAAAAAAAAAAAAAAAAAAAAAAAAAGGTTTAGAGATATTTCAGAGTAATCTTATTAGTAAATTAGTTTTCTTATTTCATCATGAAAATCTATGTTGTGTGTATTCATTAGAATCGCCTCATCCAGACGATTCTACTGACTACACTGAACATACCATTATTTTCTCGATACATCCCTATATCCCCATTTGCCTCCTGAGCTGGAGCATTGATTAACCCTCACTGGCTCGAACTACTCATGTCTAGCGCCGGCCTTGGTGGCTCAGTTGGATGCGCCGTCCGACTGGAGACCAGGAGGTCGCGGGTTCAACCCCCGCCGAGGTCGGCAACATTCTTTCGTGGAGATTGATCATGAAATATTTTCTACGGTCATTCTCTCCCTTCCGCTGATTCAAGAAGGGCAGTTGTCAGTTTCTGGCGAAAGAATGTGCACAATACTGGTTAACCGCTTAGAGGACTAAGCCTGCCCAGTAAACGTGTGGTTAGGTAAACTGACCGCGCTCGACATGACCCCATTGGGTTGACTGGGCCGTAAAACATCAACACAAACAAACCCATGTCTAGAACCAATTTCCATGGTTTCAAAGATATTCGAACCCTCTAAAATCGACTGTAGCAACTGTAAAGCAGATATGTATACATTGCATTTCTCGGGAACTGACAGGTTTTCATGGAGGCCAGGTTGATACTTAACAAATTCCAAGTATACAAAATCTTGCGTATTCAGATTAACGTCATAGAAAAGAATAATGTTCAAAAAAAGAAACCGGAATGATTATTTTCTCATGTGTTTATGCATCTATGAAGCAAAAAGTGACACCGAGGCTGTTTTCTGCATTCAAGGGAGTTTACTGCCTGAAACCAGTTTTAAATTCCGCACGCAAACTGTATTCCAAATACACCTTCTACCTTTTTTCGATGTCATGTATTAAAAATATAATAGAAATGGACTGGTACAAAACAAGAAAAAAAAAAAAAAAAAAAAGTCCGGATTCTGATCCAAGATGACCGCGATGATAAACTTGTAAGAGAACGCTTGTTTTGGAAATTTTACTGTATCGTTCTTCTTGACGCATTTTAAATTTTACTAGACATTTTTCGGACGTTCGTGTGTATGCTTTTTCTATTCGATTAATTCGTAAACAATACAATTTTATACTTATATAAATCTTTAAAATGCATGCTGAGGGAGTTCTATGCAAATTTTTTCATGTCTACAATTTTAAAACATTTGTTGACGAACTACACTCGGTAAGAATATATGAAGACCAAATACAATAAGTCAAGTTATTTCCGCAAACAAAAATTTTCATCGAAATGCCATAAAGTACATGCCGTTTAACAAAAACGCGACAAGAATTTTAAACATTCATTGCTCATTTATAAGTGCGCGAAGCAGTTCCCCGAACCGCGGAGCGGTTCGGCGTGAAGACGCACTACTATAGACTACCTATGTGACCAGTGATGTGTGTGATCAAAATTGTGATGGTCCAACAAACGCTTGGGTGGTTCGGTGCTTATCCTGAAAAACAATAAGCGTTCCGTGATTTGGCAGAGACTATTGACACGGATAATAGCAACAAAACAGCGAATAACGCCAAGTATTCCAATTGCAAGGGGTTGAATCACAAGACATGATATCAGGCTACAAAATTTGCGATCGCGACCATTTTGAATTTTGTCTCCACTTCGAATTTTATTTGTATCCATTCTCCGTCTATTTACAAGCTAAGCATATTTCGCTTTGTGCATAAGGTACACTTTGATGTAGATTTTTAGATAACACATGGACTTTACGCTATTTTCGCGTGATAATCTTAAAAAAAACTTCGACACAGGTAAGCGAACGATAGTATATTGTCGTTGTACCTTTCATCAGCATACACTAGTTTTCGGTTTTCGGAAAACATGGCCCCCGCCCGTCGGGGTCCGCGAAATAGATGGGCTGCCTAAAGCCTCCATGGCAGTAACTAAGCAGGACCCGAATTCATGTGATCGGGTCGGGTAAAAGTCCCACAAATTTGGAGGCAATGTCTCTGAACTATTGAAATATTGTTAACTTGGATGTTATCAAGTTCAGTTAGATCTGGCCAACCCACCTATGAAGCATGTGATGATAATTTGGACGCACGGATATAGATAGCACCTATTTAATTCATATTATTATTTAGACATGAACTGTACAAATTAATCTACTATACATTTCATATAACTTACAGTTGCTAGGCGAAAGTCGGAAACAGTATCATGCAAAATGCATGCATTTAGCCAAAATGCAATTAGTTTCGGATTGCTATACAGTGGTTTTGTATCATGCAATATCCAGGCTTGATATATATATATACAAAAAATCAGCTGTACATCTTTTTTTTTTTTTTTTTGTTTCTTATTTAGGATACGAAAAATTAGAAACCTAACTATTATACTTAATAGTTAAACATCACATGAATAAACAGCTGAATCTGCACACACACACACACACACACACACACACACACACACACACACACACACACACACGTGTTTGCAAGCACGCCTTTTACGCGGAACGGACATACTTGGAAGATTTTGCGCCATTTTCTAAAAAGGAGACAATCTTTGTAACTCCCTGTTTGTTTTACTGCACACAAATCCCCTTCTGAGAAAATATCTACCACAAATGGAAAATTTCTCCCAAGGGGTTAAATTAGCTCCTTTCTTTAGCAGACCCTTTTTCGAAAGGAGGTAAAAACAACTTTGTCAGAGTTATCTTCCCCTACAAGTGTAACTGTTGCCCTTAACTTTTTCGGCGCCTAATTTCAGACTACATTTGTCGTCTGTTTTTTGTTTGTTTTTTTTTTTGGGGGGGAGGGGGGGGGATGTGGAAGGTGTTTTTTTAACAAATTATCGATTGGAAAAACGTTTATAGGTAAAGCTAAAAGACAATGTCAAACAGCACAGATCCTGATGAGACGGCTCATTATGAGCCGTCTCATCTGGATCTACGCTGTTTGCAAAAGCCTATTATTATCGCCTACGGCGGTGAAAGAGTTGAAGAAGAATACTAGGGCCGCACCGTGAGATACGTACTTCTGGCAGTGAGCCAAATGAAAACTCAGATCGTCTGCGCATCCACGCAATCTGATCGAAATCTTCGTTGTCTGCATGAGGAAACTGCATCCTTGGCTATGCAAAATGTGCCCAGACAAGATTCTGAATCTGTTCAGACAGCGCGAATGCGCAGGCTGGTCTTACTCTTCGCTGGGCGTTCGTTTTCTGATGTTGAGGCTCAATGTTGCCATGCGTAATGATAAGTAATAGGGCTTCGTTTAAGTATACATGTAGGTTATTGCATAGTTTTAAATTTCAAGCCGTCAGGCGAGAAATTTAAAATTATGCAATAATTAATTTGTCGCAATAATCATTATGACCATATCTCAGAGATGCCATAATGAGACTGATCTAAGCGTACACCGATCACCTATTTAATCATGGATATCACATTTCTATTAATGGCTTATAGCGACAATTAAGCGAGGCATTCGCTGTTACTCGCAAACTATAGCAAACTTTCCGTTCAGTTGTGACAGTTTTCGGTGAATGGTCGCCAATCTCCGCAAACTATTCTTAAGCTGTCTTTTGGCACAACCAAAGTTGCGGCCTATGCGAATGAAGATTTTGTATGCTTGTTCGTGACTCAAGGTATGGAAATGTTTATTTACTAGACTGATAAATATATATTCGGTCCCTTATAAAATTTCATTATTTATATAATGTATTCGATCTAACATCAAGTCTCGTCAACGAGAATAACGGCTACTCTCCAATTTGAAGTCGCAAAAGACGGGTTTATGTTAACCGTTCAGAAGATGCAAAACAGTTCGGGAAAAATTCTCGAGAGTGACTTGCTTTATTGAACGCAGCTCAGGGCAATTTCCTCAATAAACTGCTGAGATTATGAAGCTATTGATCTTTTCCAAGAGAATATCTAGCATACAAAACATATGGGTAGAGAGCCCCTAGAAAAGGCCTCCATCACGAAGTAGAGCCTTCCAGAGACACTAAAAGAAGACGACACAATGACAAAACAAAACAGCACAATTGTTATTACCAATATACGAACATACATCACGGAAACATGCCTACATAATTTTGACCCCCTTAAACCCTACTTTTATATAGTAAAACGGGGGGAGGGGGGGGGGTTTACAGGAGTATACTTTTGTTTTTTGCTCAAGAACATAGACTGTGGGTACTCATTAGAACCGCCCGCCTCGCCGAGGCGGTTCTAACGAGTTCCCACAATCTGTGTTTTGAGCAGAAATATGAAAAATATCAGTTTTTCATCTGAAAAGTTTTAGTTTTTGGAGGTGAAATTTTCTGTATATTTGAATAGGCGTGTTTTCTTAATGTAAGATACGTTTTTTTTAAATTGTGACTCAATAAATATGTACACTTATCTTCTGGGTGGCATGAGGCAACAGCGCTACCGGAGAAATGCGTCAGGCAAACGTTGTGAAAATCTTGGTGAAATTTTGAGTGACTTTCACATAAGTTTTCACTAAAAAGTCACGATAGACCGTGAAAATGAACAATGCCAACACTATGAAAATATGGGATGAATTAATCAGTGAAAATCAGTGAAAAGGCTGTTAAGAGGTGACAGCTGAAACCTGGTGACAAAGCCATAAATTTCTGCGATAGAAATACTGTAAATTTCAGAGCATACAGTCATTATTAATGTATTGCATACAAATGTTCACAATTGTGTGTGTGTGTGTGTGTGTGTGTGTGTGTGTGTGTGTGTGTGTGTGTGTGTGTGTGTTTGGTGGATTGGGGAGGGTGTTGAGGGGTGCTGTAGCATAATATTTCACGTCCTTATTGTCAGATTTGTTCTATCTCTTACAGTTCTCGAGATGCTGTTTGATATCTCAGTTAGGCCGTGAAAAATCAATTACATTGTAAAGTCTCCATTTTCACGAACGTTTGACATCTTTATGATTGATCCCTTGAAAATGACACTTTTTCATGGAATTTTCACGGCATTTTATTTTTTCACGGGGTTGGCTAGAACTATCACTCCAAAACGTCACAGTCTAAAGCCACGAGGTTTTCACAGAACCTCGAAAATTCACAGACCGTTCATCGTATTTTCACGGTCCACGGTCCATAGTCCCAGCAGTGCAATGGGACTATTTTGCCATTATTTTAACAGCCAAGGTTCATTCTACACCTGCACATCTGTGATGTCCAAACATGTCCTGTATGACGCACTTATACATCAAATGTATATATCTGCAGCAACGAATTACTAGACAACTTCGATAGCATCGATCACATCGCGTGACGCGCAGACTGAATTTGGTTTGATCCTTAGTGTTTCAAACCTTTGTTCTCTGCATACGGTATAACAACCTTTTTCTTATGTCGTGGCTTATTTAAAATCATTATGGCATTAGTCGCAGATTTCATTATACCATTCAAAGCATGTGGATACACATGCCGATATGAAAAGTTATATTAATCCACAGTTTAAGAGAAATGTAACAAAAATGTTCTGATTAACTCCAAAATGTTCAGATAAAGGGGAATATACACGCTTTCCTGGAAGGCAACTCTGTCAAAATTGTTTTGTTTCCCCTCTAAAAAGGGTCTAGCCTAAAGGAAGATTTGTCTCCCATTGGGAGCTGATTCTTCCCTTTTAGGGTAGACCAATTTAAGAATAGACCCGTATTTAAAAAGTTCTACATGTGCAGGAATATAAAAATGACGTCATCAAAATTGTCTTCCTTGTACAAAATGGCCAATAAAAAAAAAAAAAAAAAAAAAAAAAAAAAAAAAAAAACTACCACGTGTAGCGAGTCCCCTTAAATCTAAAATGTTCGGATTATATCTGAAATGGTCTATCTGAATTGAATCTATCCTAAAATTGTCATTAGAATCTTTAATGATACAGATTTGATTTGCCTGCTTTCCTGGTCATTTACGGAGCCATTTGTTATGAATAACGAAGACGTGCCATCGTCTACAAATAATGCCCAAGGATGCTTCGGAACTCCTTCATGAACTTCTCTTAATATCAGTCCTTTACTTGCTTCAAATACAGTTATTTGTTTCTTCGCGGCGACGTACAATTTACCTTGATGTAAGGTCACAGATTTCGGATCCTTTACCGGTTGTATCCACCTCACGTCACCGTCAGTGTTGATACACACAACCCTGTCTTGCTTATAATCAGTGACAAAGATGTCCATATGATCACCAGTAAAATCCATTGCACAGTACTTCACACCAGAGAAAACGGGCTTCGCGGATTTCTTTCTACCGAGAGTTCCTTTTGATTTTATTCCGGCAAACGCTTTCACTGTCCTATAGGGTCGCAAATCTTCCGTGAAAAGTATCACATGTGTGAGACAGCACACACATATGTAACCATTAGAATAGCTCATGCCAAACGCATCTACTAAATTTCCCAGCCTATGCTCCCTTTCAAATGTAAGAATGCCTTTGCTAACATTAAATACACATATGTTTACTGAGCTTCTGTTTCTAGACGTAACAGCAATTTTGTCTTCACTTAGTAGACATGATCCGAATGGTTTCACTATGCTGTATATTTGAATCCGATTACCTAGACGGTCATACAGCTGCATACAATTATGAGAATAGTCACACACTATTATTAACTGACTCTCTGTGACGACGATACTGGTTATGATACAAATATCCTTTATATCTTTTTTATGCTTCCAAAGTTCGACGGCAGATAAAGCTTGTACAGGCATCTGAGCAGCTAATGTCTGATTTATTTGAATATCATCGTCCACACTGCCAAGGTCATCATTATCTTCAGAACTGCAGTAACCAATCACATTGTCAAGCGCTTCCATCGTCTTGGTTGCGTCAATTTCAGAATCTGAGTGGTCATCCGTGTTTTGATAATTATTTCCAGGCATTCTATTGTCCGCAGAAGGAAATCGAAAGTGGCCCAAGGATGTTGCTTCTTTTAAGACTGCTTGTGAAGGTACACCGTGCTTAGCCCTGGTGCAACGTATTTCTGTATCAGACTTCCTAGAAACAGACTCATGACTTAAATAGCGCACTCCTTTCCTTTTCAATATCGGCGTGATGCACGGCGATGCGTTTATTGATGATGAGCTGGAATATTTGGGCTGATCTTCAATGTGAACGACGATTCCAGAATCAGTTTTTCCCTCTCTAGAACTGTGCGTTGTGTTTGACTCGTTTGAGGAGGTGGAGTGGGATGAATACGTTTTGACTAAATTTCGTTTCAACTGTTGAATAAGATTGGCAGTGTCTGGCTGATTAGTTTGATTATCTTCTTGCACATGTGTTGTTATAAGTATGTCTGGTTTAATAGTTTTGTCAAGGCTAATGCGAGGTGCTGGTGTAGGTGGCGATGGAAAATCATTTGCCTTAACATCTTCTTCAGGTAATTCATCATCATCTTGTTCTTTCCTGTTTCTAGAATCAAAATCAGAAGTTGCGGAATTTCGAAGTGATGATGGTCTGGTGGGACACGAAATTTTTCTGTTTCGATCAGCGGGTCTATTGCCTTCATTTGGGAATAACGGTCTACTTGGACAAGATATTTTTCGACAGGGCAGCGGAGGAATGCGTGCATTTGAATTCGAACTCGATTCCCCGTTTTTCATAGAATCAGACCCATTCCGAATGCCTATATAATCATATTGTCGCTCGTCCTGATTATATATTCCTTTGTGGAAGATAAATAAGTCGCTTTCTTTGTCCGATTTGTTAGCGCTCAACAGCGGATTATCAATGGATGTTTTTATTACTTTGAAGGGATTTTGAGACACCCTCATGGGTTCTCGATGCTGGATGTCAACTCGTTCCTTCGGTGATGAATAAACGCTTGTTCTGCCTTCCGCCGTTACCTCCTCGACAATTTCTCCAAGTGACTGAAACTGTTCCATAAAATCTGTCACAATAGAAGGGACAACAAACTGTATTAAAACTTCATTTCGGTTTTGCTTTATGTCTTCAAACAGTTTATCGATCGTATCAAGTTCCTTTCTTGCTTCTTCTAAATCTGAAACGAAATCATTGTCTGTTTCATGTTTCTTTGCAGCTGCTGCTTGTATGTTGTTAATAGTGGCCATCGCCTTTTCAAGGTTTTCAACATCCGCTTTTGCTACAGCCATTCGCTGAGACATAACAGATACAGAAAGTTCCAGAGCATTTTTACAAACCAGATTTATTCTTTTTAACATTTCTATACGCATTTGTGAGATAGTGACGCGAAGTTCTTGGTTTATAGCATCCATTTTCTTATAAATTCCATCTTTCTTGCATTTCTGTCTTTCATAAACTAGCTTATAGTTTTCACATTTTGTAAGTAACTCACTCCAAAGTGAATGCGTATTTCTTGTTGCCTCTTCAATTGTTATAATATCTGCTATGCAGTCCTTGTGACTTGATAACATGCATTCCACACATAAGGCTTGTAGATGTCTTTTACAAAACGAAGCGACCGCCTTGTCACGTGAGCAACCACAGAACATTTGATCGGAAACATGTGCCATCGTCAGTATGCAAAGGTCCTGCAATTAGAAAGTCAACACCTAGAACACATAATTTATTACGTTAACAAGTCTATGAAATGGATATGTCATATTTTCTCATAATATATAGTGAAAACAAAGGTTTGTGGGGAGGGTCCACATGATTGGGTAGATTTTACAAGTTTTGCAGTTTTATAATAATTACAATACTATTGCTTATTTCCTACACTATATGGTAAAACATACCATAATTTACACGGCTATATATATATATATATATATATATATATATATATATATATATATATATATATATATATATATATATATATATATATATATATATTCAAACATATTTTATTGCCTCAAATAGCAATGGGGTTGGGCTACAAGTTCTGACAACATTAGTTACAGCCCGCCCCCTATAACATATAAACAATTACAACATAGCAAACATACAGATATAGCTATTAGAATACATGATTATTTTCTAACGTGATAGATAGATAGATAGATAGACAGATAGATAGATAGATAGATAGATAGATTCAGTGTCAGCCGTCCTCCAGAATTTAAACAGTGCATGAGTTTGGACTATCTTCTGCGGAATTATTCGAATCGCCTGGAATCTTTATTATTATTGAATTGCCTGAAAAAGAACAAAGTTATACTTGTCCGAGAGAGAAGTTTTCCCAAACAAAACTGCATTTAAACTGAGTGGATGAAAGTGTCTGGTTTGCTGAAACATGATTATTCTTTGATGAGTGTAATTATTACATTCAAAAAAGTAATGAAGGGCATTTTCATTGTCATAGCCACAAGTGCACTTCTTGTCATCTGTTAGATGATTTTGAAACAAGTCAGACTTTAAATCACTACAACTGTTGCGGATTCTTGCGTGTAGCACTGACAGCTCTCTTTGACCTTTAAAAAATATGAAGAGACATTCGCATTTTATAAGACTTCGTCTTTGAGTATTTTACGAAAAGATAGATAGATAGATAGATAGATAGATAGATAGATAGATAGATAGATAGATAGATATAGCAATGGCTTAGAAGTATACATTTCATATGTGTGAGTTAACTTTGTCAAAATCTCTGTAACTGTAGTTTCACGTCCCATAAACGTCCACTTATCTTCCATTGGTTTTGCTATGGTTCAACACAGAAGGATTCTTTATCTATTAAACTCTTAGCATGCTGGGTAAAACTTTAAACAAATAATATTTTGAAACACTTTTCTTAATTATCCCATAGGGCTTGACATTTAAGTGCACAATGTGTAAAAGCCTATTTTCTGAATATTTATCAGTTGTCGCCCGCTTCTGGATTTGCCCACAGAGTGCGAAAGGTGAAACGATAGATTCTCGAACGAATTACGTGACCTTTGAGAGCAACGAACATACGCGCACACAAATGATAATAATTTGAAGTGTCGAAACCAATGAAAATAATTGAAATGCAGAACTTTTCTGGGCCAGAGTAACCAGATTATTTAACTCCTTGTTCATGTTGATTATTTATGTCAGGGCAAAACCGTGTAGATCCTGATGAGATGACTCATCAGGATTTACACTGCCATTTTATTTTGATTTTTGACTGACGACCCTGCTAGTAACAATGGACATGTCAGTATTCTGTGATGGAAAAGTCCATTTTATAAACTCGGTGGTAAAAGGTTTAATCTATTCTGTTATATTGGCCTTCATGAATGTGCCGTTTATATTGACACGGTAAGTAGTTAATACATTGATAATATGAAATAAATAGGTGTTACCTATGAAACGAGCTTAAGCATTTTGTGCATTTTTTTTTCTTTTTTTCACCAGGTATGCAAAGTCGCGGACCAGACAAAACCTGTTTAAATAGGTCCGAGACAAAGTGCACAACATCGAATATTATGCTTGCATCAATTTAACCAGAGTTTTCCAGGAAACATCGCTCTGCTGTTTTTTTTTTTTTTTTTTTTTTACATATTTAAAATGTTAGGCAAGTGAAAAGAGGTTGATTTGATACTAAATATAGCTATATTCCCCAGTCTGAATCACCTAAAATCTGCCATCCGTCATATCCAAATTTGATTCCTTCAAGGTACAATTGAAGCATGTCCTAAAAACACCACTAAATTGACAGGCGTTTACAAAATGGCATGCAACCGGTGCGTCCGTGACGATTGGTCTGCCTTGGCTTTTGGGCTTGAAAGCATCGCATACCCTACCTTTATCATGTTGTCATTTCAGAATTGGTTAGACTTTCAACATCTTGCAACATTTTAAAATTTGACAGCCTGTTGTCAAAATCAACCCTTCATATCATTGATAAGATGTAAATATTCATATCATTGATAAGATGTAAATAATTATTCCAGGTGTGACATAGTCTCATCAGAAGCAGTTTTACAATTCGAACAATGACCTCAAAAAAGGAAATGAACATGAACATCATTCAGTTATTTGATAAACTTGTCATTCAAACTCAAAGATCAGTTCTTTCTTGACAAAAATAATGCTGAAAAAGACAAGTTGTGTCTCATTTAACACAAACAAATCATCACCTGTCAGTACAAGGGACTCTCTTTCAGATATAGTGTAATAAGGAAAGTCTAATGGATTCTGAAATTAGTAGTAAATTCTTCCCTATGCATAATTCCTGTTATGTGCTGTAGAAATGTAATCCATTTTTTACAACAATACCTCAGTATTTACCTTTAAATACACGAAAATACTGTTTAATGCGAGAGAAATCTCAGATTAAAAACGGCGGCTAAAACGCAGATCAGTCTTGCAGTCACCCGTGTCAATGACGTAAAAATGTATCCTTCTATTTCATTGGCTATACGATTCTTTACAGCCAATGAGATCGCTTGCGGCGGCTGACTGGCTTTCCATGTCTGCAGTGCAGCGGAGCGTATCTGATCATCATATTTTTCGGAAACCAGGCCAATGGCTCCGGCCTTATTAGTGTTGGTTTTCGGGTTCAACATTAAGCCAATACACTCCGCTGTAGATATGGGAAACCAGTCAACCACCGCATTGGAACTCTTCTGCACAGTATGTGAGAGTTTCACGATACCTATAGTACGAGCTTACGCTTCGCCACCTGCTTCGCCTGTAATGTTTGTTTTTGTAACGAAATTTAAAATGAAGACACATGTATATTTTCGGAGCGAGACAAACGGGTTTGTTTGTAGTCGACTACATAGACTGTCTTCAGTCTCCAATGACTAAATATTTTTTTCTTATAATCTATTATAATCCCCTAAAATAAAACCAAGGTTGATAGTAGTATAGGATGGCACCAAAGTAGCATCCTATACTACTGTTGACTATAAAGGTTGGACCAGCCTTTACAGTCTTGATATTTTTTTGGTTTTATTTTATTGGCTTATCAAACAGGATTATGAGAAAACTATTTAGTCACTCGAGACTGGAGCCAGTCTATCGACTACACACTGGCATGATAATTGGACATCGCAGAATGTACTGAAACAGAGAGAACGTTAAAATAATCTTACCTGGCTCAATCCTTTTATATATTTTGTTGGCATAAATCTTTGTCATTTCTTTCTCCTCGTGTTTTTTTTTTTTTTTTTTTGTTTTTTTTTTTTTTGTTTTTTTTTTTGTTTTTTTTTTCCAAAATCCTGTTGGTTCTAAATTCACAAGTGTATGAGCAATTTCATATTTAATAACATTTAGTGATACTTAAAAAAAACAACAACAACAAAAAAAAAAAAAAAAAAGCAATAACCGTTAATGGTGTGCAAAGTCTGCGCTGCACACGTTTGCTATTAGGAAACATATTATTTCTCGCGGTTTTAATATTAACCTATCTATGCATAGCGTCCCATTAAAGGGACATGGGCAAACAGTGTAGACCAACATCACACACTGAAAAACGCGGAGTCTGATCAGGGTCGACACTGTTTGCATTTCAATAAAACATGGTAACAGTAAAAAACTAAACAGACACACTCCTTACATTGAAAGGAACCGGTCCAAAGAGTTAAGGTAGAAGAGACCATCCGGAATAAATGGGTTAATGGATTTATGACAAGCCTACAATGTGATGTTAGGCACCAGGAGCATAACTACCTTTCCGTGGGTTACCATCATAGCATTTGGCTCAATTCTGACCCTCAAACTATTCATTGACTTCCAAATTTGGTCTAAAATTAAAGGTGGGCCTTAAAATGACAAAATACATTACAAGACGAAGGGGTCTAGCAGATTGTTTTGACACTTTCTGCCCTTGAACACATGTTCCCTCATTTCGGTGCAAAATCAACAAAAGAAAAGAAGGAATTTACCAGGTCTGATTTTTCATCACTACTCCTTTAACCCTTAAAGCGCCAGTCACAACTATTGTCGTCTGCTTTGTCATCTGCTTGTGATTTTAAAAGTCATTTTTGCAAACAGTGTGGACCCAGATCAGACTGCTCCTTTAGGAGCAGTCTGATCAGGGTCCACACTGTTTGTCTGTATGCACAAAATAGGTTTGAAAAGTCTGCAAGAATATTCAGCAGACGACATAAACAGACGACATTTTCAGATGCAGTTTTTCTTGGCGCTTTAAGGGTTAAAATACCACTGACAAATTTACATATAGTCTAGAATAAAATGAAATATATAGTTTTGTGTAAAACTGACATGAATTCAAACAGTCACATCTATTACTGTCCAGTCAGCGTCAAGCTTTTCATCAAATATCTCTCTTGATATCCGTAAACTTTTTGCTGGTTCCAGTCCTCACTAACCTAATTGTTACCCTGTTTCCTGAAAGGCACTGGCTACGCTTGGTAATTTTCCCGCCAATTTGTATAAGGGAAGAAAACAATTGAGACTTCCAGTTTGCTTTCCTGTACACCAATGCTCTTCTGAGAAGGGATATATTTAACTCTAGAAGTTCAGAATATGGCCCGAAGGGTGCTAAAGCCAAATAAAAAAAATATATATATGTTTAGGATAACCGTGCCTTACCTAATTTTCCTGGTGAAACCTAGCAATTTTCTAATGTTTTCTAAAACAAGAGGACCATGCTGGTCCTATACCGCTCACCTGAGCAAACAGATTTGCATACTAACTATTGAAGTTTCAGCCAAGTTCACTGCTCTTACGTTTTTGTATAAATTTTATAGCCCTGCCCCCTAGCGGCCATGCTTTTTTTAAAGCATCATGACGGCTTGAAATGAATCTTGATAGAGGGTCACCAAGGGAAACAAGTTATAATGAAATCGGTCCAGTGTTTTCTGGCAAAAAGATTTTTAAAGTGTTTTATATAGATATATAGGGAAAATAAGCCCGCCCCCTAGCAGCCTTGTTTTTTTATTTTTATTTTTTATTTTTTTATTTATTTTTTTATGAAGAATCATGACAGCTTGGACAAACTTGGTAGAGGGTCACCAAAGGAATATTCCTGCAACGTTATATTGAAATTGGTTCAGTGGTTTCTGAAAAGACGATTTTTAAAGTTTTCTATTTAGATACATAGGGAAAATAAGCGCCGCCCCCTAGTAGCAATGTGTTTTGACGAATCATGATTGCTTGAAAAATCTTGGTAGAGAGTCACCAAAGAAACATTCCTGCCAAGTAATACTGAAATCAGTCAAGTGGTTGCTGACAAGAAGAATTTTAAAGTTTTCTACAAAGATCTGTAGGGAAAATAAGCCACGCCACCTGGAGGCCATGTTTTTTGACATATCATGAGGGCTTGAACAATGTTGGTAGAAGGTCACAAAAGCAACATTCCTGCTAAGTTACATTGAACTCTGTCCAGTGATTTCTGAAAAGAAGACTTTTAAATTTTTCTATATATAGAGAAAATAAGCCCCGGGCCCCAGCAGCCACGTTTTTGACAAATCATGACGGCTTGAACAATTTTGGTAGAGGTCATCAAAGAAACATTCCTGCCAAGTTATATTGAAATCGGTCCATTGGTTTATGACGAGAACACTTTTTAAAGTTTTCTATATAGATATATAGGCAAAATAAGCCCCGCCCCTAACAGCCATGTTTTTGACGTATCAAGACGGCTTGAACAATCTTAGTAGAAGGTCACCAAAGGAACATTTTTGTCAAGTTATATTGAAATCGGTCCAGTGGTTTCTGATAAAAAGAGTTTTTAAATTGTCTATATAGATATATAGGGAATATAAGTCCCGCCCCTAGCAGATATGTTTTTTGACGAATCATGATGGCTTGAACAATCTTGGTAGAGGGTCATCAAAGAAACATTCTTGCCAAGTTATATTGAAATCGGTCCATTGGTTTATGACGAACATTTTTAAAGTTTTCTATATAGATATATAGAGGCAAAATAAGCCCCGCCGCCTAGCAGCCATGTTTTTCGACGAATCATGACGGCTTGAACAATCTTGGTACTGGGTCAGCAAAGAAACATTCCTGCCAAATTATATTAATATCGGTCCAGTGGTTTCTGACAAGAAAATTTTTAAATTTTTCTATGCAGATATATAGGGAAAATAAGCCCCGTCCCCTGGCGGCCATGTTTTTTGACGAATCATGATTGCTTGAACAATCATGGTAGAGGATCACCAAGGAAACATTTCTGACAAATTATATTGAAATCAGTACAGTGGTTTCTTACAAGAAGATTTTTAAAGTTTTCTATATAGGAATATAGGGAAAATAAGCCCCGCCCCATGGCGGCCATGTTTTTTGACGAATCATGACGGCTTGAACAATCTTGGTAGAGAGTCACCAAGGAAACATTTCTGCCAAGTAATATTGAAAACGGTCCTGTGGTTTCTGACAAGAAGATTTTAAAGTTTTCTATATAGATATATAGGGAAAATAAGCCCCGCCCCTGGCGGTCATATTTTTTTGACGAATCATAACAGCTTGAACAATCTTGATAGAGGGTCACCAGGGAAACATTTCTGCCAAGTTATATTGAAATCGGTCCAGTGGTTTCTGATAAGAAGATTTTTAAAGTTTTCTATGTAGATTTATTGGGAAACTAAGCCCCACCCCCCTGGCGGCCATGTTTTTTTGACGAATCACAATAACTTGACGAATCACAATGGCTTGAACAATCTTGGTAGAGGATCACCAAAGGAACATTTCTGCAAAATTAAATTGTAATCGGTCCAGTGGTTTCTGATAAGATTTTTTTTAAGTTTTCAGTTAAAAATCTATTTTTAGCTCCTGTTACCTAGCTGTGCAATAGACCAGAACCATTTGAACAATTTTAAAAAAAGGACCAAGCAAGCATCATTCCTGTAAAGTTTGGTCAAAATCCAATCAGTGGTTTAGGAGGAGATGTCGTTTGAAGAAATTGTTTACGGACGCCCGCACGGACGGACGCACGCACGGAAAGACGGACGGACGCACGACGGACGACGAACAAAATGTGATCACAAAAGCTCACCTTGTCACTACGTGACAGGTGAGCTTAAAAAGCATAAAAATAGGTGTTACTGGGATAAACTATTTATGCTAAGTATTCGAACGAGTAGGTCTGAGCAAACAGTGTAGACCCAGATCAAACTGCTCCTAGTTTGATCAGGATCTGCACTGTTTGCCATTCTATCATTATTTTTAGAAATAGACTGGCTGCCGTCTAACTGATATATGAATCAGCATAAAAACTATTTATATTTTACAAAAATCCTATCTTTTGGAATGTCCTTCTCTCTGATTTGGCTGATCTGTTTTCTGAATTTCTGACTGGTAAGGGAGATAATATGTGTAGAAAAAAAGGGTCGAGGAGGAGTATTTTACCTTTGGTATTTGTTAAAACTCATAGCGTGGGGCCAGGCGAATTAAGACACATCAAACAGATTTGGAAAAATTCCATGTGAATTATTGTGCTAAGTCCAAATATATTTGGAAATTATGTTATAATTCTGCATAAAAAAAAATGTAAAAAAACAAAACAAAAAAACAAAACAAAATATCTACCCTGCAAATTTTGTAACGTGTTACCCTAAACACACATATTCTTTTTTTATTTGGCCTTATTATTTCCTCTTAGAGTGGATCCCTTTTTAGGAGGGAGAGAAACTTAATTTGACTGCGTTGCCTCCCCATGACCAGCAGTTTCTACCAGTAAGCCGTCTTCCTCCTGGAGTAGCCTACAATAACCCCAGAGGATATTGCTTAATCTACATTTCGCCAATATAGGCTTCCTCTGTTGAAACACCAGGTATTTGCAAGCTGATCTGAACCTTTACTGTTTACACAGCCACTCCGTTCTTTCTCCAGGGCATATTGCTTAACATTACGAAAACACGCCTATTCAAATATATAGAAAATTTCACCTCCAAAAACTGAAAATTTTCAGATAAAAAACTCTGATATTTTTCACATTTCTGCTCAAAACATAGATTGTGGGTACTCGTTAGAACCGCCTCGGCGAGGCGGTTCTGACGAGTACCCACAATCTATATTTTTGAGCAGAAATAAGAAAACTAATGTATACCCCTGTAAACCCCAGTTTTACTATATAAAAGTCGGGTTTAAGGGGGTCAAAATTATATAGGTATGTTTTCGTGATGATCTACATTTCACTAGTATATGGCTTCCTCTGCGCAAAGAAGACTGGTCAAATACTAGGTATTTGCAATCTGATCTGAACCTTTACTGTTTACATAGCCCCTTTAATAGGGTTTTCTCCAAAGCATATTGCGTAATCTACATTTCAGCAGTATAGGCTTCCTCTGCGCATAAAACACTAGGCATTTGCAGGCTGATCGGAACCTTTACTGTTTACATCTTTGAGGTTTACATATCCGCTTTGGTCTTTCTCCAGAGCATATTGCGTAATCTACAGTTCGCCAGTACAGGCTTCGTCTGTGCAAAGAAGACTGGTCAAATATCAGGTATTTGCAGGCTAATCTGAACCTTTATGGTATACACAGCCGCTTCGGCCTTTCTATGGGTTTCAGGGACCCGTCATAGTCTCTTTTCAAAGACATACTACACTTACTTATCGCTCCTTTACACACGGAAGAAATGTTTTATCAACCGTTGTCGGAGAGCTTACAACGCGGGGGAAAAATTTGAGCAGGCGCCATTTTAAATACTTTTCTTGCTGAACAGAAAATAGGTTTTGACATTTCATGTAAATTGTCCCCTAAAGAGGCAATTTGCATGAAATTTTAAACCTATTTTCTGGAAAAAAAAAAAAAAGAACAAAATATCGGTTTGTCGTCTGCTGAATTAGCACAAAAAGTGCAAAAGGTTAAAAACAAGGAAGAAACTTGATATAGTGACCAATTAGTCTAATCTCTCCGGTTGTTATCTGCCATAACCATTTCATATCCGAAATACTGCATTAAAAATTTTCAGAAAATCGAGATTTTTTTTGTACAAATAAACAACTTGTCGACCACAAACTAATCACTTTTAAGCATTATTTGTCCTGTGATGCAAAACATCATTTATAACCAGAAAAATAAAAAACTTAATGAAACTTATACTGATATATTATTGTAAGGGACAATTTCATCGCGGGCTGTACGCTGCATAATAATAATAATAATATAATAATAATAACAATAAAAACATCGCAAGAATCCTTTCGATCGACAGACATATAAATAGATTAATGTTCCATAAATAGCCAGATTCTTAGGGACGGGTCATTTGTCCTTCCGTGGGTGTTAAGGGATTGGAAGATGTTTGTTTGTTTTTTTTTTGTTTTTTTTTGTTTTTTGTTTTTCTTGTTTGTTTTTTTTTTTTGTTTTTTTTTTTTTTGTTTTTTTTCTAAAATAAGTACATTTCTGGTTATGTTAGAAAAATAATCCGGCTTAAGCTTTGTGGAAAAAAATAAATAAAATAGTCCTTAGTCATTGATAAAGAATAGTCTATGCTTGCAAAACTTTGTTTCAAGTAATGCTTTGGCTTCTGTGGGCTACGCCCGCAGACCCCCGTTATTTACCCTTGTCCTGCTGAATAAATTAAAATGCCATGCCCACTTCTAATTTTCAGCCAATCAGGTTACTTGATCCAGATTGTTGTTATAAATTTGCATACTTGATGGCAAACAGTGCAGATCCAGATCAGTTGGCTTCTTCAGAAGCCAAATGATCTGGATCTACACTGTTTGCAAAAAAGGGTATATCCGGGTTCAGCAGGACAAGGGTTAATTAAGAAATGTATATAAACACATATTAATCTGAGACGCCTATTATTTAGCTGCATATGCATTTGATTACGTAAATCTTAAATGCCCCTGCTTGAAGGAGTGCAGGGACGAGTGATCAGTGATGAGGCCCTCAATAACCAAATATATTTCAAAACATCTCTAACTCGCATCTGTGCAGTTGTAGTATTTCTGTATCAATTACTGCTTGGTATACGAAAACCATCATATAATTTGTGCGCAAAAAATTTCTTTATTGAAACAAGTAAATTTCTTATTTCATACCTAATATCCCTTGAAAATAACCATGTTTTTGTCGTCGTTTTTTTTTTTTTTTTTTAATTTAGTCCTAGTTTTTGCCAAATTGGGCTAATAGTTATTTGAAAATTTGAAAAAAAAAAAAAAAAAAAAAAAAAAAAATAATATCATTGATTTTGTGAAAAAAGTGTCTCTGGCCATGTGAAAAACAAAATAAATTGTTTTTCATAGTTAGTGAAAAAAAATCTGGCCGAAGAAAAAAAAACCCTACTAGCTAATTAAAGCCAATTAGGCCTCATTAGTAGACAAAAACTTTTTCAGAAGAAGTAACTAAGTCAAAAAAATGCCTCCCTTCTGAAAAGGGGTCTACTTAAAAAGGACAGGATCTGCTCCCAGTGGGCGCGGCGTGAAGTAAAGAAAACAAAATGTAACAAAATTTATCTTCCTTGTTAATAATTCAATTCAGGCTGACCGTGACTATATCGAGCAAGATGTTGCAAAGCGAAGGTGCTGATCAGCCAACAGAGGTTGATCTGCGCATTCCTCATTCCCGTACATGTTACGAACAAGACTAAAAGTTGCATTTACTTAAAATATTCCAGTTATAAAATAAATATATAGATCTATATATACTTACTTTAGTAGGATTTTATGTCCGTCTCTTACAGACTTCCTCGTACTAAAATAGAAACAACCACTTGCACATTATTGGACAATACATATCACTACAACTTTTGCACCAGTGTCCCTTAATGTGTGATGTTTTGCGTTTTAGAGTCGTTACACGTATCTTTTAATTTGCGAAGTTCCGCATTCATCGCCAGTTCACAATATTGACACACTTTGAAATTGTACATACACATCTTTTGAGAGGTAACTTTGCATAGCTCCAGATAAGGTTTATTTTTTTTTTCAGCTAAAATTACTGATACTTTACACATTCCCCTATGGAAACATATGGTGTGGGTACTCATTAGAAGCGCCTCGCTGAGGCGCTTCTAATGAGTACCCACAATATATGTTTTACTTCAGAAATGCAAAAAAATATTTACCTAATGGAGATGTAGGTAAGATCACAAACATACCTGGTTGACTGTCAACAAGGAAGCTGAGACTTATACACAAAATATTATCAAGCGAAAAGGATGATTTCAAGCACTCCATGCATGACCAGCGTATGGTACATGTATAAGGAACTATCTCTTGTCCGAATTATGCTTAAGATTAAAAATAAATAGATAAATAAATAAATAAATAAATAAATAAATAAACATAAGCTGACGCTTGTGCGATATTTATACTGTGTGATCAGTCTTTTCACCTATTCTCTGCAACCTCCCCTGTTTACTTGGATCGCATAATGTCTCCGTCTCATAGTTTGTGTAGTATGATACTGAAATAATGTCTTGAATTTTTAGTTACGGGTCACCAAGCTTTAAGGGAACTGGATGCACCTGGTTGAGTTTCCACCAATTTTTCACAAGGAAGACAACTTTTGTGACTTACTGTTTCCTTTCCCGCACAACAAATCCCTTCTAAAAGGGGTCTACTCTAACAGGAAAGAATTTGCTAACTTCCGGGAGGGAACAAAAAATGCTGACACAAGTGCTTCCCCCTGAAAGTGTATATGTTCCACTCTTAAACATCATAAGCCTCTATCTGAGAAAATATACCTTATGACGTGCTCATCAGCAGAGATTCAGATTAGCCTGTGTATTACGAAAACATGCCTATTTAAATATATTGAAAATTTTACAACCAAAAAAAAAGGAAAAAATCAGATAAAAAATTCGAATATTTTTCATATTTCTGCTCAAAACATAGATCATGGGTACTCATTAGAACCGCCTCGCCGAGGCGGTTCTAACGAGTACCCACAATCTATGTTATTTTTTAGCAAAATAAGAAAAGTAATGTATATCCCTGTCAACCACAGTTTTACTATATAAAAGTGGGCTTTAAATGGGGTCAAAATTATATAGACGTGTATTCGTGATGTGTATTCGCACAATCTGAGCAGGGTCTTTGCTGAGCGCTCTAGTCAAGGACTCGCCAGTTGGACAGCGAAGCTTGGTCAAAGCATGTGTATTGTACAGGTGATATGAGTCCATTCTGGATTGAATCGTTGAGAGTCGCGTGATCAGTAAATCACATCTGCTCTTATTAATGATCCCCACCCCCACCCGCGCCCCCGCCCCCCTACCCCCGTCCGCTTACAAAATAGCTACATATCTATTGAATATATCTCGAAGAGTAGCATGCTCTGATCAGACTACTGAAACTTACATGTATAGTCAGAGCTGGCGCTTTGTTGTCAGACACATTTCACGTGGTGTGGCCCGCAATAAAAGATGAAATGCGTAGTCATACGTTGTTGAATACCAACCCTTATAGTGCCAAGTAAAACTGTAACAGACGACACTTTTAAGTATCATTTAAAAAGATAATAATAATAATACTCGACATTTAATGTGAATCGTCTGCCTGCAGACGATTCACATGAAATGTCAAGCCTTATTTTGCTATATATATATATATATATATATATATATATATATATATATATATATATATATATATATATATATAAGAATGCACCTACATAAATGAGTACACAAGAAGGTCAATATGGCCCTGTATCGCTCACCTGAGTACCAGACAAGGTTCGAGTCAGTTTGCCTTTTGTTCAGAAGAAGTTCGAAATAGATTTTAGGATGGCGGCTGTGGCAGATATCTTGGATTATTGATCGGAACAATTTTATCTATTTTTGCTTTACAAATCACCCCGATACTTCATACCGACTTTCCGGGCAATTGGTTTTTTGGTGACCATCTTGGATTTCAAATCGGAATGATGTTAACACAACTGTTTTTCATCTACAACTCACCCCGATATTTCCTACCAAGTTTCGAGTCCATTGGCCTTTTGCTTTCGGAGGAGTAGTTCAAAATGGATTTTCAAGATGGCCGCCATTTCCGATCCGAACGATTTTAGCTACTTTTGATCAACAAGTCACCCTTATAATTCCTACCAAGTATCCAGTAAATCGGCCTTTCGGTTCATCAGGAGAAGAAGTTCAATATAGATTTTCAAGATGGTGGCCTTGGTGGCCATCTTGGATTATCGATCGGAACGATTATAGCTATTTTAACTTACAAGTCGCCTCGATACCAAGTTTCGAGTCAACTGGCCCAGGGGTGTAGAAGGAGGTGTCATTTGAAGCAAATTATTGACGCCGCTCAACGGACGACGAACATTGATCGATCACAATAGCTCACCATGTGCTCAGATGAGCTAATGAGCCAATACACAGTGACCTATTCTCTTGAGGAACTATATGTACCGTGCACCGCATGCACCTTTCCTCTTTAATCGAGGTGTAAATACTGGAAACTGGATGCTAGTACATGTACCGTATTGCCGGCCTCGGTGGATCAGTTGGATGCGCGTCCAACTGGTGATCTGGAGGTTGCGGGTTCGGCCCCCGCGTCGGCAACATTCTTTCGTTGAGATTTGATCATGAAATATTTTCAACGGTCATTTTCTCCCTTCCGCTGATTCAAAAATGGCAGTTGACAGTTTCTGGTGAAAGAATGTGCACAATGATGCTTAAACGCTTAGAGGACTAAGCCTGCCCAGTACAAAGTGTGGTTAGGAAAACTGATCGCGCTCGACATGACCCCATTAGGTTAAATGGGCCGTAAAACCTCAACAAAAACAAGTACATGTACCGCAGTTTTTACGGGCGACTTTAGATTATTTACAGTTATAATAATGCATGATAGGGCAGTGCAGGACAAGGCAGGTAACGTATAAGACATAGGAGGGCTGTGAGCTAACGCAGCGTATCTTACGTTTACACACCCTTAATCCATCCGACGAGGTAACTCCTGCAAAAGATCTACGGGCCCCCGTTAAAATTTATGGTAAACGTGCTGGGAGCCAGTTGCCAGTATTTACCGTAAAATCTGCGGGATTTTTTACAGTACATTTTAGAAGGTAAATCCAAATTGACAATGCTAATTAACACTTTATTGTCAACCAATGACTATGTTCTTATTTACAGCACAAAATAGTCTCTGTTAATCCGTTCAACCCTGAGTTTTTTAAATGGACTCCGTCTTCCATCTTTGAATTTGAACATGTACTCGCTTCAAATAGGGGTTTCAGTGTAAAAACAAAAACAGAATGGCAAACAGTGTAGAGGAGCCGTCTCATCAGGATATACACTGTTTGCACAGATGTCTGTTGTTGTCTGCCGGGCTGAAAGCTTTAAAGGTTTGGTTGCAATCTTAAATCAAACAGTAAGCTTCTCTTCAATTGATTTAATTAAAATGGTGACTGCATGGTTTCTTCCTTGCTGGCTCCGGAGATAACTCAAAAAGCATTTTAGATAACCACATAGTATTTGATGTGTGTTCTGATTTGCTTGTCGGACGGAACCAAAAAGCTTCTGTCGTCGGAAAGGTCCTAGATATTGTTTTACAACTTCGAGGTTCTTACATGCAAAATTTGAGCTTTGCATCTTGTAAACAGAGAAGGTCGTGCAAAATAATACATGAACAAAATTCTTACATGAGCATTTTATCCAGTATATTCCACAGTATTCAACGATCCAGTGAGTGGTTGGTGAAGGTCCAAATGAGCAGGATGATAGAGGTCTAGAAAGTCTTTGACGGAGATGGTGTGCGGACCAGCTAATTATCCAAGGTTTGCCAATTGTACTCGTTTAGTCTGATATTATATGGGAGGCGTCAAGCCAAAACGTGCCTTCGAACATGCATAAAATGCGCATTCAGATCATTCTGCACATGCGCAAATATAATACTGTCCTTAACTCTTTATTCATACATATCCAATCTAGTATCCAATGAATCTATGAGCGGACAGTAGAGGCTTCCTGATGAGACTGCGTGTCTGATCAGGAGGCATTCACTGTCCCCATATGCTTGGAGACACGTTTTCGCATGACGCGTCCCAGATAACTAACAAAAAAAAAACACTTTTTTTTTTGTGCTCTGAAGAAGGGTTAAATTCCGAAACTAGTTTGCAGTAAAATTTCTTGAGTTGTGCTGATTTTTTTCTCCCAAGCGTCCCAGCTTTCGAAACTCTGCAATGTATCTGTAGATGTACTGCTGTTTGGGAACAATTCCGTGTCCGTAGGAGTGAATACCAGAATATTTAATATAGTACAGAAATTCATCAGAGATTCAAAAAGTGTTTTAAGAATTATCTAAGTGTAGTTAATTTTGAATGTATCATCCGACCCTATTCTAACGTCTTCTATCATCTCTATTTTATAACAACTAAGGGGGCTAATCAGAGCTGAAAGGATAATCGATTAAAGATCAT
The DNA here is from genome assembly GCA_964016985.1 of Anodontia alba. NCBI lineage: Eukaryota > Metazoa > Mollusca > Bivalvia > Lucinida > Lucinidae > Anodontia > Anodontia alba. The sequence continues at coordinate 48,521,078 of OZ024821.1, forward strand.
GTCATTGTGATCGATAATCGATTGGTAATCACTGAATATTTGGTCATGATTTTACCTGTCTACCTGAGCATGACTCTTACATATGTTACATATGTATACTTTACTGTATGTATATGGTCAGACAGACCTGAGCAAACAGTAGACTCAGATGAGACGCCGCAAACGCGTCGTCTCATCAGGGTCTACATTGTTTGCCACTCATCCAGCAATTTTTAGACAAAACATTTGGTAGTAAATTGTACTTATTCAAATTTTAAAGAAAGCGTGGTAAGGAGTTGAGAGGTTTGATTACTAAGGGTAAATACGGAAAAGTAACAGACACAGAAATGAAAAATAAATGTCCCGCTGAGGCTCAGTTTTTTGTTTGTTTGTTTGTTTCTATGGTGCTCCTGATTTTTTTTTCCATTCAATTCATCACTTTAGATACTGTTTTCACGTACGCATGTGTTATTATGCAAATGTCATTACGAAAACACGCCTGTTCAAATATATAGAAAATTTCACCTCCGAGAAACTGAAAATTTTCAGATAAAAAAAAACAAAAATGAAACTCTGATATTTTTTACATTTCTGTTCAAAATATAGATTGTGGGTACTCGTTAGAACCGCCTCGCCAAGGCGGTTCTAACGAGTATCCACAATCTATGTTCTTGAGCAGAAATAAGAAAAATGTATACCCCTATAAACCCAGTTTTACTATATAAAAGTGGGGTTAAAGGGGGTCAAAGTTTTATAGGTGTGTTTTCGTGATGGTATGCGGTATTTAGAAGTGCAAACATTTGTCCCTTGTACATACATATTATGTAATGAAGCACGTACTTCATATCAGCCTACATATATGTCGCATTATATACATCACGAAAACATGCCTATATAATTTTGACCCCCTTAAACCCCACTTTTATATAGTAAAACTGGGGTTTACAGGGGTATACATTATTTTTCTTATTTTTGCTCAAAAACATAGACTGTGGGTACTCGTTAGAACCGCCTCGCCGAGGCGGTTCTAACGAGTACCCACAATCTATGTTTTGAGCAGAAATATGAAAAATATCAGATTTTTTTATCTGAAAATTTACATTTTTTGGTGGCAAAATTTTCAGTATATTTGAATAGGCATGTTTTCGTAATGATATGACTTGCCTTTTCTCTGTACAACTTCAGTTTGTAATCGGGGGAGGAATCATATAAGCACATTGCTTTCATTCCATTCCTTTGAGCTTACTTCTAGTGTTGCATGTCAAATGAAAACAAGACAAAATATTTAGACGTAAACGTCTAAGTACCGGCGCATGTTTACATAGAGATATGGGACAAGGGTATACTTAAGTTTATTAAATTTTCAGTGCAACAGGTAAACAAAGAACAACAATGTGATTCTTTAATGTTTGCTTTTATTAAGCTTTATGAAAGCTTTCGTGATTGAATTGTAAATAAAATAGACATTAATCTGCTTATAACACAGTTTGTTTTTAGATTTTTTATATTTGCCGGGATCGTCACAAACCGACATCCCGGCAAATATAAAACTTCCTTAGTGCGCTTATCGAATAGTCCACCATATGTAAAAATCCAAAGCTATATTATGAGACCGGCGGGATTCTCGCGCCGGTCAATCAGAAACCAATCAGGGTCAACAACCTACGTCATGAACATTGTGATATTTTCACAGTTGCGATATATCATTTGTTCGGGTTTACGCCAAACTCACAAAAAGTGAAAAAATGCAGCGAAAAATCACTTTGTGTGCCCATTGGAGACAATTTGCATGAACTGTCAACTCCTGTTTTCCAGGAAAAAAAATCACATTTTATATAGTAAACCTGGGGTTTACAGGGGTACACATTATTTTTCTTATTTCTGCTCAAAAACATAGGTTGTGGTACTCGTTAGAACCGCCTCGCCGAGGCGGTTCTAACGAGTACCCACTATCTATGTTTTGCTCAGAAATATGAAAAATATCAGAGTTTTTATCTGAAAATTTTCAGTTTTTGGAGGTGAAATTTTCTATATATTTGAATAGGCGGTATTTTCGTAATGTTTTGTCGTCTACTGAATTAGTCCTGAGTGGTAAAGGTTAATTAATTTATTGGTTGATAGTTCTGACAATTATCAGACACTCATTCTTAAAACGCAGCTTCTGGTCTGAGTCTGCACTGTTCACTAATGATCTTTTTAGGGACACTAAGCATTGATGCACTTTAATTTGTATAAAAAGTATACAAATGTAGTGATACAGTGATAAACACTGGGATCATTACGAAAACACGCCCATTCAAATATATTGAAAATCTCACCAGCAAAAACTAAAATTTTTCAGATAAAAAATCTGAAATTTTCTTATTTCTGCTCAAAACATAGATTATGGGTACCCGTTAGAGCCGCCTCGCCGAAGCGGTTCTAACGAGTTCCCACAATCTATGTTTTTGAGCAGAAATAAGAAAAAAATAATGTATATCTCTGTAAACCCCAGTTTTGCTATATAAATGTAGGATTTAATCGGGTTAAAATTATATAGGTATGTTTTCGTGATGTAAAACAATCAACCTTTAGCATGATAAGAAGTAATAATACAAGTACTAGAGTGCACAGGTAATATAAATGAGGATAAAAAGACACAAGCAGATCTTATCGCTCGCGTAAAAAGAAATGATTGTTAAAACGTACATCCATATGGACATGTGATATGTCTGAGTAATGCGGAACTTACATTAGTTGGACTGCGTCAAGGAAAACGTGCCTTCGAAAGTGCCCAAAATGCGCAAATTCAGCTCATCCTGGTCATGCGCAAAGTACCATCCGTGCCTTTAGACTCCATTCATACCATTACGAAAACACGCCTATTCAAATATACTGGAAATTTTAATACCATAAAATAAAAAAATCCTGATAAAAAATTCTTATAATTTTCATATTTCTGTTCAAAACATAGATTGTGGGTACTCGTTAGAACCGCCTCGACGAGGCGGTTCTAACGTGTGCCCACAATATATGTTTTTGAGCAGAAATAAGAAAATAATGTATACCTCTGTAAATTCCAGTTTTACTATATAAATGAGGAGTTTAAGGGGGTCAAAATTATATAGGCGTGTTTTCGTGATGCATTCTATAATATCAAATGATTCTGTTAGCGGACAGTGACGGCCTTGATCAGGCTGATGTACAGGTTGATCTGGGCCTTCGCTGTCCGCAAATGCTTGAAGACACGTTTTTGTATGGCGCGGCCCAGTTTAGAGAACTCTGTTTACGAACTTAGCTGACGATATATGCGTGATGGAGTTTTCACCATACTCAGAAAACTGAACTGTTCATTTCAGCCAAATCGTCTTCCAAGGATCAGATTTTTATGAAAGTTTAATAGCCCTATCTTCCTGGAGACAAATGTTCTTTAAAGAATCGTCTCAAATCATTTAAATTCAGCAGGGTAAGACTGACAGTGGTATGGTGAAAGCACAATAACATTCAAAGCTGAGGTTGAACTGTAAAATGGGGGAAATTTTAACCGATTAAGTTAAGTATCATTTTTTCAGATCCCAGCTTCAGCGATATCAATAGGAGAAAGCAGTCAGTTAACTCCCTTGATTATTTTCTGTAAATAACCAGGTCCAATTAATTGGATTCCTCTGCTTTTATCATTAGTGTTTCCATTAAGTATCACTTCCTTTTCCTTAATAAATCTAATTTTAACTAGGTCGTATGCCAATACAGCTTCCAAAATATTTAAAAGAAACATTTTCTATGCAATGAAATATATTATATTAATTACTCTTCCATGTGGATATGGAGAAATGTAAAGTTAAGAATTTGTTAAATTCCACTGATGACCTATGATAAAAGCAGAGGATTCCAATTAGAAGGACCTGGTTTGTATTTGATCTACCTTGGACATTACCTGTCAAGGGAGATAATAGAAATATTGCTGATATCTCTCATTCAGGGTATTGATACACTTTCAGGGAGATAACCTTGTCGAAAATGTTTGCCTCCTTTCTTAAAAGGGGTATATTCTAATAGGAAAGAATTTGCTCCCAAGCGGAGCAAATTCTTTCGTTTTAGAATAGACCCGTGAGATTGATATCTGTGTGCAGTAATGTAAACAGGAAGTCACATTTTCTCCTTTGTAAAATGATCTACCAAGTCCCCGGGACCCAGTGCCGTTAAACAGTAAATACTTCGCCGATTTTATTCCAAATAAGTCCTGTCTACTTTGGTCATGGACAAATGCCGACGAAGAATAAATGATTAAATTGTACAAATAACCGAAGACTGTGTAAACATGGCAGTCATTTTCGACATTGTTTTCAAGTTAGACATTTTACTGTTTTTTTCTTCTTCATTAAACAAGACTGATTATCGAATTACATTTCTTACTCATGTACCTATGGTAATGAACAGAAAACTCGTTTTATTTAATTCAGTGCTGCTCTTTATACCTTGATAAAATAGAAAGAATAAAGGAGCTTATATTTGTGAACCTGTTGACTCATATTCAATCGCCATAATAATTTCCTGAATGCATAACCTAAAATATAACCTTACCAAGGAAATGACAAAACATAGACTTCCCAAGTCATCGTAAGAAGTATAGATGAGGCTTAAACAATGGCAGGACACAACCGTAAAACTGAAATAACCAACGTACAAACCCAGCAGGCACACGGCGTTGAAAGAACGTCGATTCAACGTTGATTCAACGTCAAGACGTTGAATCAACGTTGTTTCAGCATTGTGTGTCCGCTGGGAAAGAAACACAAGAACAGAGCAACCGTCTTGGAACGGTCAGTAGAAAAAAAAAACTACTGGAGGGGGCGGGTAGGGCGGGGCGAGCGGGGCGGGATGATTCGATTGGGTTCACTTGCTCGAACACTCGCCCTTAACTCTGACGCAGTTCCAAATTACAGACACGTGTTCGGCCCGCGTAGGGTCCTCTACCTCATCAGTAAAAACTGCGATGCAACAAAGAAGATCTGAAGCCAGAGCAAAAAGAACCACAGGTTGAACAACGATGGGCCCGGTCACGGATTATAAGGATCTATCATTGGTGTGAGTGGTAGATAGAAAAATCCGTCCCGAGGTACACTATCTGGCATCACGAGGTTTGCTGAATGAGGACAGACTATGATCTCGACGGACGGATATATTTCTATCTACCCCTCACACCCATGATAGATTCTTTTCCTTGCACACCTTTCATTTCTGAGGAATGTAGAATTTTAATAATGCAGTCACTTCGATTGCAGACGTCCGCCGTATTGTGATAATATAACGTGAAGTTTAGTGACGTCATATGGTTCACTGACGTCAACCTTAACGATAGCATATGTGACATCCTATACAACCAATCGCATATCAAACACGTCAGAATTTTCGATTTTTATCTTACCCTGGGAAGGATAAACTGGTATCAACTTATATAAGTTGGGAGAAGGAGCATAACATCTTACAAAAAATCTTTTTTTGTTAGCACTGGATCCAGAAAAGGATGCTGAAATAATAGGGGTTTAACTACATATTTAGAGTTAATCATTAACATTGCTAATGACTTATTTACCTGAGGTCTTTTGGCTTTGGCCTTCCTCAGATATTTACTATTGTATATTTACATAGAGATACTCGTATATTAAAAAGAGGAATAAAGTAATAAAAAATACAAACAAAAGTTAAGTGTGCTGACGCAGATGGAAAACAGATTATGCCTTTTTCGGGCCCATGTTATCTAGCCCGCAGCGTACAAAAAGGAAAAAAACAACTTCCCTTTCCTGTCAACACCACTATGCCCATATATGGAATATATACAGTGCCCACGAACCTTACACTGAAAGGGATATACGCCAAACTGAGCGTTTCTCACCAATACTTAAGGCAAATGGGCCCAACTTATCCTGAGATTCCGGAAAATCAAATGAACAAAACGGTCCACATAAGCTGTCGCATGCTCTGACTAAGGAGCGGTGATTCCTTGTACTGGTCGCCTTTGTTGGTATCATATGACGTAGAGTGTCTAGACGTCGGATTTCGACCTTTCTTGGTTTGATCTGTCCACTCCGGGTTATGGTCTAAACTCAAAAAGGGAGGCGTGGTTAAGGCATGTTCTGGCCAACAGAAGTGTTCTGCGACAGGAGACCCCTCGAACCGCTTGTGTGATGATTGGAAACACAAGTAAGATACTTCATCTCTGCCTTTTACTGCTGTTAAATTGCTCGATATCGTGATCAACTGTGATTTTACACCATGAGAAATGCCTCCCAAGACTATAACAAAATCTACTCCTTTCGATAGAGTAAGCGTCGGCGAAACGTTCTCCAAGACGTCGGTAAACGCGACGTCGGCCTTCTAGGCGAAAAAAACTGAAATGGGACTCATCAGTAAATATGACCGTCTCCACTGCCGCATCAGAAATCTTCTGGGGGCATGTGCCGTCTACCACGGCATACGACGCATGCGACGTGTCTGAGTCAGAGGCGGACCGACATACGGACGCTGTGCTCGAATAGCAGCCTCGCGCTATGGAATTGCACAGTTCCGCGGTGAACGGGGCGATTAAGAGTGCCAACGGTAGTAAGGGCTGTTTCGCCGGCAGTTAGGTGACTTTACGCAAGCGCGAGAGACGAATGTCCCTGTTCTGAAGTCGCGATGTCACGCGAGGACGCGCAGACTGTGGCCGATCGGCAACGCTTTGTTTCTTCCTTAAACACCTTACATATGATTGTAGGTTGAAAAATCTTATGAATTGCTTAAAATCAGACAGCTTGTAAATTGGTTGAAATACTTAAGTATATAAGGGAAATAACTCAAATAGGTGAGACGGGAATTCGTCTCATGACTGCGGCACTTCATTGCACCAAGCGTCACCATTCCTTCGACTCGGTGTATTTGAAATACAAACTCTCGTGCGTGTATGTGCGCGCGCGGACGTGCGTGTGTGTTCGCGCGCGGAAGTGCGAATATGTGTGTGTGTGTGTGTGTGTGTGTGTGTGTGTGTGTGTGTGTGTGTGTGTGTGTGTGTGTGTGTGTGTATAACAATTGTTTATTTATTGATGGGGCTATATGGCAAAATGCAGAACTATACATATTTTCTTTCCTTTTTTGCAGGATGTTTGGATTTTTTTGAGATTACAAATTACTCCATTTTTCTGAAATAAAATTCTGGGAACATTTCTTCAAAATCGTCTAAAAGTAAAGGTTGGATTGTTACACCAATAAGCAGGAGTTGAAACTGTTTCTATTTGCTTTCCAGCATTGAATTTTCAAAAATAGATCGGTGCATCGTGATAAAGTCACTATGTGCCTTGCATTATAAAATTACTTTTAAGGTGCATTTTCTCAAGGTTAGAAAATTATTACCCAGTGTGCGAACAATCTGTATGCTCACTTGAATTAGCGATAAGTGAAGTGAATCACAGTGTAAGAGTGCTGGTGATAACAAGTTATTTTAGTTAAGTTTTCTTCAGACGGGATGAAATTGGAGCATATTTTTGCTCAAGCATATTGGAGAGATTCGAAGTTGAATTTTAAACTTTCATCTGCTGATAGTAAATGACAGTAGACATTTTCTTATTTGTCACAGAAACAATTTGAATGAAATGCGATTTCGTTTTTTCTTACTGAAGATACTGATAAGACTGCAAAGAATAGCATATATTTATAGGTTTGTTGGTTTTGCGTTACCATTACGAAACCACGCCTATTCAAATATATAGAAAATTTCACCTCCAAAAACTGAAAATTTTCAGATAAAAAATTCTGATATTTTTCATATTTCTGCTCAAAACATAGATTGTTGTTACTTGTTAGAACCGCATCGGCGAGGCGGTTCTAACGTGTACCCACAATGTATGTTTTCGAGCAAAACTAAGAAAAAATAATGTATACCGTTTAAAACCCCAGTTTTACTATATTAAAGTGGGGTTTAAAAGAGTCAAAATTATATAGGCTTGTTTCCGTGATGCCAACTTTCGATTAACTTCCTGTTTTCCTTGTTGTCTGGATTCAGCGAAAGCGGCCTATTATTATTATTATTATTATTATTATTCGCTAATTATAAGAGAATATTAGAAATATCCCAAACAAAAAAGATTTCAAATAGATCAAATAGATCACTGCAAGATCATTTCAAGATCATGCCTAGATCATACGTTTGTGATCCATTAGCACGATCATTAATGATCCGTTTAACAAATCACTAAGAGATCATCAGAAAACAAGAAGCAGTGATCTAGGAGTGGTCTGTTAAAACATTCATGTAAAAAGATATATGCTTGAACTTTGGAAGGATTCATTAGTATAGAAACCCCTCCAAGATGTTGCATAACACACTGGCATTTGAACTCTTAATCGTGTATACATGTGCTTTTAGCAATTGTTTTGTTGGATTTGGAATGAACTCTTGGAAAGTTAAAATTTGTGTCAGCAAATGAGTTCTAATAATATCAGCTAGTGTTTTGCTTTAGAATGGCAATCACTTTTATGGACATGTTCGGCCTGCGCTGAATGAAATGAAATGAACTTTTTGGGCAACTATAGGACAGCTAAATGAGCGCAGAAGAATTTGAAATTGGATATGATATGATGACAGATATTTACTTCAATGTACGAGTGTAAGTACGTACATGTACATTATCATAATAAGAGCATGGCATTTGATTATAATCAAGATGATCGAGTTTATATAGCTACAAATATAACATGTGCACTGAAGAAAACATGTAGCTATCATATACATAATATGAAAACTGACTTAGCCTAAATGCGAGCACAGCACAGACCTATCTGTAGTCTCTTCAAAAGTCCTTCACAGCATCATTAAAGAATGAATATTAGTATATAAAAATATATGTAAATCAATAATAAATAATACAAATTATCAGCAAAAATATGTTTGTGACACTTATTGACACTCGTTTCTTGTCACTTCGTGGGCTTATTAGTGAGACACAAATTTTGTGAATAGTGGTACCCAGTCAGTTCTGCCAACTTCCGGTGATAACTTCCAGGAAGAAAAAAGGAAGAAAATTGGTCAGAGCGATTTCTGCTGAAAGTATATATCGTTGTATGTTACTTTTTCTTGATCATATCCTCTATCGTAGAGTTTACTTCGTTCGCGACGCGCTTCGCGAGCTGTGCTCGCTATAATCTATTATTGTTATTACTAATTAAACCCAAAATGTTCTTGCATGTGGTATTTTATGTCTACCGTGTATGAACAAGTAGAGTGAAAAGTTGTCTTGCTCAAAATATTTGTTGAACGCTGCTGTGTATACGAGGCTCATTCAAGAATTAATGACAATGGCGAAATAAGTCAGAACCTGAACTGCACTGGAGCAAACAAGTAGCTATCATGTACATATAATCTATTATTGCTTTTTACTAATTAAACCCCAAAATGTTCTTGCATGTAGTATTTTATGTCTACCGTGTATGAACAAGTAGAGTGAAAAGTTGTTTTGCTCAAAATATTTGTTGAACGCTACTGAAAATACGAGGCTCATTCAAGAATTAATGACAATGGCGAAATAAGTCAGAACCTGTAGCAAAAACATCAGTTTTAACTCCATATACCTAGCTAGCATTCTTTATAAATCTACAGCGGGCCGTTATCGGCCCGTCAGCTACCCTGACGGGCCGATAACGCCCCGCTATAGATTTATGTAGAATGCTTACTAGGTAGTGAAACCTTAACCTACAAGCAGTTCGGACGTTTCGTTATATTATGCCTGTACCCTGATGTGACTTACATGATTGCTAGGCAACTAAAGAATGTAGGGTGAATGCGCATGGCCGGGACTTCATACCTTGTATTAAAACAGTTAGTTTTCTATAACAATACACTATACTTTAAAAGTGTTTAGATTAATGTATGAACTTATGTTGAATATAAATGTAAATGAAAAGTAAATATTAATCATATCTGTCGAAATAGCATTCTACACAATGTTTTATTTATGAGAGGCAACATATGTTCTCAGTAAACGTTATCCTGCTGGAATTGGTTGGGATTGTATAATTGCATATATACTTGAAGTGTAACATTTGCTGAAACTGATTATTTTCAGAGATTTTGTACGACTAAGGCATAGCTTTTTGAAAGTACAATTACTTGATGAATAAATATTGTATTTTAGTTCATTCTTCTTTTCAAATAGAGCTAAACACTTAAAATCATATGATAATGTGCGTTTAGGTTGTTGCCTAGCAACCCGACATGTTCCAAATGACAAAAGTCTAAATTAATGATACATTTGCTTCAATGCAATTTATATGAAATCTGAAAGTATATATGCATTGATAAGACTGTCGAGTAAAACAATGCATCATTTATTTGCCCTACCCCTATAAAAATGGGGCCTAAATGGTGATCTTCGCGGCCACGGGTTTCGACAGTGTGTACGCGAAGTCTCGTAACATAAAACCTAGTCATGGTAACAACACCAAATTTTGTACCTATGCAGGCAGTACCTATGTCCAGGTTTTTGAACAATAAATAATGCTTTATCTCGCAATACATTGTGTAACATGAATTCATTGCCACTAACTCTTAAATAACCCTCGTAATATCGGAATGCTTGGATATAGCTAAAAGGAAAATAATAGTCTTAGCTGTGCATGCTTGAGTTTATGTGTGTGGCTCGGCTCCAACAGTGTCGAGCTACGGTAGCCGTTTCGTAGAAATCACTTTCAGTGATCCTTATATAAGTCACGATGTTCATTGGTCTCACCAACGTTGGAAGATTGTCAAAGACGAGACTTACTCTTGAACTTGAATCGACATCGCGTCAACACTGTGTGCCTAGAAGGCTAGCTTAGTTCAATGACCTGATAGTGATCCGATAGTGATCCGTTAGTGATCTGTTTGTGACCAGGTTAGTGATCCGTTATTAATACGACTGTGATCCGGTAGTGATCCGGTAGTATTTGTGATCCGGTAGTGGTCTGGTAGGATCTAGATATGATCTGTTGTCCAGGGCCCAGTTGTTCAAAGCGTCGTTAGCTTAACGAGCTCGTTAAGGGTCATTTCGTTAACTGTTTTAGCAGATTCAATATATAATATTCTGATATTCTGAAAAACTCACATTTTTTCAACAAAAAATTTCAGCATACTTGCGTATCACTCGATGTAAATTTTAACAAATCGTTAACTAACGACATCGTTAGTTTTGAACAACTGGGTCTAGTTGTTTAATATTAATTAGTGATCCCTTAGCTCATTTGCATGGCAAATTTGATCACTACAAGATCACTTACTGATCATGATCCAAGTGTGATCTATTGAAGTGATCTTGAGGCCTATTTTCGTTTTGTTTGGGATAATTTGCAACCGAAATAATGAACAGTCTACAGGTCAATAGTCCTGGTTTTAATATTGCCCATTGTGTTGTCTAGCAAGTTTTCTGATGTAGCCTGTTGTACATGCGTTATGTAATAAAAAAAAAAGAATACGTATCTCACAGTGAAGGTTTAGCTCAGCCTGCGTATATATTGTACAAGGACATGGGTAGTCATTCCATGACTGTTTTGGCGAATAGTCCAAGTTATTGCTGTTGAACGGCCCATGTACTATTGCCCGAGGCAGAAGGAAGGTGGACTTGTCCAAATTTCATACCCTTTTACCCTAAATCTTACGTTTTTAACAAACTTTCCCTAAATTTCAAAATTTTCATTTTATTATCTTGTCGACGTGACTAAAATCTGCTGCATTAGTGGCAAACAGTGTAGACCCTGATCAGATACCGCATTTGCCGCGGGGTCTATATGTTTGCACAGGCCTGTAAGTCTGAATACTTACGGTAAATATGGTAAGCAGGGCACGGCATTACCACTCGGCTTACCTCGGAGATTCTGGATGTAGTTTGCTGAATCAGTTGGGGATAATATCTGTGGCAGAATGTGAATGTGTGGTACAGTTTACTACACAAGAAAAAAATACCTCGTGGTAAACAGCATTAACTATTACATTTTGCATAATGTGGTCGAATATTCTTGGAAATTATTGTAATATTTTTAATCCCCTTTTTACAGCAACTTTCTTCTTTCCTGTCTTCCTTGCTGTGGCCGTCAAGTTATAGACTCAGCACCACTGAATTGATATGAACGGACGAAACATACGAGTATCTGTTGCAAGACAATACCTTTTCTCCACTAAAATATGCGTATATATGTGGCCGTTGGCGAAGAATGGGGGCTAGATGTGTGAAGGGTGTGTTTTTAGATATTTAACGGTCACTTCATACTGTTTGTTGAACTCTGTCTCTGTTTCTCTCTCTCACTCCTTCTCTCTCTTTCTCTTCCTCCCTGCTCTTTAAACCAGTAGCAATCGTTTTTGTGGCCGGCAGATAGCAGCTTCCTAACTAATATTGAGCTCTCTCTGAGTAAACTCAACAGATACAAAATGATATTATTGTTCCTTCTATTCAAAATGAGTCGGGACACAGCAATTCCTACAATTCTACATGTGCGCCCAGCGAAGATTCAGATCTGCTTGTGCTTCCGTGCAGTCTGATCAGTGTCTTCGCTGGCCGCATGAAGATGGTTTGAGTCGTTATGTATTAACAGAATGTGCAAAGCGAAGACGCACATGCTCTCTTGTAGGTAATGCTGTGCCCCGGCTCAAATGATGTTTTCCTTACGGCATTGCATGCAATTATATATTCCTATTTTCTAAAAAAAAAAATAAAAAAAATAAGAAAATTGTCTGGCACTATTTACAACAAACCGTTGCTCTTGGTTCTGAAATCCTATTTCTACACAAGGACATATGTTGTGAGTAATCATTAGAACCGCCTCTGTGGTACTTTTAATGCCTGTCCATATGTCCTTTTTGTGGAGAAATAAGATAAATATATATTTTCGGTTGAAAAAATGTATTATTTGGGCTGCTGCATGCGAAAATATGTTTTGAGGTATATGCGGACAGGAAGGCCCGATCAGACTGTGCATGCGCGCAGTCTAATCAGGGCCTTCACTGTCCGCTAACAGAATCATTGGATACTACAAAATTTATGAATGGAGTGCAAAGATCCTGATAATACTTTGCGCATGCGCAGGTTGATATATGAATCTGCGTATTTTGCGCATGTTCGAAGGTACTTTTTGCTTGATGCGGCCCGTCCAAAGCTAAGGATATGTAGTATACATATTAACACTTTACTTGTACAATATCGTGCTCCTGAACGGATTACTCTATTCGTCTGTTTGTAAGCGACTTATAAAACATTTTGACATTTCTCGTCTGTTTATAAATTTAGAGCCATCTCATTCTGTTCTATTCCAGAAAAATAAATACTCTAGAATTGCCTTACAACCTTCGGGGTCTATTTATTTGGTTCTCAGCCCCATGGATTGGTCCATCGACACAGGTATTTGTCCATGGATCGAACCAATCCGTGCCTCTGCTTGAACAAGGCATTTTATGGCTCATACCATTATTATCACACTGAATAAATGCATGGGGGTCGCCCATCACTCTAAAATGGTATCGTCCTTCTTTAATATTTTCCGCTGTGCAAGGTTCTGCATAGGATTCATTGGGTTTAAACTTGTATTCTCGAAGCTTTGACGGGTGTATAGTTATATCGCCCCGTACATAGCTAACTCCGTTTGATGCTGGTATTTGATTACTGTCTTGGCCTAATCGAGCCCTGCTAGTTGATTCTGATACAAGTGGCGGACCGAAACCGCCTTGAGGTTTGTTAATCATGTCGGCGGGAAGTTGCCCTGGCCTGTATGGCTGAAATCCAAAATTGTGGTTGTCACAGAATTCCTGATCGTCACTTCCAATAAATGAACCGACAGGATCACATCTTTGCGTGGCTTCATTAAATGCTCCTCTCCCCTTACAAAAGTCCACATATGCGACGCCATTAGTATCGCAACGAAGATATCGCCTCCGGTTACAAGGATGAGGATAGAGATACACCAAATCGGCGTTCACGCGCGCGCAAGGATTTAGAAGTGATGGTAGCACGCACGAGACATCAGGCTGACTCCACACTTCACCAGGCGTACAGATCCTTTCCCAGGCTTTGCCCCATACATCGCAATGGATATATTTGGATAGATTTCCAGGGTACGAGAAGTACAGCTTATCTAAAAATAGAAAGAACTCATACTGTAGATTTACGACTGCAACTGATCGTGAAGAAACATAACATAAAATATACCTATGTAAAACGTATGCTTGCAGTCAATTACCTCAAGGAACCATAATGTATTGATTTTGTTCTCGTTTTTCCATGAAAACATATGTTGTGGGTACTCATTAGAAGCGCCTCGCGGAGGCGCTTCTAATGATTATCTACAACATATATGGAGGCGGGATATCTTATTATTGAATACATTAAGACATTTTACGTATCATAAAAATAGGAATAACAAAACAAAGTCAGGCTTCAAAATGAGAAAACAAGACAATTATCTAAAAATGTATACAGCTGCTGACCCCTGTTCACTATATATTACAGGGAACAGATCAATGTGTGTGTCGGAGTGGCGGTGGGGGTGGGGGGGGGGGGGAGTGGTGGGCGGGGACGGAGTCTATTACATAGGCTTATTAACGCAGTGAAGCAGTGCAGCTTTACTCAGGCTTAACCACAATTACAGCATATGGCTGAAATATATGCATGTTTGTTTTTCAGAGAAAATTATACTTGACATTTCTTGTGAATCGAAATGTCAAGTCTTATGTTTTCCGAAAAGAAATATCGAAAGCAACTTTAGAATGTCGTCTGCTGGAATTTTACCCAGTGCTTTAAGGGTTAATTTCTGAATCATTCGGTTGACAACGTCAGTACAGTATAAATGAAAAACATATTTTCAAACTTTCTTAGACGTTTCCTTCTTAGCGTCTCTATTGACATTGAAATTTCTATTTACTTTGAAAAAAAAAAAAAAAAAAAAAAAAAAAAAAAACAAGACTTTGACATACTATGATTCGATTTATTTAAAATCGTCATATTGCAAGTTCGATATTCCGAGTATTCCAAACATATGGCGATATCGGGGGCTTTGACGTTTATTTTACTACACTGCAGCTGGTATTAGTGCCGTGTGGCGGCGGTAGAACGTCTCCCCGATTATATTTCATTTCCTTTGGGATCATTGGGCCTATTGTGGTAGATTTGAAAATTGAGTTCTGCTCATGTATACGCTAGAGGGCGTAAGCAGTGTTACAAACATCATTACTGCTTATGAAGAGTCTCAATAAAACTGGTACTCCCATTTTCTAATCTGTAGTGTGTTCTTTGTTTCCAAAGGCAATCTTTTTGACGTTTATTGTTCATGTCACGCTGAGCTTTGAGCACTCCTAAACTCCCATAGCAAAAATTGTATTGTGCAACTCCACACCCACTTATTTGCAAAAACTGATCTCAGAGGAACTGAAATTTTCAGGGGAGGCAACTGTCAAAATTATTTTCCTTCTTTTGAAAAAAGGTCTACGCTAAAAGGAAAGAATTTGCATTTTCAGAAGTGACTTGATGCAGGAGGAGAGTAAGCAGAACTTCGCTAAATGTGTCTTTCTTGTATATATGGCAGAAATGCAGAAATGCCAACCTAGTATGTCATACAAAATCCAGCTGTAAAGAAATTGTTTACTCGTTTAAGTCGAGTGGACTCTTATACCACAACGCTTTGGATCGGTCTGTTTCCAACAACAGGGTGTCTAGTAAGTTTTTATTAGTACTATGTTTAAAAGAAATTCCTGTAGTTAATGCAAACAGTGTATGCCCTGATCAGACGCCGCGTTCTGCGGCGTCTGATCAGGGTCTGCACTGTTTGCCAATCACCCTCTTGAGGGTCTCCAGACTAAAATTGATAAATCGACTGTAGATTAACTGTCCCGTCAACGTGAAAGTCTGTAAGATATGCCATTAATATAGCAATAAATCGCTCGTTTACTTCATATTCTAGTCATTTAGCTGCTCATTGACATGAAATCCGTAGCTCCTAATTTCACCCACCAGAGTACCTGCTCTCCACAGTTATCTCCGCGTTGACAGCCAAGTCGCCAAATTTCATCTACCACAAAATTTACATTTCCAGTTTTATCAACATACAGTAAAAGTTCAATGACTCGAACACGGATGGCTCGTTTACCGTGGTTGATTCGAACTCGTTTATGAGTGCCTAGGAAACAATTATTTAGGGATAATTTAGGGAAATTGTCTTATTTTATCATGAAAATGCATATTGTGTGTACCCATTAGAATGGCCTCATTGAGGCGATTCTAATGAATACACCCAATATACCATTATTTTATTCAAGGCCGAAAAGGCATCTCTAGATTATCCCAATTTGTTTCTTGACCTAGCGTTATGATTAACCCTCAGTGGCTCGAACTACTCATTTCTAAAACAAATTTCTATGGTCCCAAAGATGTACGAGTAATTGAGATTCGAGTGTAATCATTGTCATATCTCCACATTTGATCTGCCTTCTCCAAATTTCATCCCTAACCATCTATATCTCCAAATTTACGTCCACACTGACATCCACATCTCCTTATTTGATCCAACTGAACCCTTTCTCTCCTGAGTTTCTGACGCTGACTCTTCCATTTTTGAATCAGTCGGAAACATTATTCCAAACAGGGGTTTCAGTCAAAAATTAAAACAAAAGTGGCAGACAATGTAGATAATATACTCATTATGAGCCGTCTCATCAGGATCTATACAGTTTGCAAACATTTTGTTAAGGTCTGCAATGTTGAAAGGGTTAACATTTACTCTCCACATTTATCTCCATAACTCACGCCAGTTCGTCACATTTGGCGCGCATTCACCACCACATCCCCACAGTTAACCCTGCACATGATTCACACTTCACCTCCACATCTCCACAGTTAACCCTACACATCATTCACACTTCACCTCCACATCTCCACAGTTAACCCTACACATCATTCACACTTCACCTCCACATCTCCACAGTTAACCCTACACATCATTCACACTTCACCTCCACATCTCCACAGTTAACCCTACACATCATTCACACCTCCACTTTTGCATCCACATGGATTAACATTTAATCCATCACAATATCCGCATCTCCACATTAATATTCACATTGATCTCTATATCATCTCATTTGAGCCACGCTAACATCCACACTCTACAAGTAGGATACATATTTACATCTACATCCCCACTTTGTATCCCCCGCACCATCTACATTCCCGCATTTATCGCCACGTTGGCATCCACATCTCCGTATTGTAGTCCTTCACATCATCCACACCTCCACTTTTACATCAACATGGATTAGCATTTGATTCACCACAATATCCATATCTCCATATTTACATTAACAATGATCTCTATATATCCTCATTCGATCCACGCTAACATCCTAATTCTGCATGTAGTTACCACATTTACAGCTACATCCAAATTTGCATCCACCGCACCATCTTAATCTACACATTATCGCCACATTGGCATCCACATCTCCGTCCACTTTTACATCCGCATGGATTAGCATTTGGTTCGCCACAATATCCACATTTCCATATTTACATTGACAATGCTCTTTATATATCCACATCTGATGCACGATAACATCAACATTCTGCATACAGTTATCATATTTACTTCCACACCCCAATTTTGTATCCACCGCACAATCTTAATCTCTACATTTATCACCACATTGGCATCCACATCTCATATAGTAGTCCGCCACATCATCCACAACTCCACGTATATTTCTATATACATCTGCATCCAGTGCTCAGATATTTTCATCAGTTTATCTGCAGCAACTTACATTAAGACAACTGGAAACATTTAGTAAAATTTCTGTCATTTTATACAATGGAGACAATTTTTGTAACTTGCTGTTTGCTTTCCTGTTCACAAACCCCCTTCTGAGAAGGGTTCTGCTTAAAAAAGCAAACATTATTTTTCCCTTTTATTCTATACGGATATTTGTCTTTTTTTCTCCATGATAGTAATGTGGGTACTCATTAGAAGTGCCTCATAGAGAAATAAGAAAATAAAAACACTATGTAAATATCCCCTGGAGCTATATACATAAATGCAGTTTAGCTGTTACTGATTCAGAAAAGTCATTTTAAATTAGTAAAATGTTCCATATAATATTTCTTGTACGAACGATATACATATGAACGTATACATTACACACACTTGTTTATGTACAAGTATGTTATGTGAAGTGTGACTTTATTCAGGTGTTACAATGTAGCTTACGTTTGACACTACCCAGCTAGCATTCTTTATAAATCTATAGCGGGCCGTTATCGGCCCGTCAGCTACCCTGACGGGCCGATAACGGCCCACTGTAGATTTATAAAGAATGCTAGCTGGGTAATACCTAACTTTTGTAGCACTCATCTCTAATATGAAATACAATAAAGTAATGATAATGTCAAATAAAACAGCAATTTATTGACAGCGGAAGTAATCGACCTGGATGATCGAGTATTACACCGTAAAGAACATTGGCTCCAGACCCTAGTGACTAAAAGAATTATTTTATTATTCTCTTTGATATAGCCTCTCTTTGATATAGCCATTAAAGCAAAGACAATTTTAACATGTTAGAATTATGAAGCACTGGTCAAAAGAAAAGAACCAGTGCGTCATATTTTTGCATGTTAAGTTTTGTCTTGATCTTATTTTAGGGTCTATATAAGAGAATTATAAAACGAAATAGTCAATATAGTCACTGGGGACTAGAACCGGTCTAAGAACACATATTATAACAAATCTTAATCTAACCTGAGAGTCATATTTATATCTTTCCATTTTAATATAGAAGAAAATAGTAATAACACATGAACAAATAGAACATACTAACAGCAACATACGCTCGTATGACCTGTAAATAAGTGGTCGGTTTAATATTTAACACTCTCTGGACAAATTCAGCAAACAATAAAATACTGATAGTAGTTTCTTATTTCCCCCAGTAAACAGGGTTCACATGCCAATTGTTTTCCTTCTTATATATGAGAAGACAACATGCGTGAAATGTGAAAACATATTTACTGGGAAAATTGAAAAAATAAAACACACACACAAAAAACAACGATATTTAAAATGTTACTTTCCATGTAGAGCAGGCACACAACGTCGAAACAACGTCGATTCTATGTTGATTGCAACAGTGACTGGACGTTGTTTCCATATTGTGTGCCTGCTGGGCAGATACGAGTGAATCATTCCACCTTTATCCCAGCAGACACACCGTTTGGTGTCTTGCTGCAAATGTTTCTGATCTGTGCTACGGAGGGGTACCCTAACCCGATTACCCGTCATTTCTTTCATTTTCCATTTTCCATCGACTTTATTTACACTTGCAGATGTGATGTATCAACGGGCAGGCTTAATTGCTTTTACGACTTCGAAATCTGAGGGCGAGGGCCGGGATCCATTAAAGCAAGCTTAAGTGATAAATGTTCTGTTGCTTTTCACTAACAAATGTTTTTCTTTTTACCATAATGTAAGTTAAAGAATACATTCTGTTAACCCTTGTCCTGCTGAACCCGGATATACCCTGTTTTGCAAACAGTGTCGATCCAGATCAGTTGGCTTTTCCAGAAGCCAACTGATCTGGATCAGAACTGTTTGCCATCAAGTATGCAAATTTATAACAAAAATCTGGATCAAGTAATCTGATTAGCTGAAAATTAGAAGTGGGTGTGGCATCTAATTTATTCAGCAGGACAAGGGTTAAGTTTGTGTAACAAAGTTGCCAACTCTGTTCTTTTTGTGGCTGGCTGTTCGAGTAGATTTGTTGTCTTTCCCTAGGATGTCGAGAACTTGATGTGGATCTGATTGTATCAGTTCCTGACTTCACTTATTTACTTTACTGTTAGCCGAATAGTCGTAATCACGTGATTGTTACGTGGTAGAGAGTCTCCCCAGCAAGCAAAAAATATAGGACCCACATGGGCCCCAAATGTGTATTTATATGGGTCCTATATACGGGTAACCCATAAGGGACTCATGAGGGATTTGCAACATGGTTCCATGTTGGGCCCACACGGGCAAAGCAATATGGGAACCATATGGGAACTTTATGGGTCCAGTATGGGAAAAATCAACCCACATTTATCTTCCAGAAAAAAAACTTTTACACATTTTTACACAAATGATTCTGTCCCCAGTCAGAGCCCATTTGATGGACCGGTAAGTTCCCAACAGTGAGAGACCTATGTACATGTGCAAATTATTGCACATGCGCACAATCAAAATGCCTTAAAGATATAGGCATCTTTTGAAAAGTTGGAAATGGTGGCCTCATGCGTACTTATATATACCTCTCAATTTTAAAAGTAATAGGGACATACGAGTTAAAATAAAAACATGACCATGAATCGACGTTCATGTAGGGAAAATAGTTAAGATAAATTTAATAGGTACTTTCATTTTGTAATGAACAAACGATTATTTTTATTTTATTTATAATTATCATTATTATTTGCATTTATGTCAGGACATTTACTATTTTTTGATGTTATGTTTAAATAGTGGTACAGTTGTTCCCCTTAATACCCCTATTGAACCCATATGGGTCTCATATAATAATGGGAGGTCAACATTGAAACCATAGAGGTCCTATAACTGTATGACGTGGGAGCCATTTGGGCCCCAATTATGTATCTTGAAATTATCACTTTTCCAGGATTATTTAAATTTTATCTCGGGGTCCCACATTAGAATTTATTTTTATAGTTATTTTTAAATATTCATACAAAATCTCGTTCTGCAGTTTTTACCAATATGGGACCTATATGGGACATATGGGCAAAAAAGCCTATATGGGGCCCATGTAGGACCCGAATGGGATAAATGACCAGAATCTGCCCATATAGTTCCCATATATACATGTTTGTTGGTCGAATTTTACCAATATGGGACCTATATGGGTCTTATATGGGCAAAAACGCCTATATGGGGCCCAAAAAGGACCCGAATGGGATAAATGACCAGATTCTGCCCATATGGGTCCCATATATACATGTTTGCTGGGTCGTAACAAACCGATGTTTGTTTCACATGTGAACAAGAAGAAAAAGAAGAAAACAAAGTTCGAAGTGATTGGGACTAAATGTTGCTATTGCGGGATGGATTTGATACCGTGCAATGGTATGTCTTCCACTAGTGTACATAAATCACCGAAAGTTGTTTAACCTTTTCCACTCTCTAAGCTAATTCGAGATGACAAATTGATTATATTTTTTCTAATTTTTCCCAGAACTGACGACAATTTGCATGAAGTGTCAAATCCTGTTTTCTGGGTAAAATAAGAAAAATATTTCAACATCTTGTCTGCTGAAAATTTTTCGCAGAGAAAGTGCTAAGTGCTAAGTTGAGTCTGCGTGGTTGCAACAGAAGCCTATTTAATCGAATAGAGGTGCGACTGAAAAAAAAAAAAAAAAAAAAAAAAAAAGAAAAATAAAGTCATTAGGAAATCACGCATATTCAAATATATTGAAAATTTAGCCTCCAAAAACTGAAAAATTTCAGACAAAAATCTCTGATACTTTGTTTTTATTTCTGCTCAAAACACAGATTGTGGGTATTCGTTAGAACCGCCTCGGCGAGGCGGTTCTAACGGTACCCACAATCTATGTTTTCGAGCAGAAATAAGAAAAACAATGTACACCCCTGTAAACCCCAGTTTTACTATATAAAGGTGGAATTTAAGGGAGTCAAAATTATATAGGTATATTTTCGTGATAGGTAAAATTTGACTGTAATTGTAGAGAACAATTTCAATGACTGGCCTTGAATGCATGCGGACAAACGAAGGTTTGTGATAAGTACATTCCCTCCCTGTCGGACAGTCTAGCAATATAGGATGGACTTGTTTCTGGAGGTCCTTAGATGCTCTGAAATAGGTCTACCCTTGAAAATGAATATATAGACGCGACCAGTAGGATAAGGGTTAAACAGGTCGTGATAGAAGCTGTCTTCAGTCACGCACAGTCTGATTTAACTGTCGGCCGCCCGTCCAGACAATAATATGACCTGTCATTACGAAAACACGCCTATTCAAATACATTGAAAATTTTACAACCAAAAAAGTTAAATGTTCAAATAAAAAATTGATATTTTTCATATTTCTGCTCAAAACATAGATTGTGGGTACTCGTTAGAACCGCCTTGCCGAGGCGGTTCTAACGAGTACCCACAATCTATGTTTTTGAGCAGAAATAAGAAAAATAATGTTATACCCCTGTAAACCCCAGTTTGACAATATAAAAGTGGGGTTTAAGGGGGTCAAAATTATATAGGCATGTTTTCGTGATGTGAAGTCGCGTCAGACAGCCTGAGTGCAGGATAGTCAGAGCATGCGCAGTTCACATATACCATATCAGCCGGGGCACATTATTTCCTTTAAAATTGCCTGTGCGCACAGTGAAGACTCAGATTAACCTGTGTATCTATGCAGTCTGTTTAGAGTTTTCGCAGACCACACTGTGGGTAGAAAGTGATCAAAAGCGGCTTCATGCGGACAGTGAAGTCATTGATCCGCCTGCGTAGAGGCGCAAGCTAATTTGAGTCATCGCAGGTCGCACATGTACATTATATGAGATACTGTTACCCGACTCATATTCTTTCAATACTGTGGCTATTGTTGAGGTAGGTAAAATTATATCATATTTATGCCATAATTAGCCCATTATAGTCGGGAGACCTCTAAAAAGGTACTTGGCAAACAGTGAAGATTCCGATCAGACGCCGCAGAACGCGGCATCTGAACAGGGTCTCTTCTGTTTGTAAATAGTTCAATCATTTTTCTGTAGGAATATCTAAATCTCGTAGCCGGAAGTACTTAAAATTGAAATTGGACTCTTCCAATATATACATAGTATGGGTGAGTCCATTCAGTCTACAATGGGGTAGGTACATTTTCAGGTGAGGCAGCTCTATCAAATTAGTTTTGCCTCTTTTCTGAAAAGGGACCTACACTAAAAGAAAAGAATGTGCTCACCCTGGAAGCAATAGACTTTCCCTTTATGGTAGACGTAAGAATGCGCTACACATGGGATTGAATACTTTCCTTTTAGCTAGATGCATTATCAGAAAGGTCTTGGGAAGCAAACCCAGCGGACATAGAACGTTGAAACAACGTCGATTCATCGTCCTAACGGTGAATCAACGTTGGATCGACGTTGTTTCAATGTTGTGTGCCTGCTGGGAATTCGTTGGTTTTACCGTAGACTTCTTTTCAGAAAGACATCCCAGCATGCAAACAACGTTGAAAACAACGTTAACTCGACATTGATACAACGTTAATACGTTGTGTCGACGTTGTATCAAGGTTGCATGCCTCCTGGGATGGTGGGCCTTGCTAGAGACGAGGGAAAAAGTACCGGGTGTAATTATTCACTTTAACCTAAGTATTACCACATCCTATAGTTCCCCAGCAGGCACACACCATTAAAACCACGTCGATTCAATGTGTCAAAACGTTGAATCAAAGTTGAATCGACGTTGTTTCAATGTTGTGTGCCTACAGGTTCTTTAATCCTAAGATTTCAACTTCTATTTGACCGCTAATGGTGTGTCCAAATGTGCTGACAGAATTACAAATAATATACCTTAAACCTAAGTATTTAGTAAAAGAAGGTCTGAGCTAAAAGTGCAGTCTTTAATAAGAACGCGGCGCTTTATTAGGCTCTACTCTGTAACTCTCACAGCAGTTTCCACAGGTAGTTCTATGGACTTGTTCAAATTTGCTATTCAAATTCGCAAATTCAAATATTTTCTCAACTACTGACATTTACAGTCAACCCTCTTTTACCTATACTCGATACAACGACAAAATTCGCTATAACTGATCATTAGACTGCCACGAAACTTTCGCTCAAGCGGTGACAGTTAATCAGAAATTATGCAAGTACAATGTATTTAATACTTCAAGAAAACGTAAGTTTCGGAGATTTGTTTTGATCACTTCATTGATTCGATTCTAACAAATATCCAAAACGTGTTCTATGGGGAAATAAAAGTAAACAAGGCATATTTTACATATAATTCTGCGCATGATGATTCTTCACAACAGCAATTTTATTAGCTATGTCCCTGGAGAGCTCATGTTGTCACCCAGTCGTTGGCGTCGGCGTCTGTCGGCGTCTTTAAATTTTCAAAGGTGTGCATAGTTTTTTTAATTGTATAAGTAACTTTGTTTCTGGAGGTCCTTAGATGCTCTGAAATAGGTCTACCTTTGAAAATGAATAAATAGACGCGACCAGCAGGATAAGGGTTAAACAGGTCGTGATAGAAGGCCTACACCTACTTTAGGGTAAGACCTTTCAAAAGCATACACCCCCATCCCCAAGTTAGACCCTTTATGTAGGTCAAAGTCAGTTCTTACTTTGTCATTTACACCCATGTTTAAGTTTTGCGTTTAAGTTTTGAAAAACAACTGCAGAAGTATTCAAGATAGAGCTTTAATATTTGGCCCACACCAGCCTTAGGGTTAGACCTTTCAATAGTATACATCTCTTTTCAGGTTAACCTTCTGCGTAGGTTAAGGTCAGGTCATACTTTGTCATTTAAACTATGTTGGAGTTCTGCGTTTAAGTTTTGAAAAGTGTTTGTAACTGCTGAAGTATTCAAGATACTGCTTTAATATTTGACCCACACCAACGTTAGGGTACGACATTTCAACAGCACACACCTCTTCCTCAGTTTGACCTTCTGCTTACAACTACCTTAGGGTAAGACCTTTCAATAGCGCACACCCCTTTCTCTGTTTGACCTTCTGCCTAGATCAAGGTCAGGTCATACTTTGTATTTAAACCCGTGTTGGAGTATTGCGTTTAAGTTTTAAAAAGTGTTTGTAAGTACTTAAGTATTCAAGATACCGCTTGAATATTTGGCCCACTACTACCTTAGGGTAAGACCTTTCAATAGCATACATCCTCTTTCAGTTTGACATTCTGCCTAAGTCAAGGTCAGGCCATACTTTGTATTTTAAACCCATGTTCATGTTAGCACACACCTCTTCCTCAGTTTGACCTTCTGCCTAGGTCAGAGTCAGGTCATACTTTGTATTTAAACCCATGTTGGAGTTCTGCGTTTAAGTTTTGAACAGTCTCGTAACTGCAAGTATTCAAGACACCGCTTTAATATTTGGCCCACCCCAATCATAGGGTTAGACCCTTCAATCGCACACACACCTTCTTCAGTTTGACCTTCTGCCTAGGTCAAGGTCATGTGATACTTTGTCATTTAAACCCATGTTTGAATTCTGCGTTTAAGTTTTGAAAAGTTTCGTAACTGCTGAAGTATTCAAGATACCGCTTTAACATTTGGCCCACAGCCACCTTAGGGTAAGACCTTTCAATAGTACACGCCCCTTCCTCAGTTTGACCTTTTACCTAGATCAAGGTTAAGTCATACTTTGTCATTTACAGCTGTGTTTAAGTTTGGAAAATTGTACATGACTGCTGAAGTATGTAGCTTTCATATTTCGTTCACACCAACCTAAAGGATTCAGCATGTAAGATATAGCTTTCATTTTTTGTCCACAACAACCTAAGGGAAGATGTTTCAATGGCATATACGCCATCCCTCACTTTGACATTCTTCAGACATCAAAGTCAGGTCATACTCTGTCATTTACAGCTATGTTTAAGGATAAGTTCTACATTTAATCTTTAATATTTAAAGATTGTTTTCTTATCCTATCAGCCGCTTCCGGCGAGCGTCTTCTGACAACTCTTGTTTTAATGAACAGGGATAAATGTGTGGAATATAGTATGCGCATGCATAATTTGTATATGGCCGGATGTATAGACTATAATATTTACCGTAAACGTTCAGATATCTTAATTCCTTACCACAGTTTTCTCAAAGATCATGAACAAGTCAGCTGATACACGTCTGTCCGAATACGGTGATTCCTTTTTACAACACCACCATCCAAAGATGTTGTCATTAAAGTGAATTTGCCGTTTTATAGAATTCTTAATGAGCAGAATGATATGTAAGAAAGGCCATGTGCTTTTTTGTTGTTTTTTTTATCCTCACAGAACGTATCGTTTGGATATTTGTTAGAATCGCCTCACGTTTCTTGAAGTATTTTATACAACATTTTTGCACAATTTCTGATTAACTGTCTCCTACTGGGCTAAGATTTCGTGCCAGTAATATTATCATTATAACGAATTTTGTCGTTGTATCGAGTGTCGGTTAACTATATTTAGGGTAACTATAGTATGTCCGAAATCAAATTTTATAACGAGCCCAACAGGCACACAGCCGTCTATTAAACAACGTCTATTCAACGTATGACTTGACGTTGAATCAGTTGAATCGACGTCGTTGTGTGCCCGCTGAGAGACTCGTTTCTGACCTTTTCTTTTTTTCAAGGTGTGCCTAAAGCGGTTTTGATAACTGCCATAATCAATGTAGTGAGGTTACCAATCCCAACTTTAAACGAATCTTGTCCCTCTGCAGGGAGCTTGGAATGACGATCCGAACGATAAGATGCCGGATCTTTGGTATAAAGTGAACACTCACTGTCAATAATGTTTCGTCGTGAACATGGATTCGAAACCTGTGGAGTCAGCGGTTCTTCACAGGACGCTGTCATTCCGGCATTTTCGTCTACACATTGGCCACAACCAGCATGAAAAATCTGTAAAAAAGCAAAACAATCGAAGGTGTGATATGATGATGTGATAAGAAAACAAAGCTATTGTGCTTTCGACAATCTTTGAAATTACGTTTTTCGCTGTTTTATTCTAAAATGAAAAATGATTTGTGATTGACGATATCTTTTTAGGAACCATTTGTCTTTTCCGTTGCTGTAACCTTGTTTTCAAATATTCATTACGAAAACACGCCTATTCAAATATACTGAAAATTTTACCACCAAAAAAATGAAAATTTTCAGATAAAAATTCTGCCATGTATCATATTTCTGCTAAAACATAGATTGTGGGTACTCGTTAGAACCGCCTCGCTGGTACTCGTTAGAACCGCCTCAGCAAGGCGGTTCTAAGGAGTACCCACAATCTATGTTTTGAGCAGAAATAAGACAAATAATGTATACCCCTGTAAACTCCAATTTTACTATATAAAAGTGGGGTTTAAGGGGGTCAACATTATATAGGCATGTTTATGTGATGTACCGCAAAATTTATATTACGACCAAAAATGGGTCTGACCTTTGTAATTTCTATAGTAAATCAACTTTCAGCAGAAGTCCATGGCCCGCTTTATATGGCATGTCGTTTCTGCATAAAATTGCACTGAATATTTGAAAGTTGTGAAAAATGGTAAGCTTTTATTATATAACTGTTTTTTTTTTGTTTTTTTTTTGTTTTGTTTTTTGTTTTTTTTCTCCTCGGCTCAGCCGCGCATCTATAAAATCAAACATTTGGCACAGCCATTGACTAGTCCTGTCGGTATCAATCAGTGCCTGAAAAATTATCAAAATATTCCACTCGATTCAAAGGTTATGGCCATTTTCATAATTTTACATGTTTATCTCTGTCAATAAAAACTCATATTTGGTAAGTTCATTGGCTAGATCTTGTCTATCAGTATGCCACAAAATTATCAAAATTTCCTGCTCAGCTGAGTTAAGCAGATAAATGTTTTATAACCTCGGGGCCGTATTTATCATGCATAGTCGAACCTATAAAAATATATAGTCATTATTGACAATAACCAATCCTAATCAACTGTGTGACGTGCTATTATTTGTGTGTTCTAAGATGGCTGTTGAGACCAATCTTAGCTCTAAACTGCCTTTTGCAGATAAAACAAGAGAGGTCTAAGGAAGAAAGCTCTGTTGGTGATGCACTGGCTTTCCGCTGTGCACGTTTCTACTCGGCTTCGCCGATTCTTTTTGCTTCGTATTCACCAGCTCCCCTTCTTATGAGGCCTCGCCACTTTGTTCGATCTTGTGCAATCTGTTCCCATGATTCTGTTGGTATGTTGAAGTCTTTAAGGGAGGCTTTGAGGGTGTCCTTGTATCGCTTCTTCTGACCACCATGGGAGGGTTTTCCAATTGTAGTTCTTCATAGAGAATTTACTTTGGCAAACGTTCATGGCATTCTGGTAACATGACCTGTCCATCTAAACTGTGCTAATTTCAGAAGAGTATGTACACTCTGCATCCCTGCCCTTTTCAGGACTTCTGTGTCTGGAATCCTGTCTTGCCACTTGATCTTAAGAAGTTTTCTGAGACAGCTTGTATGGAAGTGGTTCAGTCTTTTGACATGCCGTTGACAAACTGTCCAAGTTTCACATTCATTTAATAGTGTTGGCAGCACCACCGATCTGTATACTTTCAGCTTTGTGTCAAGTCTGATTCCACTTCGGTCCCAGATACTTCCACTAGCTTTGATACTGCACTAGCTTTGGCAATCCTAGCACTGACTTCATCATCAATGTGCTCATCATCAATGTGCTTCCAAGGATAGGTGAACCTGTCTACGACTTGCAATCAGCGTTGACCTTTCACTGTGATGGTAGGCTCCTTGTAAGGCTTTGCAGGTGCTGGCTGATATAGTACCTCAGTCTTTTTTATGCTGATTGTGAGATCATAGCTGTCACATGAATCAGATACTTAATCCACAGCTTTTTGCATTTTCGCTTCTGTTGGAGCTATTTGCTATGTCATCAGCAAAGAGAAACTAATTTAGCACCTTTGTCTGCACCTTGGATTTAGCTTGCAACCTTCTTAGGTTGAAAAGTTTCCCATCAAAGCGGTACCTAATAGGTATACCATTGTCACCATCCAGGAAAGCATCTGTAAGCATGGCAGAAAACATCATGCTGAACAGTGTTGAAGCTAGTACACAGCCTTGCTTAACTATATTTGTCACAGGGAATGGATCAGAAAACTCGCCATCATTAGCATACCATCATGGAACTGCCGTATCATTGCTATGAATTTGGCAGGACAGCCAAACTTTATCATAATTTTCCAAAGTCCCTCACGAATGACTGTGTCAAATGCTTAGGAATCAAAGGAAACAGTGTAAAACCAGATAAGACGACATCTGGCCCAAAGATTATAAAACTTTTCCATGCTCAACTCATCTGAGTATGAAATTTTTTCTCTTCTAATGAATATGAAAATGCCAACAGCAATAGGCATTTTTATAATTATTAGCAGACAAATGTTTATGCTCATCTAAGTTTAGCAAAAAAAAATTTGCAAGACTTAGTAATTTGAGACTAATTAGCAGTACAAATTTCATGCTCAGCTGAGTTAAGCAGGAAAATGTTTTATAACCTCGGGGCCTGATCAGAGTCTATTCGGTTTGCTACCAACATCTAACAGTTTTCAGATACATCGACATGTAATAAAATAGAGTTGCTGAAATTGTAGGATGAGTATAGTTAGGAATTAATTACTGTCCTTTCGACATCACTCGGAAAGACGTTTTTTTTTTTGTATTTGTTTTTTCTTGTTTGAAACTATTTTGTTCTGATTGACTATATCTATTCAGAAACCATTTGTCTTTTCTGTTTCTGTGTTTTGTTCTCAAATATTTTCAAATTGAATTTAGGGCCAGAAATTGGTCTGACCTATGCAGTTTCAATAGTAAAGTGATTTTGTTTTAAATTTTGTTTAAGAAAATGTTTTCTTTTCTATATTGTTTGCTGAATGTGAATTATTGATGTTTCACAACGATACTGTGAAAATTTCAGAAAAATTGAACAAGCGCAACTTGTTGAAAATCTGCCTCCAAATTACCTCCCTTCAGCTACAGATTTCTGCATAATTAGCATTCATTTTTACTATGAGGAAAAAGTGAAAATATTTGTGCGTTGTTTTTCTTTTGTTTTTTATTTCTTTCTTTTTTTTTTTTTTTTTTTTTTTTTTTTTTAAAAAAAAAAACAATGACTAGAATAAATCTTTTTGTGCATAGGTAGATACGACAAATGGTTTTGCATTAAATCATGGAAACGTTTGTTAATTTACTTCTATGTAATGCGTCGGATATCCGACTATTTAGGGTAAATACGATATGAGTCAGCGCAAGACAAAACCTACAATAAGATCTATGTAACCAGCAAAGACTCAGACCTGCATATACATCCAGCATGGCAAGAGTTCTCGTTTATCCCTCTTTGGATACTCCGGAGGCTGTAGAAGGCACATGCGATCAGCGAAGACTCCGATCAGACTGCGCGGATGCACAGGCTGATCTGAATCTTAGCTGGTCGCACAAGTCTTATTGTAGGCTTTGTGTTGCGCTGGCTCATATAAATTGTGAATGCTCTGGATGGGGGTCCACATTGTTCAAATATGCGACTGGATATTACCCATTTATGCCGGGTAAACTCTTCTAACATCTCTTTGAACAGGTCCATTTCACATATTAGGGGTGTCTGGTTATATTTTATTATTATCGTGCTTTGCAGAAATTTCTTAACTAAATGCAAACAGTGTAGACCCTGATGAGACGCCGTGCACTGCGGCGTATGATTTGGGTCTGCACTGTTTGCCAATGTCCTTTCAGGGGATGCTAGGCTTAAATGGGTTAAACCATTTATACCGAATTAACTCTTATACCTGAAGTCTTTGGACAAGTCCATTTTTTTTCAAATGGTGTCTGGTTAGTTTAAGGGTCGAGCCTCAGTATGCATACACCAACCTTTCCTGAACGTTTTTGTCCACGTGATTATCATCGACCAATGTAATCAAACCGCGCGTTTGTACGACATCCAGGTTACGGTTATTATAGCCGCGCTAGTCCTGTCGCTGTAACGTCAGAGTGTTGTGTAAAGAGGGTTATATGTAAAACCTGGACTGGGACATTGGCAAACAGCGCAAACTGCATCTGATCAGGGTCTGCACTATTGACTTAAATTACATGAAGTTAAGGGTAAAAGGTAACAATCCCTGTTCAGGACCATTTTCTCAGCCTACACTCAGAGACAATCACCCACTAGTGCTGTCAGTGATTTGATTATTATTATCATGTTTTGTAGAAAATTCTGAACTTAATGTAAACAGTGTAGACCCTGATCAGACGCCGCGTTCTGCGGCGTCTGATCTTGGTCTAAACTGTTTGCCTATGCCCCTTTTATTGGATACTAGGCTTAAATGGGTTAATTTGCATGTCATACATGTAAGAATAATAACTCATACCTCAAGCTGGGGACATTGCACAATATAGAGTTTGCCCATTTCTCCACACATCAGGAACTTGGTAGTATCATATGGATGCACGAACTTGGTAATGTTCATGTCGAGATTCTTTCTGGTACATGGGTTTGGGAAGTCCCATTTTTCTGAAATACATACAGTAAAAATTCAATGGCTCGAACACCGATAACTCGTTTACTGTCGCTAATTCAAACTCTTTTTTGAGTCCCTGACTCGCTCAAGAAAACACATATCTAGAGATGTTATAGGAAAATTTTCTTACTTTATCATAAAAATGTTTGTTGTGTGTAATTAAAATCGCCTCATTGAGGTAATTCTAATGAGTATACTCAACATACCATTATTATTTATAGAAGATCGAAAAGAAATTGCTCATGGTGTTATGATTAACCCTCAGCGGTTCGAACTGCCCATGTCTAGAACAATTCCATGGTCCCAAATATGTTCGAGCCATTGGACTTCGACTTTATAATTTTTTACCATATATAACGTATTCGGACACATTTTATATTAAAAATAAAATCATTACCATATCTGTCCGAAACTTTTAACAAATCCACTTTACGACCTGTTATGTCTAAAATTCTGTTTTGAGTTTTGTCGGAGATCCCCATTTTAAACAATGGTTCTGACCAGATTCAAAAATAGAAGAGTCCACTTCAAAAACAGGGATGATTTTATTTATTTGATTTGGGCTTAACGTCGCTTTCAACACTCTTTAAGTCTTATCGCGACGGTCTGGATGTGGCGGAGAGCTCACTGAAATATGACATGATATTCCACCCAGTCGCATTATACTGACACTGAGCTGACCTGTTCTAGCTCTACTTTCTTAATGCTGAGCGCCAAGCAAAAGAGCAGCTAGTACCATTTTCAAAGTCTTTGGTATGACCCGGCCGTGGATCGAACCCGCAACCTTCAGGTCACAAAGCGGATTCCTCTACCACTGAGCCAATGTGCCGGTAACTCAGGGATGAACGGGTTAACAACTACTGGCTAGGGAATAGTATAAAAATGAATTGAGTAGCCGCTGATCTGGCTGCACGGAATCCTCATGCTGATGCTAGTATTCGTTTATTACACATGTCATAAGGTTAATTTTCTGATGTTACTTCTAAGGTCTGTCCATTTGTCTTTAATTCTAACACAGCACGCATGTATACATGTAGGCAACAAAAATGAACTGTGTTTTCATCTGCAACAAACCACTGTCGTGGGCGGAAGAGCGTAACGCGAAGAGTTGCCGTTTCGTGACTTTTGTTTAAGAATTTTTCTAAAGTCATTTGCCGTTTTCTGTATAACGTCTTTTTCGCATCATGTAAATGTGCATATTACAGTCAAGGAAGTTGGCGGGGTTTCCTCGAGCATGGCAGAAAGGTTTGGAGAATCTGAAATAATCAAAGGCATTTTTGTTCCTTTTTAGAGGGTTAGAATTGAACAGAACAACTCCAGTGCGTGAATTGTTGATTAATAAATTAGTCGGTCAGCTGTAAAAAGATAACTGACTTCTAATCTGCGATTTATTACTCAACAATTCTCGGCTACAGCTGTTCTATTTCTTAAATAATGATTTTCAATCGCAATGTTAATTCGCCTTGTACGCTTATCTGGACATACTATTATCATCTTAACTTTTACCACACTCTGGACAGACTTTGCAGACGAAAAATTAATGGCATTTTTTTTCTTATTTTTCCAAGAAAATAGACTTAAACTTTTAGGCATGGAGACAATGTCCTCCAGAGAAACAATGACGAAACGCTGTTATAACGATTAGCACTCTCTGTAAAATTTTCAGCCGACGACATTTTAATAAATTACACTCTGACATTTCAAGCAAGTTATCTCCTTAGGAGATAGTTTGCATGTAATGGCAAAGCCTATTTTCTTGGAAAAACAAGAAAAATACTCAAAATGTCGTCTGCTGTTTTTTTTTTACCTAGCATACATGGCGGTAAATATAGTACTTTCAATTGTAATACAGTCAACAATCTTTATACCGATACTCGCTACAACGACAATGTTCCTTATAATGATAATTTCACTGGCACGAAACATTCGCTCAAGAGGTGACAGTTACTCAGAAACTATCCAAAAATATTGTATTTAATACTTCAAGAAACATATGTTTTGGCTATTTGTTAGAATCGCCTCATTGAAGCGATTCTAACGAGTATCCAAAAACAGGTATTCTATGAGAAAATAAAAATAAAACGAGGCATTTATTGCATAGCATTCAGCTCCTTAAGGTTCTTTACAATAGCAAATTCGTTTTGATGACAACATCTACGGGAACAAATTCTATCGTTGTTACGATGGTTCACTGTATTCGCCTTTTATGACTATATGGAGATCTTTCAACAGCTTGAAGAATTTAGACGAAGTTCAAGGTATTAACCCTTAAAGCACCAAGAAAACCTGCATCTGAAAATGTCGTCTGTTTATGCCGTCTGCTGAATATTCTTGCAAACTTTTCAAACCTATTTTTGCATACAGGCAAACAGTGTGGACCCAGATCAGACTGCTCCTAAAGGAGCAGTCTGAACTGGGTCCACACTGTTTGCAGAAGTGACTTTTAAAGTAACCAGCAGAAGACAATAGTTGTGACTGGCGCTTTAAGGGTTAAAACTTATATAAGCCGCAACATGACAAAAACGATCAAACTGACTGAGCGAAGATCATCCAGTCTGATCAGAGTCTTTGCTGTGCGCTCAATGGGTAGTTGAGCACCCACGGTTTCTTCATGCGGACAGCGAAGACTCTGATCAGATTGAGCGGATGCTCATTTTGTTGGTTTTGTCATGAGGTGGCTCAATTATTAGCTAATGTATCGAGGGTTGAGCTCAAGACTGGCGTAAGTCAGATGGTTGTTTTTCCCCAAACCTAATCTCCTCACCATGACGGCGTTATGAAGATTACAACATTTCTTTCTGTAAACAATGAAAATTTAGGTGCCATTGCTCGTATGAGCAATGGCACCTAAATTTGCATTGTTTACAAAGGGGTCCAAGTTGCCCCTAAACAAGGGTTTCAAAAATATGTTTGAGTTACTATAGTCTTGCGCTCAACCCTCGGTATGTAAGAATATGGTGAACATTTACTACCTTTGCACTGTGCATCTGGCAGTTCCACGCCACAGGACAGTCCTTTCTGTGGGTCGGCATAACATCTTATATTGACAGCTGAAACAGAAACAGAATCCATCACTTAACTCATGTCACAATAGTGCTTAAATAAAGTAAAATTCAAATAAAGGACACTTATTTACCTTTTTCACTGAAACAACAAGTTATATGTATATAAATTAATGAATTAATTAAAGGACCATACGAACAGCAAAGGCCTGATCAGCCTGCACATCCACGAAGTTATTAAAATGTCCCCTCTATCTCTCTCTCTCTGTCTTTGTGTGTGTGTCTGTGTGTGTGTGTGTGTCTATGTCTCTGTCTGTCACTCTCTCTGTCTCTCTGTCTATCTGTCTGTCTCTCTCTGCCTCTCTCTCTCTCTCTCTCTGACGATACATGCTGTTTTATACAATGAATCTGTAGGCGGAATGCGAAGGCCCTGAACTGACTGCGTAAAAGCGCGAGCTGACCAAGGCTATCGCTTTGGGATAAAAGTTTATTTCTCTGAATATGTGGTTCCATTATAATGCTTTCAGTACCTTGAACTTTGAAAGAAGCGCAGCCTAGTAAGATGCATGATAAATTAACCATTATGCCCGAAGACACGTTTTCGCATGGCGCGGCCTATGCGTTATGTTTGTCAGTCAGATCACGTAAACATGCCTATATAATTTTGACCCCTTTAAACCCCACTTTTATACAGTAAAACTGGGGTTTACAGGGGTATACACTATTTTTCTTATTTCTGCTCAAAAACATAGATTGTGGGTACTCGTTAGAACCGTCTCGCTGAGGCGGTTCTAACGAGTACCCACAATCTATGTTTTTATCAGAAACATGAAAAAAATATCAGTATTTTTATCTGAAAATTTTCAGTTTTTGGTGGTAAAATTTTCAGTATATTTGAATAGGCATGTTTTCATAATGGAAGCCTTTTGACTGTTTCCTTATACTTAGGATCAGTGTTTAGACGACTTAATTTACTGTTGAGGGAATTCCATTAAATTTTGAGGGAGATTTACTCCTTTTTGGACATAGCTATTATAACGATAGGAAAACCTTGTCAAAATATCTAGAGAACCGCTTGAACTAGGATTCTGATATTTTGCATACTGTTTGGATTCAATGCTTAAACTTATAAGCGAAATTCGTCAAAAATAAATAAGTAAATAAAAATAAATAAATAAACAAACAATGAAATAAAAAATAATAAATAAATAAAACGGCGGAGTAATGCCACTTTCGACTGAAAATGTTGTCATCACGATATCTAGAAAAATGCATTTGCTAGGATTCTGAAAAAAAAAATGTCAGAGCAATGCCCGTTTCGACTTCGCCTGTATTACAGTGGAAAAACTTTGTTAATATTATATCTAGAAAACTGAGCGAGCTAAGATTCTGATATTTTGCACACAGTTTAGGATAAATGTTTAGATGACCTGATAACTGTGGAGCCAATTTCTTAAAATATTGACTCAGTTTTGTCCCTTTTTTGGACTGTGCAATTGTAGCTGTTGGAAAACCTTCAAAACAATATCTAGAGAACTGCTAAAAGTAGAATCCTGATATTCTGCCAACTATTTGGGATCAATGTTTAAATGATCTGATTGAGTTTCGAGCTAATTCTGTTATGCCCTTTCGACTTTGCCTTTATTACAGTGGGAAAACTTTGTCAACACGATGTCTAGAAAACCGCTTGAGCTAGGATCCTGATATTTTGCACACAGTTTCCATGTTTAGATGACCTGATTAACTTTTCTCCGAAATACGTAAAAAGTGGCAGAATTATGCTCCTTTCGACTTTGCGTGTATTGTAATGGGAAAACATTGTCAACATAATATCTAGAAAACTGCGTAAGCTAGGATTCTGATATTTTGCACGTTGTTTAAGATTAATGTTTAGATGACCTGATGAACTTTTCAGCAGGTTCCATAAAATATTCGCCGAGTTATGCCGAATTTCTGACTTTTCCATCACAGCAACTGGAAAACCTTATCAACACGATACCTTGACAACCGCTTGAAGTAGGATTTTGATATTTTGTCAACTGTTTGGGATTATTCTTTTGATGACATGGTTATGCCCCTGACTTCGAAGAAGTTGAGGGGGCATATTGTCTTGGGCCTATCCGCCCGCCCGTTCGTCCATCTGTCTGTCCGTTCATTACACTTGCATACGGTCGGGAAAAGTTGGAGCTAGAATCCTGAAATTTTGTATATAGCATCGGCATGAAAAATAAGCGGACCCATATTTTCTGTCGGGGTTCTCCTTGCAGAGTGATTCCCCTTTTCTGACTTATGCATTTAACGACAGGCGGTGAGTACCATATATAGGCAACTCCTCATACAGTTTAATATCGATCAGTTACATCACGAAAACATGCCTATATATTTTTGACCCTTTTAAACCCCACTTTTATATAGTAAAATTGGGGTTTACAGGGGTATACATTATTTTTCTCATTTCTGCTCAAATATATAGATTGTGGTACTCGTTAGAACAGCCTCATCGAGGCGGTTCTAACGAGTACCCACAATCTATGTTTGAATATGAAAAAATATTAGAGTTTTTCATCTGAAAATTTTCCGATTTTGGAGATGAAATTTTCTATATATTTAAATAGGAGTGTTTTCGTAATGGAAACTTCTTTCTGACCTGAAGGTTGCGGGTTCGATCCCCGGCCGGGTCATAGCAAAGACTTTAATTATGGTACTAGCTGCTCTTTCGCTTGGCGCTCAGCATTAAGAAAGTAGAGCTAGAACTGGTCGGCTCAGTGTCAGTATCATGTGACTGGGTGGAATATCAAGTCAAAGTGTTTGGGGCGTGATATTTCAGTGAGGTAGCACTCTAAAAGTGAGCATTGAGCTCCCTGCCACATCCAGACAGCGTCGCGATATGACTGAAAGATTGTTGAAAGCGACGTTAAGCCCAAATCAAACAGTTTAAAATTATTATTATTATTATTATTATTATTATTATTATTATTATGGACTGTAAATGTAAATATGCATGTAATTTTGGCATTATCGACAGTTTAATTTTTGTCATTTTTTTTTTTTACTTTTTTAAACAGTGATTTTGGGAGCTTAAATACTATTTAAGTGCATACAGATGGTGTCTTGTGTGTACAACTCTTACTGTTAAACCGATCAAATTGGAGTTTTGCAGGCCCTTTTGGCATGTTCTGTAGTTGAGCATGTTGTTTTGGCGTTCTCGTCAATTTATTTATTTTTTTATATATATATTTATTTTGTTTTATTTTTTATTTTTGTTTTACTTTTTCGACTTTTGAACTAAGCCATTTCTGTTCGTCTGTCTGTTTTGTTTTGCTTACGGTCGGGAATGGTTAGAGCTAGGATCCTGAAATATAATGTAGAGCATCAGCATGGAAAATAAGCGGACCCATTATTTTTTTTTTTTATTTTTTTATTTTTTTTTTTTTTTTATTATTATTATTATTATTATTTCGTTGGGGTTCTTACTGTTGATTTTCCCCCTTTTTCGACTTAGGCATTTAAAGACAGATAGTGGGGACCTCGACTTAGACATTTGAAGACAGGTGGTGGGGACCTCGACTTAGGCATTTAAAGAGAGATGGTGGGGACCTCGACTTAGGCATTTGATGATAGATGGTGGGCACCTTGTGTGCGCAATTCTGTAACAGTTTTATACCGGTGAGTTCGAAACTTTGCTGGTCTGTAGATGTGCTTGTGGTTTTGGCATGATCTCAATTTAATTTTTTCACTTTTTTTAATTTTGTACTTTGCCTTTTTTGGGGCTTAAATACTATTAAAGCGCGCGCAACTCCTCATACAGTTTTATACCAATCGATTCAAAACTTTCATGCCTTTTGTCATGGTCTGTAGATGGGCATGTGGTTTAGGCATTATTTTGAATTTAGTAGTTGTCACTTTTTTACGATTTTTTTTAACTTAGCCATTTCTGTCTGTCTGTCTGTTATGCTTTGCACACGGTCAGGAAAGGTTAGAGCTACGTAGGAACCTGAAATTCTATATATAACATAAGCATGAAAAATAAGCGGACCCATATTTTTTTTCTTTTTTTTTTTTCTTTTTTTTAAGTTTTCCGTCGGGGTTCTCCGGCGGAGTTATTCCTCCTTTTTCCGACTTAGGCATTTGAGAACAGATGGTGGTTACCTTGTGTACGCCACTCCTCATACAGTTTTATACCAATCAATTTAAATTTTTGCAGGCTCTTTTGTCATGGTCTGTAAATGTACATGTGATTTTGGCATAACCGTCAATTTAATTTTTGTTCTTTTTTTTTTAACTTTTGAGAAATTTTGGGTCTGAAATACTATTAAAAGGCATCACTGTGGGTACCTTGTGCGCGTAGCTCCTCCTACAGTTTTATATCAATCCATTCGAAACTTTGCAGGCCCTTCTGTCATGCTCTGTAGAGGTGCATGTGATTTTGATAGTATCGTCAATTTAATTTTTGTTACTGTTTTTGACTTTTGAACTTAGCCATTTTTTGGTGCTTAAGTATTACGGTCAATGCATGTTAAAGGGAAAGTACAGGTATATATATGGTAAACATATGTAGTTAGGCACAAGTACATTTTCTAGTTTTACCATATTTTGACCTCACTTATTATTCTGAATTTTACATGAAGTTTTCCTGACAGATTAATTACTATTTGAATGACTTTATCATGAATTATTGTTAAAGTCATACTAATAAGAACCTGACATTACTCGTGAATGCTTAATATTAACTCATAAATGCATCGTGTTCCATAAACTGGAAAATGGCAAACAGTGTAGAGCCAGATCAGACGCCGCTATGATCGGGATCTGAACTGTTTGCAGTATCGGTAAAAAAGATAAAATAAATAAATAAATAAATAAATAAATAAACAAATAAAATAAAATAAACCAGATAAAGCTTCATTTGGAGAGGAACATGTCCAAAGACTTGAGTAGAAGAGTGCACTCAGCATTAACTGGCGAAGAATTCTTAAGTCGTTGTGTGTATAGCGGATACATTGGATAAGATGTTTTCTCCCTTATCAAAAAAAAAAAAAAAAAAAAAAAAAAAAAGAAAAAGAAAGAAAAAAAAAGAAAGAAAGAAAGAACTATCCATTAAATGTAAAAACATTAGTTGATTGCCTTATGCATCATTTGAACTACAATGATACTTTGGCTTAAAATGCCCAGTTTAAGTATGTTTTTTTCCAAACCTGCCGCTCTCCATGCAATGTATGCCCAGCGTGTTTTGTAAAGCACAGAATAGTTTTACATAGACCTTTAATAAACCTGTAAAGACGCTGAATCCCATCATTTCAATTTTGGTTGTAAACATTAATTTGAATGGCAAGTATCTGTCCGAGTCCAATGGGGACAAACAAATTAATTATCCCAAGAACTTTCAGAGTTACCTGACGCATACAACATCTCCATTGTATCCCAACCTTTCGTATCAATATATTTTTAGACTTTTTAGATGGCAAAAAAATCATACGAAAAAAAAACATCAGACTTACCAACAAAGTCTGTTAAACCATTTAAGCCGAATGAGCTCTTCTATAGTAGCTCTTTGGACAGGCCCATTTCCAATATAAGGAGTGTCTGTTTTTTTTTTTGTTTTTTGTTTTGTTATTTTTTATTATTATCATGTTTTGTTAAAATTTCTGACCTTAATGAAAACAGTGCAGACTGACCAGATGCCCAGTTCTGTGGCGTCTGATATGGGTCAACACTGTTTGCCATGTCGCTTTTATGGGACGCTAGGCTTAAATGGGTCAGGGAAGTTGATGATAACATTAAACTTCTATACGAGGTTTATTATTTTGATAACATTACATTTCGCATGTTAAAGTCACTAAAGTATCAAGATGTTCTGGCCAAAGAAATGAGTTCAACTTGATAGTATTTCCTATATAACGTAGAGACATCATAGTCATCTACACTAAAAATCAAAGTCGTCACTTTTTGCCATAAATTTTAGAAGTAATTTTAGCATTACATACTGTTCAACTTAAACCCAGAAATGAAATTTCGGTATTAGATGGAGCAATTTCTTTTCTTTTCCACAATATTTTATTGCCTATTGGTAGATCGCTGTATTAAAACAGGGACCAGATTTTCACTTCGAGATAAGCGGTTATTCGAGATAAGCGAGGTCGATATAACGAGAGTCGACTGTATTAAGCTTAACTAAGTAACAAACGCGTAAAATGCTGCTGAATAATTTCTGTTTATACCATTCACTATTCGACAGTTACAATTGACTAAATTACGAAAATTCTTTCTTTAACGAGTAGATTCCTTTACAGAAGAGATTGCTTGTGCGGGAAAGAAAACACTGTGGAAACAGGATGTTACAGGAGGAAGTTACTGACGTCGTCTCCCTTGTACCAAATGGTGAGAAATCTACTAGGTGTGTTAAGGCTCCGCATCACGAAAACATGCCTATATAATTTAGACCCCCTTAAACCCCACTTTTATGTAGTAAAACTGGGGTTTACAGGGGTATACATTATTTTTCTTATTTCTGCTTAAAACATAGATTGTGGGTACTCGTTAGAACCGCCTCGCCGAGGCGGTTCTAACGAGTACCCACAATCTATGTTTTGAGCAGAAATATGAAAAATATTAGGATTTATTAACTGAAAATTTTCATTTTTTTTTTGGTGGTAAAATTTTCAGTATATTTGAATAGGCATGTTTTCGTTATGGTAATGTAATCAGTAAGGATATATTTTCATATATATTATTATTCATGCTGCACTCTGTAAATCAACTTCATTTGGTGTTTGCATCGGTTTTAAAGGGATAAGCGATGTTAGTGAAGAATATATCGGAAATGCAAGGCCGTGGCAAAATATGAATTTTCATGTGAATTTGATCTAAATTTGATGAACTAAAAGAAAGTTATCAAAGTTTGAAGACATCAAAACTGCTTTTATGGCAGCATTTCCTACAAGATTGCATGTATGCCCAGCGAATACACAGAATAGTCTGCGCGGATACGCAGGCTAATCAGAGTATCTGCTGTTCACCTGAAGATATTTTGGGTCCTTGCCTTGCAAAAACTCTGAGCAGACCGCGCAGGCAAACAGACTATCTTGTAGGACATGCTGTATCCCGGCTCACTTCTTGATTGTCGCCTTTCCTAGGAACATTTCGCTTTTGTTCTCGACTTTTAACCCTTGTCCTGCTGAACCCGGATATACTCTGCCTTTGCAAACAGTGTAGATCCAGATCATTTAAGGGTTAAAATCAGATTACATGATCCTGGTTGTTGCTATAAAGTTGTATACTTAATGGCAAACAGTGCAACAATCAGGATCATGTAATCTGATTGGCTGAAAATTAGAAGTAGGTGTGGCATCTTAATTAATTCAGCAAGGCAAGAATTAAAACAAAAGCAGTTGCAAATATCCAAAAATGTGACAAAATGGTAATAGCCACAACGTAAGAAAACTTCTTTTGATTGGTGCGACCAAGGAAGAGTCGAATGAGCCTGCGCATTAGAGTCTTTCTTATCCGCATATTTGCATCCCTGGCAATTTAAAATGCGCCCAATGAAGATTCCGATGAGACTGCCCGAATGCGCAGGCTCATCTGAATCTTCGCTGGGCGCATTTGTCCGAAGGCATTTCAAACTTTGCGATATAAATGTAGTTGGTAAAAATTTTGATAGGATGTAACTAACATATACATTTACACGTTGATACACCTAAGCATTATATAATGCAACAATGATTATTTGCCAAATACGTTAGAGCCTCGTCGCGAGAAA
Organism: Anodontia alba; assembly: GCA_964016985.1. NCBI lineage: Eukaryota > Metazoa > Mollusca > Bivalvia > Lucinida > Lucinidae > Anodontia > Anodontia alba. The sequence goes on from OZ024821.1 coordinate 48,563,085, forward strand.
AGAAGGGCTCTTCGAATCTCCAATGGAATCAATATTCCATTGCTCATGTCAGGCCTCTTAGCAAAGCCACATGTCTAGTTCATCGGCTTAAGTTTCCCTTGGTCTATCGCTTACGAGAGCAAACAGCATAGGTTCTGGCGAGACTGCATGGATGCGCAGATGGCCTGAACCTATAACCATAGGGAGTTGGCACGTATGGGTTTTTTAAGCCCCAAAATGGCCCCAAAATGATAATACGTGCTAACACCCTATGCCTATAACAGCTCATGTCCAATGAAGCGACTCAGTTTCTTTTCCTTGCATAAAGTTGAATATTTAAAGCAACATTAGAAGATTGCTAGTTACTTTCTGTTTCGGCTGGATTTATTCTAGAGGTGATAAAGTTGTGTGTGTTTCTTATCTTTACACATACTTTAACTTTGATAAAAGATTTCTTATGTAAATAATACATACATGTGCATGTGTGCGTGCCTGTGTGCGTGTGTTTGTGTCAAATAAACCTGAGAATTCAAAAAAGATTTCAAACTTATTTGTCAAAACGTAGGCCACCTAAGCTTTTATACAAATTTTAGTTACACGGTAACAAATAGACTTACAGACACGAGAATATTCGAATATTTTTCCACCACCTATGTTGCGTTGTCTACGACTAAATCCACGTAGTGATCTCAAAAACTTATCTTGTCTATTACCAGATTTAACTCCACTTAAATCAAGTAAAGCTGACCTTCCCGACTCGTCTTCACCAACAGCTATTCCACCTTTTCGTTTCTTTTGACCTGATAAATCCAGAAGAACGGATTGTCTAGCTGAAGCGTCTAACTGCCTTTCACGCGAGATATCTAGATGTGCTGAACTAGGCATATCTGCTTGTCTTTCAGTTCCTGCATGCGCTGAACGAGTCATGCCCAGATGTCTTTCACGTGTTGCATCTGGCTGGCCTTCAGCGGTTGCTCCTAGCTGATTACGTTGGATATCTAATTGCACTTCCCTAGACCTGTCTATTTTTCCTTCCTGCTTAAGACCTAGTTGTGGTTCAAGACTCAGACCTAGCTGTGCTTCACGTGCAGCCCCTAACTGCCCTTCACGCAACACGTCAATTTGTCTTTCCCGCTTTATTCCCAATTGTGCTTCACGTGTAATATCCGGTTGTCCTTCATGTGTTCCAGCTAACTCTCCTTGCATAGTAGCACTTAACTGACCTTCACGAGGGATGTCTAACTGTGCCTCGCGGGACGTGTCTCTCTGTCCTTTACGTATACCATATCTTTGTGCTTCCCTTCCTATACCCAAATGGCTGTCAGTTATTGCACCTACCTGTCCTTCACGAATGGCTTTTAGCTGTTTTTCACGCTGGATGCCTCGCTTCACTCCCAATTCCATTTCACGTGACAGAGTAAATTGCCCCTTGCGTGTTCCACCTATTTGTCCTTCACTTGCAGCACTCACCTGCCCTTCAGACGAGATGCCTACTTGTGCTTCAGGTGATAATTTTAGTTGTGCTTCATGATCCATTCTAAATTGTGCCCCACGTGCCATATCTAGTTGTCCTTTACCTGTTATATCTATATGCTTTTTTCCTGTAAGACCTAATTGTGCTGCATGTGTTTCATCTAACTGTCTTTCATGTTTTGGGCCTACCCGTTGGTCTCGTAAAAGCCTTATTTGTGCTTCACGAGATATACCTTGTTGTTCCCCACGTGAAATACCTAAGCGTGCTTCCCCTGCTCTGCTCAAATGGCTGACACGTTTTGCATCAGTTTGTCCGCCACGAGCTAAACGTGTTTGGTACTCTTTTGCGACACCTCCTTGAACTTTTCGGGCGGCTTCCAAAACTGCCTTAGGGATTTTAATTTCCCCTTCCACAGCAAAGTCACGTTGCCCAGAAACGGACAACTCGGCCTGTTTTGTAATATCAACCAGTCCCGTCTTGGTAAACTTTTTTGGTTTGTCTCGGCCTGTCAAACTTTGTTGTGACGTACTAACCTGACCTTGTTTTTCAATGTCCAATCCTTTTTTACTCGAAATGTCTACTCCTACTCGTCGCGATCCACCATTTTTTATTTTGCCTGCATTGCCAACAGCTTCTTGGCCAGGCTCACTCAATGGACCGAATGGAATAAGGTTTTCTCCTTCAACTGTTAAATCTCTTTGACGCGTTAATTCTAGTTGAGCTTGTTTTGACAGTTCTGTCTGACCCTGGCTAATACCTTTTAGCTGTCCCTGCTGTGCTGTTCCTGCACGCTTGCCCCATGGAGCAATTTCTTGTCCAGAACCGCGTAAAAGACGGGTTGGAATTGCAGCCTCTCCTTCGACAGTAAACTTTCTTTGACCGGATACATCTAATTGAGCCTCTTTCGACAATTCCACCTGACCTATGCCAACACCTTGCAATCGCGCTTGTTTTGTCCATGGCGCAACACCTTGGCTAAAGCCGCGTGTTGGAACTAGAGCTGATCCTTCAACAGTTAAATCTCTTTGACCAGATATATTAAGCTGAGTTTGATCTGCCAGTTCCGCCTGTCCCTGAGCAACACCTCGCTGTTGTGCACGATTTAACAGCCACGCTTGACCTGCTTGTGTGTCGGCAGATCCCCGACCAGAGTCGCGTAATAGACTGGTTGGAATCAATGCCTCACCTTCAAAAGTTATATCTTTTTGACGAGATATATCTAAGTGAGCTTGTTTTGATAGTTCTGCCTTGCCTTTACCAATGCCTTGAAACTGTTTGTCCTGATTTACCAATCCTGTTTGACCTCCATGCCAACTAGGCATTGCTCCACCAGAAGCTTTCATTCGCATGTTTTTAAATACATCCACCTTTCTTTGGCGTGAGCTTTCCAATTGCCATTGTCGTGACTTTCGTGACCCCGCAACTGACTGTACTGGAACTTGCAGATGTTCGTCAACTGTGAACACACGGCCAGGACCTCCCTGTTGACCTTGACCCACCACTATTCCCTGTCCATGACTCTCAGGAGACTGTGTTGGTGGTGGAGGTGGACTAGGAAGGAAAAAGTTTTTTGCTACAGTCGCAGGAAATCCTTGTTGACTTTGCATTAGAGTGTTAATGTCCTGCTGGCTCAAAAACATTCCCGAACGACTTTGAGCCTGGGCCAGACGAATAAACCACATGACTACGAAAAACAGTCCAAGTTCGTTCATACTGAATTCACCTCCACTGCCGTTAGAGAAAAAAATGCACACTAGAAGAAAATTTCTTTACGAGACAGATTTATATTTACCTAGATATTTTTAATTTTTATTGAATTATTCATAAAAATGTTAAACTGTCCGGCTAGGAAACGCCAGTGACAAGTTTATGACATTGTTTCAATGAACGTTTATGGCTAAATTAAATAATGCAACGCACGACAGTTGGTAACACATTGCGGAAAAAAATACCACAGTTACCTTAAATATTCTGATTAATATGCCGAAGCAAACAGTGTAGACCCAGATCACAATGAAACTACAGTAAATCTTTAATGACTCGAATACCGATGGCTCATTTACAGTGACTGATTCGAACTTGTGTTTGAGACGTTAGGAAAATCTTCCGGTAGCAAAAAAAATATTTAGGGATATTTTGGAGATATTTGTCTTATTTATAATGACAAGGCATGTTGTGTGTACTCATTAGAATCGCCTCGAGGCTTTTTTTAATAGAAGCTCGAAACGACATCCGTAAATTATCACATTTTTCATCCTGACCTGGCGCTATGATTAACTCTGGGTGGTTCAAACTACCCATGCCTCGAACAGATTTCCATGGTCCAAAAGATATTCAAGCCATTAAAGTTCAAATGCAATTAGTTTGATGTGATCTACACCTACCTTTTCGACAGTATATTTAAACAAATCACCAGGCAGTGTAACTGTTTGTTGAAATTTAAGGAGAAGTATGGTAAGTCGGTGTGTTTAAATATTCAGGGTTATTATGATTGTGAAAGCTGAAAGTAAGTCAGTACGTAACAAGTCATACGCATTGATACAATATACGACTACGGTCATCAGCCTGTTCATTCGTTGCAATACGACCATGAGCTTCTGTTTTAAACGGGCTGTATGCATTTGGTCATTTTGTACAAGTGCGAGAACTTTGGAATTTTCCTGATTTCTTTGCTGCGCACTCAGTCCGAAAGTAAACATATTTTAGAGTAGAACGTTTTCAGAAGGAGGCAAAACAATACTGACAGAGTGACCTACCCTGAAAGTGATGCTATTTTCTTTCCTGAGACTATTTTGTTATATGCAAGGAAGGCGCTGTCGAGAATACGCTGTGTTTGCCTTATAGTAAGGTGCCTTTACTGGGCCGCGATTCATTTAATTATATGACTGATTTAATTGTCTGACAGAGTAAATTGGGCCACGCCATGCAAAAACGTGTCTTCAGGAATATGCAGACAGCGAAAGCCCAGATCAGCCTGCGCAAACGCTAACTGTCCGCTAACAGAATCATTTGATACAACAGAATGTAATCATGGAGAGTAATGGTCCGGATAATACCTTATGCCTGCGCAGGGTGATATGAATCTGTGCAGTTTGCGCATGATCGAAGACACTTTTTCGCTTGACACGGCCCAAATGCACATATGATTATTATGACCTCTGTCACGTCCCTGTTTTATCTTGAATATATATTATATGTATATAGTATAAAAAGAAGTTTGTTTTGATTTTTATTAACCAGGTTATATTATTGCATTTGTTACTGGAGTGCTGATTATGATGACTGTTTTACTTTGAAAGAGAGTAGGTACACTTCAGCTTTCAAGTAACGGCATTACGTTAATCACGAGATTTGTATGCTGAGGGCGTATTTGATTATTTACGTCTATATATTAGAACAATTATCAGAACACTGTATATTCCGAGTGAACCTAGGTTCGGTGATCAATATCTTCACTGTTCTGGGATTGATTTTTGTTTCAAGGCTATCTTTTGAATGGGGAGACAATTTTCCTTCGTAATTTTGCAGTCTTGTAGCGTTCCGTGAGAAAAATGTGTTTTGCTTCATAGTTTGAGCAGTGGCTAAGTAAGATTTTGCACCGTTCGGACAATCGAACAGGTTATTTTAAATCTTGCCCATCACGGGTCTCTTGTGAATATTATTTTAGCTCTTGAAAAACGCGGGGTTACTTGTGGACACACGTTTCAAAACGTGCCATATTACTATAAAGGTTCCCCGGTTTAGTAGAGCTGTACACACTACAATATTTTTCATTTGAAGACATTTATGTTGTACTGTATTTCGGGGATATGACCATGGTAAGTCAATAATCTATTTAATTTTATTCTTGCAATATTCTTGCTCGCGTTTACCGCAGCTAAGATTCGAGTAGGTAAACTTATTGCTTTTAAACATCTACTACGTTGCGATTCATATATCGTTCGTAATAGCCCCGGCATGATATGTAGATCTTAATCAGACGATGAATTATGTTCAATTCAGTAGACCGTGATCAGGTGTGCAAGCCGTGTATGTAGGCCCTGATCAAATGTACAGACCGCAACCATATTTGTGGACCCTGATCAGATGTGTACACTTTGATTATATGTGTAGACCCTGATCAGACGAGTAAGCCGTGTCGGGTGTGTAGACCCTAACCAGATATGAAAATTAAATTTGGTCGACTCTATAGATCCTGGTCAGTTAGGTGAGCCTGATCGGTTCTGTAGACCCTGATCAGAATGCAAACGTTAATATTCTTACTTGAGTAGAGAGATAAATGGATCAGAGCAATGATAGCATTAGCATATTTTAACATAACATATTCTGATCTGACATGTACATGTACATAATTTTAATGTTCATGATTACCAGACATATACGCTTGAATATACGACACAGTTAGGCGTTATGTTAACTGCACACACATTCAGTAGTTAACACAATTTGTGTTTGTATGTATTTGTAATACTTACACAATTATATTTGTATGTATTTGTACTTTACACAAATGACACGTGTGATAATTGCCTTAGACACCTACACAAAGATTATTTTTATTTGATTATACGCAAGTCTGTTTACTCGAGTGTTATACTGTGAAATGGCTCAAGCAGCAAGGCGTCATGTTTGAGGCTATGACGATGGCATGTTGATATTGTACCCAATGATTACGTGGGGACGATGTGCGATCGTGTAATCATTGTGGTGTAATGGCAGTTGTAATTTATTGTAGCCTTTAGCGTTCGAAAGGATTCTTACAGTGGAAGACGTATGGGTTCTTCCAGTAAGAATGTGTAATCGTCAAGATGCCATTCCTCCGATTTAATTGTGTTAGTTAGATATGTCCTGACTGTGTGTCTGCCTGTGTTGGATATACGTACAATATTATATGTCATTAACAGCGTCCCTGTGGTTTTTGGATCTGATTTTGCTATATAATAATCAAATGCAACGGACTTGTTGAATTACAACATTTGGCGTACACACTCTGTATACTTAGTGGGAATTATTAAGGCAATATCTTGTAATGTTGAATATCGACATTTCTAGGACATGAACTTATTTTCAGGTCCCGTATACGTATCTGTATACGTCACTGTGTATGTAACTATGATTTAATATATACGTTGCTGTCTATGTAACTATGATTTGAAGAAGTTTATTCTGGAAGTTGAATCCAGTCAAGTACAAAATGGTACCCGGTGTATGGCATGAAGTATACAACCGTTTATATCAACAGTACAGTACTATATACCAGTGAATAAATTATGTGTGAATTTATTCTTTTCAATTTTATCAGCATATTGTAAAGTATGAAGCCGACAGCATCCCAGGAACATCTTGGACATTCAATTTTTGAAATTTTGAAAATTACTTTATAGTTTCTTTTTTTTTTTTAATAAAACAAAATAATACAAAAATAATACATTCTTGTTTTTATTTATAAAGTGTTATGTTTATCCTCCGATTACTTGTGATCGTGTCTGGGCCCAACGCTCGTCCGTTTACGAGACATCTCTCTGCAGGAACTTACCTATTGACCTATATTCTTTTCTTTTCTTTTGTTGTTGTTGTTGTTGTTGTTGTTATTTTGGTATGACGGACTGGTACAGATGTGTTGTAGAAAAAGAGTTTCAGGTATGACGGACTGGTACAGATGTGTTGTAGAAAAAGAGTTTCAGTTTTATGTCCAATAATTCGTAATATTTTAATAGTCAACAGATGACAAGCATATCCTTGATTTATAGCGTTATTGGTACTTTTTAATCAATCTTAGTACAGACATCCGCAGTGTCTATAAACGATTCTGCTTGCTCATTTGCTGACGGTCAATGTGATCACTTTACATTACGAAAACACGCCGATTCAAATATATTGAATTTCACCACCAAAAATTGAAAGTTTCCGATAAATTCTGATATTTTTCATATTTCTGCTCAAAACATAAATTTTGAGTACCCACAATCTGTTTTTTTAGCAGAAATAAGAAAAATAATGTATACCCTTGTAAACCCCAGTTTTACTATATAAAAGTGGGGTTTAATGGGGTCAAAATTATGTAGGCATGTTTTCGTGAAAACCAGTCTGTAGACTGTACACTGAGTCAGTCTATCTATATTCAGCCGAATCCTTCTCCATTATAGTAATATTTGGTAAACATGAATTAACTTAACAGCTGGAATATTATCGGACTTGTTAATTGTTAACAAGACAGTAAACATGCTTTGATTTATACATAGTTTGTTTGTCACGACACAAAGAGAGACAAATCTATCATATTTGCTGTCAATGTAATCGTTGTGTATTGAGTCAATTTATTAAATCAGCTTGTACGCATTATTATTGGTTAAATACTAATGGATGCAATTGAATTAGGGTGCAATTTATTTCGGTAATAAAGTCTTCGAATGTCTTGAATACATACATACATACATACATACAGGGAGAGAGAGAGAGAGAGAGAGAGAGAGAGAGAGAGAGAGAGAGTACGAAAATAAATAAGAATTAATTGTTAAAGATTTCAAAATAGCAAATTAATAACGAAATCGGCATGCCATTTTACGGGCTCCGTATTATGTAATATGTTCAGTTGTGCACTAAAATATCCATAACTGACCTTTAAGAAACATATCATTTAACAAGACGGAAGTCTGTGGCTCGCTGCATTGCCTGAGGGAAGAACTATAAATATAGATTGCAGGCTCAAAAATCACTTAAGTTGTTCCTGTACAGTAACTTTTCCACTCAGGACACTATGGTCCCTTCCTCCTATCCCCTTCCCTTCCCACGCACCTGCTCCCACTCATATCCACCCATCAGCAATGAATATAAACTAATTTGTTTCGATGAAGATGCCGTTAGTGTCGACGTTGGCACTGGTGTTGGCGTCGGTGAGACAATTTCTTTTCTTCATGACATCTCTTTTAAGCGCGGGAACAAAGCCTGATTTTTTTCCCAAACTTACAAAAGTCTAGATAATTGACGACTATTAAAACCACTCACTGTTCGAACATCTTTTCTAAGTTCGGAAAAATTCTTTTTGAAAATAATACCACCATGCTCTCAAAGACAACTTCATGTATGACGTTAATACGTAAGTTGCTTGTTAGTGTTTCAGACGTACTAAACGCTGCCAAATATCAACTTAATTGAAAAAATTACAACTATGGAAATCTTATTAAGGCAGAAATAAGGTGTTTATTTGTAGTGAAATTCTATTCACAGACATGAGAAAACATGTTTGAAAGACGATATGTGTACACTTACGTCGTTTTTTTTCGGCGACGTCACCATTACAGGGAACAGGAAATTGGGTAGTCAGAATTTTACAATGTTTTTGTTGTGTGTTGTTAGTAAAGTAAGAGAAATAGGCTGATGATTAAATCTCAAAATTCAATGTTTTATTAACATCTGTACACTAACATAGGTGAACTTTTGTACCTACATGTGTAATACAATGACGTCAACGAGACGTTTAAATGTTGAGTAAGTTTTTGGCACATGAGTAAAGTATAAAATGCATTACATCAATATTTGGTATGTGTCTATACATCAATATTTGGTATGTGTCTCTACATCAATATTTGGTATGTGTCTATGCATAAATTAGCTTATTTCGGAAGGAAACCTTATCAGCCAGGTAATTCTAATGACATGTTTCACCGAGGATGCGATTTTAATGAGTACTCACAACACTTCGTGAAATAAAATATGTATCTATAGTTGTGAATCAGCTATTTCAACTTACCGAGTAGCGCAGACAAACGGTCAGCAACGGATTGTCCTTGTCCTTCTGTTTCTGAACTTGACACGTTTGCATCAGCCTGTCCTTGCTGTGGTACTTCGGTAGGTGTTTGACCGAATGCAGGCTCCCTAGACGGACCGAATCTTTCGGGTCTGAAGTCGGCAAAATTAACTTGCCCTGACGGATCGAACTTCTCCGATTGTGCTTGTCCTGAGGGATTTAAACCTTGCTGTGGACCACCATCGGGCCGTACTAAAGGTTCAAAACCTTCTTGTTGCGGGCCACTATCGGGTCGAAAGGAAGGATCGAAACCTCTCCGTTGTGGGCCACTATCGGGTTGTACGGAAGGAAAGAAATCTTGTTGTGGGCCACCATTGGGTCGTACTGAAGGATCGAAACCTTGTTGTGGGCCACCATTAATTCGTACTGGAGGATCGAAACCGCCTTGTTGCGTGCCACTATCGGGTTGTTGAGACGGATCGTAACCGCCCTGTGGGCCACCATCGCGTCGTACTGAAGGATCAAAACCTCCTTGTTGTGGGCCACTATCAGGTCGTATAGAAGGATCAAAACCTCCTTGTTGTGGTCCACCATCGTATCGTACTGAAGAATCAAAACCTCCTTGTTGTTGGCCACTATCGAGTCGTACTGAAGGAGCAAAACCTCCTTGTTTTGGGCCACCGTTGGGTTGTACTGAAGGATCAAAACCTCCTTGTTGTGGGCCACCATCGGGTTGTACGGAAGGATCGAATCCTCCTTGTTGGGGGCTGTCAACTGGTCGTGTTGAAGGACCAAACTCACCTTGTTGTGGATAACTATCTGGTCCTACTGAAGGATCGAAACCTCCTTGTCCTGTGAGGTCAACGTTACCTTGGCTCAAAGGACCAAAGTCGCCTTGTTGAGAGACGTCCTTACTTGACTGACCCGGTGTATTCTCACTGCCTTGAGGTGGAAGACCTGTTGATTTTTGTCCTGAAGTGTCTTTCCCTCCTAATAGTCCTGCTGCTTTTAGCAAAGCAGTTGGGATTTGAATTTCTCCCTCAACTAAGAAATCTCCTTGACCCCCTGCTGTTAGCTGGGTCTGATCCATAACCTCCATTTGGCCTTGGCTCATCGTTCCCGGTTGCATACTAGAAGGTAGACTTCCAAAGTCTGGACTATACCCAAATGGACTTCTATTATTTTGTCTGTCAAATAGTTTTCCTTTCGGCTGAATGTCTCGTGATACGTCCGCACCTCTTTTTCCCGCAGCATTAATCTGACCTTGCCCTTGACGCGTTTTATGAAACCTTCCGGGTTTTGAAGGTTCAAACTGCCCTTGACGGGATTTCACCTTTTGACCTTGTCGAGATATTGGATCATTTTTTTCAAACTTTCCCTGACGAGAAGGCTCCTGTCCTTGTCGTGAGGAACCAGCTTGTGATTTTCTATCTCCTGAAGGGCTGAACGGTCTCTGGTCTAACTTTCCAGTACTAGAAGGACGCGGTGGGTCAAAGGGAAATTCATGTGAAGTATCAAATGATGGAGGTGAAAGTTTGTCTATTAACTGAGCTGGCCCTTCAAATTGAGTGTCGAGGGAAAATCCCATATTTCCACCGACGTCTAACTGATTGTCTCTTTTTGTATAAATATCCAGGCTTGGGGCTCCAAATGGGCTACGACTACCTTGTCTGGACCCTGCTGGTTTCCTTGTAGGTCTGTCAAATTGTTCTGGTCCGGGTCCCATCTTGTTGCCTTGTTGTGCTCCCGACGGTCGTTTTGGTGAGCTATCAAACTGTTTTGGAAATGACCTATCCTGCTGGGAAGTTTTTCGAGAAGACTCTGTTTGTGTACCGTCACGAGGACTGTCACTGATGCTGCCAAATGTTTGCTTTTGTCTACCACTAAATGGTCTTGGACGTGGTCTTTTAAAAGTATCCTGTCGTTTGGTGCCCCGCGGATTAAACGGACCCTTTTCTAGGGGAACTACATCCACTTGTGAATCCTGTGGAATAGGATGTGGAAATCCTGGAGGACCTTTGTCTCTCTGAGAGGTCCTGGCCCTTTCGGCAGGTCGCCTTAATCTTCTGTTCCAGGGCCGACCCTGATTACTAAATTTCCTAGGTTGTGTTTGAACAGAAGTTGCAGCCACTATTAAAACTATTATAAATGCAAACCACTTCATTATGACGTAAACACACTCTCAGTCCGAACACCGAAATTTTTCTGATCGAAGATAAAAGATATATCTTGTTAAGTACCAATAGTATTAATTAATTGAATTATTCATTATTGAATCAATCATTCGACATAGTAAAAAGAAATTGACGGATCGGCTGTTGTCATAATAAAACCCCTTATTAACTCTTAAAGCGGCAAGCAAAATATTGTAGCAGACGACATCGTATTTTGTGTTAGCTATTCAGAGAAATTAAGACTTGACATTTCACCTGAATCATCTGTTTTTGCAGACGATTTACAAGGACTGTCAATTCTTATTTTCTCAGAAAGATAAAAATAAGCTAGTTCGAAATGTCATCTGCAACGATTGTAATTTGCGCTTAAGGTCAAGAAAGAATATTATCACCCGGAAAAAAGTCCTAACGCACATATGAACATCAAAGATCCAGATCAGCCTGCACGTCCTTGAAAACTGAGCAGGGCTGTCCTATGTTCCACAGGGAAGACCGATTTCTATAGTATCTGTCGGGGAAAACGTACTGTTGTGGTTTGATCACGCGCATGCACGGGCTGTTATGGAATTTCGCTGATTCTGTATAAGTTGTAAAAGCTTTTTGTATGATTTGGATCAATTAAAAGGGCACACATAAATTCAGTACGATATATATCTTGTTAACAGAACAGAACAGAACGAAATTGATGAAATATGACTCAGTCTGGATGAATGTCTACCTTACAGACTTAGAATTATGCATCTTGAATTTGCAGTACGGGCAGATTCAGAGGCACGTAGTTTTATCATGCGGAAACATTATTAGATCGCACTCTCAAAGACCATGTCAAATGTACTCAAGTATTGAAATATGTTTGACCCCATCTACTTTCATTTAGAATAAAACGCCAAGCAAAAAGAATTTCGAAAGGACCCTAATTCCTAACTATACTCATCCTACAATTTCAACAACTCGATTTTTCGATATGTCGATGTATCTGAACACTGTAAGTAGCAAACCGTATAGACTCTGATCAGGCCCCGAGGTTATATGTTTTCCTGCTTACAGAGACTAAGACGAGGCATAAAATTGGGGAAATATAAAAATAGCTATAATACTTAACAACAGTTTTTGAGTTAAGTCCACATATTCTTCATTCAGTGGTTGTTTAAATCAAACACAAACGGAAACAGACTGGCATTAGTATTTTATGTATAGATGAAGAAGAACAGAAAACATTTTTGTCCCAAATTAGAAGGTTAGTATTTTCATATATATATATATATATATATATATATATATATATATATATTTCATACATAAAATGTATGTCTGTTAATAATCATTTAACATGCCTTGGCATTGGCATTGTATATGTAAGTTAAATTTTGTGAGATACGCATTTCATTTGTGATTTTGTTGATAAGTGCGTCCGACGGGAACTGCAAAGCAGTTCCCCGAACCGTGGAGCGGTTCGGCGTGCAGACGTACTACTATATAGACTAACGGTGTGGCCAGTGGTGTGTGTGATAAAAAATGTGATGGTCCAACAAACGCTTAGGTGGTTCGGTGCTTATCCTGAAGAGCAATAAGCGTTCCGTGATTTGGCAGAGGCTTTTGAGACAGCGGCCTTGCTGATAATAGCAGAAAAAAAGCCAATAACAATTGCAAAGGGGTGAATTACGAGACCTATGACGTCAGCCTACAAAATTTGCGATCGCGGCCATTTTGAATTTTGTCTCCACTATGACTCTTATTTCTATCGATTCTACGTCTATTTACAAGCTAAGCATGATTCGCTTTGCGCATAGATACACATTGATGTAGATTTTTTTTTCTGCTTTTCATAATGTGTTGACTCGCAAAAAAAAAAAAGACTGAAAAGAAACACAGACAAAAACGCACAAACGGTCAAAATATTTAGAAAAAAAATCCTGAAGCAGTAAAAAGGATTTCAGGTAAGCGAACGATATTGTATTGTCGTTGTAACTGTCACCGACATACACTAGTTTTTGGTATTCGGAAAGCATGGTTCCCGCCCATCGGGGCCCGCAAAATAAATGGGCTGCCTAAAGCCTCCATGGCAGAGCTGTTAGTAACTAAGCAGGACCCGAATTCATGTGATCGGGTCGGGTAAAAGTCCCGCGAAATTGGAGGCAATGTTACTAAACTACTGAAATATTGTTGATTTCGACGTTATTTCGCAGTTTGTGCAGTGGATTCAGAAGTCAAGCGTGGTCTGAAATCAAATTCAACCCACCTATGAAGCAAGTGATGTTAATTTGGACGAACGGTTATAGGTAGCACCTATTGAATTCATATTATTTCATGATGACGTGTAGAGGGTGCATTTCGCCATAATGTATGGGAAGCCGGTAGATTGTCCTTAAAAGATGCAACCAAATCGATGGCTATGATTGTCAAGGAGAAAAAAGCTTGATGTATCAGATACATGGAAATGTAGAAATTAATCACATTAAAAGGAGAAAGGGTACACTTGGTGGAATTTCCACACTGTTTTGCAAGGGAGATAATTTTTGAGACGTTGTTTACTTTCCTGCACATCAGTCCCTTCTGAAAAGGGGTCTACTCTAAAAGAAAGGAATTCGCTCACAAGTGGAACACATTCTTTCATTTTAGAGAAAACTCTTTTTCAGAGGGCAGCCAAACCAATTTTAACAGAGTTATCACCCCTGAAAGTGTATCCCTTCTTCTAAATTGTTGTGTGTAGGAACGCGTTTTGTAACAGGCCTTTGTTTATACAAATAAGCCTTTCCATGAGAAAATGTGTCTTTTGGACATATGCGAACAGCTAAGATCCGGAGTGAATCTATAAAGTCTGATCAAATCATTTGCAGTACATCGCTATGTTCTTCAGTACAAAATGATTCCGTTAGCGTTCAGCACAGGCGCTGACCAGACTGCGCGCATGATCGGGCCTTTGCTGTCCGCATATACACTGATTACGACACATTACGAAAACATGCCTAATCAAATATATAGAAAATTTCACCTCTAAATACTGAAAATTTTCAGATAAAAATCTCAGATATTTATCATATTTCTGCTCAAAACATAGATTGTGTGTACTCGTTAGAACCGCCTCGGCGAGGCGGTTCTAACGAGTACCAACAATCTATGTTTTTTATCAGAAATAAGAAAAATAATTTATACCCCTGTAAACCCCAGTTTACTATATAAAAGTGGGGTTTAAGTTGGGTAAAATTATATAGGCATGTTTTCGTGATGATTTGTTGTGGCGTTGCACAAATGTAATACACGATTTGAATACACCTGAGCCCAGTTGTTCAAAACTAATGATGTCGTTAGTTAACGTATCGTTAAAGCTTTGATCATCAAATATGGCATGTATGCTTTTGTAAAAGCTAATCACATATTTTTTTTTAGCAAAAATGCCTGTAAATTAGATAGTATACTTACTAGAACAGTAAACATTTTACTACTAACGAGCTTCTTAAGCTATCGATGCTTCGAACAACTGGGCACTGGCCTATTTTCCGCCATTTTAACAGGAGAGAGACTTTTTGTGACTTCTTGTTTTGCTTTCCTTCATGCCCTCCAAAAGAGGATTTATTTTAAACGAGCAAATTATTTTCCTTTTGAGTAGAGCCCTTTTTCAGAAAGAAGTCAAAACAAATTTGAAAAAAAAAAAGTTGTTTCCTTTGAATGTGTATTCTGTCCCCTTAAACTACATATCGAGGGTTGAGCGCAAGACTATGGTAACTCAAACATATTTTTGAAACCCTTGTTTAGGGGCAAATTTGACCCCTTTGTAAACAATGCAAATTTAGGTGCCATTGCTCATATGAGCAATGGAACCTAAATTTTCATTGTTTACAGAAAGAAATCTTGTAATCTTCATTACGCCTTCATGGTGAGGAGATTAAGTTTGGGGAAAAACAACCATCTGACTTACGTCAGTCTTGCGCTCAACCCTCGATATTTCGAAAGGGTATATATACAGTCGAACACCAATAGCTCAAACATCTTTTGGACCATTTAAATTTGTTCTAGACAAGGGTAGTTCGAGCCACTGATGGTTAGTCATAGCTCCAGGTCAGGATGCCAATAGAAGTAATTCAGGGATGTCGTTTCGATCTTCTATAAAATAATGATATGTAGCGTGTACTCATTAGAATCGCCTTAATGAGGCGATTCTAATGTGTACACACATCATACATTTTTTATGAAAATAAGCAAAACATCTCTAAAATATCCTTAGATATTCATTTCTTTGAGTTATCGGAAGGATTTTCTAGGGTCTCACAAAACAAGTTCGAATCAGGCATAGTAAACGAGCGATCAGTGTTCCAGTCGTCGTAGGTTTACTGTTCTTTGAATAGGTTGCTTGGTCATAAGTGTTTGAATTTGCATGGCAATTAATTCATCTAGCTTTTTCATGTCAGGAGTTTTATGATGACAAACAATATTTGTAATAATTTATTATCATTTTGATAATATTTTTCGCATGATGTAAATAATGAGACACCTTACTTTGCGGTATTAGTACACTTCCTGAACTATCAATTATTACAATACTTGAAGCTGTAGAACGCTTCTTATAAGATGATCAAATGTTTTGATATTAACACATTGTAGTCTGGAGACTCCTAAAAGAGTAACTGGCAAAGTGTGCAGACCAGACCAGACGCCGCATAAAGCGGCATCTGATCAGGTCTCCACTGTTTGCAGATAGTTGAGCCATTCTTCTCTAGAAATATATAAATCTCAAAGCCGGATGTACCTAAAATTGAAATTAGACTCTTCCAAGATATAGTGTGGGGGAGTTCATTCAGTCTACAATGGATTAATGCTCAGCATTCTGAGAAGCACTAACAGTTGATGAGATTTTCAAATGGTGTCTTATTTTTCCCAGAAGATAGTATTGGCATGTTTTGCAAATTGTGAAAGCCTAATTACTGGCAAAATTAGAACAAAATCAACAATTTATCGTCAGCAGAATTTGGTCAGATAGTGATCAGGTTAAAAGGCATAGTAATGATAAATTTTATTTTAATACTCAAGGACCTAAGGAAGCTGGTATATGTAGTGTCCGTACAATTGCTTCGATAGAGTTGGTGCAGAAATTGATTGGTTAAATGTTCACGGTGGGATGCCTTCTTTCCTGTCTTCCCACACTTTCAGAGTTTCTTCCTTTAGCATCTGATGTTGTATATATTTACTAATAATTTTAGAGAGACAGAGAGAGAGAGAGAGAGAGAGAGAGAGAGAGAGAGAGAGAGAGAGAGAGAGAGAGAAGGTAAGGTAATCTTAAAGTATATCGCTTGCAACAGTGAGGGTGGGTTGGAGTTCTAGCTCTGCTCTACAAGTATTTCAGTTTTCAATATTTTCTCCAATATATATGACGAGCAGTAAGAAGAAGTGTTTCTTTATCGTATTTCGCAAATATCGATTTTTGCGTATGTCTATAATAGTCCATGTTTGAAAGGCAGAATGCCTCGAACATTTCTTTTGCCTAGACAGATACACTGGGCGTAATGTTTGGTGCTCCGATTCAATATATGTAAAATAAATCTTTGTAAGGTACAGTTTGAATACCAATGTAAGCAGAATATTGTACTGTATACATTTACATATGTTAGTAGCATAATAAGATTGACAGTTGAAGTGACTAGTGACTATAAAAGAGTTCTGAAACCATGACTCCAATACTGAACTCGGATATATGATACATTCGACTTTCGTTATCTCGTCGTCGCTTATCTCGAATAACCGCTTATCCCGAAGTATATATCTGGTTCCTGTTTTAAAATTGAAATCTTATAACAGGTAACAAAATATTATGGAAAAGAAGAGAAATAATATTTTCAATATATCTTAAACTTCAGTAGTCAAATTACATATTCATTTGTTAAATGTGATTTATTTTTTCTCAGTTCTGCAAATTTGATATGTCGTGAAACGGGTATCATGAAGTAATTTAGAGAGTCTCTTGTAATTCGAGATAATGAGAGTCGACAGTATTTAGCACTATGGGTGAAAAATTCAGCAGACAACATATTGAAATAGTTTGCTAATTGTTTCCCAGAAACCAGATTTTAACATTTCATGCAAATAGTCTCCATTGGAAGCAGTTTGTTTGAAATGTCAACTTTTTGGGGAAAAATAAGAAAATATCATCAATTTGTCATCTGCTGCATTATTGATTTATTTATTTATTTATTTGAGCCTCGTCGTAAGAAAACGGCTTTTGGTCTTTCCGTGGAATCAATCTTTCTGTACGCATGCCCGTCATATGTAAGTAAGTAAGTAGGTAATAAGTATGTCTAAATATGTCTACTTCTTTGTCTGAATGTTTCTTTTTTGCTAACCACGTATGTGAGCGAACTATAGGTTCTGGCGGGACAGTCGGCTGCGCAGGCTCAACAGAACCTTTGCTGTTCGCAAATGCTTTAACGGCTCATTTCTCATCATTACGAAAACACTCCTATTCAAATATATTGAAAATTTTACGACCAAAAAAGGAAAATTTTCAGATAAAAAATTCTAATATTTTTCATATTTCTGCTCAAAACATAGATTGTGGGTACTCGAGTACCCACAATCTATGTTTTGAGCAGAAATATGAAAAATAATGTATACCCCTGTAAACCCCAGTTTTACTATATAAAAGTGGGGTTTCAGGGGGTCAAAATTATATAGTCATGTTTTCGTGATGTGACTTGGTATATTTTTAATGACTTCTGCCGAAAGAAAGATAGACTTTGTTTTATTCGTCCTCAGTTTAGCAATCCAGCACATTCTCTGCCTCTTGGCAATCCATCATGATTGCACCCAATATACAGTTCTGATAGTGGTGGCTCACATCAAAGGGTGGTCTTATCTGAGTGATTGTGAGGTGATTTTCACTGGCTGAAGTTTGTTAAGGTGGGGCCAGAAGGGGGAAAATGAATATAATCCAATAAAGTGTTTACTGTTTTACCTGTACTGCATGAATGTTTTGATTTAATTATAAATTTCATTGATTCTTTTATAAGAAATATCTATATTCAGTTATGCATGAGTTTTTGTTTATGTACTCTTTATTGAATGATAAAGTTAATAAATGAACTCTTAGTTTTCTGAGATGTCAAATATAAAAAAAAATAAAATAAAAAAATAAAGAAAAAAATAAAGACAAACTTTTTTTTTTTTATCTATTTCTTTATTTACTTTTATTAATGTATTAGGTAAAAGATGAACACTTCAAAAGATCAAAATTGTGATAAGAGTTGTTTTATTCCTGATTAAAATATAAATAAATAAATGAACAAATAAAAAAAAAAATATTTAAGTGATTTGAAATAAAGTTTAAATTGTTTATGAAACGTTTCAAACTTCAAATTTTATACTCTATCAAAATGGTTTCAAATAGATAAATAAAAACTTATTTTATACTTCTAGCCTTTAATCTTCTACTCAAAACAGGTTTTCCAATTTGTGGCCCCTACCTGTTTGAGAGCCACAGGTCACCACAGAAGTATGAGTTGTTATCTGCAGATTTCACTAACAGGGTCATTAGGTTGTTACGCAATGGAATATACTATATGAAGCCACCCAAGCTAAGGGAGTGGGTACATTACGTAAACATGCCTATTCAAATATGTTGAAAATTTTACCACACGAAAAATGAAAATGTTCCGATAAAAATTCTAATATTTTCATATTTCTGCTCAAAACATAGATGGTGGGTACCCGTTAGAACCGCCTCGGCGAGGCGGTTCTAACGAGTACTCACAATCTATGTTTTTGATCAGAAATAAGAAATTTTAAAATAATATATATCCCTGCAAATGCCAGGTTTACATGTACTATATAAAAGTGGGCTTTAAGGGGGTCAACATTATATAGGCATGCTTTCGTGATGAATGGAACTATGTAAGAAGACAAAAGAGCCCAGCCAACCCACTGCAAGTAAAATCTATGATGGACGCACCATCGTACCACAAGCTCCAGCTGCATATGACACTGGCCCAACCGCCCACGCAGAGCCACATAAGGATACTGAGACTTGATACATGTATGGTGTACATCTCAGAGCCGTTCTAGGCTTTTTACCACCAGATCCATCGCTGTTCGCTTATTAAAATGCATAGCGTATTTACCATAAGCATTTGGAATTCTTAACTTCTTTCCAAACTTACCCTAACGTTTGTATATTTATTTTAGAGGTTTTCGTTCTTTTAATGTAAGAGCGCAAATCAGCCCTCTTTATATCGACACTCGAAAGAACGATGAAATTCGTTATAATGGTATTTTGTTAGGCATAAAATATTCACTCAAGAGGTGATAAAAAATTATTTAGGTGATAAAAAATTAAGATAAATTATGCAAAATCATTGTATACTTCAGGAAACTTAAACGAGGCGATTCTAACAAACATCCAAAAACATGTTACACGAGAAAATTATAATAAACCAAGGCCTTTCTTACATATCATTCTGCCCATTAAGGATTCTTAACAATACAACAGCAATTTCATTATAATGGCAGCATCTTTGGGAAAAAAAAGCTGTCCTTGCAACAAAGGTTCACTATACATGCCCACCATTCATATTGACGAGGGACATTTATTTTCTCAAACGTTCAACAACCTATAGCAATGTGACATTAATATCTCGCAGTTACCGGACAATGAACGAAGTTGACCATTCGTGTGTGTCTGTTGTGAAAGGCAGGCATTTATTAGACATAACATATCATTGGCATAGCTCCAGATAAAACTTGTTTTTTCCTTTTCAGCTGATGTGTACTTACTCGTATATGTTTCTTATTTCTAAATGAAAACATAGGTTGTGATACTTATAACCGAGGCGCTTCTAATAAGTACCCCATATGTGTTTTCGTGGAAAAGTAAAACACATATTACCCCCAATATCCCTCTTATCTTGAGCTCTGCATTTAGCTTAGACATTTTTTTACAAAATTCATACAAGCTTAGGTCAGGTTATAATGTAGCCGTCACAAAACTTGAAATTTATTTGTAACAGACTGTTGTAACAGGTCAGCGATAAAATATACGAGTCTGTCTAAAGTTATAGCATAAGCTAAGTGAGTTATGAATATTTAGTCAAGAAAATTTGCAAAATCCCCCTTTTGTCAAATTAGTTAAAGTGACTGAGTTAAAAATATTTAGTCAATTAAAGAAAATTTGCAAAATATCCCTTTAGTCAAATCTGTCTAAAATTATAGCATAAGCTAAGTGAGTTATAAACACTTAGTCAAGAAATTTTGCAAAATCTCCTTTTTGTCAAATTAGTTAAAGTGACAGAGTTACAAATATTTAGTCAAGTAAAGAAAATTTGCAAAATATCCCTTTTGTCAAATCAGTTAAAGAAGTTTCTTACTGAAAATGAAAACTGCAGAAGACAAGAAACAAAAAAAAAAAAAAAAAAAAGTAAAAAATAAAACACTGCATATTGATCATAAATCAAATACCTTTTGCGAATAGGTCATGTGCTAGTGCTTTTCATAATATGTCAATTAATTATTAATTGAACAGCGCCAAGCAAAAAATGTGTCTTCATGTGCTTTGCGCATGCGCAAGGATGAATCTGAATCTCTGCATAGATTCAGATTCGCTCTTGCTCATGCGCAAAGTATCATCCGAGTCTTTGCTCTTTATTCATATTTTCTGTAGTATTCAATGATTTTGTTAGTGGAATGAAGGCCCTGATCAGACTGCGCATAAAACATTTATTTAGAAACGCCAACGAGTAAAATGCACAATAATCCTACGTATTGAAACAGACTGGTGTGTGCAAACAGTGTAGTCCCAAATCAGGCGCAGCGTCTTATCCGGATAAACACAGTTTCATACCAATCCAGCATTTAGGAACGCCAACAGGAGTAAATTGGACCCAATAATCCTACGTATTGAAACAGATTGGACTCTGCAAACGGTATAGACCCAGATCAGGCGCCGCTTTCTACAACGTCTGATCTGGGTAAACGCAGTTTCATACCCATCCAGTATTTATTTAGACACGCCAACAGTAAGTAAAATTGACTCAATAATCCTAAGTTTTTAAACAGACAGGCCTATGCAACGAGTGTTGACCCAGTGTAGATCAGACGCCGCGTTCTACAACGTCTGATCCTGGTAAACACCGCTGGCTACTCATGAAAAAGAAACATTTGCAGATAAAGAAAACGTGATTTTTCCCATTTCCACCCAGCATACAGACCGCAGGGTCTCGCTGGAAACGCCTTACTGAAACGATTCCAACAAGCACCAACAATCCTCATTCAGAGCAGCAATAAGGAAAATGATAAATTCCCCTGTTGAACCCACTCTTGCAATGGAACTTGGGTCCTAGCGGTGTCTTCATAGCAGAATATAGACCTGCCAATGCTATGTATTTTAACAAAACCTGTGCTCGTACGTCTAATGTATGACGAACAGACAATGCAGTTATATGTGGAACATGTCTATTTTGAAAACAGTATAACTATGGATTGGGCAAGTTGTATGTAGCACCAGTTGTCAATTAATTCGATGTACTGGGCTTGTGAAGCAGAGTCTCTATACCGTATGGTTGAAGATGAGAGATATGGGAGATTTTCACTTTGTTGCCATCATTGTCCAGTATATTTACATTTCCACTGTTAACCGGATTTTTTTTTTAATTTTGTTGGCACGTTTAAGTTAACTGCACCGGAAGGCGAGTGTATTTCGCGTTTGCGTAATATCATTGTTAATATGCAGTTTCTCTTGATGTTTGCGTAGTTTAGCACGACCCTTTAGAAGAGCTAATCGTCATTACGAAAACATGCCTATTCAAATATATTGAGAATTTTACCACCAAAATATGAAAATTTTCAGAAGAAAAATTCTGATATTTTTCTTATTTCTGCTCAAAACATAGATTGTGGGTACTCGTTAGAACCGCCTCGATGAGGCGGTTCTAACGAGTATCCACAATCTATGTTTTTGAGCAGAAATAAGAAAAATAATGTATACCCCTGTAAACCCCAGTTTTACTATATAAAAGTGGGGTTTATGGGGGTCAAAATTATATAGGCATGTTTTCGTGATGTGCTGTCGGACTGCTGAGTTTAACGATGATCTCCCATGGTTTGGATTCGTCTCCTTCGTCGGCATCGTCAATACGGTTGTCGTCGGAAGACCTTCTAGTCGAAGCGACTGTCAAATATGACGTCTTTCAGACAGGTATAATTGTAATGTGTGCATCCTTGCCGCCACTTTCAAATTAAAAGACCGTATGGCATACTCGGACAGAGTAAATCCAGTTCAGATTTGGGCATCTGCATAATCTGATTAAGATCTAGACTGTTCGCTGATAATGTCAAGTCTGCTTATTCTGTCAGTGCCCAGGCTGAAACTGTTCGTTGGTGCACTTTTTGAAGTCAGTATAGATCATAAACGACCCGCGTTTACGCTGCTGGCGAATGACATCAGTTCGGAGGCTCATGTTTAAGTAAACCCCATTCATATTTTGAAGGTACTGCCTCTCAGATTTCTGGCTTTTATCAGACGTAGAATATGCCTTAACTTCGTTTGTAGACTGGCTCTAGTCTCCAGTGACTAAATATTTTTCTCATAATTCTGTCTGATAATCCAATAAAATATGACCAAAGAAATATCATGACTATAAAGGCTGGTCACTAGAGTGACCAGCCTTTGTAGTCATGATTTTTTTTTTTTTTTTTTTTTTTTTTTTTTTTCATTTTAGTGGATTATCAAATAGGATTTTGAGAAAAATATTTAGTCACTGGAGACTGGAGCCAGTCTAAAGTCATCCTTTATAGTCATGATATCTGTGTTGGTTTTATTTTAGTGGATTATCAAACAGGATTATGAGAAAAATGTTCAGACACTGGAGCCCGGAGCCAGTCTATTTCGTTTGTTCCTTTGTTTTTCAACGTCCAAATACAGATAAATCTGCAAATAATAAACATTTCACGGCCGAGAATGTCCTCGTGAGATTGAAAGCAAACACTTTATAACAGTTTTAATTTATCATGGAAGGCTACAAAGGGTAACAAATTATGTGAATTTGTGATTTTGCGCACTAATGTACGATGATAAATGCAAAATCTTCTCGAATATGGACAAGATTACTCCACCCTTATACATCTTCAGCCTGTCACTATCAGTTATCACCTTTTTTTTCTTGCATCATTGACAGTATACATATCTTAACGGAAATTGTTACACTGTGAAGGGAGACAACGCTGTCAAAATTGATTTTAATCCCTTCTGAAAAAAAATGTCTATATAAAAAGGAAATAATTTGCCCTCATTGCGAGCGAATTCTTTCCTTTTCGAGTAGATCCCTTTTTTTTCGAGATGTTTAGTGTGCTGGAAAGCAACCAGAAAAGCCAACAGACAATTACAAAGTTGTCTCCCTTGAATAAAACCGCGGAATATCTACCAAGTGTATCAAGCCTTTTAATATACCGTTCTTACCTTAAATATCAGAACAACCAGACCTGACGGTTTACACAAACGAAGCAGCTTTATTAGCGTTTATTAAAGTGTATTTTTCTGCTAGCACTTTTCAGGCGTATCATCGGAAAACGAATAATCTGAGAGGACTTAATATATTAAGTGTTTTTTTTTTTTTTTTTGTTTTTTTTGTTTTTTTTGTTTTTTTTTTTTTTGTTTGTTTTTTTTTTTTTTTTTTTTTTGTTGTTGTTGTTGTTGTTTTTTTGTTGTTTTTTTTTTAATGCCATACCATCACGAAAACATACCTACATAATTTTGACCCCCTAAAACCCCACCTTTATATAGTAAAACTGGGGTTTACAGGGGTATACATTATTTTTCTTATTTCTGCTCAAAAACATAGATTGTGGGTACTCGAGTACCCACAATCCATGTTTTGAGCAGAATTATAAAAAAATATCAGAGTTTTTTATCTGAAAATTTTCAGTTTTTGGAGGTTAAATTTTCTATATATTTGAATAGGCCTGTTTTCGTAATGCTTTAAAAGGGAGATAATTTTGGCGGAAACTGCGGAAAATCTGCCAAGTGTAATTTGTATCCTTAACGCGTCTTGGAAAAAAAAAATATAAAATCTTAAATGAATAAACGTCGTTAGTGAAACTAACGATAGTTTTGTAATAATGTTACGGCCTAGCACCACTTCCGTCGATTATCTGCATTGGTATTAATACGCATAGCGTGTAGGTATATGTTCAATCTCTGACAACTGCATAAGGGAAACGAATCATTGGTTCAGCGGTTAGAGCATTGAAATTTCGTCCGGGTTCGAATCCCACGACAGGCTGAATTTTTTCAGCTATGCTTCATTCCTTTTTTACGATTTTCATGTCGTAAGATAGGGGCTTGTCTCAGATCGGATTTTACTTCGCCGAAAATGGCTTCGTGTCATTATAAATGATGACTTTCTTGAAAAAGTGGGGAGTGTTACGGCCTAGCACTCCTTCCTTCAATTATCTGCATTGGCAGATTGCGCATAGCTTGTAGGCATATTATTCAATCTGACGCCAGGGAGTCGACTCTTTGACTCAGTTGTGAGAGCATAGGATTTTTATCCGGGCAGACCGGGTTCGGATCCCACAATAGGTGGGATTTTTTTCCAGTTATGCTTCAGTTATTTGTTACGACATTCATGTCGTAAGAAAAGGGGGAAAAGTTAGTAACAGTCACAGACTGAGAATCATGGACTGTGCCCAACTTAGCAGTGACATTCTTTGCAAAAGCATATTTTATGATACGCTGAACAGCTTTCTAACTCGATTCTGAAAGGCCTGGTTTCAACTTCTGGACGTCAACCCTCTTGTCAGGATTATTTTACCAATCCATCAAAATTGCCATGGGCTGAAACTGCATTTGTAAAACACTATGCCATAGCCAGATGGAACAATAAATGAGCCGCCGCATGACAAAACCAACAAATTTGGCATGAGCCCAGATCAGACTCGGATCAGCCTGGGTATCGGCCCAGCCTCAGTAGAGTTTTTGCTGTATGCTCATAGGGTAGTAATGACCCAAGTTTTTCAATCGGACAGCAACGACTTGTCTGATCAGTCTTGGTGGATACCAGACTGAGCCGAGTCTTCGCTGTCAAATTTCTGGTTTTGTAATGCAGAGGCACAATTCATGGTAAAAGTTTATCAGCGATATTGACCGAGGCATTAAAAGTCATACAAACAGAGAGTACAGTCGAACTTCGATGGCTCGAACCCCTTTGGGACCATGAAAATTTGTTCGAGACAGCGGTAGTTCGAGCCTCGGAAGGCTATTATTAGTGCCACACCAGGAGGCACAATGGAGATATGTGGGATATCTTTTCGGTGTTCTATATTTTAAATGTATGTTGTGTGTACTAATTAGAATCGCCTCATAGAGGCGATTCTAATGAGTGCACGCAGCATACATTTACAAGATAAAAGAAATGAATCTGCCTAAATTATCCGTATATCGTATTTGGAGGAAATCTCTGCGGACTCAAGAACGTGTTCGACTCATCCATGTTAAACGAGCCATCGGGGTTCGAGCCACTGAAGTTGTACTGTATATTGATGACCGTACCTGAAAACGTTTCGTAGGCGTTTTTATTATCAATTAATAAACATTAGCTTCAAAATAGTGTTCATCACCAATCTAACTAGTATCAGCCCTTAAGCTCATGTTAACGTATTTCTTTCTTCAAACGCATACATCAGCAATACTGTCTAGAATACTTTTCCGACACAGGCGTTGAAAGACCAAATCAGATTTTTTTTTTTTTTTGCACTCTTATCCACATGTATAATTATGTTCGATCTTCCAAGAAGCTTACCGCAGATTGCGCGGATTTTCTGTGATACGATTAATGTACAAATAGTCTGTTGCGTCTCCACTGAGTGTCTGTTTGTCTGCTTAGAACCGGTTTGAAAAGGATATTTCAGATCTTAGGCGCCAGCTACTTTTTCTTTAACCATCATTCAGCATTATCTATCATAAAGCAAAGGCAATGCAAACATCAACTGTATTATTTTATCTGTTTGTTTATATAATTATACCATAAACAACTGCAAAACAAACAGATATTACGCGTATAACCTGCATTTACTTTGTATTTACTTTGATGACGTCGGGACCTAAAGTAAACTGCAATTCAGTTGTAGAAAAAAGCTTTTTTAATGGAACCAAACAAAAAACCCTTGTTTCTCTCTCTCTCTCTCTCTCTCTCTCTCTCTCTCTCTCTCTCTCTCTCTCTCTCTCTCTCTGTGTGTGTGTGTGTGTGTGTGTGTGTGTGTGTGTGTGTGTGTGTTTTGTTTAACTTCGAAAAAACCGTAACCTTATTTATTATTTATTCAAGATAGTTCCATCACGAAAACATGCCTATATAATTCTGTCCCCCTTAAACCCCACTTTTATGTAGTAAAACTGGGGTTTACAGGGGTATATGTTATTTTTCTTATTTCTGCTCAAAACATAGGTCGAGGCGGTTCTAACGAGTACCCACAATCTATGTTTTGAGCAGAAATATGAAAAATATCAGAATTTTTTATCTGTAAATTTTCAGTTTTTGGAGGTGAGAGGAGCAGTCTCTATAAGGCTGTTTTCATGGCCACAATCGATTTTCTTTAAACTTCGTAGCTTCAAATTGATACATAATGATTGTCTAATGGTGAATTTCTAGACTCTTTGGTCCACTGGTTTTTGCTGTATACACTGTTAAAGTGAGTGGGGTAATGTCACCCCATCAAGGGCATACCAACAAAAATGCTATTATTTTTGTTCAAAGTGCATGACTGGAGGCGATGTTTGCCGTATGCTTACTACCCTTTTAAGCATAACAGCCGGTGATAACACTCTTATAAATATCAAACAAGAGAAGAGTTTATACGCGCTTGTAAGTTGTACCCAAATATTAGTAATTTTTATTCCCCAACTTTACGAAAAACCACAACACGTTTACAGTTTTCAACTGATTTCAAAGATCTTTCATAAATATAATGTTGATGTAATAGTCATTCTAGGTATATGTCAGAATTATTGTTAGTCCATAAAACTTAAAGAGTTACCTGCCCCTGAAATTGGATTTTACCCATTTTGTTTTTAATCGGAGTGCATTTATCCGTTTGTAGTACTCACAACTTCATTTGAAAGTGAATAAACCGATTCCATGCAAATATTATTAAACAGATGTGGACAAGGAAGTCATCTGATTTAATAGTGCATGCTAGCATTTCCTTTTTTTTTTTTTGGTTATTTATGAACTCTTAATTTCCAGGTGCAAATGGAACATTTGTCAACTGTCAAACATTTTTGATAACCAAAGCAGGCTTTGCCTCATGTTGTGGAACCTCATTTTAGACTGATACTGTGCTTAAATTTAAGCCCGTATGGTCTCATGACATGTTTAAGAATTTGTTAATTTACTGATCTTCCTCTGAATCGCTAGATGTACTCCATGTGTCAACAGCAGCATCATAAACAAAATCAATATGTTCCCGGCTTGGTTTTGCTTCACTATTTTCTGTTTCGCTCCGGTAAATGGTTTGAGTCCGAATAGTTCTTAATTTAGTGGATAAGGCAGTTCAAATGAATCATTTGTCAGTCTTAAATAACTTGAAACATCAATCCCTGCTTTGTAAAACTAGTTGCAAAACAATAAAGATGAGTATGTTTGGCAGTTTAAAACAAACAGTGGTAATGCGAAAAGAATTAATTCTTACTTCTAAAATTGTTGAAATGTTACATGGGCACAAACACCTTGTTCTGAAAGAATAATGTTTTATTCAAAATTTCTACATCAGAGATAATTATCGTCTTTCTTCCAAGCAAAGTAAACACACAAAGATTGATTTGTTAAGATGAAAGGGGTGCAAATAATGCTACCCTGTCTGTTACATCAATTCTTCTAATGTAAAAGAAACACTGACGACATAAACTGATGCAGAGAAAGCGTAAGCAAGAGAGAAAAACTTCATTGCAGGTTCGACGATTGCAATTTGCTTATTCTAAAATCATCTCTGAAGTCAAAATATTAAAAGAGGGTGAAATAACACAAATGTTTGGGGGCAAAAATGACACCTTGCCTGACACCACCTTACAAGAACGTGCAAATTATCTCTACGGAATCATCTGGCAGTTTTGTAAGGATGCTTTTTCTGAAAACTATTATGCTTGTGCCCACTGATGGTTATATTTTGACTGTGATGGGACCATATCCTGCAGATGGGATAAAACACAGATGCTAAGATTACCGAACACATGTTAAAGAATAATGCAAAAAAATATTACTGACTGGTTTGAAGAAGATGATGTACCCGTTGTAGACCGCGGCTTCAGGGATGTTAGAGAAATACTAAAGGGTTATGAAATCCATTCTCATATGCTTCTCATATGTCATAAATCTCAGAAGCAATATACGACTGAAGAGGCGAATGATTCAAGGCTAGGTACAAAGTGAGATAGGTTGTCGAATCAGCTAATGGGAGAATTACAAAGTGGAAGGCCTTAGCAACAAAATACCCAATAGTAAAATACCATATGTTGGCGACTATGTAAGAATTGTTTACTCGTTTTGCGATGTGTTTAGACCACAAGGACTGAACCCAATCACTGGATGGTAGTGTTGGTGCAGAAGTGGTGCTCGTACCGTGGGATGTTGTGCTCATGTGCTTGCTAGCATGCACTATTAAATCAAATGATTTCTTTGTCCACATCTATTTAATAATATTTGCATGGAATCGGTTTATTCAATTCCAAATAAAGTTGTGAGTACTACAAACGGATAAGTGCACTTTGATTTAAATAAAATGGGTAAAATCTTATTTCAGGGGCAGGTAACTTTTTAAGTTTTATGGACTAACAATAATTCTGACATATATCTAGAATGACTATTACATCAACATTATATTTATGAAAGATCTTTGAAATAAGTTGAAAACTGTAAACGTGTTGTGGCTTTTCGTAAAGTTGGGGAATAAAAATTACTAATATTTGGGTACAACTTACAAGCGCGTATAAACTCTTCTCTTGTTTGATATTTATAAGAGTGTTATCACCGGCTGTTATGCCTAAAAGGGTAGTAAGCATACGGCAAACATCGCCTCCAGTCATGCACTTTGAACAAAAATAATAGCATTTTTTGTTGGTATACCCTTGATGGGGTGACATTACCCCACCCACTTTAATGGTGTATACAGCAAAAACCAGTGGACCAAAGAGTCTAGAAATTCACCATCAGACAGTCAATATGTACCAATTTGAAGCTACAAAGTTTAAAGAAAATCGGTTGTGGTCATGAAAACAGCCTTATAGAGACTGCTCCTTTTCAATATATTTGAATAGGCGTGTTTTTGTAATGAATACCACTGGCTGACATTTGATGCGCTTCTTATTTTGACCAATGGAATAGCGTTACAAAATAGGCCAATAGTGGGAAAGCACGTCTAACAATGAAAATAGTACAATGTGTGGCGAATGCAATAGTTTGTAGAACTCTGATAAAATACAAAACAAACACGATAACATAAGCGACAATACTTTGATCTTTAAATACATGTAATTATACACAGGACAACCTAGCTTATCAGTTTGATTACTTCATTTACTACAGCTATTGAAGATTTATGCATGTCTAGTAATAATCTTAATTTTTCACATGACATTACATGCTCGTTAACCTGTCGAATGGTAGACGACATTTCTTGATAAATATTCAAATCTAAATGTTCTTTTGATTCGTATACGCATATAACTGTAATTACCAAACAGTGTGTATTACATTCCCAATCACCAGACATCCGTGTCATGTTAGACTACTGATACATAACAGTAACTGTAAATTAAGAAAGTTTAATAATCTTAGTGTCAGATTATGTATGGTATATCGATATAGTTCTAAAAGTATATACCGTCAAATTTAATAGTTACTGGATACTCTTGGTAGATTCTCCATCAACAAACATTATGAAAACATACCTATATAATTTTGACCCCCTTAAACCCCACTTTTATATGGTAAAATTGTGGTTACAGGGGTATACATTATTTTCTTATTCCTGCTCAAAAGCATAGATTTTATGGGTATTCGTTAGAACCGCCTCAGTGAGGCGGTTCTAACGAGTACCCATAATCTATGCTTTGAGCAAAAATATGAAAAAAATATCAAAATTTTTATCTGAAATTTTTTACTTTTTGGAGGTAAATTTTCAGTATAGTTGAATAGGAATGTTTTCGTAATGGGAGGCATTTTTTGTGATTTTCTGCTTGCTTTCTTGCACATAAGTCCTCTTCTGAAATGCGGTCTACTTTCCCAAGGGGAGCAAACTCTTTCTTTCTTACAGTAGATCCCGTTTCAGTAGGAAGGCAAAATATTTTTGACAGAATTCCCTCACTGATTGTGGATGCATTCTCATAAAGGGAAAAGCTGTTGATATATGCGACCGCAGAAAACATTACTGGCCTACACTTCTTTTCTGGTCAGGAGAGCACTGTTAGCACCACGAAGAAATACTCTCTTTGACAGTGTCGAGTTTTTTTTTTGTTTTTTTTTAATGAAATCTTGCATTTATTTGACTTTAAAAAGTCTATTATTACAAAGATGAGTGTTTGTTAAATATCAAGAACAGAATGGCGAACAGTGTAGGTCAAAAGTTCAAAGGGTTAAGATTTGTACATTGTAGAGTCGCAACGTATGAAAATTTAGCCTACTCTCTTTTCAACATCGTTCGGAAACACATTTTCATGTGAGGAAAAAGTTTGTTTCTTTTTAACTACCCATATATAATAAAATAGCTTAACATATTTCAAACATTTTTGTCATCCTTAAACTGCGTTTAGTGCTCACGTTTGATTCGCAAAACTGTTATTCTTATTTTTGACCTTAAGGTCAGGCTTTTATTTCTTTGATTCAAGATGATGTCCGTTGTTCAGCTATGTCATCACGGTTAGCAAACACTTAACCTCCTCTTCGAACTTTATTCTGTCCCTAAATCCAACCGTAAAGAATACTAATGGAATCACTTCACGTAAATTGTATCCCGAATCACGTCACTGAAGTTCAGGCACCATAATTGTTTGGAATTTAAGCATTTTTCTTTTGCATTGTGAAAATATATTTAGACAAATGTTGAGACTCAACTGGAATATTTTACACGTATAAATTCAAAAACGATAAAAGGAATGACTAGAAACGACTTTTTTTTTTTTTCGAATTATTTTCAAGCTAACACAGGGAAAACCCCTTTCCAAACGATGCCGAAAAAGGAGTAGGACATATGCGTCCAGCAAAATATCGGATCAGTCTGTGCATTCAGCACAGTCTAGGCAAGGCCCTCTCTATTCATCAATATATTTTACAACATCACGAAAACATGCCAATATAATGTTGACCCTTCTAAACCCCACTTTTATATAGTAAAACTGGGGTTTATAGGGGTATACATCATTTTTTTATTTTGCTAAAACACATAGATTGTGGGTACTCGTTAGAACCGCCTCATCGGGGCGGTTCTAACGAGTACCCACAATCAATGTCTTGAGCAGAAATATGGAAACTACCGGAATTTTCATCTGAAAATTTTCCTTTTTTCTGGTAAAATTTTCAGTATATGTGAATAGGCATGCTTTCGTAATGAATATCCAATGATTCTGTAGTGAACGCCCACATCAGGATCGCGAGAATGCGTAGTCTGATCTGGACATTCGTTGTTTGCATTATCAGGTTAATAAGGTTTTACGAGCGTTCTTAAGAGGAAATGATGCACTTTCAATCAAGACAATCTGTCAAAATTCTTTTCTCCCTTCTGAAAATGCTGTAGTTGGGAGTAAAAATGCTTTCCTTTCAGAATAGACCGCCTTTAGAAGGAGTTTGATAAGTACAGAAAGTAACAAAAGTTGTCTCCCTTGTAAGCAATGGCAGGAAATCTACCAAGTGTAACCAGTCTCCTTACGTGTATCAAATGGTATAGTCAAATATTTGTCTTGTGGTCTATCCATTTAGCCTCCTAATATGCTATCAACGTGTACAGGCCCGTCAACACACGTATGGCTGTCAGGATCGTAGTAATCGCGCCCAGAACTGGAGCAGTCCCGCAGATACTGGTTCCCATATAGGTCACACTGGATATACATATGGTTGTTGTGCAGATAAGGAAAGTAGAGATTGCTATTTTGGATGTTATGAAGAGTACAAGGTTCCTGCCATTGCTGAGAAGTATATGTGTAGCCTGCTGGTACCGTTGCTCCTGTGACACTCGCTTTGGTGGTGTAAACTGCCTGCGGCTGGGTGTAACCCTGATGAGCACCATTACATGTGTATACCAAGGTTTCGGAACCGGGGAACCCTATTGGTATGCAGGTTTGTGAAGCTGGCAAGAACAAGTAGTCCAGCTGGCACATCTGGACGAAAGACTGTCCGTTCATATCGCAGTGTATAAATTTATGAGGATCGCACTGATGAGGGTAAAGGTATGGTTGGCTCGGATCATGGTGGCGACATGGGTCAAAGGCAGCAGGAACGATACACGTGACTTCTGACTGTTCCCATTCCATGCCCGACCTACAGTCCCTCTCCCATGGATGACCCCAGATATCACACTGGATATACTTGGTCTTGCTGCCAGGATACTTGAAATAAAACCGGCCTGAAAAAAAAAAAAATAATGATAAACATAAAAAGAATTGAGCTGCAACGTGAGAAAATGTACTTTCCGAAATGTTAGACGTAATTCGGGATCATATTGGTCGCGTCATGTGAAAACGTGTCTTCGGATATATGTGGGCAGTGAAGGCCCAGATCACTGCGCATCCGCGCAGTGATCAGGATCTTCACTGTCCGCTAATAGAATCACCATTACAGAATGTATGAATGGAGAGCATAGCCCGGATTATACTTTGTGCATGCGCAGAATGACGTGAATGACGTGAAGGAAAACGCATGAATAGTTAAACTGCATATGTATTGTACCCACAATAGGTAACGTGTGCCTGGATCAGAATTTGCGTCTGATCCGGGCCCACGCTGCTTGTGCATAAGAACAGATGCTCCTCGATTGACATCGATTATAATAATAAACTTAGATGCCATGTTCGTGTAAAAGGTACATATGACCAGCTCTGTAAAGTATTTTGTTATTAGCAGTGCTGCTGAACGTCAGTCGCAACGCGGTTAAATATGTTTACCTTAATAGGAGCCCTAGGTACTCTGACCAGGCTGTGAGCATGCGCAGGCTGCCCTGGGTTCAATGGTGTCTGTTACCATTGGTCTTAGTGCCCTATGGTCAGTCTGCGCCGATGCCCAGCCTGGCCTTGGGCTACGATGCTCCAACACATAGCTCAGTTCTACCTTCGTGCGTTGTTTTGTATTAGACATTATTGTAACGGTCACCTCGTGGGTTGCATGCGAATTAGCCCACGAATTACCTGTAAATAATGAATTGAGGTTTGATCTTTTGAGCATTAATACAGCGCTAGCTATTGTACAGGTATATGTTTTAATGCCGTTTGTCTGAAGCTATAATGAAATTTTGAAAAATAATCCACTGAATTTTTTTATTTTTTATTTTTTGATTGTCACAGTTGATACTCATATTTTTTCCCTAAATAAACGAAAAGTCGTCCTCCCGAGATGAGAACGAATAATTAAAAAAGTAATCACAGTTGATGCTACGCCACAAACATATCCCTGTACGAGTGTTACCGCCATGTACTTATTGTATATATGTTTTGATGATTCTCTTGTTGTTTACACTGTAAACCTGAGAGTACAGAATAAACTTGGAAACGCCTACTCGAAGGCACTTTTTTTGCTTGGCGCGGTCCATAGTATTTAGAATGTGGAGGTTTTCTACTAACGTTGTTTATATATGACAGAATAAAATTAGGGTGGAGGTTAAGACTTTGGTAAAGGGATTATATGATTATTGACAATCGTAAGAATATAAGTATAATTTAGCACGACAAACAATATTTATAAGTGAACAAAAGCCATAACATTCCTTTCGGAAAACGGACTAGTCCGGTGGTTCTGAGACAGTTCACCGATAAGACAGTTCACCGACCTGAAATTTGGAGACAGTTCAACGACAAAATTGAAGACTGTTCACCGACATTTGAAGACACCGGCAAAACGTGTTTTTAAAACTTCAAGATAAAGGAAAATTACATATGTTTAACTGAAAGTGTATATAAGAAGATATTTGTATAATATTTCCATCATGTGGGCAGTGGCTTGTGATAGTCAGTCATGCTCTGATGAACCTATTCGATCATTATTCAGAAAGTCATAATAATTTGGATATATATAATAATCGTAGCATGTATATGTATGTCATCTCGATTATTTAATGTAGGACGTTCTTTACTGCTTATTGTTTAACTCTTTCGCTGCCAAATTTCAGACGACATTTGTCGTCTGTTTTTGTTTTTTTTATTTTAACAAACTATTGCTTGGAAAGAAGTTTATATGTAAAATCGAAAGACTGAACGTCAAACAGCGTAGATCCAGATGAGACGGCTCATTATGAGCCGTCTCATCTGG
Source organism: Anodontia alba (assembly GCA_964016985.1). Lineage (NCBI taxonomy): Eukaryota > Metazoa > Mollusca > Bivalvia > Lucinida > Lucinidae > Anodontia > Anodontia alba. The sequence goes on from OZ024821.1 coordinate 48,597,933, forward strand.
ATCTATGTTGTTTGCAAAAGCGTATTGTTTTCGCCTGTGGCAGTGAAAGAGTTAACCGCACTCCTCGCTTCTCATAGCAGGCATTTGACCAATGTATATCCCCTGCAGAACGTTCAATTCCGTTTGTTTGTGTTTCCATATTCGGACATCATAACTCCTTGCCTTATTTATCCTAAAACTGGAAAGTTCATTCGACCATAAGATGAGTTGACGAACGTGGAGACTCTGACCTTTTCTTGTGATGTGCTTTTTCATACCATTAATTTGGTCTGAGGTCCGAAAATGTTTTTTCTTTAGGCAAAACATTTCAATGATTACAATAAATGAAACAAAATACCACATGTGCAAAGGCTGATTAGTAGTAAGTAAGAAACAAGATGTGGACTTTAAATTATCCCAGTAAATGTCAGTTTGGGTTTTAGTATGTCACCGAGTCTTCGGCAAATAAACGCTTGCTATGAGAAGCGGAGAGTGCTGTTAAACAATATGCAGTCCCCTTGTGATAGCGAACAACAAAAACGACGTAAAAACAGCATTTGCAACAAAACTGTGAAGAACGTCCTTCATTAAATAATCTATATGCCATACGTAGACAGGCCGCGCCTATTACAAATATCCAAATAAGTATGACTTTCTACATAATGGTCAGATAGGTTCATCAGACTCTGAGTGACTATCACAAGCCACTGCGTTGCATGATAGAAATATTATACACATACCTTCTTGGTACAAGTATATGCACTTTAAATTTAAACATATGTCATTTTTCTATATCTTGACATTTCACAAACATTTTATGTTGGTGAACTGTCTTCAAATGTGTCGGTGAACTGTCTCCAATTTTGTCGGTGCAATGTCTCCAAAATACGTGTCAGTGAACTGTCCTGGTCCCAGTCCCGTATTGACGTCGCGGAGAAGCGACACCATCTTGAATTAGTGATGTAAACAATGGAAATTCTGACCTTGTGGTCAAATATATGAATAACGGGTTTTTCAAGCAAAATCAGAGATCAAAATGCGTTTTTTCAAATCTGACAAAAGGTTTCAAATATGTTATGTAAGGTTTAAGATTGTGAAATATGATGCTCTGATAAAAAGAATCCAACATGAAAACGTGTTTCCAAACAGTGTCGAAAAGAGAGTAGGGTGAGATGTGGTACTAGTAAAATACCAATTAAATCTCTGGTAGTTATTGCTCCTGACCGTTCTACGGAGGTGGTTCGGGTAATGTTTTTTTTTTGTGTGACCTTGTGGCTGTTCGCTTTGGGGCTTGTTTCATGTTATGTCCTGTACGTTGTCTTATTTTTGCATTGAATGGATCGAGTTTATTATTTTGTGGTCACCTTGTAGGAGAAGAGGGAGATGGTTACTTGGCCTTTCTTTTTGTCGCGCTTGTGTTCTGTCTGACTTGCCTTGTGTTATTTTGTTCTTGTGTTTTTCAGTCCTTTTAGTACTGCGACTACCTCGCTTGGGGAAGAGTGAGCTAATCTTAGTGCTTTTCGTATGTTTGTTCGATTTGCACTTGTTTGGTTTTGTCTGTTTCCTCTTCCTCTTGGTGTCTAGGAAGGACTGTGGCTTGTGATTGTGACACTCCCTGGACTTTTCTCTTACCTTTTTTTGGTTTGTTTGCTTTTCCTCTTGGTGCCATTGTTCTATAATTCTGTGATTGCGGGTTTCCTGAATATCTTCAATACTAATTTGAATTGTCATTTCGTATGTTTAAAAATAAGTAAATATACCCAGGAAATGCCACAATCACGAGGCACAGCCTTCTCGAGGCACTGAAAGAAGAAGAGCTAAGGAACAAACAACGAAAAACAAAAGTAATATGAAACCACCGACGCACGAACAAAGGAGAACTGCAACGGGGGAACATCTTGGAACGCTCAGTAGCCCTTATCTGATACCTTGGTAGGCTGAATTCTGTGACTACCCGTCAGACACATGGTTTATACAATGTCGCTTCAACGTCGATGCAACATCATGACGTTGCATCGACGTTGTCGACGTTGTTTAAATGTCCTGCGCCCGCTAGGTGAGATCTCGGTATCTTATGTTTAATTATAAATATTTTATTAGAACATTTTTTGTCTTATCAAGTCATTACAGTTATACATTTAAAGTGTCATTTACATTAAAACTGCTTTAACTGAATTTGGCAGACTGTTTCAGTGAAATGGCTACACATCCAGCGGAGACACCATGGCAAAATTTGTTTTGCCTAACTTCTGAAAAATAGGTCCAATATAAAAAGGACAGAATTTTTTTCGCTTGGCAGTAAACCCTTTTCTATTAGCTTCTCATGGGAGCAAATTCTTTTCTTTAATAGTGTACTCTTTTTCAGAAAGGGACTGATTACGCAGAAGAAAACATCAAGGCGAATCTCTGTTTACAGTAACGACTTACCGGCTAAGATATTCTCCACTGTACAAGGGTTAGCGACTGCTGTGGTGTTCAAGCTGTTTTTACAGTTGGCCGTTGAGACCGATCCAGCGCCTATACAAGCGCTGCAGTCCGCTTGGAATATCTGCAAACAATCATGGAACCATGAGTTACCAGACGTATAATAAAAGTAACTGAAACAGTAAAGCTCTCAAAAGAGATAAATCTTTCAATATTGTCTTGTCTCCCTTTTGAAAAGGAGTCTAATCTAAAACGAAAATATTTGCTCCCCTTGGCGAGCCACGTACAAACACGCTGTGTTATCGGGGTCAACGCTGGTTGTTACTCATCCAGTGGCTGTTGGACACATGAATAGATAATAACCTGTACTTATTTTCTGGTCCTTTCTTATTATTGAGTACATGAAGGAATGTTAAGAAATGTATAATGTTTACGGCCTTTTATTTTCGTGCATGCGTTCATTGCTTTCAAAAGTAAGTCCCTTTGGTATCTATTGGTCAGAGTTTAGAAGAAGTCTGGTACAGAGTGTAGGTATCCCAATATTTAGGGCCTATACGGTAAAGCAGATGTAAAAGCGGATACCTTCTTGTTTTTATGTATGGCATTGTGAATCCAGTTCATTAGGAATCAAATATTTTGCGCGCTATGCTAGGTAGCATAGAGACACGAATGGTCTGTGCATTCCTACTCACATATGGAGTCCTGTACTTTATTTCTTTGCTCAGACACACAGTCTGGGAGGAACGATGCGCTACTCTCACAAACCAACTAGATTCGGTAAAACTTACCGCTGTAAAACCGAATCCTGACCAAACTATGCTTCTTCGATCGGGATATTCGCGGTTCACATTTTGTCCCGAAATCACCATTCGGCAAAGCGTTTCCTTTATAGAAAATAATAAATGAGCCGCAAGCGTACTTTCTGACATGAGCGGCCAGCGAAGATTCTGATCAGCCTTGATTATCACAGTCTGATCAGGCCCCGAGGTTATAAAACTTCTTTCATGCTCAACTCAACTGAGCATGAAATTTGTCCTGCTAATAGATCTCAAATTATTAACAACTGCAACTTCTTTCTTGCTAAACATAGCTGAGCATGAAAATGTCTCTGCTAATAAATATGAAAATGCCAACTATTGTTGGCATTTTCATATTTATTTGCAGAGAAAATTTCATGCTCAGCTGAGTTGAGCATGAAAAAAGTTTTATAACCTCGGGACCTGATCAGACTCTTCACTGGGAGAAAATTTTAAATAGCAAAGGGCTTAAAATGTCATGATACAGACAGCAAAGACTGATCAGACTGTGTAAAATTGCAGGCTTATTTGATGCTTCGTTGGGCGCATGTTTGAGAAAGTACGTTTTCTCACGATGCGGCTCAAATATGGCTAGCAATGCCGGGCCCGATGACTTTCGGTCAACCTTATTTATTTAGTCATGTTTTTTATCTATCTATCTATCTGTCGTAAAACCTTAACCTCCGAAGAGGACTTCAGATGGGGTTCCGGTAAAACCAAGTGCTAAAGGGAGGTAGTTGAATAAAGGGGGAAAAGAAAAGTAGGTGAAATTAGTTTGTACAGTGCGATCAAGAGTGTTATTATAGTTAAAAGATAAAAATAGTTTCTAGTATCTAAGGTGTTTTTCTCGTAAATGAAGGCTTAACACGACATTTACCTCTCCAGGTGGACATATGACCACATATTCCTTTCCAGTCATGTCACACATAATATACTTGTTGGCTTGATAAGGGTGCGGAAATCTCAATTTTCCCGCTAGTATGTTTGCCTGGGTACACGGGTTCGGAAAATTCCATTTTTCTGTAATATAATTAAACAGTAGTTAATTATACATAATCTTCTGTGCCGGATATTAGGGTACGTGAATACGTTTGCAATGTTTTATTTATTGGTTTAATCATATGAAAAGACTGGACAAACTTGCTATTTTCGTCGCCATTTTAACAAGGGACACAACTGCGCAATGCCTTCTGAAGAGAGGTCTCTTCAAAAAAAATGAGAGGTCTCTTCTAAAAAAATATTTCTTTTTAACATTTAGAGTCGAAAATTATTTCAGAAGTAGCCTAGTGTGTAGGAAAGCAGGAAGTCACAAAATTGCTGGCTATTACGAAAACACGCCTATTCAAATATACTGAAAATTTTTCAACCAAAAAAGGAAAATTTTCAGATAAAAAAAAATCTGATATGTTTCATATTTCTGCTCAAAACATAGATTGTGGGTACTCGTTAGAACCGCCTCGCCGAAGCGGTTCTAACGAGTACCCATAGATTGTGGGTACTCGTTAGAACCGCCTCGCCGAGGCGGTTCTAACGTGTACCCACAATCTATGTTTCTTAGCAAAATCAGAAAAATAAAGCATGCTCCTGTAAACCCCAGTTTTACTATATAAAAGTGGGGTTTAAGGGGGTCAAAATTATATAGGCGTGTTTTCGTGATGCTTGTACAAACGTGGCGAAAATTCTACATAGTGTATCCAGCCCCTTTAAAATTTCGCCTGTTTCCATGGCTATGACAGATGCCCTCGTCTGACTGGCTGAATTAACAGCTATGACCCTGTTGTTGACTGACTCTAGTAGCTGATGTATGCACATTGAGCGGCATCAGTATCCACGTATTTGAATGTGGTGGTAATAGCGGTTCGTTGATCGACTGACAAACATCACAATTGTTTGTGGTATTTTTGTCATTTTTTTGTCTGTAAGTAGATTGCTGGTTTACAGTCCGAATGCAAAACATTTATCAACGTCTCATAATTAGCTCAATATTATTCCGGGCCGTCTCGGTTGCTCAGTTGGATGCGCGTTCAACTAGTAATCAGGAGGTCGCGGGTTCGATCCCCGCCGGGTCTGGCAACATAATTTCGTATATATTTATATTGAAATATTTTCTACGCTTATTCTCTCCCTTCCGCTGATTCAAGAAGGGTAGTTTTCAGTTTTTGGCGAAAACATGTGCAGTGATATTGGTTAACCGCTTAGAGGACTAAGGCTGCCCAGGAAAAATGTGGTTAGGTAAACTCGACCAGCTCGACATGTCCCTAATGGGTTGAATGGGCCGTGAAACCTCATCTCGGTCAATAAATATTGTTGTAGCTCATTATCGATTGAACCACTGATACCCAGATAATGTTAGTGGGACTGGTCCAATACTTTTTAAAACGTATTATATAGAACTTTTGCAAGAAGGAATCCTTTGGAAGCAGTAATTTAAGATGAAACACTGATCACGCCTCGTAGCCCATGTTTAAGCGAAATTCGGTTTCTAATAAATCCTAAAGCGCCAAGTCATCGCAAAGGACAAACAAATGTAAACTTAAATGTATACGGCTGGCACAGGTGTAGTGAGGATAAATATAATTTGTAAGAATGGATCCTGTGGAAGCATATAACACATGATACATCAGGATCAGTTTTGCGATATGTCAGTGCCTTGGTTAATCAATATCGAGCTAACCCTTTCAGCACTGTATGCCAAAACAGACCGCTTTGCAAACAGTGTAAATCCAGATGAGACGGTTTTAACGTCTAATCCGGATTTAGAATGTTTGCCATTCTGTTTTTATTTTTTACTGACATCCCTATTTGAAACAATGGACTTGTCCAAATCCAAACAAGGAGTCCACATCAGAAACTCAGGGCTGTAAGCGTTACCATTACCTGTACAGTTAAAGTATGACTCCTTGCACGGAATCTCATGATCATTCTGGAAACACTTGACAGATACAGCTGAAAGTAATAATATAGGGATCAAACATGGTTTTTCATGCATTAACGTTCGCCAAGTCCCGTGGGAGGTGTTGAAAACCGTCCCCTCGAGGCCGAAGGCCGCGGTTTTCAACACCTCCCAAGGGACGGCGAATGTTAATGCATTGAAAAACCATGTTCGATCGCTATTATTGCATAAAAGATGAAAACATTTGCTACATTTCGAGTTAGTTCTTGCACTATTTTGTTTCGCCTTTTCACCGATGTCTCGTGAACGCATTTTCCATGGACTATGCTCGTTCTAGGGCCGGGCAGTACACATCTCGTAACGGCAGCAAATCTGTGGCCTCGGTACGATCATATTGAAAGTTGCGTAGCCGTGCATTAACAGCGCATGAATTGCCTTGTTAATACACGGCTTTTCGCCGGTTAATGCACGGCTGTTAATAACGTGCGACACTGCTTTTTATGCAATAATACAAAAACAACCATATTATCAATACAGAAACTGGAAATATTAGTAACTTTAATAAACTGATACCGGTACTGGGACAGATAGGTGAGGAAACAGCAGAAGAACTGACGCACTTTTATACAAAAGTAAATGGATAATTCCTCAGGCGAAGGGAGCTGACACATCTGACGGATTGACAAACCTGCCAGTTTTGACCACTTAAGCTTCATTAGTGACCATCATATATTTTTTTTTATCTTGAACAGTTTATTTTAGAGGGAAGCACGATCATCAATCATTAAAGCCATGCATACAGTTTGCAGCAGGCATTTATGTAGTAACCTGTATCAAGCTACAAATCTGTTTAATCGCTGTTCATCGGGACAGACTATTACAATAATCCAAAGAATTCTTTTGCTCATATCCAAGAAAGAATTTTTCACTCACTGTGACAGTTTCGGTTGTCATGGAGAATCATCGTCATACTGTGCCCATGACATCGTGATATCACTGGACTTGGACTGCTAACCACTAGACTGGTTACTAGTGACAACTAAAGGCATGTACATGTTGCTCATGTTGTATGCCCCTTGTCCCAGTTTATGATGTGTGAAGACAGACCTAATAGTTTGTTCTTTGACTTGTCTGAATTTATTATTATTCTCCGTCAACTAATTTTGCCCCCTCCCAATCGATGTCATGATTAGCCTTAGCGATATAATCTATTACTGCGCTTGCACGTTTGTTAACACATGTTACAGATGACTTTCGCTCTGATCTGGGTCCAGTTGTTCAAAACTAACGATGTCGTTAGTTAACGTATCGTTAAAACTTTGATCATTAAATACGGCATATACGCTAATATTTTTGCTGAAAAAAAATGTGAGTAGCTTTTGCATTTGCAAAAATACCTATAAATTAGATATTGTACTAACTGGAACAGTTAATATTATGACCACTTACGAGCTCGTTAAGCTAACGACGCTTTGAACAACTGGGCCCAGGTGTTTAGCTGTGGTACATTTGTAGCATCTTTCTGGTGGTTACTCAGTCTCATGTTGAATTTTCTGCCCGTTTCACCTATTTGTACTTTAATTTACAATTGTGGGTCGGGATCTCTGATCTTAGTCTGATGATGGTTCTCGATTAGAACCAAAACTGTCACAGTAGGTGATGTTATATATATATATATACATATATATATAATATTCTTTGTATTAATCTTTTTAATCGTTGGGAAAAGTTAGCATTTCCAACATGCTTTCTAACTTTATAGACGAAGTGTTTTTGAGACCAAGACATATTTTGAAAACCCTAGAAACGTCATACTTTTTAAGACCTACATCATTTGTCTTCTACCTTAGCCACTTGTGTTCAGGGACTTTAAACCAGCATTATTTTACCTTGGGCATACAGTGCAACCTCTCTACAACAACCACTTTTTGGAAGAAGCAAAATGGCTCTTATAAGGATGTGGCTGTTGTAGGGAGTTTAAATGTATAGTGATATAGTGAACTGTCATTATGGGGAAGGAAAAGTGGCTGCTATATGGAGGAGCTATGTTTTAGTAGGTGACCATCAGAGGAATTTCCAATGTATATTTTGAAGAAATGCTAAAGAAAATTTGTTACTGGTTCTCTTACGGCCAATGAGTCTACAACAATGCTGCAAACAAACAACAAACTAACTTCATATTCAGAGCATCTGAATAAATCAATGTTGTTTTATAACATATTTTAAAGTCAATTCTTTACAAACTGTTTAGCGACGGTTTGTAAAATGGTATTGAGTTATTAAAATTCACTTGACAACAATCAGTCATAGATTGTTGCGTTTGAAATACATAACTTGTTGACTTACAAAAACTGAAAGACATTAAATAAACCGTTGGACGTTATAAATAATCAGTTACCACTCTGTACCGCTCTCATAACTAACCACAGGCGGTTATAAATGTGTCAAATTTTACAGGAAGTACACACTGTCATTACATCTATTCACAATGGGACTGTCTTTAGAACTGAGACTAGAAAGTGTAACACTTCCATTTGTCAGGATCGTAAGCGAGGTGGATACTACTAGGGAGATTTCCGGCCACCGTTTACAAGACAGACAACATTAACCCATTAAACCCAAGCGTCCCATAAAAGGGACATTGGCAAACAGTGTAGACCCAGATCTGACGCCGCAGAATGCGGCGTCTGATCTGGCTCTACACTGTTTACGTGAAGTTCAGAAATTTCTACAAAAAATGATAATGACAAAAAACTAACCACTACACCCCTTAAATAGGAAATGGACCTGTCCGAGGAGTTAAGGCAGAAGAGTCCACTCGGCATAAATGGGTTAATGACTTCCAGTTTACTTTTGTGCATACAAAGCCCCTTCTGAAAAGCAGTCTGCTCTAAAACAAAGAATCTGCTCCTTTTTGGGAACAAATTCTTTCCTTTTTCTGATAGACTCATTTCCCGCTATTTTGACAGATTTGATCCTCCTCTGAAAGTACATCTGTTCCCCCTTTACCTCTATATGCCTAGTGGACTCTTCTACCTCAGCTCTTTCGACGGATTCATTTCCTATATAAGGGGTATCTGGTTAGTTTATATTATAACCATTTCTAATTTTAACACAAACAGTGAAGACCCTGATCAGACACCGCATACTGCGGCGTCTTATCTGGGTCTACACTTTTTGCCAATGTCCCTTTCATGGGAACGCTAGGCTTAAATGGGTTAAGTTGTCATCTTGAAATCGTCTGCAAATTCTGTTACTTGCGTATCATCGTTAATAAATAGGGTTTGAAAAAAATGAATGCTAAAAACGAATGACAACTGAGAGCAATAATCATACTCACAAAACTGAAAACAGTGTCACGTTTTCTGGTTCAGACTAGCTAGTTTCGACCAATGAGGCCTCATCAGGGGGCTCAATGATCACAAGAGACCAGAAAATATAGATTAGCGGGTCTTAAAAAACGACCCGCAAAACTAGCCTAAATTCAAGTGAATGTGATATCACACGGAAACTTTCAAACCAATCCGACAAAATACCTAGGGAATATGCTTTAGTTCAAAATAGAATCTGGCAAAATGGTTCCATCAAATATCCAAAACCATATACACATCTTAACTATTCCAACACTGGGAAATTTCAGCAGACGAGAAACTGGTGTTACGTTTCTTATTTTCACCAGAAAACAGGCTCTGACATTTCATAGACAAACTATGCATGAAATGCCAGAGCCTATTTTCTAGAAATATAGAAAAAAAATATTTCAAACTGTCGTCTGCCGAAATTTTTACCAAGCATACTAAGCGTTAAAAGGTTGTCAATATGACAAAGAAATTTTCTATTGTATTCTAGGCAATGCTGGATAAATTGCTATTAAAGCTAAAAAAGACAAGGCCTATACCTCGCTGATGCGTTTTGTTTCGGGTCTTACATATTTGTGCGGCGTATATCGGTACAAATTAAAGTAGCGAAGAGCAAGAGGCCTGGCCCGAATGTGAAAGTATGGTGCATTATTTATTATTTTTCTTTGATTCTCACGAAAGTCATCCCTTGGTAAATACAGAAAAACATCAATGACTCGAACACCGATGGCTCGTTTCGAACTTGTTTTATTTAATCCTTTGGGCAATTCAAGCTTATGATAGCTCAAGAAAAATATTTAGGGACATTTTAGAGAAAGGTTCATATTTTGTCATGAAAATATATGTTATGTGTACTCATAAGAATCGTCCCCTAAAGGCAATTCTAACGAGCACACTAAACACACATTTTATGCAAGTTTGAAAAAGCATCCTCACAGTTTCCTCATTTGTCTCCTGACCTGGCGCTATGATTAACCCTTAGTGGGCTCTAACTACCCATGTCTAGAACAAATTTCTATGGTCAAAAAGATGTTCTAGTCATTGGAGTTCGACTGTAAAGTAAATCATAGTAAATTATTACTATTCATTTTCTATTTATTTATTTAATTTTAAGCAAACCATGTGTGTCCGTGAAAAAAAAAAAAAAAAAAAAAAAAAAAAAAAAAGATCAATCGCCTTGTATAATCAAAGCTTTCTTTCATGGTTTACCAATCTACAAGGAGTCTGAGGTCAACATACCAAAATCATATTTAGTTACCCATTACGAAAACACGCCTATTCAAATACATTAAGAATTTTACCACCAAAAAAAAAATGAAAATTTTCAGATAAAAAAATCTTATATTTTTCATATTTTTGCTCAAAACATAGATTGTAGGTACTCGTTAGAACCGCCTCGGCGAGGCGGTTCTAACGAGTACCCACAATCCATGTTTTGAGCAAAAATAAGAAAAATAATGTATACCCTTGTAATCCCCAGTTTTACTATATAAAAGTGGGGTTTAAGGGGGTCAACATTGTATAGGTATGTTTTCGTGATGATGTCGATACTGACAGACAAAATAAACAATGTTCAGACAGGCAGACATAAACACAAAATAAATGGGATGTAATCAGGCGTCCGTGGAAAGTAAGCATTACTTGGTAAGCATGCTTTGCCCACCATGCCGATTAGCCTGACCAGAGATATAAGAAAATGTCCGGGGCTTCGAAAGTCTTTATATGGCTTGTCTATGGCGAAAACATCAGCTATAAGTCTGGAAACAGCCACATTGTAGGGAATGACAGTCGTGGTGCCTCCACAAATCATGAGGAAACCACAAGCGAACCCCAAACACCGTTTAGACCAAACGAAAAAGCAGGCTGACCTATAGTCTTCTCTGTTCACACGCAACGGTCTCAACAACCAAAAAAACATAATAATTTATATGAAATAGAAAAAGAACTGCACTTTACATATTTAATAAGGTTGAGCCACAACATCAGAAAACGTACCTTCGGATATGTACGTCCAGCTGGGCTTCAGATCATCCTGTGCATCCGTGCAGAATCTTCACTGAGCGGAATTTGGATAGCCAAGGATGCAAAGTTTCTTCATGCGGACAACGATGACTCTGGTCAGACTGTGCGGATGCGCAGGCCGATTTGAGTCCGCATTGGGCGGACATGTCAGATGGGTATGTTTGCTCACGTTCCGACTCTGTTATCCAGTAAACAGATCACGCTCACATCACATCCCAGCTAGCATTCTACGTAAATCTACATCGGGCCGTCATCGGCCCGTCAGCTACCCTGACGGGCCGATGACGGCCCGATATAGATTTACGTAGAATGCTGACTGGGATTGTACAACGCTTTATTTGTTACACTGTCATACAAGACAGGAGCGATTGATTATAGCCTTCTATACAGTTGAAAAGTGATGAGGAAATTTTTAACAGTTAATGTCATATATTAATGGCAATGTTTTTTGGGGTTTTTTTCACCGCTGATTTGTGGTGCATCAAGTGTGCTACGGGTCTGCAAATTACGTTAAATTTTACAGTCATAACGCATTATATGTCTTGTAAACAGGGTTTTCGAATGATCAGTACAGGTAATTTACAAGTCCTAATTATTTAATTATCAGTATATGTAAATAGATTCTAAAAGCAATGACCCTTGAGAGCGATGAACGCACTCATAAATCTGAATACAGCTGGTGTCAAGTTTTCTGGGCTAGTAGTCGGGTTTCTCAATTTCTGTACCTTGCAAAAAACGTAACCCTAGCATCGGAAAGATATATGAAGCTTGGATATTGGTTCATACAAAACCGCTGTATAGCAATGCGAAACTAACTGCATTTTGGAGAAACGCATGCATTTTGCATTATACTGATTTAGAGTTTTGCCAAGCAATTGTAAGTTCTATTAAGCGTAAAGTACATATGTATATATTTAAAAGGTATACACCCAACTCACGATAAAGTAATCTGTACACTTGATGTCTGAATATAGATTAGCACTGATTGTTTAAAATTCTTGTCGTATATAGTAAAACGGCGTGTATTTTATGAAAATTTGATAAACATTTTAGTTTGCGGAAACTACGTCAAACATTATGTTTGGTCTTTATACATATTATAAGGTATAGTTCGTCAATAAAGGTTTGAAATTATGAACATGAAGAAATGCGCGGCGATTCCCCTCAACATGCATGTTTAAGATTTACGTAAGGACAGTACAGGGTCCTATACGAACATTTTTTTATTAAAAAACGTAAGCACGAACGGCCGAAAGATGTCTGGTAAAATTTAAAATGTGTCATTCAAAATAGTATCATAAAAGTTGCAATCAAACGTTTTCCTACAGGTTTATTGTAGCGGCCATACTGGTTGAAAAATCGAACATTTTTTGGTGTTAATCCATTACTGTACATGTACACCTTCTAATATAGCATATAGGAAACGGTAGATGGTTTATTAAAAACGCAGTTTACATGCGAAATTTAAAAATTCATGTTAGGTAAGAACATGGGGTACTCTCCCTTAAACGTGGAAACCACCCGGGGTGGTGACTAATGTCGTCATGTTTGCATAATCGCATGAGAAAAAAAAAATTCTGCTTTCTGTTTTTAGCATTGTTTTTCTTTCCTTTTTATTATTTAACCTGAATACACAATGTTTTGTATACTTAGAAATTGTTAAGTATCGGCCGTTCTTCATAGAAACGTATGAGTTCTCGCGAAATACAATGTATGCATCTCTGCTATACAGTTGTTTTATATACAGACATGCCCAGGCTTTCTTTCTATATCGAAATTAATCGAATATCTTTCCGATGCCAGGGTTAGCAATTAAAGCGAACGTTTAGGAAAAACGTGCTGCTAAATACATATGTAACCGCACTGTACTTTACTTTTTCGAAAATATTCATGCAAAGTGATTTCGGCCGAAACTGTTTATGGTGAATAGCCTAAAAAAACTGCTGATGCTTTATCACATACTTATAACTTTCTTTGATACGCTTTCGGAGACTTTCGGAGAATTTTTTGCATCACTTTTCAAATTCTCTGCCTCAGAAGGTACTGGAGGCTGAATCAAGTTCCACCGTTTGTTTATTTTGACTGGTTCCCTCACCCTATTGCTCAATACTTCGCACACAGTATAGAACACAGGAAACCAGTTAATTGTTTATTCTGTTTATATTCGTCCGCCCATCATTAAATTATTATTTCTTCAAAAGTTTGAAATTTTCTTTGTTTTGTTTATTCGGTCGCTCTTTATAATTATCAGAGTGTAGAAGGCTTACATGTTTGAATGCAGAATTAAGCGACATCAGCGTCAGTATGGAACTACTTTTTAGGAAGTTATTAGGTTTGCAATTTTGAGAAGACGGATTGTAGAAATTCCGTATAGTAAATTTGGCGGCGGTAAACCGCCACCAAAAACTGAGTTCTAGAGTCCGTACTACCAGACTATCTAGTTTCTACAAATCAGGCCACATCAGCGTCCCTCATATGAATTTTCTAAAATCCCGGGCTCAATGATCACTAAGCAAATATAAACTTCTCATTATAACAGTGAAGTACGGGAATACGTTTTGCGACCGCCATATGGCACTAATACCAACAGTCAGTGAAGATAAACAGACCTCATCAGTGACCCTCAAATACATAATATAAACTATAAACCCGGAATACAGTCAGTAATCAGTAAAACTTGAAAATAATAAATATTCTGTTTCTATTCAATATTTACATTTTATATTTCAAGTTATCGCTTTTTAAAAAGACTAAAACTGATTTAATCAAATTTTAGAACATTTAAAAAGATATGAAAATTGCAAGATAGAGTTCATTATGTTGCAATAATACTCGCCAAGAATAAATGAATGGTTGAAAATAACGTTTTGCGTGAATATAATGTCAATAAAATAACTACAGAAAATTGAATTAAGTAGATTTTATTTAAATCTATTTTTAAGTTAAAATTTGCATTTAGAAAACAAATTTATTATAAAAAAAAATGTGCATGCACTGCAGCCCTATATGTCAAATAAAATGGAAATTGGTTTATCTGTGTGTACGTTCCCAGAATATTTAAATTTTTTAAAACATTTTTAAATGTTGTCATTAGGATATACACATGATCAACAATTACATATCTCAATAACTTTGTAAGTATTTCGAATATTATAATACGGTTTCTACCAATGTTCTCACCAGACAAATACCTTTTATTTTAGCATATATAACACCAAAAGTGAGCATACATGTAAGGGATGCGCCTGCTTAATTCTAACTTTCTCCGAATGCTTTAGTTTCGATGGTTAAAAACAGAAAATATGATCTGACATTTCATTAAAAAAATCTCCTGAGAGTCAATATGAATGAAAAAATTTTATTTTCTGTGAAAGTTAGAAAACAATAATTGCTATTTTTCATCGAACGATTTAGCCTAGAGATTGCTAAAACAATGAAATTTAAAGCTTCCATACGTATATAGTCCTATGTGCTACTAAGTCCATCATCACGAAAACATACCTATATAATTTTGACCCCCTTAAACCCCACTTTTATATAGTAAAACTGGGGTTTACAGGGGTATACATTATTTTTCTTATTTCTGCTCAAAACATAGATTGTGGGTGGGTACTCGTTAGAACCGCTTTGGCGAGGCGGTTCTAACGAGTATCCACAATCTATGTTTTGAGCAGAAATATGAAAAATATCAGAATTTTTATCGGAAAACTTTCAGTTTTTGGTGGTGAAATTTTCAATATATTTGAATAGGAGTGTTTTCGTAATGATGGGCGTAGCGCTTATCAGGCACATTTCGCATGTGCGTGACATGCGTTAGAAAAATATTTATAATAAAGTAGATTAACATAAAATAGTTTGTTTCTTTATCAGAGGGGCTGCTCTGAAATGAAGAAATTTGCTCGCTCTGGGAGCAAACTCTTTCCTTTAAGAGTAGCCCTTATTTTGGAAGACATTCTAGGCATAGTTTTCAAGATTTATCCTGGGTGTGGGTAATACTAATTCCGTTCTGGTACGCCACTGAAGTGCATACAGTCATGTGTGTTGCCCGTCGTCGCTAGTTTACTATTCCTCTTGGTGTCGTTGGCTGTGTTGTGTGATTGTGGATCTTTGTGGACATCTTCCCTACTATTTTTAAACGGGGACTTGGTGATACTCTTTCAAGGGATGCAACTCTTTCAAAATTGTTTTGAACTCGCCCCCCCCCCCTCTCACCCCCGCACCATCCCCTCCCTCGATAAGGATCCATTGTAATAACAACATATTTGCACATTCTGTCCGTTCTGAATGGATCCTTTTTAGAAGGATTTTGGCGTGAAGGAAACCTGAGGAAGTCCAAAACCTATCTCCCTAGTTAAAATCGCGGGAAATCTACCCTGTGTACCCAGTCCGTTAAAGCGTGTCGAGCACACAGGGCCCAGTTGTTCAAAGCACCGTTAGCTTAACTAGCTCGTTAATGACTAACTCGTTAACTGTTGTAGCTAAGCTTTTTTTCAAATACATTAATATTTTGCTGCAAAAATGCGAGTAGCAATGCAAAAATTATTCACATTTTCAGCAAAACATATCAATGTATTTGCCATATTTCAAAAAAAAAAAAAAAAAAAAAATAACGTTAAGTTAGCTAACAACTTCGTTAAGTTTTAAACAACTGGGCCCAGATTACACTGACTATCAAGATTCGTTAATCAACTTTATATAGCAAACATACACGGGTCTTTTACTTTCGTTAAAGACCACTTATAATTTAAGCAGACGACATTTTGAGTTTTCTTTTATTCATTTCTTTTTATTTTACATAGTAAATAAGGTTTGAAATTTTCTGTGTATAGTCTGCGCATGAAATGTCGAACCTTATTGTCTCTGAAAAAAATTATAATACGAAATAGAATCTCGTCTGCTGCAATTTTGCTTGGAGCTCAAAAGTTGATTGCCTGTGTTTAATAGGTTTCAAGGAAGCACAGGCTAGATTGTTTTCCAAAATTTTCATTTTCACATATTCTTCATATCGCTTCTTTTCTTTGCAATGCTCGAATTATACATAATTTTACATTTAATATAAACCAACACATACATTATTCAAACAAGACGTAACGACCCTGTCAAAGTCAACCAATAAAAGTGTTAAATTGGTAATGAAATGGAGAAACAAGTGGTTATTATGACTTAAAAGAGTGGGCTGAGTTAACCATCGCCACTCTTTTCACAAATTTCGTTTTATTATCCAGAGAACCCAGAGGTATTTTTCTTTTGCACTTTGTCTGTGTGATGGACTAAATCATTTCTCAACATGTAATGCGGTCGTATAGATACTGATATGCCGTGTTTTCATTACCCTAGCTCAGTATTCTTCTTGATAAGACTGCCATATGAAATAACCATATGGAAAAATAACTGTGGGTTCGTGTACGAGATCCCGTGCCACAATTAAGAATCAACAGGTGGCAAATAGCTGGAGAAAACTCTCGCTAGTACTATGCTTTATTGAATGCAGCCCTGGGCCCAGTTGTTCAAAGCGTCGTTAGCTTAACGAGCTCGTTAAGGGTCATTTCGTTAACTGTTTTAGCGGATTCAATATACAATATTCTGAATTTTTTTGCTGAAAAAATGTGAGTAGCTTATGTACTGCAAAAGCTACTCACATTTTTTCAGCAAAAAATTTCAGTATATTTGCGTATCACTCGATGTAAATTTTAACGAATCGTTAACTAACGACGTCGTTAGTTTTGAACAACTGATTCATCTGATTATTTTGTACAACAGAAATATCGACTAGAAACAGTCAACAGTCAATCACAAGGGGGCTTAAACCTTGTTTTATTTTCGACTGATTGGGACCTCTCTGTAATAGAGGTGATAGAGATAAAAACCTCAACTCGTAAAAACAGATGGAAGATCGACATAATAAACATTCCTTACTTTGGTCTGTGTGATCTCCATGGTAAGGTGTCACAGTTGCTATGCAACCGGTGCTTCCGTTGAAGTTTGGTGAGAATCCTTGATTGTCCTTCAAAGTCATATATAGTGTTTCACCAGCTGTTGCATTGTAGAATGTTTGTGTCGGATGTCCAGCATTTGATGTCACCAGGGGTGGTTCGTACTGAGCTCTATTTGGGTAGGGGTTATTGAAGGCGGAATATATATTCATGCCACCGCACGTAATGTTCGTCTTGAAATAGAAAAAAAAGAGTATATATATGAAAAAGAAAATATATTTAAACCTCTTATTGGTAAATTATTTTATCGCAAATATTACTGCTGACGAATTTCAACCATAGCTTGTACCTACGATTGCACTTTATTCAATATTTTGTTTTGTTTTGACCTAGATTTTGTCTGTTCTAAGGGCTGTCTGACCCACATACATTCAGATCATTTAACAGTTGCTACAGTAAACTATTGCTTAAAGAAATGGGATGCGATTCCGTCAAAATAGTTTTGCTTTCTTTCGGAAAGGAATCTGTTCTAAAAAGTAAAACTATACTCCCAATGGGGGAAACGAGAGGAGTACAAACCATAGCAACATAGGTACCACAAGATCAGATATCATCTTTAGAAATATCTCGCTCTTACTGTGGCAGATCTTTCAAAGCAATGGTTAGACTCGTAAGCCAAGTTAGAACATACAAAAGAAAGAAAAAACACTCATGGTTTAGCAAATTGTAATGTACTTTCTTTTTACAGCTCCTGACATGTGAAGACCTTTATTTAAGTACTAAATGAGCTACGAAATGGCCTGTCTATGCTAACTGAAGATTTCTGTAGTTATATAAAACAGCTGGCCGATAATAGCATTGAATTTTGAGATTGCAATATACGTTTTTTTCAACAACAAAAATTACAAATTATTACGTAGTATTGTAAATAGGTGTTACTGCCAGGAAGTATGGTAGTTTAACATTTCAGCTAAAACGAAAAGGTAAAAGAGGGACTGGATACCCTGGTAGATTTTTCGACATTTGAACATTGGAAACAACTATTGAGATTTACCGTTTGCTCTTCTGTACTGCAATGTCCTTAGTATAAGAAGACTACTCTAAAAGGATAACATGTGCTCACAAAAGGAACGATTCCTTCCATTTATGCATGATCCCTTCTCAAAAAGTGAGGCAAAGTAAGTTTGACAAAACGGACTCCCCTTAATGTGTATCCGTCCCCTAAATATGAATGAGAGATATATTGTCCATGCGATACAAATAAACTAAACCATTACAACACTTGTCTTCCCGTGTATATTTATTGTCTTTGCGCAGACAAAACTGTACACAAGAGCTGTCGGATCATGGCAAGTGCATTTGACATATGCATAAAGACAAGTTGTACGGTGAAACCTGTGTCAGAGAGCCACCTTTGAATTTGACTTTAGTGGTTGATGTGGAAAGATAGTTGTCTTATAAAGGTACATGCTATGTAATTTTGCTAGGAAAATTACTTGACATATACCTTTATAAGACAGACACCTTTTCCACATCAACCACTATTTAAAGTCAGTCTCAAAGGTTTCACTGTATCTGATCTTACTCGTCTGTGGTTGGAGTCGTCGTGATTGTACTGGTGGTATTCATTGACTCTGATTTTCGGTCTTTAGTCGAACCGCTTCTGTGTTTCATCATTGTGTTGAGAAGATGATTTATATGTTTGTTTTTTTTTTCTATGTTGATCCACTGATAAATTAGAAAACACCTACGTGGACCGATAAATTATGTCAGCTGGAACTGTATTAAGGTGAAGGGTTATGGTTCAATATCCATAAATCAGTTTTAAGCCCCAACTATTGATCGTATTAAGGCTGTTTTTGTTTCAGGCCCTTTTCGTTTGTTGGTTCTCTTAATTCGTAATATTTACTACGAAGTAATGTTTAGGGTAGCAATTTCACGTAAAACTTTATCCGTTGCCTTAGAAGGACTGTGCTCTGACCGCGGCCTTTCCTGTGTATCTCCATTATGTATGATTTGTGCTATGATTCGGATAGCACGGTAAAGTAATTATCAAGCTTACCTCAATGGTAACACCGCCATGTGGTGAAACTACAGCTAGAGGTGGACACCGACTGATTTCACAGCTGTACGTGTTGTTAATGAAAAGTGGTGCTGCAATATAATGACTGTAAACAGAATCTCAAGGGACATAATTACTTGACATGGACTGGTATATCGAGCCTGAATCCCTGCCTATCCATATATATTACCGATTCAGACTTTTAATAGAAAAACTCATACACATATGTCATGTTTCAAATTAACCTTATATTATTTCTGACGCGAAACTAATATGTTCTAAATTACATTTTTCAGATTTTTTAGATTTTATTCTTAACGGATTCTGGCGGGTGTCCACTTTAGTGAACATCTTCTAAAGATGCCTGCGACTGTTTCGTAGGGTCATGAGTCAAGGCAGTGGATATGGCTCGATGGGACTCCCTGTTGCGCCGTACATCATCATTGTGCAGGTTATATTTTATTTCCTTTGGGATCATTGAGCCCATTCTGGTTATTTCGAAAATCAAATATTGCTTAAGGGGGAGTATGCAGCCTCGCAAACTACGGTGTTGTAATATGAAGAGACTCAATGAAACCGAGTCTCAGAATTTCGTGATTTTGTGTGTGCTTTATTTCCAAAGGCAATCCGTTTCGACTTTTATTTTATTCTTCTGTAGCTGGTGTTGTGCGGTGTGGCGACCGTAAAAAGTCTCACTGAGCCCATCCTGGTTATTTTGAAAATCAAATACCGCTTAAGCCGGCGCTTGGGGGCGTATGAAGAGACTCAGTCAAACCGAGTCTCCGATTTTCGTGATTTTGTGTGTTCTTTGTTTCCAAAGGCAGTCCTTTATATACCCCGCCACACATAGTGGCGGGGTATTATGGTTTCATGTTGGTTGTCCGTGAGTCCGTCCGTCTGTCCGTCCGTCGTACTTCCGTCCGTCCGTCCGTTTTTCCTTTCCGGATGATAACTTGAGTAAACATCACTTAATTTTCACCAAACGGTATGTGCATTGATATTGTGGAGATCTGGTTTGGGATTGCTAACGGGCAAATTTCGTCAATTTTTGACGGAGTTATCTGCTCGAGACACGCCCATATTTTCGTTTCCGGACTATAACGAGTAAATAACAAGGGATTTTCACCAAACTTGGTATGTGCATTGATATTGTGGAGATCTGGTTTGGGATTGCTAATGGGCAAATTTCGTCAATTTTTGACGGAGTTATCTGCCCGAGACACGCCCATATTTTCGTTTCCGGACTATAACTTGAGTAAATAACAAGGGATTTTCATCAAACTTGCTATATGCATTGACATTAAGGAGATCTGGTTTGGGATTACTAATGGGCAAATTAGTCACTGTCGTAAATGTCAATTTTTTACGGAGTTATCTGCCCGAGACACGCCCAAATTTTCGTTTCCGGACTATAACTTGAGTAAATGACAAGGGATTTTCATCAAACTTGCTATATGCATTGACATTAAGGAGATCTGGTTTGGGATTACTAATGGGCAAATTTCGTCAAATTTTTACGGAGTTATCTGCCCGGGACACGCCCATATTTTCATTTCCGGGTGATAACTTTAGTAATAACAAGGGATTTTCACCAAACTTGCTATATGTATTGACAGTAAGGAGATCAGGTTTGGAATTGCTAATAGGCAAATTTCGTCAAATTTTTACGGAGTTATCTGCCCGAGACACGTCCATATTTTCATTTCTGGATGATAACTTGAGTTAATAACAAGGTCTTTTAACCAAACTTGCTATATGCATTGATATTATCAAGATCTGCTTTAGGATTGTTATCTGTCCATTGATATTATCAAGATCTGCTTTAGGATTGTTATCTGTCCCTCCATCAGTTTCTTTCCAGACATTTTCGCAACCATAACTTTAATACATAAACAAATAATTGCTATGGCGGGGTATTATGCTTGCGGTGCTTTTATTGACTTTTATCTCCTTACCCACATCTGCGACTGCTGTGTTTCGAGGATCATGACGGTTAATGTAAGCATAACGGAAATGTGCAATACACGTAATTATTATTATCTGTACGTCAAAGTTTTAGTTTAAACGTTCGGAGTTTAGTAACACTGACGAAGATATATTCAGTTGTGTGCACATCTAGCAAACTAAAATTGGTACGGTGATTCAATATTCAATCCCAGTTTCTCATTAACGTGAAAATAAATTATAATCATACAAAGGCACACGATGTTATACTAAATTTGTTTTCTTAGTAGCTCTCTTGTATAATAGAAGCCAAATGAATATAAACTAGTTTGAGATAGACAACTTTGCTTCATTAGCCTCTGTGTGACTCAGGTGCCTGGTTAGCGTTAAAAATCTAATCAGTCAGTCAGACGACTTTGCTTTCATTTATAACCAGTAAAGATGCGTTTATGTGTATGGATATACATTATGGGAGACAGCTTGCTCTGGTAAAATTGTGCTTGCCTCCATTTCGAACAGTGTTCAACACTAAAACGAAAACAAATGCTACAAAGTGAAGCATTTTTTTTCTTTTTAGATAAGACCTATTTGAAAAGGATTCCAAAAAATTTTTTAAAGAGCTGCTTCCCCTGAAATAGTATCAGTTCCCCTTAGCCCTTCATATGTTTGATACTCGATTGTATGGATACTTTTAGGTGACGTCGTGTATTGAGTCAGTGTACCAATATAGATAGTATACATACCGCTACTTAGGTCAGGAATGAGTCGTGTCAGTTATACTGATATGAAGTGTGTACTTTGTCTCTTTGCTTATAAGTTTTGAGTGAGTGCATATCGATAGCAAATGAAAAGCAAATCAAATCTGTTATTGCAAAACCTCCAACAAACAAATTGCATTGATGACATTTATATCAGAATGCCGTCTATCTTTCCGAGTTTCAAGCGATGGATTTTATGTAAATCAACCCAATAATTAACGCTCGGCATGCTGGATAAATATTTTAGCAGATGCCATGGAAATATTGTATTTTTCCCAGATAAATAGCCTTTGTATTTAAATTCAAATGGTATTCTTAGGACACAATTTGCACAATATGTCAAAGCACATTTCTGGGAAATTTAAGTCAAAGTATCTCTGAATTTGCCCAGAGAGTGGTAAAGGTTAACACACTGCAATTTTATTGTATATGGAAACCATGATCTAGTCATACAACGCCTTTAAGTATAAAAGGAACATTATTGTATGTTGTCATTAGTTGTCGTAAATGTCAAAATCTCAGACAATAAACTTTAATTAAAAAACTGCAACCATCTTTCAATTGTTATATATCTGTCATGACAATATGTGACCTCCTGTAAAAATGTGTACCGATGACATGCATCTTACCAAATATGCGGTTAAGTTACAACATAATTATGCCTGACAGAAGACGATTTATGTTCCGATCACAAAATAGTTCTAAGTGTGGATCTTTTCGAAATACAGAAAAAGAAATAAATAAATAAAATAAAATCTATACAGGTTACCCTTGGAAACACTGAACGCATAACCAGAATGGTTGCAATGATCCCAAGAAAAATAAAAATATAAACTGCATCATTGATGAAGTACGGGGAAGGTTTTTTACGGCCGCCACACAGCGAACACAATAAATAGCAAAGGTTTCATTAACTGCAATATAGTTTGTGCGGCTGAATTATAGTTTGCATGGCTGTATTCTCTCCGCCACCTTCCTACCCCCAAACCCCCAAAGAACCTTGGCATAATTACACAGTAATAATTCTTGCAGTCTTCCTGCGTGCTATGTACACACAGCTAGTTTAGCAGATTTGTCACATTAATGCATAACAGTATCGCATACAAAATGCCTATTATTGCATAAAAAGCAGTGTCGCACGCTATTAACAGCCGTGCATTAACCGGCGAAAAGCCGTGTATTAACAAGGCAATTTACGCGCTGTTAATGCACGGCTACGCAGCTTTCAATATGCTCGTACCGGGGTCACAGAATTGCTACCGTCACGAAATGTGTACTGCCCGGCCCTAGAACGAGCATAGTCCATGGAAAATTGCGTTCGCGCGACATCGTGGAAAAGGCGAAACAAAATAGTGCAAGACATGACGCAAAATGTAGCAAACGTTTTCAGTTTTTATGCAATAATAGCGATCGAACATGTTTTTTCAATGCATTAACATTCGCCAGGTCCCTTGGGAGGTGTTGAAAACCGCGGCCTTCGGCCTCGGTTTTCAACACCTCCCACGGGACCTGGCGAATGTTAATGCATGAAAAACCATGTTTGATCCCTATATTCATTAATTCAAAAGCAAGAGCGGACTGCATCGATCTCTTGATTAATAAATAACTTTAACTAATTTCACTTGGTGACAAATTGATAAAAAAAAAAAAAACACGTGACAGAGAAATGTTTACAAAACATACGACAAAAATAAAACATTAACAAAGAACACTATTTTACCTATACAAGTAGCATGCTGAATTTCCTCAGTCAAAAACCGGATTTCCGCATAATCTTTCACCTTGAAAATAAATTAAAACAAAGACAGATGTTAGAATATTTCATTTTGCTGCTAATGTTTGAAAAGTTAAAGAAATGTTGCTGCCACCCTACACAAGCAGCAAAAAAAAAATATCACTGACGCAGTAGTGCAAGAAATGTCTGTGACATTCTTCATATGCCAAAATAATTCAGGAACTATTGCATTCTACACAAGGAACAACTTTGTACATAAAAACGATAATTTAGAAACAGTCGATCCACTCTACATAATGACAAAATATTCTAGAAATGCCACTAACAATCTACACAAGGAACTAAAATAGAGGACATTTCACTTATAAACTACACAAGTTATAATAATGCAGGAAATGCTACTGACACTCTATACAAGTAACATGAAGGAAACAGAAAATGTCAGTGACACACTGAACAAGGAACAATAATGCAAGTAATGTCACTGATATTTCTACACAAGCAACATTAATGCAGAAAATAACTTTGCAATTCACAAACTAAAAGTAATGTATGTGTGATAATACCTGATAGGCATGTGTGCAGTCAGGATTTGTCGCTACGGTGTTTAGTTCGTTCATGTGTATGGCACGACCGACACCAACAGAGAAAATAACGATAGAGTTGGCCTGCGCCCTCTCCGCGGCGTGCCTGGTATTAATAGCGTCGTCGGAATCTCCATCGGTGATCACCACCATGACCTAAAATGTGGAGAATCTCTCATTACTCAAACATAGACAACAAACATCAACGTTTATCATGGTGGGTAAAGTTTAAGGCAGACGAGATGATGAAATACTTTTCTTATTTTTCCAAGAAACAGGTTTTGAAAAATCGTGCAAACTGTTGAGACAATGTGCATAAAATTTCAAATCGTGTTTTCTCGGAAAAATATTTGTCATCTGCTGATTGAGTCAAGGCAGTGGTAAAGTGTAACATATGTTTTTGTAAAGAAATAAGAAAAATGTATCAATATCTTTGGTTAAAACCAGTTTATCTAGAGCTATGGCTTAGACGTACAAAGAGCTTATGATATGGCAATTTTCATATCATACCTCATATCAACCCCAGACATCCATATCAGACTGAGGGCCTCGGTCCTCGGGCTGATATGGGTGTCTCGGGTTGATATGGGGTATGATATGAAAAATGCCATATCACAATCCATTTATCATACATTTGAATGTAGTGATATGGTTTTTTTGCCCGGGCAATAAAGCCGTATCATCCACGTGTACAGCCGTATTACCCATGTGACCCATTAACACACCTTTTGCGCTCCACAAGAGTGATATGTGCTTGAAAGCCATGTTAGTATCACATATGCAAAATGAACATATATTCTAGTAAGTATATGATAATACATTTATCATGGGCGCATTGATGAATTTCAGTGGCTCGAACATCTTTGGGACCATCTGGAAATGTGTTCTAGACATGCGTAGTTCGAGCCATTAAGGAATGCTTATAGCGCCAGGACAGGAGGCAAATGGGGATAATTTAGGGGTGTCTTTTCGATCTTGTATAAATATCGGAATGTTCAGTGTTTTCTAACGACTGCATACAACATACACTGTAATGATCTATAAGAACTTTCTCTAAACTATCCCTAAATATACTTAAAGCCAACAGTAAGTTTACAGCTTATATTTATACGCTTTACTGACTTTTGCTGAGTGAAATTTAAAGATTGTCTTCATGATGTTAAAGAACAATCATTTATGCACGTGATACACATTTGTTGACCCTCTCTGCCAAGCAGATAATCAAAAGGGTCTCTCTCAAAAAGAAGGGGTCAAAATCAAGTAACGTTATTAATTCGCTTTTGGAAGGTCACTGTACCTTTACGGGTTTATTTCTGACGAAAACGCCTTATTCACTTAGACATGTACAGTTAAACCTGTATTATGCAAGCACATAAGGGAAGGCTAAAAAGTGGTTGCTTAAGACATGCGCTTGTTGAATAAGGGTAAATTTACATTTACTTTCTTTTTTTGGGACCTGAAAAACCGACTGTTAAATACAAGTGATTGCTTAATACAGGTGGTTTTTACGATAGGTTTGACTGTATTGAAAATTGTTTTTAAATTAAGAAACAAGTCTGCATCATCTATTGCTCAACTTCAGAACGCGTCTACTTTTGTTGAGAATGCCGTTTTATCAAACTTAATAATGTGTGTAATGGAAATCCTACAGTAAATTGTCATCCTTTTTTTTTTTTCTTTTGACATGATAAGAACTTTTACGTCTTTTTTTCTAGTTATACACTCTCTGTAGAGGTCGAAATAAATTGCTATTTGAAACTTCCAAAACAATATCGGAAAAATGGCTTTTTCGAGCGACTAAGTTTATTATTGTGTTTATTGCAAGGAAGCTAATTTTAGTGTGAAACAATTTTGAGTTATTACCATTAAATTGCTAGGTGGAACAGAAAAATAAAATATTTTGCTGGGAAATTTATCGACAAACATGGAATTTTAGGTTTCGCGTTGAAAGTCATGTTCTGCTTTTGAAGTTGCGCGAAAATGTGAAAATACTGTATTTGATGAAAATGCTGTAACCCAAGACTGGAATCACTTTCACAAATGAGCTTTCTTGAATTCTTTTGGGACTAATTGTGGAAATCAATTTAACTAATTTATTACAACTAAATCGAGGTAGAAATAAAATTAATCATTTATAAAAAGTGTCGAGTTACTTTTGGTTTTAAGTATATTTGTTTTCTTCAGCTATCGGAGGAATTTCCTAGGGACTAAAAAACTAGTTCGAATCGGTCACTGCAAATGGGCCATCGGCGCAACTGTTTGAGTCATCGAAATTTTACTGTATGTGTTACCTTGACAACGCCAGTTCTGCCTCCATAAAATGGTCTGAAAACTTCTTTCACAGCTTTGTCTATGGCGGCTGCTGTCGCAGTGGCACCACTGTGGTACTGGACTGATGAGATGGCTGTTTGTAGGGAGGAATAAGTGCTGCAATATAGATTAACAAAACCAAGATTCGGATACAGGCTTCAAACATATTATACAGCGAACATGAGACATTACCTGATTTTCAAAATATATAATGCTCATTACGAAAACACGCCTATTTAAATATATTGAACTAAAAGTTTTCAACTAAAAATTCTGGTATTTTTCATATTTCTGCTCGACGAGGCGGTTCTAAAGAGTACCACAATCTATGTTTTTTGAGCAGAGTTAAGAAAAATAATGTATACCCCTGTAAACCCCAGTTTTACTATATAAAAGTGGGGTTTAAGGGGGTTAAAATTATATTATGTTTTCGTGATGTTAAATGTCTTTTATGTGGGTATAGAAAAAAAGTTACGAATCAAATAAATATTACTGAGGACTTGTGTTAAAATAGAGATGATCTGCTTTGTATTTGGTCTGTCTTGCACTTTACGTGTCAAGGGAGATACAAATAAAAAATAAAATAAAATAAAAAAAAAATAAAATACTGCTACCTCTCATTCTTTTCGATAAGAATTGTTTAATAAGGATCCAACACACCCTGCATTGTTCATATCCGAATCGTGAAGTCTTACACCAAATATTTTCCAAAATTGAATTAATGTTCTGTGAAAAGTGAGCCTTTGGTAACACGGAACTAACCAAAGAAATGAAAACGGCAGACTTCTCTCCTTTCATTTTTTGGAAAGCCTTTTTCTTTTTTTTTTTCTTTTTTTTTGCCTGCCGCTTTACACAAAAAAGAAAACTTTTGCCGTGATTTAATGCAAAACTATTTGTCGTAAATACCTATGCACAAAAAAGATTTATTCTGGTCATTTAAAATTGAAAATTTTCATTTCTCTTCATAAAAAAAAATAAAAAAAAAATGTTAAAATGGTGCTGAATGGCAGCTACTAGCTACACTGAAGACAGATTTTTCAACAAATTCCACTTACTCATTTTTATGAAATTTTGACAGTTATGTCATAACACATCTTAACAATACGCAAAGAAAAGTAAACCATATTCTCTTAGATAAAAAAATTTAAAAAAAATCATTTACTATTATAATAGAAATTGCATGTGTCGAACCAATGCATTGCCGTAAATTTAATTTTCGAGTTAATATTTGAGAAAAAATATCAGAAACAGAAATAAATATAGTTTTTGATTATGTATGGTCAGTCAGAACAAAATATTTTCACTTGAAATAAATTGCCAAACAAAACCTTTTTTTCCTAGTGAAGTTAAAAGGACAGCAGGTTTTATTGAGTCTTTTCATGTGCAGTATCGGGTTATGCGACGCTGTACATCTCTTGGCTTCAAGCTGAGCAGAAATAAGTTCAGTGATCTCAAAGGACCAGAAAATATGATATATACTATGAAGAAGTGAATATACTAAGGCTTAAATGACTGTCTTTGAAAATAGTTTGCTTAGAAACCATTTCACTCAATCAAATGTCTGAGAAAAAAAAATGTCATATAAGATGAGCAGTGGCAAAAAAAAAGACTTACAATGTACAATATATGGCCACTGCAACTGACCAGGTCAACCGGTATAATTACACGCGATGACCAGCCGTCACAAACTTATATACCATTAGTATTTGGACGCCTTAATTTCTTGCAGTATCAACCTAGAATATGAATATTTAGACTATCTATTAATGTGTCTAAGTTATTGGATGAGTGAAAACAGTGTAGACCCTGATCAGACGCCGCGTTCTGAGGAGTCTGACCTGATCGGTCCTGTGAATTCTGGCCTGTCTGTCCGAACACTTAGGGTAATTAAGGTAACTATTATGCTTTTAATAATGTTTATGCAGGCGAATAACGAAATCAAATTGTAACTTAATCAATAATTTTTAACCATTTGTAAATTCGTATGCGCTTTAGCCCTCAAAGCATTAAGCAAACTTGTAGCAGGCGATATTCATTTTTTTTAATTAGTTTCAGAGAAGATAACGTTTGAAAACCGTTCTGTAGGATGGGCTGTCCGAACCTGAATTTTATGGCGACTTAGTCTATAATTTTATAAAGTGATTTTCAGTGCAAACAAAGGATTGTCACTCGCTGCAACATGGATATTCTGCGGTAACATCACGAAAACATGCCTATATAATTTTGACCCCCCCCCCCCCACTTTTTTATAGTAAAACTGGGGTTTACAGGGGTATACATTATTTTTCTTATTTCTGCTCAAAACATAGATTGTGGGTACTTGTTAGAACCGCCTCGCCGAGGCGGTTCTAACGAGTACCCACAATCTATGTTTTGAGCAGAAACATGAAAAATATCAGAATTTTTTATCGAAAAATTATCATTTTTTGGTGGTAAAATTTTCAGTATATTTGAATAGGCGTGTTTTCGTAATGAGTGCATGCATAGTTGTTAACCAAATTATAGTTGATAACTTTGCATCCATCTTTAATTGCAAGACGGTGCGTCGGTCCTCAGACTAACTGACGTCTCCCTCCCCAGTCTGTTTCAGATGGTCAGTGCCTGACTATCAATGTCTGTAGTCTGGCTCATCGTGGTCCTGTTTTTCTTGTGTTCTGGCTTCAAATCCTTTGTTTTGATTCATCACAGTGTTTTTATTATATGTGTTTCATAGTAATGTTTCAGAGATTAGGTCGAGGACTACTATACGGACTAAACATGTATTTGTCATTTGGAGCCGAGTCAGAATTAAGGGTTAGCATTCGCGCGAATAAAACGCATTACAAAAACACGCCTGTCCAAATATATTGAAAATTTCACCACCAAAAACTGAACGTTTTCAGATAAAGATTCTGATATTTTTCATATTTCTGCTCAAAACATAGATTGTGGGTACTCGTTAGAACCGCCTCGCCGAGGCGGTTCTAACGAGTACCCACAATTTATGTTTTTGAGTAGAAATAAGAAAATAATGTATACCCCTGTAAACTCCAGTTTTACTATGTAAAAGTGGGGTTTAAGGGGGTCAAAATTATGTAGGCATATTTTCGTGATGTGATTAAAGCCTCGTTCTCTCCCCCACCCGACCCCACCCCACCCCTCCATCCCAATCCCCAGTAGTTTTCCTTCTGATCGTTCCAAGGCGGCGCTTCTTTCGCACATCATATGTGGTGTTTGTGCTGTCCTTACTTGTTTTTCTTCTCTTGCCTCTGGAGGGCTGTGTTTTGTGATTGTGACATTTCCTGTGTATATTCACTTTTATTTTTGTATTTCGTATGAATCATCTGTTGGTTACACGATTCACATGTAGTGTCTAGCCTTATTTTCTCTGAAAGAAATGCAACAGAAAAAATATGAAAATGTCGTCAACTGCAGCTGTGATTTGCACTTTAAGGATTAAGCTGCTTTTTGGCACGAAGATTGCAACGAAAAGAACCAAAGATCGTATAGAAAATATCGATCCTGCAATAAGTCAAAACATATCAAAGGTAACTCCAGTCAATTTGAAATATCACTGAAAATGCAAATAGATGATCATGTACATTACTTCATTGTTAATCGGATAAATGTTTTAATATCTGCAGAAATTTCAACACACTCACACACGCCCGCAAACACCTAACCCTTTAAATAAGAAAGACCTAAATACTGAACAAAACAAGTTTCATGAAGCTTGGAAGACAACTAGACAGCAATAAAAGACTACTCATATGATTTCAGCTAAGGTTTTCCTGGATAAAACTCTTAAAATAATAACAAATTCTGGAGCCTCATTCATTTAAACAGCACTCTAGAACTTTTCAGTCCTTCAAGGATTTGAATGTCAATGAAGTTACCGTAATAATCCTAAGTTCTACGACAGACTGGCCTGAGCAAACAGTGCAGACCCAGACCAAACTCCACAGACGCCGCAGAATGAGGTAACTGATCAGGTTCTGCACTGCTTGCCACATATACAGCAGTTATTTCGACACACGAATAGGGTGTAAAATAGGCTTGTTTAAAAATTAGGACAAATATGGTAAGCATCTAAGGTGTCCCAAAATTTCGCGTAAATACGGCTAAAAGTACGTATTTGCATACTTTTAGTAAAGATAAGGTGTTTCCTGAGACAGTGCTGCTCTACCAAGCCCAGGAGCAGGATCTTGCCATACCGTACCCTAAGTATTCGGTCACCTCAACTCCTTACCATACTTGTTCTAGTTCTTAAACAAGTACAATTTAATATCTTTTTGTGTCTAAAATTTGCTGGAAGAGTGGCAAACAGTGTAGAACCTGATGAGACGCTGCGTTCTGCGGCTCATCTGGGTCTACACTGTTTGCGCGGGTCTGTCTGTCCGAATACATACGGTTCGAAAACATACTTAGTCTAAAGGTGTCACGAAACTGAATAATGAGTTAAATGCGTATTGTATTTGTTCGTCGGACTGACAAACATACCGATGCGCGCGCGTGCGTAAGTGCGCGCCTGCTTACGTGTGTGCGTACGCGCGTGCTTGTGTGTGTTTGTGTGTGCGACAGAGAGAGAGAGAGAGAGAGAGAGAGAGAGAGAGCTTGTAGGTATGGCCGCAAGCAGAAAATTTGAAACCCTTTAAGTGGCGATGCTCTATAATCACAGTATACTAGATTTCAAGTTGAAGAAATGCAACAAGAATTATAACAGCCAAGTCCAAATTTTACTTTGATGTCGATACGAACCTGAAACTGTTTAGTCTAAATTCTACTCGGACGTCAGTTGAATATGTCACCAGTCCCACTCTGGTGTCACTTGGTGAAATTGTGAACCCACTGACCACCAGATCGACGAAGTTAAGAGCTCTCTGAAAGTCATCTAGTGATAAACTAGAGGAGCTGTCTACGACGAAGACAAGATCTACCTGTTGGTTGGTATGGCAACCTGCAATATACCAGGGCTGGAATGTTCAAAACTAATAGTATAGTTTGTTAAAGTACAGTCGACTCTCGTTATCTCGAATTCCAAGGGACTCTCTGAAATACTTCGAGATATCCGTAGTTCGACATATCAGGTTTGCAGAATTGAGGAAAAAATAATTTGATTAACCACATTTAACAAACTGATAGGTAATTGGACTTTTGAAGTTAAGAGATATATTGAAAATATTGTGGAAAAGAGGAGAAATTGCTCCTTAGGAGCAATTTCTCCTCTTTTCTACAATATTTTCCATCTGTTGTTAGGTTTTCATGTATAGGCAGGGACCAGATTTTCACTTCGAGATAAGCGGTTATTCGAGATAAGCGAGGTCGAGATAACGAGAGTCAACTGTATCGTTAAAACCTAGATCATTAAATATGGTATATACGCTAAAATTTATGCTGAAAAAATGTAACAAGCTTTTCACATTTTTTTTTTCAATAAAAATACCTGTGAACTAGATATTGTATTTACTAGAACAGTTAAAATTTTGACCACTGACGAGCTCGATAAGCTAACGATGTTTTGGTTTAAACAATATTATATTCACCTAAGTTCACATATATACATTGCATCATGTTATATGGTATAGAATTTGATAAAAAGCTAAAAGCTTATATAAAGTATCTCCCGAAATAGAAATAAATGCAAATTTACACTACGCGAATGAAAGAAAAAATGATGTATGTTTATGGAGTACAAAATAATAATAATAATAATAATAATAATAATAATAATCATCATTACCGTCGTCCTAATCACCATCTTTATTAGAACTCCTTACGATAATAGTCCACCGACAGCAGTGATAATAATAACACAAGTATAATCATCGCTGTTATTTTTGTTATCACTACCACTTCTACTACCAATAATATTAATGATACAATCGTCTGTTTTGACTTGAAAGAAACGACGAGGATGATGATGATAATGATGATGATTATGATGATGTTGGGGATGTCAATGGCGACGACGACGACTATGATGATGATGATGATGATGATGATGATGATGCGAGGATATGCCGTAGTTATATTGATATTTTAATTCTTTACCTCGATACATATAGTGAGAATTTGTTTGAGAAGAGCGTGCACATTTGTTCTTAGCCCAGCCAGTATTCCTCACAAACCCACGTCGGGTTGCTATCGGCCTATAATGGCCCGATTCAGATTTATGCAGCATTTTAACTGAGAGGAATAAGGGTGTTTATGCTAAATTACGACATTTTGTCCTCGCTCAACATATACAATGAAGAATTCTACACTGTCGATCGACAATACCCATCAACGTTTCATTTTGAATAACGTTGCATATTTATTTAATGTGTGTTTAGTTTATCATTTGGTGCCGCTTGATGTGTATTTTTGTTAGAAGATCAAAAGAAGCGTTTAGAATGTACTATGAATTCTTGAACCTGAGAAAAAGCTTCATTCTCTTCCACAGAGGCATTAGCTATACCACAAAGACTCTGATTAGTATTAAGGGTAGGAAGACAGTTCGAAAGAAGCATTCTTCTGATGGCTGCATAGTTTGGGCATTGGAAAAAAAAGTGATAGGTACTTTCGAATCCCCCACGTGAACATATTGGACAAGGTACGATATGTTTTCCTGTACAGATGCGCATTTAAGGAACTGCATTCCATTCTGAGTCTTGCATTCAAGATCCGGCCGATACGAGTGCCAGTATCGTAATATTTCGGAGTTTTTTTTTATGATTTTTATTTAGTCGATATTTGGACAAAGCAACAGATGGTGCGGTCTTAATCTCGTCATACACATCATTCCAGGCATGTATTTTTGATGGAATGAATGAGTAATAAAACAAGTTTGCTTGAGCATGAACATTGCAACGATCGCTGGAATTTCTCAAGTTGTATGTAGTAGTATTTTGAACAATTGGTGGGATTCGAGATTGGAGATATTCAGGTGTAAGATCTTTTACCATTTTATAAAAGATAATTATTTTGTGCATCTCACGGATAGCTTGTAGAGATTCCCAGCCGAGATCATCAAGGAGGTTCTTGATGCTACAAAGTTTTGTTCCACCTCTTATGATTCCCGCTGCTTCGTTGTGCACTGCTTCTAGTTGCTTTTTACTTTCTACAGAGCCATTGTCCCAAACTGCGTCACTATATTCAAGCAATGGTCTAATAAATGAGATATATTTTTTTTCGAGGGTTAAATTTCATTGCACGTATTAAATTTAGTCTAGTCCAGGAGGCTCATTACAAAAACATGCCTATTCAAATATATTGAGAATTTCATTACCAAAAAATGAAAAAAATTCAGATAAAAAATTCTGATATTTTTCATATTTCTGCTCAAAACATAGATTGTGGGTACTTGTTAGAACCGCCTCGGCGAGGCGGTTCTAACGAGTACCCACAATCTATGTTTTGAGCAGAAATAAGAAAACTAATCGATACCCCTGTAAACCCCCGTTTCACTGTGTAAAAGTGGGGTTTAAGGGGGTAAAAACTATATAGGCGTGTTTTCGTGATGTGATGCTGATTGTTGCTATGTTCAGCCTAATTGCAGTTATTGGTGCACGTCAAGCCTAAGTGCTTGTGTGGTAAAGCATCAGTGATGGGTGTTCCGTTCATATACAGAGGTAGATGCAGAGCGGGTTACGTTTCAATGACAGGATTTGGGAAATAGTTTTAGCTGCGTTGAGATCAATCAGTCACTGCGCAGCCCATGTATCGATACGGTGCAGGTCGTGATTTAAAATGGTTCGGATTTTCATCTATTATATATTGACTTGTATAGTCTGCGAACAGTCTGATGCATGAAGCTCGTTTACAATGTCATTGATGAAGATAAGAATAAATAGTGGCCTCAAGATAGATCCCTGGGGCACGCCGGCGACGACATAAGTCCACTCAAATGTCTGACCGTTTATGATAACTCTGTCGTCTGTTGGATAAATAGCTAGAGAACCAGTTAAGAAGTTCATCGCAGCAGCCCATATCTCATAGTTTGTGTATAAGCCCCCGGTGCCAAACTCTGTCAAAAGCCTTGCTTATATTTAAGATAACCACACGAACTTCCTTATCGTTATCGACAGCTTCGCAAAACATATGGTACGTATAGAGCAGTTAGAAGGTCGTGGAGTCCCCTGGGATAAGCCGGACTGGAATGGGTTTAAGAGTTTGTGTTCGCTTATGTAATTATGCAGTACTTTATTAATGCATCGTTCCATGTTTTTGCCTGGTTGACAGAGTAATGCAATCGGCCTGTAATTCGAAGGTTTTGACTGATCATCTTTTTTGTGAATTGCTGTAACATTCCGTCCTTTCAAGAGGATGGAAAGTGACCTAGCCGAAAAGAAGAAGTATAAAAGACTGAGTAAGGCTCTGTAAGAATAGACGAACCTTCTTTGAGCAGTAGAGGACTCATAAGATCAGACCCACTAGCTATACACGTGTCAAGGCCGTGGAAGACGTCTTTGTGGACTGATCTCGAAGATTTCCAGACATTCATGTAAAAAGATGTTCGGAGATGGCAACGGTGTATTAATCATCAACTACAGATTGGGAAGAAAAATATTCATTCAACATGTTTTCTTTTTGGAGGTCAGTTTCTACACATTTATTGTTGAGATTAAGGGTAGGTATCGCTAATGAGGATTTTTCAAGATTTGCTTGGAAGTTTCCCAGAAAAGTTTAAAGTCAGGAGTTTCATCGGTGAGTACATTTTTAAGCCTGTAAAAATAGTCTTGCTTTGAGTTCCGGATTAGGTTGGTGACTGTGTTTCGTAATGTTTTAAACCGATTCCAGAAATATACATGTAAGTTTTTGTTTACTTGAATTTTCGCAAATTCTTCGTCGTCTACGTATTAGTAATTTTATGTTAAAAGTGATCCAGGGATGATCATTAGGGCGAATATTAACACCTTTATTTGGAACTGATTTTTCGGCTGCATCAAATATCGCATCAGCTATGACTTGCGCACCGGTATTCAGGTCATGATCTCTGACTTGAGTTACTAGGTTGTGCTCGCTTAGAAGTTGTCAGTATTTTGCAAAATCAGCTTTTTGATAGTTCCATATTTTTCTTTTGTATGTTCTGGCCTTTGGCGGATGAAATTTAAGAGAACACGTACTGGACAGTGGTACCTTGTAAGATCAACTCAAGATATTGTTTGTATTTCTAACGATGGTTAGTTTAGTGAGAGACTTTAGTTTCGATGGATAGATGGATGGATGGACGGATGGATGGATCTTCTGTTGTTTCTTTAATATGCAATAATACTTCAATGACTCGAACAGTGTCGTTTACAGTGGCTGGATCGACCAGTTTTTAGTCCAAAGGAAATTCTTACTCTCAAGGAAACAAATATTCGAGGATACTTTAGAGAAATTTTCATGTTGGGCGTACTCACTAGAACCGCCCAGCATCGAGGCGATGCTAATGGGAAAATGAACATACTCGTACTGTTATTTTAAAAATAATCCGAAAGCTCAAAACCACATGTCTTAATTATCCTAATTCATCTCCAGACCTGCCGCAGTGATTAACTTTCAGTGGCTCGAACTACCTATGACTAGAACAAATTTTCATGGTCCCAAAATGTTCGAGCCATTGAAGTTCGACTGTGTAATTTTATCAAATATAATATACCAGACGCACACCTGAGTCTATAATTAACGCTTAGCACTCTGGGTATATAATTTGACCTTTCATACAAATTGTCTCCAGAGGACAGATTTGTTTGAAAGGTCAAATCCTTTTCTCTGGGGAAAAAATAAGACACATGCAAGTAATTTGCCGCCTGCTGAATAAGCCAATAGAGTGGTGAAGTTTAATTTCTCCGGTACTGAAAGACCTTATGTGTAAGAAAAAAACCTAAATGGAGAGCAGATGTCAGCTGCAAACAGCAAACATCTCCAACGGACATACAACAACTTTTTCAACACTGTTTATTATCTCTCCCATTTTAACACTTGGTATATTGGTAGCTTAAACATATTTTATTAGTATATTTTTTTGAATTCGTCTCTCTCTCTCTCTCTCTCTCTCTCTCTCTCACACACACACACACACACACACACACACACACACACACACACACACAGATCATTTCTATGGCAATATTTTACACTTGAAGGAATTGAAGGAACGTGTCCCCGTACTTCACTATAGTATAGATTATATTTTCATTTAGTTTTGGACCATTGTGCCCATTGTGGTATCTTTGAAAGTAGAGTTTTGCTCATGTATATGCTAGAGGGCGTAAGCAGTGTTGTAAACTTCATTACTGCTTATGAAGAGTTCCAATAAAACCGAGGTCAGTTTCTATCTGTAATGTGTTCTTTGTTTCCAAATGTACCCTTTCAGATTTTTTATTTTACTTCACTACAGCTGGTATTTAGTACCGTGTGTTGGCCGTAGAACGTCTCCCCATACTTCAATATATAACAGTTTATTTTTTCATATATATTTGTTCAGGCTGTCAGATGTCACATTTTGTGATCGTATTAATACGAATATATCAATTTGTTAAACCTTTTCGTGGATTATAAAATGTCTTTTCTGAGGAATATGGAGCCTTAAATTCATATGGAAAATATAAATGAAGATACCAAGGAAATGCCACAATCACGAAGCACAGCCTTCCGGGTTACTGACAGGAGACATGAGGATCTTCGACATTACACACGCTATATGATGTGCAACGCACAAAATGTGCCCTTATGTAATTTGCGGACAACGCAGGCCCTGATCAGCCTGCACATAAGTGCAGGCTGATCTGGGCCTTCGTTGTCCGTTTGCAAATTCAGTGCCATGGACTCAATAGTATATGTTGATGAACAGAAAATGCAAGAGATGCACACGCTGAGCTGGACCTTCGATGTTCGCATATAATAGAAGGCCCATTTTCCCGCGTTGCGTATCGTATATGAAATCCCCAATGAAAAACAAAGGGGATACGCACCAGAGGAACTGTTTTGGACTGATCAGTAGAAAAACTACTCGATGGCTGGTGAGATCGTTTTACTCAGGCGAAACCTCGGTTTTACTTCTGTTGAAGCTCCAAATTCCAAATTGAAAACATATTTTCAATCCGCCTCAGTTACACGGTAATCGCAAAAAATATAAAACGATACAAAGGACTGAATGACCAAGGCAAAGCAATAAAAATGAAATAAAATAAAAATAATAATAATAAACACGAAGAAGATTACGATAGTCCGAGCACAGACATTGATGGTTAGGTCGCAACCTTCTGAAAGAGACTGAGGAGGGAGCTATTATTTAGTCTGGGGACCTACTCACCTTTGTGCTATTAAAAAGGGAAGCAAAGTTATAAAACATGACTGTGTTAGCAAAAATGCATACAGTTTGCCGCAGAATGTCCATAGTAACCTTTTTGGTAGCGAGAGGCAATCCTTTCAATTGTTCACAAGTCAACCTTTCTAAATCAATAGACTAAAGTAAAAACTTGTCATAATATAGAACAGGCGAAAATGAGATCAGAGTTAGCTTTAAACATGGGCAGCAAGATGAGTAAACGTACCTTATTACTTGTGTGCTCAGCGAAGACACAAATCAGCCTGCACATCCAAGCAGTCTGATCAGAGTCTTCGTTCGCCACATGAAGAAATTTTGCATCATTGGATGTACAAAATGCGCCCAGTAAAGCTTCAGATCAGACTGCGCATTCGCGCAGTCTGATCTGAAGCTTTGCTGGGCGCACATGTTCAAAGGTACGTTTTCTGACGTTGCACTCATATTTTGAGAAAATATCTGAATGCCTTACCTACACTGGCAATGTACTGTTCTAAAATGTAGAATTCAGCAAAGTAAAGACATAATTAAAGAAGCTGGAAGTTACCTAAATCTAACAAGGTAGCAAGCTGCGTAAAATTCGTCGCCGATCTTCCAGTGTGAAAGTATTTTGACCAGAATTGTCCCTGTTCCTCAACCTTCCAAGTAATGGCATCGCCTCCCGGTCCTTTCAGTAAGGTGTAGAGTGCGGCCGCAATACCAGAGTACAAGGGCTTTCTTAGATCGTCCCAAGTTACTAACGGCCAATTAATGCCTATACGACTTCTGATGAGACTGTACTCCGCCGAGAGAGTTTGTTGATTTTGAGTCTCTTTAAAAGCCGTTTCATCTACCTGTATAAGGGATAAAAAACTTTTCTGTCGCTTGCAATACGCCACGTCGAGCAAAATAAGATAAGCGTATAGATGTAACCCTTACAGGAAAATTGCATCTGAGACATTCTATTATTTTTCTACCTACATGTAAGGCAGACAATTCACATGAAATCGCAATCCATATTGTTTTTGGCAAATAAACGAAAAAATAAAAATATCTGAGCAGTGTGTGATATACTGTACAACAAATCATTAGATTAACTTCATTGTATTTCAAATAAAGCGCAGAAACTAGACTATTTGACAATATACTTTGATAGAGAGTTTGTTTCATTTTTCGTTAAACCAAGGTAGAGATATTGGAAGTACGAAACTAAATTATCGTAATAACCCTAGCTATTGGTACAGACAGGCCTGAGCAAACTGTGTAGACCCAGTTCAGACGCCGCTGAACGAGGCGCGTCTAATCAGGGGCTACACTATTTGCCACTCATCAAGCAGATTTCACACACTTTAATAGATAGTAAAATGGATTTGTTCAACTTTTAGGACAAGTATGGTGAGGAGGTAAGGTGTCCCAATACTTAGGGTGAATACTGTATGCGTTATAAGTGCAGAAGTGAGCTCAAACAAGATTATTGCATAAGAAGCAGTGCCGCACGTTATTAACAGGTGTGCATTAATCGGCGAAAAGCCATGTATTAACAAGGCAATTCACGCGCTGTTAATGCACGGCTACGCAACTTTCAATATGCCTGTACCGGGGCCACAGAATTGCTGCCGTCAAGAGGTATGTTCTGCCCGGCCCTAGAACGAGCATAGTCCGTGGAAATTTCATTCGCGAGACATCGGTGAAAAAGCGAAACAAAATAGTGCAAGAAATAACACGAAATGTAACAAATGCTTTCAGTTTTTTATGCAATAATTACAATAGATCATGCTTTTTCAATGCATTAACATTCGCCAGGTCCCTTGGGAGTTGTTGAAAACCGCGGCCTTCGGCTTCGCTTTTGAACACCTCCCACGGGACCTGGCGAACGTTAATGCATGAAAAACCATGTTTGATCCCTATATAGTTGTCTCCATTGAAGATGTATCCATTCCACTTGAGACAGCAATAAGTAGTCCAACATATAAATATTAAGAGCCAGCGCATGACAAAACTACAATAAGACCACCCAGTATGGCAAGGGTTCATCCCTCTTTCGATAGCCTGAGGCTGTAGAAGGCACATGCGCAGGCTGATCTGTCTTCGCTGGTCGCACAAACCTTATTTAAGGTTTTGCCGTGCGCTGACTAAAATTTTTAGAGTAGTCACGCTATATGTAGACTGCGACGCTTCTTGCAAGACTGCTTGGACGCACTTGCTGGCACAGAATCTCGCGGTCAGTGGGTACGTTTCTGACAGCAAGTCTCATACGAAGGGTGTCACTGTATTTACCCTTAATATTGGGACACATTAACTCCGAAT
Source organism: Anodontia alba (assembly GCA_964016985.1). Lineage (NCBI taxonomy): Eukaryota > Metazoa > Mollusca > Bivalvia > Lucinida > Lucinidae > Anodontia > Anodontia alba. The sequence goes on from OZ024821.1 coordinate 48,638,288, forward strand.
TTGAACCATGATAAAAATCTGAAAGATTGCCTTTAGAAACAAAATACACAGATAAGAACTCAGTTTTTATTAAGTCTCTACGCCTGCAGCAATGTGCATACGCATCTGCTAAAGCAGTTAAAAAGTAACCAGAATGATCCAAAAGGAAATAAAATTATAATCTACACTAAGCCTATCTACTACCTGGTCATTTGTCTATAATTTACTTGACGAGTTACAAACATTGTAGACTCTGATCAGATGCCCTGATCTGCGGCGTCTGATCAGGATCTACACTATTTGATCCAGCCTATCAGTCCCGATACTTAGGGTTAAAACGGTAATAAGCAAAAAGGTGCTTTTGGAGTGTATAAAAACATCAAAGGCTCAAATCAGTTTGCTCATATGCACAATCTGGTGTCCGGTGATAAACATGTATTCTGCAGTGTCCAATGCCTCTCTGAACGGACAGTGAAAGCTCTGATCAGACTACGTGGATTGATTGGCTTGCCTGGTGCCCACTGTCTGCATTTGCCCCGAAATCGCACGACTCATCAAAGTTGTCCACAGTCACCTTAGAGAATACAGTATGTGTAAACAATTTGCGTTATCAATGTACTTGTTTATCTGCATGAGTATGCCCCTTGCAAATCCATATTTCTTTGAAATTGATAACCACAAAATGGGACCTGATCACCGGAGTACAGGCGGCCAACTTCCGTGTTATGTTTATAGATAGTGGGACTCCACGAAAAAAAATCGTGCAGGCCAAAATCGGATTGCGTAGGCTATACTGATCTTGATCTGCACTGTTTGCTTTCAAGGTAACACGCATGTCGCCCTTATTCCGGGTTAAATAGTTTGGGGAACTTGATGTACTTAGTAGATTCTCTCTATAACTTACAAAGGAGACTTTTTTTCTTGTATATCGGATAAATAGAATCCATCATTGCTGTTCAGTGGGGATAGGAAAATCCCAACCCGAAGGTCCAATGATCCAGTGAAAAATATGGCTTGCCGAGTTTCCCACTGGAGCGATGGGCCGCATCACGAAAACATGCCTATATATTTTTTACCTTCTTAAACCCCACTTTTATACAGTAAAACTGGGGTTTACAGGGGTATACATTATTTCCTTATTTTTGCTCACAAACATAGATTGTGGGCACTCGTTAGAACCGCCTCGCAGAGGCGGTTCTGACGAGTACCCACAATCTATGTTTTGAGCAAAAGTATGAAAAATATAAGAGTTTTTTAATCCCTGATTTTTGTTCAATTTTTGGAGGTCACTTTTCTATATATTTGAATAGGCGTGTTTTCGTAATGGAGGGTTAGCATTTTCCTGTCGTCACTTAAAATTAGTGATTGATTCTTTTTCTCGAATGCCATCGAGAAAACAGTGCCTTTCTTCTCGTTGTTTACACGGAAATGCCAGAGCAAGAGGCGAAAAATAAAATAAATCAACAAAGCCAACTCATTTTGTTTCTACAATGTTCCTTTTATTTCAACTAAGACAATGGATACTCACACTTGATAAAAATTACAAGCGTTTGAAAAACTGAATCGACGTTTCACAACCTTACGCCGAAAATGTAGAAACCGACGTCGTCCGATAATAGTTTCGAACGTCTTGAACGTCGCGTGTGAGCTGTCTCGTACATAGCGAAGTCGCGTGTGAGTTGTCTCATACATAGCAACGCTTATCCCACATGGGCACTCTTTATGGGATCGATTTTGCCGTTGACAAGAAAGCTCAGGGATTTCTCTATCCTATATGCATGGGTATGTGAGAAAAGAAATATCCAAATTACACCAGTGCTAGGAAATCTTATCTCACACACCCTTATCGGTCCCGTGGGAAAGATAAAAATCGAGAATTTTCGTGTGTTGCTATACACTAATTATACAGAATATCATTAAGGTTGACGTCACTGAAAGTAATGACGTCACGTTATTGTAATCACAATATGACGGACGACTGCCATAGAAATGAATGCATTATCAAAAACCTACTTTCAGAAATGAAAGATATGCAAGAAAAAGAATCTATCATGGGTATGAGAGACAGAAAAATCCCTCCCTCGGGATCACAGTCTGACATCACCCGGCAAGCATCATGATGCCAGACAGTAACCCTCGAGACGAATTTGTCTATCTACCCCTTACAGCCATGATAGATTCTAAAATGACGTCCTGCTTGCTTTCCTTCACATCGAGCCCTTTTAAAAAGGAATCTACTCTTAAAGGAATGAATTTGCTCCCCAAGGGGGGAGCAAATTCTTTCCTTTTAGCGTAGATTCCTTTTCAGAGTGGGGACAAGACAAATATGACAGAGTCGTCTCCCCTTAAAAGGCACCCTTTCCTCTTAAACGCATCCTATGTTTTCCAGTTCACTGACGTCTTTTAGCGCAATGTAGATTACTGGCAAGAAATTTTACCAGACGATATCTTGAAATATTTTTCTTAATTTTCCGAGAAAAAAAAAATGTTTGATATATTTTCTGCAAATTATTTCCTTAGGAGACGATTTTCATGAAACGTAAACCTGTTTTCTGTGAAGTATAAGAAACAGTCATCACCAATTTCCCGTTTGCAATAACTAATATTCGAGCCAATAAGACCTGCAAAAGAGGAACCGCTGGCCTATACTACTAACCGCCTTAGAAAATACCCTACTCTATGGGGTCCGTAAATTAGTCTAAACTGCTCCAAATATCGCCCTTTATTCTGATACCAGCTCCAAACTTTGTGTATGGTCCGTGTCGAGATTCTCTACCTCATCGGAGAAATATCGCAGTATTCAACATAAATATATGAAAAAAAGCTATGATGAAACGAAACAGAGAGCTCTCTGACGATCTGTACCCAGAGTAAAAAAGAAAAAGAATACAAAAAAAGAAATGTAAGTTGAGTAATCTGGTCATATGAACCCATTTACGTCTAACGTGCCAGTAAACGACATTTGCAAACAGTGTAGACCTAGATCAGACGCCGCAGAACGCGGCGTCTGATCAGGGTCTCTACTGTTTGCATTAAAAGCAAGGATTTCTGTAAATCATCATACAAATAAAAACTAACCAGACACCCCTTATATAGGAAACGACCTGCCCGAAGAATTAAGGTAGGAGATTCCATTCGGCATAAATGGGTTAAATTTAAGTGTTAGACTCTTTAAAAATCACATGAGCCACAACGTGATCAAACGCACCTTCTGACATATATACCAAACGAAGACTCAAATCAGCTTGCATGTCTGATCAAAGTCGTCGCTGTCCGCATTACGAAAACACGCCTATTCAAATATATTGAAAATTTCACCACCAAAAAAACTGGAAGTTTTCAGATAAAAATGCTGATAGTTTTCATATTTTTGCTCAAAACATAGATTGTGGGTACTCGTTAGAACCGCCTTGCCGAGGCGGTTCTAACGATTACCCATAATATATGTTTTAGCAGAAATAAGAAAAATAATATATACTCCTGTAAACCCCAGTTTTACTATATAAAAGTGGGGTTTAAGGGGGTCAAAATTATATAAGTATGTTTTCGTGATGGCATTAAGAAACTTTGTATCCTCGGTTATCAAATGTGCGTCCGGTGAAGATTCTGATCAGACTGCGCGAATGCGTAGGCTGATCTGAATCTTCGCTGGGCGCACATGTCCAAAAATACGTTCTCATTAAATTGCATGTCAAGACGCCAATTAATGGGAAATGGATACATTGTCAGAAGTGGCAACTGTCTCAATATTGTTTGTGCCCACCTTCTAAAAAAGAGGTATATAACCCTTTTTCAGAAGGGTCTTGGTATGCAGGAAAGCAAACAGGAAGTCATAAAAGTTGTCTCCATTTTACAAAATGACGGAAATCTATCAAATGTATCTAGACCACTAAAAATAAGGTATAGAGGAAAAGCACGTAACTAATAATATATTTGCCGGTTAAAGAAAACAGCTCATTAGGAAAACACGTCTATTCAAATATATTGAAATTTTCACCACCAAAACCTGAAAGTTTTCAGATAAAAGTTCTGATATTTTTTTTTTATTTCTGCTTAAAACATAGATTGTGAGTACTCGTTGAAACCGCCTCCGCGAGGCGGTTTAAACAAATACCCACAATATATGTTTTTTGAGTAAAAATAAGAACAAATAATATATATCCCTGTCAACCCCAGTTTTACTATATAAAAGTGGGGTTTAAGGGGGTCACAATAATATAGGTATAATTTCGTGATGTTAATCTAGTTCCATATCGATTTGAATTTCTGGAAAGACCCCTGAATCAAAACGTTGACTTTCTAACAGATAAATATAATGATCGTGCATACACTTGGTAATTTTTTTCTGCCATTTTACAAGGAAGTTTTCTGGAATTCATGTTTGCCTTCCAGCATACATAGTCCTTCTAAAGAAGGGTTGGGGGTAGGCTGTGTCTGCTCTAAAAGGATAGAATTTGCTCCCGATGGAGCCAATTCTTTCATTTTAGTGTAGATCCCTTTTCAGAAGAGAGGCAAACAATTTTGACAAAATTACTTTCCCTGAAGTGTACCCATTCACGTTATATAAGTAAAAGATTGCGTGTGTACCTGCCAAATACCGCCGTTATATCCGACTCTGTATGTCTTGGGCGCCAATCCGTCCTCCGACTCGACATATGCCAGACGTCTTAGAAATCTTTTGTCGTCTGCGAACAGGCAAGACTCCCGGATGATATTAACAACCGCTTCAACAACCTCCGCGCCATTAGCATTCGGCACGCGCGTCAAATCTATAGAAATCGCCGAGCCCACCAGAAAGCAGACGATACATACAAAACGTAACATTGTTCGTCAGGTCAGAAAGAAGACAAACTGCAGGGAAATTTTCAGACTGGACTATATAACCGTAGACGGTAATTTTTGTTCCGGGTAGTCTTGGTGTCTACAGAAGTCCATTTGTGTCAGTGCTAGTGTGTGCATGTTTTTATTCGTATTCGGATTCCTGTGGACGCACGTAAAAACATCCAAACACTGTTATGTTGGAAGTTAATGCAATTGCGCTGGGCACGTGAATGCGTGTGTGTTGGAGGTAGGCTGTGTCTGCGTAAGGCGGGCCCTGGAACGTAGGAGTAGCGGCCACTTTTGGCTACTCACTTTTCGCATATGATGCTCAACGCACAAAAAGAGCCCTTATGCAATTTGCGGACAACGCAGGCCCAGATCAGCCTGCGCATTCGTGCAGGCTGATCTGGGCCTTCGTTGCCCGCTTACAGAATTAATGGATACTGTAGTATATGTCAACGAACTGAGAATGCTCAGAGCAAACTGCACGGATGCACATGCTGATCTGGACGTTTGCAGTTCGCATATGGCATAAGGGCATTTTTCCAACGTTGTGCATCATACTCTGTTCGTATCTTTCTCCTCGTATTCCGTTCAAACATTAGCGTTGTAGATTTTACATCAAAACTGATAGTTTTGTGACTTCTTGGTCTTTTCCCACGCAACAAGCCCCCTCTAAAAAGAAGTGTCCACTAAAAGGAAAAAACTGTACTCCTACGGGGAGACAAGTTCTTTTCTTTTAGAGTCGACCGATTTGTAAAAACGATATTTGAATAAGTAGTAGTTTCCCATGTTTAAAATAACCAATCGGGCTGCAAATTTTCATGTGTTTTCGCCAAAAATTTTATTATATGGATTATCTGTTTCACCCGAAAATGTTATGTTTAAGAAATAATTTTTCGCTACTGTTAATTATCGCGAATAGCGCATGGTGGCGAAGTATAAAGTCACCACGGCGAAGCCGGAGTGAATTTATATCCGCATCTGCCCGACAACACCATGCGTTAGTCGCGATAATTCACAGCAGAGAAAAATTATTTCCATTTCACCATGATATAGAAAGTAAAATCGACACTGTTACAATGTTTTCCAAAGCACACTTTCTCAGCGGACGACACGAGAAGTAAATATTTACACGCGAGGTCATCAAACGCGCCCTTTTGCACGCACTACGTTGACGTCGTGAACTATTGTATTTTGATCACGGTGACGTTTCCATTTGGCTCAATGGGAAAACGTTAACCTCGTTACAATTAAGAAATAATTTTTCTCTACTGTGAATTATCGCGACTAACACATGTGTTGGAGGGCAGATTGCGAAGTATTTATTCCCGACGGCGAATTTATTTATTAATTAATTAATTTATTTATTTATTTGTCTTATTTTTCCACGAAAAAGAGGGTTTAAGAGTTCATGTCAATTCTCGTCTAAGGATTATGCTACAGATTGCATGGAATACCCAGCCCTATCTTACAGGAAAAATTAAAAATATTAATATTTTAAATTGTCGTTTGCTGAAAAGTTAAACCTGCATGTTAACAGTAAAAATTGTTTGTGTTGAGGTTTTATAGCCCAGTCAACCCAATGGGGTCATTTCGAGCGCGGTCAGTTTACCTAACCACACGTTTACTGGGCAGACTTAGTCCTCTAAGCGGTTGTCCAGTATTGTGCGCATTCTGTCGCCAGAAACTGACAACTGCCATCTTGAATCAGCGAGAGGGAGAGAATGACCGTAGAAAATATTTCATGATTAATCTCCACGAAAGAATGTTGCCGACCTCGAAGGGGGTTGAACCCGCGACCTCCTGGTCTCCAGTCGGACGGCGCATCCAACTGAGCCACCAAGGCCGGCAAACAGTATAAATTACTCGACATTAATGCAATGGTTTCCAAAGTACTCTTTTGCAGCGGACGTCCCGAGAAGTAAATGTTTATATGCGACATAATCAAACGAGCCATTTAGCACGCACTACGTTGACAATTACTGTAGTTTGATCACGGTGACGTTTCCGTTAGGCTCGATGGGAAAACGTTCACGTCATGTTTGATTTGATCTTCACAGATAACGCTGAATCTATACATTTTCAGGGAGAGAGACATATCTGGCAAAATGGTTTTGCCTCTTCTCTAAAAAGAGGTATATTCAAAAAAGAAAGAATTTGCCTTTAGCGTAGATCTATTTTCAGAAAGAATCCGAAACAATTTGACAGGTTTTCCTTCCCTAAAGATGTATCTGTTCTTCTAATGCCCAAAACAGTTCATGTTGCCAGGGCGCGGATTATCCGAATTATTTGTGGATTTTCAGTCGCCACTTGTCGTTACGACCTTATTGGTTTCCATAGTTTTATATCTCACGGGTTTATCTAAAGGATTTGTTAACATGCTGATTAATAATATTTATCAAAAACGAACAAATACTCTAATCTTTAAAATTTAAACACTCTTGGGGAAAATTCAGGAAACAACAAATTGATATTTTCTTCTTATTTTTCCAAGAAAACAGTGTTTAATTGTTCATACAAATTCTCGTTTAAGGATTACTACAAGTTGCAATACTAAGCCCTGTTTTACAGGAAATATTAAAACTGTTTTAAAAGTCGTTTGCTGAAAAATTAAATTTGCATGTTGACAGTTTAACCTGTTAAGTTATTTTATAAATGTTTTGGTATTACTCTACATTATTTTTAGTGTATAATTATTTCCTTTGCTTCAAACAAATTATTACTTATATTTAAGGGGCAGTGATACATCTTTAGGGTAGGGAAATCTGTCAAAATTGTTTCACCTTCCAACTGAAAAGGGGTCAACTTTAAAAGGAAAGAATTTACTCAAAAGGGAGCAAATTCTTTCCGTTTAAAGTAGACCCTTTTTCAGATGGGGATTTGTATGCATGAAAGCAAACAGGAATTCACACAAGTTGTCTACCATTTTAAAATGGCGGAAAATCTACCAAACGTAACCAGCCCCCTAATCTATCATATCTATGTTCGTAACTTCCTGGTCAGTCTAGTGCATAACGCTACTTAAAGTAAAGTAGCATTTTTTTATACAGGCTGATATGATGGTATCAAGGTACAAGTGACGACGACGAAGATTATGGTCATACACAGGTTTATTGTATTGTATGACACATTCCTAGTTACATCAACAGCTGCCGTTGTTTCAGTTTTATATAACAAAAGCCGGGGCACAGAATTTTCCTACAAGACGGCATGTGTGCCAAGCTAAAACTCAGGTCAGCCTGCACAGCTTGCCATCGTTGCAATTTTATATATTATGAGCCGGGGCACAGAATTTCATACAAGACTTCATGTGTGCCAAGCGATGTCTCCGTTCAGCCTGCGCATCCGCGCAGTCTGATCAGAGTTTTCGCAGGGTACTCTGCGAAAACTTAGACCGGCAATGATCTTCGACTGGTCCTTTCCTAAGGTATCATATTTTCCGAAGTAGTCTTTGCTGACCATGAAGGCAACCATTAACACTTGGTGAATTTTCCTCATTCTTTTAACCCATTGTAGACTGAATGAAATCCCCCACACTAAATCTAGGAAGATTCTTATCTCGATTCTAGGTATGTTAGGCTATGTGATCTAGATATTCCGAGAGAAAAATGGCTGAACTGTTTGCAAACGGTGGAGACCCTGATCAGACGCCGCGTTCTGCGGCGTCTGATCTTGGTCTGCACTGTTTGCAAATTACCCATTTATGTGTTTCCAGACTACAATGGGTTAACGCGAGAGACAGTTTTTGTAACTTCCTGTTGCTTTTTTGAACATCAAGTCTTTAAACATGTTAAAAAGATGGAAAATGTTTAAAAGCAAAGAAAATTATAGACCTTTTATAAGACGGAAGAAAAACAACTTTGACGGAGGTGCCTTTATTTAAAGTGTATCATGGGGTGGAGGAATGTGGGCGGGGCGGTAAGTAAGTGAGCAAAAAAAATCTATTACATGTGATAAATTCAAAGATTTTATTTTGATATAAGCTGGCTTAAATTGCCTAGACAGTGAATTGTTTTATGCTTCAAGACAAGGGAAAACATGTGTTTTTTGTATGATAAATTATAAACCAGCTGTTACTTGGAAATGTCAGAGAAAATGTAACCAGACCCCGAGGTTATAAAACCTTTTTCATGCTCAACTTAACTGAGCATGAAATTTGTTCTGCTAATAAATCTGAGATTAGTAACAATTGCAAACTCTTTCTTGCTTAACATAGCTGAGCATGAAAATTTCTCTGCTAATAAATACGAAAATGCCAGCTATTGTTGGCATTTTCATATTGATTAGTGGAGAAAATTTCATGCTCAGCTGAATGGAGTATGAAAAAAGTTTTATAACCTCGGGGCCGGAAAGTGACTTTTAAACTATAAAACATTTTTGTATAATATTTAATTTCCAGATTATTTATAATAGTAATACGAGGGTCGTGCAAAAAGTTCTGTCACTAATAGGCTTCCTTCGTTTTATCCTACGTATATTTTAAAATGCTTCACTGCACTTGAATGGTGTGTTGAATAGCTGATGATACCCGTTTATTTCGTGCAAATTGCTTTCCAACTGACCGAGTTATTTCAAATTGAAATAGATGTAGTCATATACACAGACCAATTTACTGGTTACATTGGACCAGAACATGGACCAGAAGACTGAAAATCGTAGCTATATTAAATGCCGCATTAGGCTTAATATAGATTCAAAGCAGATATTTAATAAATTTTGTGGTATATATGGACCTCAGACCATTTTAATGCGCACAGTTTTTAGGCGGGTTAAAGCTGAGAAGTTTTCTGTTGAAGATGATACCCGTCCCGGAAGGCCTAAAACCTCTGTTACCAAGGCTAACATCGCTGCTGTAAAGTTTGTGGTCGAACAGGATGCGCGATTGACTGTCAAAGATACAGCTATTTGTACTGGCATATCAGAAGGCAGTGTGCAAACAATTCTGAAAACGCGTTTGGACCTGAGAAAGGTTTTCGTTAGGTGGATACCCCATTTGCTCACTGAGGAGCAAAAGACACAACGCCTTAAATGTGCCCGGGAACTTTTGAAAATATACAAAGGCTGTAATAGTCAAGTTATTTCTAACCTGCTAACAGGTGATGAAACCTGGGTGCACATGTTTAAGCCACAAAGAAGGGCTGATAATAAGCAATGGAAGCGAAAAGATAAAAAACGCCCATGTATTGCCTAGAGAACCACAAGTTCGAAAAAAGATGTTGTAGGCAATTTTCTTTAATTCAAGTGGGCCAGTCGTTCAAGTGCCTTGTCCATCTGGTCATACAGTCACTGGCCTACTCTACAAGAATTCTGTACTGAAGAAAGTGAAAGAGTTTTACAAGAAGAAACGACCAAGCAAAGGATGGTCAGGAGTCCACCTTTTACATGACAACGCCTCCTCTCATAAGTGTGAGGTTGTTAAGTCTTTTTTGGCTTCTGAAAAGGTGAAAGTTTTAAACCATTCACATTATTCACCTGACCTGAGTCCCTGTGACTTCTTTTTTTTATTTCCAAGGCTTAAGAAAATGCTTTCTGGAAATAAGTATACATCTAGAAGTTCTCTTGGCAGCGCTATTTATCAGTGTCTCCAACAGACACCAAAAAAGACTATTTTTCTGCTTTTCGCGACTGGGTAAAAAGGTTACAAAAATGTGTTTCAGTTAAAGGGGTAATACTTGGACGGTTTATAATAAAAATATGTTTGATAAAACGTAGCACTGAAGTAATCCGAACCCAGTGACAAAACTTTTTGCCAGGGCCAATACGAGAAAAACAGAGCCAATACAGGATTTTTCCGTATTGGCCCTGTTTATTTCGTATTGGCCCTGTTTGTCGTATATTTTTGGAATATTATAATTTCCTTTGTCATGTCATGTCATGTCACAAATTGCTTATCTTCTTTCCTTTTAGATGCGTCATGTAGAAATCTGTCTTAGGCGATATGCGAACTGCGCACGCCAAAAAACATACTGCGCATGTGCAACCAGCGTACGATTAAACTCACAATAAGACTTGTGCGACTAGGGAGAACTCAGATCAGCCTGCGTAGTCTGATCAGAGTCTTCGCTGATTGCATATGTCTTCTACAACCTCAAAGCTATTCAAAGATAAATGAACAAAACCCCTTGCCATACCGGCTGGATGTACAGGCTGATCTGAGTCTTTGCTGGTCGCACAGGTCTTGTTATAGAGTTTGTCGTGCGCTGGCTTAATTATTCGAACACCTTAGCTTCATTCCTTACTTTGCCCCAAACTTTCAACATGTCCTTTGGACAAAAATCAGTTGAAATGTCTAAAATTTTAACAAATCATTTTACTACCTGTTAATGTGTCTAAAACTGTGTCTGTCAACCAGTGTAGACCCTGATCAGACGCCGCCTTCTGCGGCGTCTGATATTGGTCTACACTGGTTGCCCAGGACTGCTTGTCTGTCTTATTGTTATCGTACTCTGCTTCAGTTTCATTCATAAGTGCGGTCGTAGTAAACGATATGCTTGTAACATTTAATTTATAAGACACGTCATGAAAAAAGTGACCTAAATACATACGTTGGAGCAGTACTCCAGATCATTCTGCAGATATCTGCATAGTCTGATCAGCATATTCGCTGTTCGCTTGCAGAAGTCAGACCATGAGAATACAAGGCTTGATCATTCTTTTCTCCATATGAATGTGTGTATTGAATCATTTATTATAGCAATATAATCTAACTCTTTCACTGCCATCGACGATAATATGGGCTTTTTGCAAAACAGCGTAGATCCAGATGAGACGACGGCACATAATAAGCCGTCTCATCAGGATCTACGCTGTTTGACATTAAGTCTTTCAATTTTATATATAAACTTCTTTCCAATCGATGGTTTGTTTAAAAAAAAAAAAAAAAAAAAGCAGGCAACAAATGTAGTTTGAAATTTGGCGCCGAAATAGCTAAGCATGCAACTTTATTTGTATACGTGTATATTTTTTCAAGTTAATGTGAATAGATACACTTTAAGGGGCAGTAACCCTGTCAAAACAGTTAGCCCCCCGTCTGAAAATGGGTCCGCCCTAAGAGGAAACAGGAAATCACAAAAGTTGTCTCCTTGGCGGAAATGACGGAAAAGGTGGAAAATTTACTAAGTGTATCCAGTGTCATAATATACATCAGCATTCTAACGACCAATAGGCTGGTCGAAACCAGGGTGGACGCAGCTAAACACCCGTTGATCCCACACTTCGTTGTGTGTGCAAGACTTCACAAAGGCGTCTCCATATTGGTCACACTGAATGAACAGATGCTTGTCAGTTGGATGACTTTGATACAATATTTTGCTTCCTGGCTTACAGGGATTGTGAATGCCGCTATAAGTACCAACGGTCGGGTTCAAGACAACATGACTGTACAGACATGTCTTCTGGGCATGTGAATAGAACTTGTTTGGTGGACAGCTAAGCACGGTCCCTGTGCCCGAGAAAGCGCCACATTTGATGAACTTTGTCGAATCCCCTGGATAAGGCCAAATATACTGTTGGTTTGCAATGTGTTCGGCTGTGCAAGGATGCGTGGACGCAGTTTGAATTGTTGTTGATGACATCGCGGAACTAGTAGGTGTCGTCAGTTTTCTAGCAGTTGTACTACTTGGTACATTTGAAGCTGTAATAGGAGTTGATGGCATAGCTGACACAGTGGTTGACTGAATGGAAGTCGGAACGTTCGTGGGTGACACAAATTGGCCATTATCAGTAACGCATTCTGATAAAGTGCGGTCAAACAGTTTATTTAGTGGACAGTATACGAAAGTTAGAACATTTCCTCTACAGTAGATAAATCGGTTCAGGTGGGTTGGGTCTGGAAGTATAGCTTCATTGGTCCCAATGCAGAAGTTTGGATAATGTGGCCCTGAAAAAAATGGCGATATATCATATTGCATCATGGAATTATTTGATGGAATATGAAATTCAATGTGATATTTGATGTTATTGTACATTATGTACCTTTGGTTTGTGAGAGAAATGTATTTTAAAGGGGAACTGGTACATTTTCAAGGAGGGCAACTCTTTCAAAATTGTTGTACCTCCCTTCAAACTGATAAATACAGCTTTAAATGATTGATTAATGTGATTGATTAATTGTGTTGAGCTTATACAAGCAAACTGTGTGTGATCAGATGGGGGGGCTAATTAGCTGATTAGGTTCTGTTTTGTTCCGGGAGAGACTTAGTGCTCTCTCTCTCTCTCTCTCTCTTTCTCTCTCTCTCTCTCTCTCTCTCTCTCTCTCTCTCTCTCTACAACAAATCTAATATCACGGCGGCACTGACTTTAACTTCTAGGTATATAGATCACTCACTAATTATTATCATTAATATTATTAACCTATCGTAAATAAAATGTACCTTAAAACTTCAACTTAATAAAGTAAATTCATCAGATACCGAACCATTATTTTTGGATTTAAATCCATCAATATTATAATGTTATTAAATGGATGTTTTCATATTGGTCCTGTTACAGGGCCGGGGTCATTCGTATTGGTCCGAGGGTGGATGTAGTGGCGGCTAAGCCGTGGGCCAATACAGCCATCCGAATGCAAATACGACTGGCTGAGGACCAGTAACAGGGCAAATATGCTCGAAAAATTGCCCCTCGCCTCCTTGTAAAAATGGCAGAAAATACATCAACTTATCTTCTCTTTAAGCTTAGTTGTAAATATCACATTACATATTGTTTTATAATGTTATTAATTAAGTAATTTCGTACTGGCCCTGTTACATGTCCGAGGTCTGCTGTCTTAGCCTCAGGCCGAAGGCCGAGGGCCAATACAGCAGATCGAGGACCTGTAACTGAGCCAATATGAAATTACTTGGTTAATGGCAATTTTATTAATTAACTTCAGTAATAATAATAATAAAAACTTAGGGAAGGGCATATAACTTGATTCATGACAATTTTGTTAATTAAAATTCTATTTTTATTATTGATGTCACTGATGTGATGATAACTAATAGTGTAACTGTGTCCAAATATTTAGAACATTTACTGTATTTGTGGCCAAAAACTACCCATCTGATTAACAGCCAGAGTTCCAACTGACACTGAAATTGACATCATCAGTTTTAGTGAAATGGACATGGTTTTCTATAAATAAATCAAAGAGCAGAAGACAACATTGCAACAAAATGTCTTCTCTTCAAATTGTGCTAAAAATGATTTAAATATAGGAAAGGGACATTATTTTCTGAGTTTTACAACAAGGTAGGCAAACCTAGAAGTTCTATTTCATTTCAGGCAGTTGGACTGTGTATCCGCTAACATGGACCATGTACCATTTAACATGGACTATGTACCATTGCATATGGACCATTCATACATGGAGCTTGTTTTACTGAACATGGTCCATGTACCATCGAACCACGTATTATCAATGATTTTATGTAATAACTTCAAAACTCAAGCGGATGACCAACAGGGCCAATACGAGAAAAACAGACCCAATACAGGATTTTTTCCGTATTGGTCCTGTTTATTTCGTATTGGCCCTGTTTGTCATCTGTATGAAGCAGGCTGTTTTGGTTGTATAAATGCAATATTATCAAAGTTGATTAACTGGTACAGTTTTACCTGGTGTCGCAGTGATTGCAAACGGACTCCTAGCCAAATCTTTGGACGTGCAATTACTGACAAGCCCCGCATCAATACAAGTCACATGACTGTCTGAAATGGTAAACAGTAGCACATTATACCAAACAAACGCTTAATTTGTATGAGAAATATCTTTAGAGAAAAGGCACATAACAACGCTTTTCCTTTTTCCCTTTTTTTTAATTTTGGTATAAAAGATTATCTTAAAATCAAGTAGACCCTATTCATAAACCATGTAATACATGCTATATTTATAAATTTCATCCGCAGTAATAGTATTTTAATGTGGCTATGCTAATAGGCACATGCTACAATGATGAGAATGTATTGTACAGGTTTTTGCCAGAGTAAGGGTAATTTATAAGAACACGTATCTACTCCCAATTCTTCTGAGCTAGTTTCCAGTATGTGTTTTTATTGTCTTTATGTTTTGTGAGTGTGTTTATTGCTCTCAAAGGCCGTTCAGTTATAAAAAAAGTATTTCTCTTTACTACAGTTTGTGTCAGTACCGATCAGTGGCCGTAAAATGTCTCCCCGTACTTCACTATAGAGTAGTCTATATTTGCTGATCCTTTGTAATCACTGAGCCCATTCCTGGATTTTTTACATTATATGAGGGTCACTGATGAGGCCTAATTGGCCGGCACTAGCTAGTCTGGCCCAGAAAGCTTGAGACCTCAGCTGTTTTCAGATTTGTGAGTGTGTTTATTGCTGTCAAAGGACTTTCCTTTTAGAATCTGTTTATACCATCTTATCTGTGTCAAGTTTTCATATGTATACAAAAATAAAATTACTAAACTAAATATTAAGTACAATAAACTTTACTTTTCTCAATTGTTTCATTATAACTCTAGCCACTCCATTAAAATATTTATACTATGTATCTATCACAGGTGCTTTCTAGTGTTTTGAATGAACCTCTAGAAAACACACAGGTCTTACTCTGAAACTATTCTACAACATTTAATTGATATATTGTCTGTCTATGTAAGATATAAATAGTTTGATGTTTTGATATTTCGTTTATTGAATACGTTTCTTATGCGGTTCATGGCGTTCGTGTAGCAGTCAATATCCGTGTACCTATAAAAAGTGTGGCATATATTGTATAGCATACTTAATGACTTTCTAAAAAGAAATGCAAGGTTGATAAAGAATGTCTCTGAAATGAAAGATCTTAACAAATCGTGCATTTTGATGTAAATTTGATCAAAATCTGATAAAAACTAAGAACGTTAAAGACGTTGAAAGATTTCAAAATCATTATCATGGGAACAGCCATTTTGAATATTTAATGAGTTTCTAAACAATTACAAGATGTTTAATAAGATATTTTTCTAATAGAAAACAATGAATTTTTAATGAAGCAATAATAATACATGTCTAGAGAAGAAGCTATACATCACGAAAACATGCCTATTCAAATATACTGAAAAATTTTACCACCAAAAAATTATTTTTTTTCTGATAAAAACATTCTGATATTTTTCATATTTCTGTTCAAAACATAGATTGTGGGTACTCGTTAGAACCGCCTCGACAAGGCGGTTCTAACGAGTACTCACAATCTATGTTTTTGAGCAGAAATAAGAAAAATAATGTATACCCCTAGGAACCCCAGTTTTACTGTATAAAAGTGGGGTTTAAGGGAGCCAAAATTACATAGGCATGTTTACGTGATGATACACAAATATAGAGCCTGAATATTCTTGTAAGTATTATGTTTTTAGAGTTTGCATATTTAAATAAGGTTTTACGACGTCATAAATTCTCATTGATTATTCAAAATGGCTGCCCCCATCAAAGCAGTTTTTTATATCTTCAGACCTTGATTACTTTCTTATTTACTTCCGATCGTGATCAAAATTGCATCAAAATGCACGGTTTGCCAACATATAGCATCTCAGTTACATTGTTTATGAACATTGCTCTTTTCTGTTTTATTTATTCAGATTTTCGTACATAAATACATATATTTGACGAAAACAAATATACATAAACGCCAAGGGATTTGGTATAGGCTAGGCCTATACTTGTCCTCTCCTAGGATGCTATGACAGATGTAGTAAACATGTAAGCACTACACACAATAGATGAACTACATGTCTATACATAATAAACTAGCAAACATTACAAATATGTGGAATTGACTGGTATGTAACGATTAAGATTGAGAGAGAAAAATGCAGAAGAAAGAAAATGGATGATGAGATAAATATGAATAAAGAGCTTGACATCATGGTCATACAACAAATAGATTTACAGCGCAAATGTTTTAGTATTTGAGATGTGATTTAATCAAAATAGTTAGTCAATAATTAATAACGTTAGTCAAAATAACCCAAAAGTTGTATTACTTCATTATTAGTTGTATTTATCAATAGTCTTATTTTTTACAGCACAGTATATTTAGCCGTATAATAGCTTATCGTTGATTTTAAAAGAGTCCACAAGCTTACAGGTGATAACCATAAAATATTCTATTCTATTATTCTATTCTGCATCTACGGAAACTGACTCGTGTACTTCCGTGTTCAATGAAAGGGAAATAATTTCAATCGAAGCTTTAGATGTGTCTGCAAGTGGGCGTCAGCGTTTTTATCTATAGATGGAAAGTTTTCATTCGAGATAATAAGTGTCACTGTCAAAGTATTCTGATTCCAAATTCAGTTTTATGTAATCATTAATATGCGACATCTTCAGACTCAGACATAATCGTCATAATTTGATTGACTCGAAAGAATGGTTCGCGACACATGAGATTCGGCCCATTTCTACTTGAAGCCTCTTCATTTGTCATGTTGATAAATGCATTTGGACCAGCAGAGCTAATTCTATAATTCAGTTGCAAGAATTTAAGAATTGTAAGAACTAATAATAGTTCTTCCAATTATTAATTTTAGTACTAAAATTTAGTTCATGCATCGATATGGTGACTGTTTGCGAGGCTTTGCTGAGCATTCAGATGCAGTGCTCTGTCGAGTATTCTAAAGTGGTTGTGAAAAATCAGTGATTGTCAGTAGTCTTCAGCT
Organism: Anodontia alba; assembly: GCA_964016985.1. NCBI lineage: Eukaryota > Metazoa > Mollusca > Bivalvia > Lucinida > Lucinidae > Anodontia > Anodontia alba. The sequence continues at coordinate 48,655,741 of OZ024821.1, forward strand.
GTCTGATACATTTTTATTAATTTGCCAAATTGCAGAAAGTGTCAAGAATTAACTTTGATTTAAGTTTATATTCTAATAGCATGTCACGTTAATGGTATTGAAATATTAAATTAAGCAGAAACAATTTTCTTTCAGTTTTATTTCGCTTTCGAAGGTGAGGAGAAGGATTTGATACAAGGCTCTGCTGAGTACTTATGAGTGCGAGGTTCTGCTAAGCATCTATGAATATAAGCATTCAGAGTCATTACTGTACTATTTTAAGATAAATTTATTTATTCAATTTGTATTTTCTTTTCCAAGTTTACTTTTATACATTAGTAATTATTTTATCTTATTTTTTCTAAGTTTCAAATTGGTTAGAGATAAAAGCTTTTTTGAAGTAGCATAAAGATGTACAGTTGTCTTCATCTAGATTATTCCAAAGATCTATTGCAGAGATAAAAATGAATTTTGAAAAGATGTTGTTCTTGGGGTTGGGTACCTTAAGTTAATATTGCGAAGTGTATATCCAGGATCGTGTTAATTATATTTAAGGAGTATATCATCAAGATAAGATGGAGATTCAATGTTAAGAAGTTTATACAGTTGAATACGTTTGCTACTTTTTCCTCTTTCAGACAGAGGACACCATCCAAGATCTTTGTATGTGAGGTTCCTCTTCGTAGAACGATTTTTATACGATCCTTATCAAGATTAATAGATTCAAGAAGGTCAAATTCAGCTTTAGTGCAGTTATCCCAAATAACATTAGCATACTCAAGAATGGTTCTGATGTGTGCTACATAGAATCTTGCCAGAGATTTTCTGTCAAGATCATATTTTAATAATCGCTATAAACAATATATGCGTAATTATTAGATGTGCTTTTCTTAACCGCTTTTAACAAACCCTTGCATATTGTCTGCCGTCTATCATATTTTAACAATCAATTGAATTTAATCATAATGTTCTTCGGATTATTAATACTGATATTTAATCTGCTAATTAGAGTTTGGTTTCCTTCAACACCTTTGTGTGATTCTTACCAGGCTTTATATTGTCACCATTCGTTACAGTTATCTGGAAATATGATTTACAGCCACCGGATGAAGCATTCCTGAACGCAAGACTAGTTGGAGTTCCATCTCGTACAAACAACTGAACCGGATTGTTATATGTCGCAACATCTTTAAAACTGTGGAACGCAGGACTGGCCAGAAATTTCGAGCTCCAGGCACCAAATATTTCAACATTTCCATCCCAAGTAGATAGCTAGAAATAAATAGATACTTTGCAATACAAATTGCATATATATTTTCCGTATGACCTGCTTATTGTACACATGCGAATATACGAATTTATCTTGATAATGAAATAACTAAAATGCATGAATAAATAAATCTCTATCATTTTAAGGAACGGTTGCGCACGGCATCTGTCCTGTGTATCAACACCATAAACAAAGAACAAATTGAAACCAAGAAACGTCATTTTGTTTCGAACTGTAAAGATAATTTGTTGTCGTCATTACTCTTTGGTTAGGTAGGATATCTGTACCTTTCAAAGTAGTCAACTCTGTTCTAGTTTGTCTATTAGCCTTGCTGAACCTATGGTTAAAGAGCTTTAACTGGAATCCGGATATTGCAGGTTCGATTTCCCAATTCAGTCAGAAAATTTTCAGACCGTTGGTACAACAATATAATGCTTGATGACCCTGAGGTGGATATACATGTTGGAGAATGTGTTTAAAGACGAAAAGCGGCCGGAAATGTGAATGAATTATGAAATAAATGTTGACAAGTACTTACAAACATACACAACTCCCGTCCATACAACTGATATTTAGCTGAATGGGCTATACAAAATCCCCGCCCCCGTCGCCATAGTTCCTCTGTATTTGCATGTTCAGGTAACTTTTTGTTTCTTTTCTGCTTTCTTTTTGTTTTCTGTCGGTGCCTTGGGGATATATCATATAGGTAGAGCCACTGTGAACAATGTAAACTTACACAAACGAAACAAAACGCTGAATATGGCTTCTGGGACCGACTGACTAGTTTCGACCAATTCATCAGTGACTCATATATATTTTGAAAAATAACACTATGTGCGCAGAGGTCACAAAATATCAAACAGTATCAACAACACTATACCAAAGTACGGGGAGACCTTGTACGGTCGCTATATGGCAGTAAATCAGCTATAGTGAAGATAGATGGATTGTAAAATTATTGAGCCTTTAGAGCAAGAACACATACAATGTTCAGACGAGCTAGTTTCGGCCAATTAGGCTGCATCAGTTACCGTTATATATTTTTTTTCAAAACTTGCGGAATGGACTCAGTGATCACAAAGCGGTAAGATATCAAAATACCCTCTATTAAAGAAAGAGGAGTTCTTGATTTTCTTATTTCCGTTTTTTTCTCAAATATACAATGACGTTCAAAGATAGCTTTGGTCTAATAACTATCTGCTTGCCGTGATTAGTTTACAGCAATTAACATATTTGAATTGAGTAATAGCAGATTTGATGAGTCCTAATAGAATGTCACGATAAAGGTGCCTTACCATCAAAGTTGTTCCAACACTCAGGTTTGAGTTGAGATGGGCGTTGAAGTTTGCTGAACAGCTAAAGTTGTACACGCCTGGATTCAAGACAAAGTTAGCTGAAAAATAAAAGTAAAAACATGAGGAAAGAAGGACATACCGAAAGCTGCTACCATTGTGGCAGAGTTAACTTTGTTTTCGGTTGGACTGTAGATTTTTTTCTCTCTATCACACCGACGAAAATATTTCCTTTTATCAAATTGAGTTAAAAATATTGTGAAATAGAAATTATTTCTAAATATTAGCATTTTTAATTTCCCGATAATTTTTTGATGTTACATATGCGCCAAATCAAACTCCGACAAAATATACAATTTTCCTGATATTTATACACAACAATTCAGTGGTGACAAGACCATACAAAAAACAATGACACAATAATCAAAGTATATATGAAAATAATGCTCAGCAAAATTCATGGAAATGTACAAATATATTTTATAACCGTTGATCTGACGATAATGGAGGAACCGTTGAATTACCGATGTTATTTAGGGAACCTTTAATATGAAAACCCGATCTTTACGACATTTCCCACACAGACAATGTAAACAAGTACGGAAAGTGAAATATTGTAACATTATACCATCGCCTATTTGGTTGTAAAGTCATGGTAATATTTTGCATATTCAGTGAACTCATTTTGCACTTAATCAAAAATATTGTTCAAAGTTTCTTTGATGTCCATCTCAAAAAGGTTTTCCAAATACCTGATTGAAGCTGTTCTAGAAACAGATTGGACTTGACATTCTTTCAGTCCCTCAGTTTTTGATAGCGTCAGGTTAATGGAAGTAAGTAACACCTCATCAAATTCCTGCTCATGATTGACCACGATTACATCGTCTTTATCTTTAACATCGCAATCCGAATCTACGTCATTTTATTCTCCATCGTCAAAAATATTCTCATTAGAACTAACGTAGTCATCTTAAATGTTATCTTCATAATCCAGGTTTACGTCACCAAAATTAAAATCAGCATCAACGTTAATATTATCACCAACGTCACATTCAGAACTAATGTTAACGTCACCACAAACATCATATCGATCAAACTGCGTTCAGCATTTACCTTAACGTTTTCACAAACTTCAACATTGACTCAACTACTGTTTTCACCACCAACCTTTAACGAATCGACAATACTGGCGTAAAATCTAAAATTGACATCACCATCAATGTCAACATTATCATCAACGCCACATTCAGAACTAATGTAACGTTACCACGAACACAATTTTCCATCAATACTGCAGCATATACCTTAACATCGTCACAAACCCAATGCTTCTCAACGTTACATCCGATATCTACGTCAACGCCATCACAAACAATTGCGCCAAGAATAACGCATTCATCGACGTCATCAACGTTATTGACACCACCTTGAAATTCATTGTAATATGAGCTTAACTATACCTAATTTAGTGTAAGTGAAAATAATATGAGCATCAACCTGAACTTTATCACCAACACCGCATTCAGAGCTAACGTTAACATCACCACGAACACTAATGCATTAACAATGCATTCAGCATCTACGTCAACGTCGTCACAAACACAATGCTCCTCAAAGTTACATCCTAAATCTACGTCAACGATAGCGTCAAGAACAATGTATTCATCTACGTTCTCGACACCAACTTGACAGTCAGTGCAAGCGAAATAATCATCTTCAACATAGTTCGCATAACTTATGCATAACTTATGCAATCACTTTTATCTCCATTTGTTATTTCTGCAAAGGATTATTGTTAGTATCCATTGGAGCAGCGCATTCGAATTCTTCCATGAGATTGAACAAATTAGTCTCGTCTTCGGTAATGTCTCTCAAAGTCGGTTTGTATGGTAATCTGTTAGCTCGCTCTTGCAAATATTTATTCGATTCGGATGAACTTGAAGATACTACCTTAACTTGGTATGCCTTTGTTTTTGAAGTGTTTCTGTCTAGTTTATGAACTTTCCCCAAGTGAATCATGCGTAATTTCTCCTGATAAAATTTTGCATTGCAGGTAAGAATGACACACGAATATATGTGTTTTTCTTTGAAATTTCTTGCCAGACTCATTTTTACTGAATATTCCAGGCGACAATAATTACAGACACACATTTTCTCAAGCAAACGAACTTAAAACGTTTATTTCTGTATCAAATCTACAATTGATTGTTTAAATCGTGTGTATTACATATTGTACATGGAGCTGTTGCACGGTCTTTCTGTGTATCTACAGTAATTAATAACGGATTGAGAACAGGTATAAAGGAACCGTCGCACAAGAAGCACCGTCGTGTAAGGCATTATTATAATATATAAAATAAGTAGAACTGTCTGCTCCTCACTTTGTAAATAATGTTTCCTTTGTAACATTTAGTTTACTTTGTTCGATTCACTTCTTATTATTTTTTATGCTTTTCCTAGCGACTTCAGCAGCAGGTCTCTTGGGTCTAAAATATTGCGTATCACTTCCTTCTTTTTTCCGATATATATATTTCATTTTCATTTTAGTTACAACTCTGGCCAGTAACCTCCTGCGGATGGAATAGGTTGAGTGGTCTCCCAATTTCCTTACCAGATGGTATCAGAACTTTCACTGATCGCGTGTTACCGTCGCGACACTTTTCTCTAATTTAGTGACTGTCAAATTTTCAGTTTCCTCTTGTTTTGTCGTCTTTTACAAACACTACATGTATTAGTGTTGGCTGGAACTCTGAATGCACCCGTCTAGACTTTAAACATGTTCGAGTTTGTTTCCTTTAACTAATCAAATATTCATGTTCCCAGATTTTCAAATTATATCAAGTAGTTGTTCACCTTTTACCACAGTTGAAGAAGTTTCTTTTTTTCAGTAGTGCTTTCAACTGGCTAATAATCGTTAACTTCACTGGTTTCTATTTCTGGAATTCCCAGTTTGGGATTCATCAAGAGGAAATGAGCCATAGTGATACAGATATTAGAATTGATATCATCTCCCTCATATACCAGCGGCCTAGAATTCAGCGCCGACTCAGTTTCTTTCAGGAGAGTTTGTAGCTTAACAATTCTTAATAATTTTATCCCGAACGTTAGTCTTTTGTAGAACCCTTCCATCAAAGGAGCGAGATGTACATTGAACCTCCATTTGATACCAGCATTTGACACATAACTCATGACTTTACGACGCTGTTGTATTTTATTCCAAATACGATCCATCACGGTACTGAATGCTCGAAACTGCACGGCAATGTCACTGATAATTTTACATGGTGAGCTTCTTTGAGCTATAAAACGTCTCAAACAGAGCAGAAATTCCGATGACGACATATATACAAACTCAAGGTGAATGACACGTCTAACAATACACGTGAAAGACAAATCCACACTTTCTTTCTGCTCTCGTTTGTCTTCACGTAGAGTGGCCCCATTTAATCTAAGCCAACAAGTGAGAATGGGGGTAGAAACAGGAACGCGAGCATTTGGATATGAACACAAAAGAGGTGTCCATCTTTATCACTGCGCTATACTGTGCATGATTTCAGTACGTTTATACTATTGCATGGCCATGTGGGATCTAGAATCGAAGTCAAATCATTGATAACGTTTGTGAAATGCTGTTGTCGGTACCCCTTTATTAGTCTGTTTGATGACGGCCTTCGTATAATCTATTTTTCGCTTCATCTCCTGAACCAAAAGGCCAATTCACTTAATTGAAACTTTGTAGTAAGCATCAAGATGAATTGTAGATCAAAAACAGCTAAAATCGATCCGATCGGAAATCCAAGATAGCGGCCATGGCCGCCATCTTAAAAACTATCTTGAAAAACTATTTTTCGCTTCTTCTCCTGAACCGAAAGGCCAATTGACTCCAAACCTAGTAGGAAGCATCGGGTTGACTTGTAGGTTAAAATAACTAAAATCTTTACGATCGGAAATCCAATATGGCCGCCGTGGCGGCCATCTTCGATACTTTTTTCGTTTCTTCTCCTGAACCGAAAGGCTAATTGACTTGAAACAAAAACAGCAAAAGTCGTTACGATCGGAAATCCGATATGGCCGCCGTGGCGACCATCTTGAAAATCTGTTTCTCGCTTCTTCTCCTGAACCGAAAGGCCAACTGACCTGAAACTTGGTAGGATGCATCGGGATGACTTTAGACCAAAAATAGCTAAAATCGTTAAGCTCGGAAACACAAGATGGCCGCCATTGCCGACATTGCGAAAATCTATTTTTCGCATCTTTGCCTGAACCAAAAAGCCAATTCACTTGAAACTTGGTAGGAAGCATAGGGGTGACTTACAGATAAAAAAAATTGCTAAAATCGTTTCGATCGGAAATCCAAGATAGCCGCCATCTTGTGACTTGAAACTTGGTAGGTAGCAGTGCAGAGACTAGAAAATCAAAAATGGCTAACATTTTCCGGTCGAAAATCCAAGATAGTCTCCATGGCCGCCATCATGAAAAAATATTTTTCGCTTCTTCTCCTGAACTGAAAAGCCAGCTGACCTAAAAACTTGGTAGGAAGCATGGGGTGACTTGTAGATCAAAACTAGCTAAAATCGTTTGGATCAGAAATCCAAGATGGCCGTTATGACCGCCATCTTGTGACTTGAAACTTGGTAGGAAGCAGCGCGGTGACTTGTAGATCAAAAATAGCTAACATTTTTTCGATCGGAAATCCAAGATGACCGCTTAAACCGCCATCTTGAAAATCAATTTTTGGTTTCTCTCCTGAACCGAATGGCCAATTGATCTGAATCTTAGTAGGAAGCATGAGATCACTTGTAGATCAAAAATAGCTAAAATTGTTATGATCGAAAATTGAAGATGGCCGGCGGCCATCTTGAAAATCTATTTTTTGCTTCTTCTCCTGAATTGACTTGAAATTTGGTAGAAACCGTCGGGGTGAGTTGAAGTTTAAAAAAAAAAGCTAAAATCGTTCCGATCGGAAATCCAAGATGGCCGCCACCTTGAAAATCTATTTTTTGCTTCTCCACCTGAACTGAAAGGCCAGTTGACCCGAAACTTGGTAGGAAGCATCGGTTGACATGTAGATCAAAGATAGCTAGAATCATTTTGATTGGAAATCCAAGATGGCCGCCATGGCAGCCATCTTGAAAATCCTTTTTTTTATTCATTTTTTTTTTTTTTTTTTTTTTTTTTTTTTGTTTCTTCTCCTGAAATGAATGGCCAATTGACTTGAAACATAGTAAGAAGCATCGGGGTAACTTGTAAATGAAAAAAAGCTAAAATCGTTCTGATCGGAATTCCATCATGGCCGCCATGGCCGCTATCTTAGAAATCTATTTGGCACTTCTCTCTCCTGAAGTGAAAGGCCAGTTTACTCGACACTTGGTAGGAAGTATCTGGGTGACTTGTAGATCAAACGTATCTTTTTTGTGTCTGAAATCCAATATGGCCGCCGCAGTTGCCAGCTTGAAAATCTATTTTGAACTTCTTCTGAACAGTAAGGCCAATTGACTCGAAACTTGGTAGGAAGTATCAGGGTGACTTGTAGATCAAAAATAGCTAAATTCATTCTGATCGGAAATCCAAGATAGTCGCCCTAGCAGACATGTTAAAAATCTGTTTTGAACTTTTTTATCCTAAACTAAAAGGCCAATTGACTCGAAACTTCATCGGAAGTATAAAGGTGACTTGTATATCAAAAGAGCTAAAATCATTCTGATTGAAAATCCAAGATAGCCACCATCTTGAAAATCTATATTGAACTTCTTGAACCGAAAGACCGATTGACTCGAAATTTGTCTGGTAATCAGGTGAGTGATACAAGGCCATCTTGGCCCCCTTGTATACATTTCGTGGTGAATTTGTGATGCGATATTTCTAAATGTAACTGCATGAATATCTTGTTTATTATTGTTCTTTAGGTTTAATTCTTATGCTAGATGTTCACTTATATAACTTCTATGACACCCTGGATCAAGTAAGGGTCTCACTGGAGCAGTTTCCATCGTTTCTGTGTCCTTTACCTTTGTAAGGGCTGTTTGCATCAGCACCATTTTGTTTATTGACACAAGGCCGTTCTCTTCTTTTACTTAATCCGCTGTATATTTGTTGCATTCATCGCTCCAGAGATTTTGTTGACAATAATGACACTTGTTAATACTAGATATATAATTACCTTCGTTTGAATCGGGGTTTGAACTTGTAGTAACAAGTGCCTGTGCTGAAGCCTATTTTATAAACGTCGTTTCAATTTAGTTTCAAAATTCAGGGTTGAACTTTAATCTCTTCTGCAACAGGGCCTATCGGAATCTAAATTTTATGGTGACAGTATACAAATTAAGAAAAAATATATATTTGCAATATCTTTAGCACTCAATATCGTAAAATCATTCTTTGATATATAAAGATTGGGCACAAGATAAAAGTTATACGACAGACTACATGCATGGTAGTTAACCCAATCACGGTTAATAACTTTGCTTCTCTCTTTTGCTGCACGCCGGCGGGTTGGGCCTCAGACTCTATGACGGCTCCGGCCTGAAGACTTTTAAATGTCGGTTGGTGCCTGATGCTCTGGCTCTGGTCGGGCCCACCGGAGTTCAACTGTGTGTTTTCTTCTGCTTCAGCATTTCAGCTATTTCTTGCTGTCGAGTCGTCATCGTTGTTTTATCTCTGTATTCGTTTGAATTTTATGTTCTCGGAAATGTTGCACTGGTGAGTTAGAAACCCTTTAAGCGGACTGAACAAGTGTCTTGTGTATATCACGGCAGAACTAAAGGCGAGGTTGTGGCCACGTATATCGATTTAAGGCCCTCAGTAAGGTTTTTACTGATCGTTTCAAGGCGGTACGTCTGCTGTGATTTACTATTTCTATTAATGTATGTCTTTGCACATATGTCCTGTGATTTGTTTTATTTTGGATAGCTGTTTGGCCAATTTTTAGGGGAAAGAAATTGTCATTTTGCCTTTCTGCTAGTAGAGTTTTGATTGAGGTGCCGTTACTTTAAGTGCGTCCTTCTTTCCTTTTGGTGTCTTGGACGAAAGGTGTTAGGTAATTGTATCGATTCCTGATCATTGCCTCCCTTTCTATATGCATTATGACACAGACATTTTGTTTGGATACCGGCATCCTGTGAGTGACGGATCTGTTCATAGCGTAAATAGCTTGATCGGTATCCTGGTGCAGCTCTTCTAAGTTCCGTAGGCTTCTCTCAACTTTATCTAACAACTATCTGAGGCTGATGATTTTGTTTGTTGCCGATTGCACGTTAATGAGCTGGTTATAATCCATATCCACTATTTCTTGCAGATTTCCAAATCGTTTTATTATGCCCCCAACTTCAAAGAAGTTGGAGGGGCATATTGCTTCTTGGGCGTTTGTGCGTGCGCGTGTCCGTGCGTCCGTCCGTGCGTACGTCCGTTACGCTTTTTGATGCATAGCATAACTTCTGAACCGTGCATTCGAGGGTTTTGAAATTCCATATATGGATTCTTCGTGAAAAAAATAGCTGACAAGTATTTTTCCCATCAGGATTATGCCCCTTTCTTGAGTTATGGCCCTTTGAAAAAATATGGATGAAATCTTGTCAGCAAAATATCTCAAATATCTATTAAAGCTAGAGCCTTGAAACCTGGTGAATAGATTGGTATTGATAAGTAGATGACCTGATTAACTTTTGAATAAATTTGAAAAATACTTCATGAGTTATGGACCTTGGTAACTTTGGGCAATTTTGCATTGCACACTTTTTGATGCATAGCATAAGTTTTGAACTGTGCATGCTAGGGTTTTGAAATTTCATATATGGGTTCCTCATGAAAAAAAAATTAACACGTATTTTTTCTTATCAGAATTATGCCCCTTTTATGAGTTATGGCCCTTTGAAAAAATATGGATGGAATCTTGTCAGCAAACTATCTCAAAACTATTGAAGTTAGAGCCTTGGAATTTGAGGAATAGGCTGGTAGCGATGAGTAGATGACATAATTAACTTTTGAATAAATTCTGAAAAGTGCTTTTTGAGTTATGGCCCCTTGTCATTTTGGGCATTTTTACATTGCACACTTTTTGATGCTTAGCGTAAGTTTTTAACTGTCCATGCTAGGGTTTTGAAATCTTATATTTTGATTTCTCATGAAAAAAAAAGCTGACACATATTTTTTTCTTATCAGGATTATACCCATTCCCTGAGAAACGGCCCTTTGAAAAAATATGGATGAAGTCTTGTCAGCACAATATCTAAAAACATATTGAAGCTAGAGCCTTGAAATTCAAGGAATAGATTGGTAGCGATGATTAGATGACCTGATTAACTTTTGAATAAGTTCTGAAAAGTACTTCTAGAGTTATGGTCCTTTGTCATTTTGGGCATTTTAACATTTCACACTTTTTGATGCTTAGCATAAGTTTTGAACTGTGCTTGCTAGGGTTTTGAAATTTCATGCATGGATTCCTCATGAATAAATAGCTGACACGTATTTTTTTTTCTTATCAGGATTGTGCCCCTTTCCTGAGTTATGGCCTTTTGGAAAAATATGGATGGAATCTTGTCAGCAAACTATCTCAAAAACTATTGAAGCTAGAGCCTTGAAGGAATAAATAGGTAGCGATTAGTAGATGACCTGAATGACTTTTTTGAATTAATTCTGAAAAGTACTTCTTGAGTTATGGCTCTTTGTCATTTTGGACATTTTTAAATTGCACACCTTTTGATGCATAGCATAAGTTTTGAACTGTGCATACTAGTTTGAAATTTCATATATGGATTCCTCATGAAAAAATAGGTGACCCATATTTTTTTCTTTTCTGAATTATCTCCCATTTTAGAGTTATTTCCCTTTTAATAAAATAACACTGAAATTTTGTATATTTGTACTGCTTTACCGTCATGGGCAAGCGTCAGGCAGTTGGGGGCATAGTGTTTTACAAACACCAGCTCTAGTTAATATGTCAACAGCTACAGTTTTCTCTTGATAAAGCCAAACCAGCTACCGCACTTCTGGATTCAAATTACATTTTATTATTCAAACAGTTGAATTTTTCAACAGTTGTTAATTCGTTACTGTAATAAACAACACATTAAAACGAATCCCAAAATTATATCCGCTTGGTTTTATCTCCTCTGAAAGAGACCATCTCAATATTCGGCTATTTTACAAATGACGATCGTTCTGATTCTTTCTTGTTACTGATTTTCTGTTGTTTGATTTGTGCCTCCAATAAGTATCGCATTTTTTTTTTAGTTATACAAAATGAGTGGTATTTGAAACTTCCAACATTGTTGTTTTAATTTCTGCTTTTCCTTTTACCAACATCAGTTTTTCCTTGAACTGCTTTAACTCCAAGTCAATAATCATAGCATTCGAGCACAAGAGGCAGTCTTCATCTAATATTTTTTTTCTCCATCACCTTCTCCCATCGCTGCAGATCCTTTTTCATTTTAAAGCTCAACTTTTCCACTGTATATCTTTAATTTGTCAAGGCTATTTGTTACATTAACTTTTATTTCATCCAAATTCATTTCGTCGAATTCACTAGGTAGTAAATCTTTTGTGATGTGATTTCCGATTCCAGCGTATCTCGGTATCATTTTATATATGTTAATTCTGCCAAGATTAATTCTACGTGTAACACCACTTCATAGAAACACCGTTTACAAACCACTTTTTTTCACTTCTTAATCTTATCCAGCGTATTCTTCCAACTTCCGTTTAGTGTTCCAAGTTTGCTCTTATCTATGCGCTTTTTGTTTTTGTTCAGACACCAAGAACACTCAGAAGAATATCACTATTTTGCTTGTATAGTATCCGGCTCGCGGGACCATTCAATGTGGCAGTGTTTACTTTGTTTTCAATTGGACTATACTTTTTTCTCTCTATCACACCGACGAAAATTTTTTCCTTTCATCAATTTGAGTTCATAAATATTGTGAAAAAGAAAACGATTCCAAATATGACACGTTTAATTCCTGATAACGTCTGGATGTTACATATACGCTATACGCTAAATCAAATTCTGGCAAAATATAGAATTTTTCTGATATTTATACCAAACAATGCACCGGTGACAAGACCATACAAAGAACGGTGGCGTATTAATCAAAGTATACATGAAATCATGTTCAGCAAAATTCCTGGAAATGTACACATATGTACAAATCTTTTGACCTGACGATAATGGAGGAACCGTTGAATTAACGGTGTTATTTAGGGAACCGTTAATACAAAACGCAATCTTCGCGACAAGCCTAACCTAAATTTATTGTAAATGATATTGTACAACACTCCTCCTATCGCATTTTCAGATTATTTCGCCAGACGTGTATGAGGAATCGATGGATGAAATATAGGTTTCACATCTTAAGCTGGCGTTCTTTTAATCAAAATTGGTTTTGACGCATTTTGATACATAGATCAGTCTTGCAAGTTTCTAGAAATAATGTATTGAAGTTTGTGTCTGTCTTAAAGCGCGAGGCGATTCCAGCAAGAAAAATTTATTCGGCATAGATTTTGTAGAATTTATTATTTTTAGGAAAATCCGTCAGTGTAGCTGGTCCTCCTCTCAGAATAGGTTTTGTTTGTTTTCTTTCCGACCATAAACGTACTGGTAAAGCATTGCAGGATTTTTTATTATATGTGGCGATAGCTGGAAATGCTCCTCCTATTGTAGAAATTTGTCAAACTCATCCATGTTGGATTCAACAGTAAACATATATTTTGGCAAAAATATAATATAAAAATATAAGTCAATATACCCTGAAAATGCAACAATCACGAAGAACAACGCTCCCGAGGCACCAAAAGAAGGAGAGATGAGGAAAAAATAAAGATAGACCAAACGCCACATATCCCTGTAACGGCTGTGTTTTATGGAATGCCCTTCCCAATTATATAGAAAGTATACAGAGACCTCGAACATTTAAACTGACTGTTAAACCTAAATTTTTAGATAATATTGAATAGTATATTGAAACAGTATATTTGGTGTTTAATTGTTCATCCTGTAGAGTTAAGCATTTTAAAAATCTAATCAATATAAGCTATTTGTACCTCACTATGGCTTGCAACCAATATCTATAAGGACCACAATGAAATGATTCATTTTTGTGCTGTCCTAGGTATAGTGTGACAAGTCATCGAACATTCCTAGACTAAGTGTATGTTTTAATAAATCTATTCTATATGTGTATGTATATTTGGCTACACTTTGTATTGTAATGTCACTATGTATTACCAAACAAAACAACAACAGCAAATGAAACAACAGACGCACAAAGAAGAACTGCAACAGAGGAACCGCCTTAGAACGGATAGTAGGAAAACTACTGGAATTGTGGGTGGGGGATCTTAAAACAGTTTTACACTAATGACATCATTTTCCTAAGTCTCGGTATCTGTATTTTAGCGAATGACTGTCATATATAGAGTAAAATGGCTAGAAGCGACTGCATAATCTCTGATCAATATATTTACTCTACCCAAAACATATACCTTTGCAAACAGTGTAGATCCTGATGAGATGGCTCGAAGGAGCCGTCTCATCAGGAGCTACACTGTTTACTATTTTGTTAAAGATTTTGTACCTATATCCCCTATTTGAAACAATGGACATGTCCAGACTCAAAGACGGTAGAGACCACTTCAGGAACTCAGAGTTGTTTATGTTAAGGTTTTAAGGCCCAGTCAACCCAATGAAGTCCTGTCGAGCGCGGTTAGTTTTACCTAACCACACTTTTCCTGGGCAGGTGGGCAGGTTTAGTCCTCTAAGTGATTAACCAGTAGTGAGCACATTCTTTCGCCATAAACTGACAACTGTCCTTCTTGAACCAGCGGAAGAGAGATAATCACTGTAGAAAATATTTCATGATCAATCTCCACGAAAGAATGTTGTCGGACGCGAAACCAACTGAGCAACCGATGCCGGCAACTCAAGGTTGAAATGGCTAATTCATTTCACTGTTACTATTACTATGATAATATCGGATTAGTGTGTCAAGTGTGTCAAGATTTCCAGTGGTACAACAAGGAAATATTAAACATGCAGAAATGTTGTGTAATAAACACTGGAATTTTTGCTTTGTTTTTGCTTTTGCGATTACCTCGCTTGGGGAAGAGAGGGCTAATCTTAGTGTTTTTCGTACCTTTGATCGATTTGCGCTTGTTTGGTTTTGTCTGTTTCCTCTTCCTCTTGGTGTCTGGGAAGGGCTGCGGTTTGTGAGTGTGGCACTCCCTGGACTTTTCTCTTACCTATTTTTTTTATTTATTATTAATGTTTATTTTATTCCTGTGTTGCGCCCTTTTGTCGTTGACTAGGTCTTGACGCTGTTTGAGCTATATTTTACTGGAATAAAAGGGCAGTCACCCTACGTTCAGTTTCAGTTTGATTTGTATATAATTATACGACAAATATCTCACTGAACATGCAAACTAGCAATGATTTAGTTATTTGCTTATAATGGAAAACATAAAAATACTCCTTTCCCATATCTGTCACGGTTTCAGATTGTTATTGGACCCTCCATATTTTTTTTATTGCAGCTTTGCGATTATTTGTCCACAAGTCCAAAAGTCCACAGAACTCCACAAGTTGGCCCACGATGACTGTAATAGTCAGGTGCCAACCTTCTCAAATAGACTGAGGAAGGAGCTCTCCTTCAGTCTGAGGCAAGGCTCAGCATCGTCCAATAGGGAAGCAAAGATATGAACCCTAACTGGGTCACAATCCATGCATGCATTTCGCCGAATGACATTCGTGTTACAGCCTGTATTTTTTGTAATAAATAACAACCTTTTTTGATTGTTCCGAAATATCAGTATTACCAAATACTTCTGAATTTATAGACTCAGCTGCCATAAAATTCGAGTTTCCGACAGTATTATTGTATTATGTATTATAACACAAAGTATCGTCCTATATTCACAGAAAATGTCCTATGTCTGCTCTTGGAAGCAAACGCCACACATGTATTAAAGTACAAGAAAAATATTACTTTTGTATTGTACATGTTATACCAACCATGGCAAATATCCGCTAGAGCTTATGTTAATATATTTCATTACAACCATTGCCTTATAAATATAAAAATGTAAGTTAAGATAATAATAAAACACAGTATATGAAACAACGAACAAAGAAGAACTGCAACAGAGAAAGCGCCTTGGATTGGTCAATAGAAAAATACTTTATCCGTACGTATTTTAATAACCATCGTTATACATGTATGTATGTGATTTCGGCTGAAATGGGTTGGAATTGTGTTACGCCTCCCTGTACCAAGCTTAAGAGAAAACCTCTCTGTTAGCGGTGGTAATATCAAACCAAGTGTCATATTTCCTGCCCGTACAAAAATGTATTGAAAGACTGGACATTAGCACTTACTTTTTTGAGTGATAATTAGAGTGTTCGTCTATTCGTGTGCATGTGTGATTGTATGTTTTCTTTAGTATCTACACTTTGATTTTGATTGACCAGAATCAAGGTATAAAATAACTACGAAAGTAAGAGTCAAGTCTGTCTTCATCTGTTATGTATAAGATGAGATTAATGATAGCAAATAACTAGTAAATTAAAATATAATGTAACAAACATGATAAAAAATACAATGTACGCTAAGATGATTGCTTATCACTTGAGACAAAGTCTTACCACTTAGGGAGGCCTGCTGAATTTCGGCTATGAAGGACCCAAGATCAGTGAAGTTTGCCGCATTGTAAGCATGCGTACAAGTTGGTTTGCTAGCTACTGCCTCTAACTCCAGCTGTAATTAAAATAATGTTTATTTTTTACTTGCCTTGACATATTTCATTTTACATACATTTCAGAGTACCAAGATATGACTTGTACATAAAACAAACTGTTAAGTTTACATCGTTAGTTTTCAGTAACGTTTTTGCCATACTTACTATTCAAAATGATAGTCAGAATTCGAATTTGGCTTTAAAACTCTACATCAATTATTTGACTCATTTTGTATTTCAGTCAACACTAAAACGTTTTTTTCGACCTCTAACACTGGACTAAGAAAACCTCTGTTTTCAGTACAACTGAAATGACCACAATGGTCCGAAAGGATCAGAAATAATATTATAATATAATAAGTACGGAAAGAGGTTTTGACGGCCGTCTCAAGGCAGGTAATACCAGCTGTTGTGAAGTCAAATAAAGTCCGTAAACTGGCTTTTTAGTTTGTAAGCTACTTCTATTCAGTGAAATCGTCAACCGTGGATTTTTAATTTTGTAAGCTACTTCTATTCAGTGAAATCTTCAACCGTGGATTTTCATTTCATAGAAAAATTAAAGTCATAGAATAAAAACAACTTGACGTATAAGCAGAAGTTTACTTTGTCTGTGAGATCCCCAACGCCAACGGTGAAAATTTGTACTCCTGAAGTCTGAAGAGCTCGAGCCACATCCACTGTTCCTACACGATCGTCCGATCGTCCGTCGGTGATCAAAATGATAACTTTAGATGCTGTCGGCCTAGCTCCATTTGTAGACTATATGGAATAAAGACAATTGAGCCGGGGGACATCAGTAGTATAGGCTGCTACTATGGCAGCCTATACTACTGACATCATTTCCTACAGGTGCATGTGCGCCCAGCGAAGACTCAGATCAGACCGCGTCCCTGATGGTAGCAAAGGATCTAAAGCGTCTTCAGGAAGACAGTGAAGACTCTGATCAGCTGCGTCACTGGGCGCACATGCAATCTTGTAGGAAATGATGTGCCCCGGTTCAACTTGAAACCATTGAAATTACCAATATTAGAAAAACTGTGACTTTTATTGCATAAAGTTGACACGGGTGTCTGTATGTCGATCGAACACTTGTGATTTGGAATTACATCAGAATTAAGGCTAACGTCCTCTGTGCTTGTTTTTCATCGTTAAAGCTTCCTGCGTTTAAATCCAGAAATGGATTTTAATGTCTTGGGACACAGTCATTGTTGCAAATATAATTGTCAGTTAAAATCTAAAACCAGACTGACAAAAAGTGTAGATCCTGATAAAGAACCATCTGTGTGCACACTGTATGCACACTTTTCACAAAGGTATATCATTTTGGTCGGCAGGGTTGAAGGGTTCGCCAAGTTTTCAGACACCTTAAGTCCTTACCTTACTTTTCCTAATATTTCAACAAGTCAATTTTACTACCTGGTAATACTATCTGGTAATGTCTAAAAATACAGCTGTATGAGTGGCAGACAGTCCTTTCTGCCTGAACATTTAAAGTAAAGACGGCACAGCAAATAAGCGAAAATAGCAGGCTCTTTTACTGATTCTGTTCCTAAACATTGTGATAACTTGCAACAATGACTTTCAGCACGAACTGAGAGACGGTTTATTTCTAAATAGATTTAACTGATCTCAGTGACCCCACAGGACCAGACATTATCGTTAACTTTATTAAAGTGAAGTACGGGTAAACGCCACACAGCATTTAACATCATAGATGAACAAGATACAGATGATCAGATTCTCTAATGGACGAAAACAGACTTGGTGTTATTGAGTTTATCATGAACAGTAACGTAACATACAACATTGCTCAAGCCTCTTAGCTTCTAATATGATTACTACTGCTACAAACGTTAACAATGATAAAGCTGATGATGATGAAGAATTACGCTTTAATTTCAAGTTCAAATTGATAAAGAGACTGATTACATTGTAAAACAGTTACCGTGAATATATTGTTCTTGATATAGTTCAGACCGTCCCTTGTGTTTGTCCCACCAGGAGTATAAGTAAGATTCTGTACTGCTAGTAAAACTGCAGCCTTCGTCGAAAATGTGTTTAAGAAAAACCTTGGATAGGCCTGAGTGCTGTACACCACCAGAGCAACCCGGACTCTATCCAATGCTACGTCAAACCCGGAAACAACATCCACCACAAAGGTTTTGGTTTTGTTGAAGTCTGATGGTGATAAACTTGCGCTACTATCCAGAAGAAATGCAACGTCAATGTCATTTTTGAAATCTGAAAACATTACAAAAAAATCATCTGGTAGATATTCACGTCTGAGACTCATTCGTAGTCGCCAGGTTTGCCCAATTTCATTTGAGTCACGCCATAGAAAAACTGGCCCGTGGCATAAGCGGACATTAAAGGTCCAAATCAGCAAAGACGCGCAAATTGTTTAGAGCCTTTTTTTAAAGCATCGATATATTCTACAGTATCAAATGATGATGATAATAAGCAGTTAAGACCCTGGTCCGGCTGCGCTGATGCACAGCTTATCTCGGCCTTTGCCGCCCACAAAAGCCCCGAGCACACATGTTCCTATGACGGCTCCTTTGTCTAAATATCGTACACCAAATACATGTACAGGCCCGCCCTGAGGTTATAAATTCTTTCCGTGCTCAACTCGGCTGAGCATGAAATTTTCTTTGCTAATAAATATGAAAATGCCAACAATAGTTGGCATTTTCATAATTATTTATTAGCAGAGAGGTGTCCATGCTCAGCTATATTTAACAAGTAAGAATTTGCAATAATTAGTAATTTGAGATTTAATAGCAGGACAAATATCATGCTCAGCTGAGTTTAGCATGAAAAAAGTTTTATAACCTCGAGGCCTGTTTCAGCTGTTGTGATGGATGAAATTACCCCAGATTTCAACGGTCCAAACGGCGATAATCTGCAGAGTGCACAAAAGTATCATTGTCAAATCGTACAACAACTCTCTGGGCTAATTCAGCAGACAACAAATTGATAATATTTTCCTTATTTTTCCCAGAAAACAGGATTTGACATTTCATACAAATTGTCTCCACATAGGCAGTTTGCATGAAATGTCAAAACAAAATATCAAAACCTGTTTTCTGGGAAAAAAATAAGAAAAATATTTCAATGTGTCGTTTGCCGAAATTTTACACTCAGAGTGCTGAGCGTTAAATGCATCACACATAGTTGCAGATTACACAGAGTCTAAGTACTAAATGAGCAACATCATGCGAAAATTTTAAAGGGAAATTCCCACTAAATGCAATATATGCCTTAAAACATCATCCTGCCTTCAAAAACAAGCATCTTGGAGCAAATTCGATCAAAATTGGTCATGAAATAAGAAATGTTTTGTAGTTTATATCTTATATGATAATAAGCATGGTCGCCGCCATATTTGAATATTTAATTAGATATTCAATTTTTAACACACAAATAAATGTCGCCTGTTGACAAGACTGTACTGCTTTTTTGAGGTACTTGATTGTTTATATGCATATGAACACTATTATAATTATACAAGAACAAAATATTGTTTAAGGTATAATTTATTTGATTTTTGCATATTTAATTAGGTGGTAATGAGATCACTAACTCACAAAAAGGACGGCTCCCATTCAGAAATTCGTATTTTCTGCTTTTTTTTTAATTCCAATAACGTTCTTATTTTTCTAACCGATTTTCCTTTTTTATTTACACTACTGCTCCGCTAAACATGCTCTTTGTTTTCTAGCGTGCTTATTATTTATTGTGCTTTTTCCTTTAGGGGACTGGGCTGAGGTTCTCCGCCATTTTTAACAAGGAATACAACTTTTGTGACTGTCTGTTTGCTTTCCTGCTCTCCTTCATACCCTTTCGGAAGAGGAATTGGCTCTAAAAGGAAAGAATTAGCTCCACTTCATTTGGGCACACATTCTGTCCTTTTAGACTTAGACTCCTTTTCAAAAGGATTGATGTGCGAATACGCTAACAGGAAGATACAAGAATTGTCTCTCTTTAAAGAACTGAAGGAAAATCTACCAGGTATAACCAGTTACCTTAAGCGTTTTGATGACATATTCTAGCAGTAAAGATCAGCACGTGGAAGCGATGCTATACAATCTAGCCTTATCTATATTGCACAATTCTAGCGACCAGGGATTCGGTTTGTGGATAGCAAATACACAGATGTATACATGCGTTGGACGATCTGGTCTTTCGCTGGCTGAAAAGTCTGGTCTAGATACACATTTCGCATGGAGCTGCTCAAATACAAACCTATTTTCAAACTTCGAACCAATCGCACAAACGTATTAGCTTGAGTTCCACCTGCAGCCCAGAACACCGCTTGTTTCTCTACTGTACTTGGAAAACCTTTGTCGCCAGCCCTCAACGTCATAGACAGGGCTGCTGCCAATCCTGAATATAGCGGTTTCCGAAGATCATCAAAGGTGACTTTTGCCCAATCAATGAGAAGGGTTTTATTAATCTCATCACGATAATGGGATAAATATGCCGCTTGCTGCGTTTGGTTAAATGCATTTTCATCGACCTGAAGTAAAATACTTGTAGTATAAAATTTATCTGACTAGTAAAAGTGTTGAAGCATTAGTACGCATTGATGTCATTTTCAAAATACAGTTTCCGTTTACAATTTGAAAAAAATAAGAAACAAATATAATAACTTGCTACATGAAAGAACTGGATTGGAGACACAAACATTAATGACACACATGTATCAGCTTTAACCTGGAAAATCATATTAATACAAACAACAGACATGGGGCGAATGGCGGTTGTTTTCATTTTTGTTCTCTATATTTTATCACGGTTACAAATGTGGGAAATTACTGTATAAGCTTTTCACTAAATCTTACAATACAATGTATCCGTTAATAAGATTAATCTCAGCAGTTGGGGTGATATGAGCCAGCACACGACAAAACCTACAATAGGACCTGTGTGACCAGCAAAGCCTCACATCAGCCTCTTCATCCACCCAGTATGGCACGGGTTCTCGTGTATCCCTCATTGGATAGCCCGATGGCTGTAGAAGGCACACGCGATCAGCGAAGACTCTGATTAGACTGCGCGGATGCGCAGGCTGATCAGAGTCTTCGCTGGTCGCACGAGTCTTATTGTAGGTTTTGTCATGCACTGGCTCATATCATTGTTCTACATCATATATATCACGTGGTACGTATGTTGCAGACGTATACAATAGAATTTAAACCCATTCAGCGGTAGATGAGATAATATGCAAACAGAGAAGACTAGATTTAGACGCTGTTCGACACTCAGTTGGCACATGACCTTTATACAACGGCGAATCAACGTCGCTGCAACGTTATGAAGTTGAATCGATGTTGATGTGTCATTGTCTCAAAGTTGCGTGGCCTTTAAATTTTTATCCCCGCGCTTTTCGAAGAAAAAGCGGGGATTTTGTTAATTCCCCAGTCCGGCCGTCCGCCGTCCGTCTGTAATGTCACACCATTGCTCCTAGACCATTTAAGCTAGATTCTCGAAACTTCCACAAGCAATAGCTCTATGGATGAGGACTGGAGGAACACATTCGGAATTTTGATATGAGCCCTGGAGGCAGGGCCAGAGGGTGTGGCCCCGAAGGGTCCAAAATTCATTTTGTACAAATATAGTCATGTTGCATATCAATTTGAAGGTTATGAAGAGTAGAATATAGTGGCGCAAAAAAAATTGCCCCGGGGGGCATGTCTGGCGGTCACTTGAGGTCAAAAAGTAGGATTTTGGGTCCTTTTTTTTTTAATGATCACCCAATTTCTCTTAGGCTTGTTTAGCTTCAGCCTTGAAACTGTCACAGGTAATAGCCCTATGAATAAGGACTGGAGAAAAGCATTCGGAATTTTGATGTGACCCATGAGGGCAGGGCCAGGGGTGTGGTCCCGAAGGGTCTAAACTTCATTTTCGACACAGTCATGTTGCATATCAAATCGAAGGTTATGAAGAGTAGACTACAGTGGTGCAAACATTTTGCCCCGGGGCATGTCTGGGGTCACTAGAGGTCACAAAATAGGCTTTTGGGTCCTTTTTTTTAGATTGTCACCCAATGCCTCATAGGTATTATTTAACTAGAATCTTGAAACTGTCATAGATAAGAGCCCTATGGATGAGGACTGGAGGAACACATTCGGAATTTTGATGTGACCCCTGGGGGCAGGACCAGGGGGTGTGGCCCCGATGGATCAAAATCCATTTTGTACAAACATAGTCATGTTGCATATCAAATCGAAGGTAATGAAGAGTAGAATACAGTGGTGCAAAAAGTTTCCTCCTGTGGCATGTCTGGTGGTCACTAGAGGTCAAAAAGTAGGATTTTTGGTCTTATTTGTTGATTGTCCCCCAACTCCTCTAAGGCTTTTTTAGCTAGAACCTTGAAACCGTCACAGGTAATAACTCTATGAATGCGGACTGGAGGAACGCATTTGGGAATTTTGTTGTGCATGGAGATATGCGACGGCGCTGGCGCAGGGATATGCGATAGCGCGCCATCGACTTGCTCTAGTATATTATACACCTATCTCAAAACTATTTGTTTCAAAATTGCAGCTGAAATTACTTTCATCTGAAGTCTGGCGTAAAAATGTAAATTGTTTTGATACTAATTTAAACACGATTGAGACTAAAATTAACAGCGATTGGAAATTATACAAAATTTTATACCAGCGTAAACTTACTCTCCAAATGCCACCAACACCCGGCTGGTATGTATCTGCATCTAGTCCATCGAATGACTCGACATAAGCCAGTCTTCTAATAAATAATTTGTCGTCTGGAAAAATGCACGTCTGTTTGATGATGTTGACAACAGCTTCCACGACTTCCGGTCCACTGGTACCCGGTGATCGTGTTAAGTCCTGCTGACATGTCACTGCTTTTATTACTATGGCAATTATAAATGTTAACTTATCCATTGAGAAGAAAGTCATTTTTTGTGTGTGTGTGTGTACCCTATATATTCGGAAGGTTATACATAAGCAAACAGTGGAGACTAATATCGAACGACGCAGAAAACAGCACTTGATCAAGCTATTTACCGTTTGCCATTCACCGAGCACTTTATTTTAGATTCTCACTAAGTAGTTAAATAGTCTTTTTCATTTTTCTAATACACACAATAAAATAGTGTCCGAATATTTAACTCTGAAAGTACTAATCACAACTTCAGCAGACGATATATTTATTCTTTTATTTATTAATTTATTTATTCTTCATTATTTTTGGTATTATTTGCTTTTTGTTTTTCAAAGATAATAAGACGACATGTCATGTGAATCGTCTGCGATTCTCATGTAATGCCAAGTCTTATCTTCTAAGTAACGTCTTCATTTGCTTTGAAAAATAATTTAAAAATATATACGTCTACTACAATTTTGTCAAGTGCTTTAGATAATAAGGTAGAAAGAGGAATGGGGTTCTGTCTGTGCTACGACAGAGCGCTCAAATATCACCACTTAATCCCTATAGATACCTATCAAGTAGCAAACCCGGTTATTGAGTTTTTGTTTTTATGCGTTGGTTAAACACCCACGCAAACCGCCCTTTCACACATTATTTAATAATTACATTCGAATCTCACAGACGACATTTCAGTATATATCTTTCTTACTTCTCGAGGAAATGGTATTTCACATTTTATTCATATTCAAATCCTCTTTTAGAGGATTTGAATACAATTTCAATTCTGCTTTCTGCGGAACATGGTTAAATTATATGGTCTGCTTAGTTCGTTTACAGCGTGCTAAAGTGAAGCACGTGGTGACATATTGTTTTGCAACTTAGAGACAAAATGCTGACAATACCTAAACGCTTTCTATGACGATAAAATGGACAGCCTCATGCGAAAAAAGACCTTCGATCATGCGCAAAATGCGCAGATTCAGATCATCCTGCGCAAGCATTTGCTCTCTAATCATACATTCGGTAGTATCCATTGGCCTTGTAAGCGGACAGGGAAGGCTCCGATCAGACTATGCGAATGCGCATGCTGATCAGGGCCTTCATATGCCCAAAGACAAGTTTTCGCATGGCGTGGCCTAAGTTAGTCCAGTCATTAGATGTGACTAATGTTTGCGCATACGCCTCGTGTGCTAGTTATCTGTTTCCTCATGGTAACGAAGCTATATAATTATCTCAAATTCGTAACATAATGCTTTAACGCTTAGCACTCTGGGTAAATTTTTCAGCAGACGACATTTTGAAATATTTTTCTTATTTTCCCCAGGAAACAGGATTCGACATTCAATGCAAATGGAGACAATTTGCATGAAATGTCAAATTCTGTTTCCTTGGAAAAATATGAAAAATATCACCAATTTGTTGTCTGCTGGAAATTTTACCCAGAGAGTGGTTAAGGTTAAAGTATACTGATGCAAAGTACGGTTTTAGTGTATTTTAAATGCAAATTAATATTTATCACTGCTTCCGTGATAGAGTTTATTCAAGATTAAGTATTTTTAATCCTGTTTAGATAAATGTATTTTAAAGCAAACATCACAAATAAAAACACCAAGAGACGTCACAATTTCAAAGTACATATTTCCAAAGGTCACAAGACGAAACGGAAGAGGGATATTAACCCTTGTCATGCTGAATGAATTAAGATGCCACGCCCACTTCTAATTTCCAGCCAATCAGATTACTTGATCCGGGTTTTTTTGGTAGAAATTCACATATTTAATGACAAACAGTGCAGATCCAGATCAGTTGGCTTCTTTAGAAGCCAACTGATCTGGATCTACACTGTTTGCTAAGATAGGGCATGTCGTATTCAGCAAAAGAAGGTTAATGCAAGACGATAGTTTATGGCGATCGTGATTTTTAAAAGAATCGGCAGGGTGGGAATTACTTTTTTGCATCAGACTATCGGAAATGAATAAGGTGAAAGGATACACCTGTAGATTTAACCGCCATTTTTTCCCTTATAAAGTAGACCCTTTTTTCAGAAAGGGGTAGTGTGCAAGAAAGCAAAATGGCCTGCCTTGTGCAAAATGCCGCATGAATTTCCAGATGTATCCATTAATTCGCTTCAAGTGTTATGCATAATGTCCGTATATCTAGGACATTATTTCATGAGGGTTTCAGTACCCTTGTCTTAAGCCCAGTTTGACAAATATGTGAGAAAAAGATACTTTTTTCCTAGTTGGCATTTGAAGCGTTTAGTGAAATTCATTTCACACTTGTGCATTGCGTTCCTAAACGTTTGCCATTATTCGATAAGGCTTTCCGTACCTTAGACGTCAAGGTCATGGGCAAGGTCCGTCAGTTATTCTGTCTATGTCCATACAGCTGTCATACATGTCATCTCTCCTAGACCATTAATGCTACAGGGCTAAATTTAGATATACCTTTGAGTCGGAACACGCACATTTCCTTCAAGATTGCATTTGTCCCCTGTGAAGACTTTGATCATCATGTGAATGGATGCTGGTTGAAGGCGCCTGATGACGCTTTGGATCCTTGGCTACCCACAGAGTGTCATGCACAGATTCTGATCAGACTGTGTGGATGCGCAGGCAGATCTGTCATCGCTGAGCGAAATGCAACCGTGTAGGAAATGATATGCCACGGTTCTTTTGTTATATATACTGAAAGGAAAAAGAAACGCAGGGTAGAGTTTTTTCCTCCTTATTTTAACCATTTTTTACAGTGTTTACTATAGCCATACACTTTTACAGATTGTCCTGTGAATGTGAAACGCGGGTATACGAGTCTTTGGACGATGTGCTATCTACCCAGTGTGTGAAATCATTCAACCGTGCACTACACAGTGCATTGCACGGACAATACGGAAAGCCAAAATTTCGTGCAAAACAAGCATGTTTAAACCTTCAGCACAAGATTTCCTCACACCATTTGGTACACTTCAACGATACACAACGCTCTTTGATTCTTTTACCGATTTTTCTTTTCATTTTTACGCTACTTTGAACTTTTTTTCAATCATGGTACGATTGACTGATGTTCAGAGGGGTAGGGAAATTGCGTTGCTGATGCAGGGTCAGAGGCAACAGCAAGTTGCCAATCATTTTGGGGTTAACGTCTCAACAATTGAACGTCTTGTTAGACGTTTAAGGGAGACAGGGCATTTAGCAGACCGACCGCGGTCTGGGCGTCCACGCGTGACGTCGCGACGTCAAGACAGGACAATCCGTCTGGCACATTTGCGGAATCGTCATCTCACTGCTACTGAAACTGCCCTTAATACAGTAGGTACGCATAATCGACAAATTTCTCCGAAGACTGTTGGAAGTCAATTGCGTGAGATTGGTCTTCGAGCTCGTCGTCCATACGTTGGTCTGCCTCTGACCCAGGCACGTAGGTTGCGTCGTATGGCGTGGTTGACGGCGCATGCGCCCAGGCTATTTCCGATGAGGCAGTGGAGACGAGTTCTTTTTACGGACGAGTCTAGGTTCACTCTCTATCGCGCAGATGGTCGACGTCGTGTGTACCGACGTCGCGGAGAACGCTTTGCTGACGCCTGTGTTGTCGAACGGGATCGGTTTGGGGGTGGCTCCGTTATGGTCTGGGGAGGCATTGCTCACGGGATAAAATTACAGTTGATTATTGTTGCGGGTAATATGACCGCAGTAAGGTATAGGGATGAGATCTTGCGTCCTGTTGCAGTCCCGCTTGTGCAACAACGTAATCTGATTCTGCAGCAGGACAATACCCGACCACATGTTGCCCGAGTTTGTCAGGATTTCCTGGCAAACAATAACATCGCACCAATAGCATGGACACCGTACAGTCCAGATTTGACCTCAATAGAGCACATGTGGGATGAGCTGGACAGAAGGGTTAGGAAGCGCCGAAATCCTCCGCAACTCTCGCACAACTAAGGAATGCGTTGATCGATGAATGGAATAACATCCCGATGCGAACTGTCAATGCTTTGGTTAACTCTATCCAAAGGAGAATTAGGGCAGCAATGGCAGCAAGAGGGGGGCACACCCGATATTGATTTTCAGTTTGATTTTGATTTCAAGATTTGGGGGGTAGCTACCAATGAACTTCAATAACTCGAGACTTGTTGATCACAAACCAATGAAATTTGGAACTTTTGTTCCATACATGTACCGTTTTGTAATCATAGTAAAATATTTAACAAACTTTTTCAAACTTGAATGAAATTTAGGAATAAAATTTACTCTGCGTTTCTTTTTCCTTTCAGTATATAAGTAGATAGGCATGGCATATCTACATCGGGACATCTGATTTACCTGACTTGCTTCAGATGTCTGGAGCACGATATTCCGTAGGAGATATGTTTGGGTTCCAGCTGACGAGGCTACTAACAATGTTCGCATTGTGACCTATTTCCACTATATCAGTTCTTAAAAAAAAAGAACTTTGCAGTACTTAAACATACACGCAGTAGACCAAAGGTGTGAAGTCTATTATTGACAATCATAGTATTCTGTGTGTCAGGTTTGCGGTTACCTAGTCGCCATAATAGGTCATATAAAGCACGCATTATAGCAAATTCTAGTTCATTAGTTCATGAAATACGACATTTAACTCTAATGGTCTTACTGCTACTAAAAAGCATGCACTTAAGTAATGTGAGATAGTATATGAAAGATCTATCTCTTTTAATCTATAAAAATCTGGTGTGTTTTTTTTTTTCTAAATCATAAATCTACCTATTCACGTATGTCTACATACGGGTTTTCCACGCTTTACACAACATTGCTACATGAAGTAATTAGAGATGAACTTCGTGATTAAATGAAAGAGCCCTCTCAAAGGAAAATTCTCTTTGCGTTGTGGGTAATGAGAAATGTGCTTTCTTCACGTCTAAGTATCATAAACATACTTTGTGGGCTTGTCAGAAAGTTTGCAAAGCGTTTTTGTTTCTGCTTGATAATATCTTTATTCGGTTTGGTACTAAATCACACCAAACACTTCTTGGTATGCCTATGGGTAAAAATTGTGTCCCCTTATTGCAGATTTGTTTCTGTTTGGTTTCGAAAATACCTTTATGTTGTCCAAAACAACTACACTTAAATAAAGCTAATACCTCTGACACCGAAGCACCATTTCTGGATCTAAATTTATCTTTCTACAATAACATTATCTCTACTAGGATTTATGACAAACTGGACAACTTAGATAGTGATAAAATTATTAATTTGACATTTTTGGATGGCGATGTCCTTCAAGCTATATCCTGTGGTGTATATATTTCTTCAATTAATACGTTTTGCTAGAGCATTTAGTTAAGTGAGTGACTTTAATAATCGAAATAAAATTTAACTGCTTTATTTCTTAGCAGGGGTACTGTTATTATAAACTAAATTCAGTGTCCAAACGTAACACTAGTTTGAAAAACCTTCTGCAAGACGGCCTGTCCGAATTTGAATTTTATAACGACTTAGTATATTAAAAAAAGATTGTTGGAAACACTCATTTTTCGAAACAGTTTAAAATATTGTAAGGCGCTACAAAAATATAGGTTACAACATGGATATTCTGCGGTAAATGCATGCATGTTTGTTGACCCAGTTATGGCTAATAGATTGTTAACATTGCTTCCCTCTTTCACTGTCCGACGGTCGGTTGGTCCTCTGACTAAATGACGGCTCTCTGCTCAATCTGTTTCAGATGGCTGGCTCCTGATTATAAATGTCTGCGGTCGAGGCCCTCGTAGTCCTGTTTGTGGTTTTCTTGTGTTCTGGCTTTGACGCCACTAAGCCCTTTGCTTTGTTTAATCACAGTGTTTTTTTTTATTATTTGTTTGTTTCTTTTTTTTTTGGGGGGGGGGGGGTTGCTTTTTGTTTTTATTTTTATTTTTTAAATTTTTATTTATTTATTTATTTATTTATTTATTTATTTATTTATTTATATTTATTTATTTATTTATTTATTTATATTTATTTATTTATTTATTTATTTATTTATTTATTTATTTTTTGTGATGTTTCAAGGATCAGATAAAGGGCCCCTATGCGGACCGAGCATAAAGCGGGGCTTACAAATATGCCCATGCATGGATTTTCTTGAAATTTTGCATAGTATGTACTTGGCACAAAAACTTCTAAAGTTATTTGAAATTTAAACATTTTCTAGATCCTATCCTATCAAGACATCATTTTACACAGATAACAATGCATATATATCATTTTTATCTGTGACAAAATTCATGAAAATTCAAAACCGGTAACACCGTCAGTTTTCGACTTGTATGAGTTAGGTCAATGTTTGTCAAATTAACTAAAGAAATTAATCAAGCATTTCATAGAAGGAAATTTCGTTCCAAAATCTTTATGCTTATCAAGCACAAAGCTTGTTAGGAAACTCCGAATAAATATATAGCGACCTGACCTAGCCTTTAAAACATTAGAACACATGTTTTCATAGTATTGTTTTCTTCGTATTTGCTTTTTATGTTCTATCCATATATTTGTTAGTAAAAACCCCATCTTTAAAGGCTCCATATTCCTCAAAAATAGACATCTTATTCTCCAAGAAAGGTTTAATGAATTGATATATGGTATTAATTAAATCATAAAATGTGGCACCTGGCAGCCTGTAAAATTTCTGTTAGTCTCTCGTTCTTGAAATGAAATGATTTGTATCGTATCTCTGAATAATTGTTGCCAACATTAAATCAGAGATTGATAAAAGAATCATTTCTTTTTTGATTCAGTTCAAAAACGAGAAACTCACTTAAATTTTACAGGCTGTCATATGCCACATTTTATGATTGTATTAATAATATATATCAAACACTTCTTGGATAAAAATGTCTATTTTTGAGGAATATGGAGCATTTAAAGAGGACGCAATTAACAAATGTGTCTTCATAACATTCGAAGTACATATTTTCTTTTAAGGAATCGATTGTGAACAACAACTTTGATTATTATTTACAAGACGTTATTAACGTAGGTATAAGGTAGAGAGATCCATTTATTGCAAATGTGCAAAGTCAAATTTAATGTGCAAAGTCATTGTGGCCAAAGGTTTGTTAGGTGTTACTCATACACATAGCCACAAAAGTAGACTATAAAAAATATACATACCGCAGTCCTTTGTGGCTTTGCATTATTACATATTTTGTTTTTCAACAGCTGGTACCCAATGAATTTGTTTTATTTCTGATTTTTCTCCTTTTTTTTTCATTTTTGAAATTCCATTTATGAAAATGCGTATGATACAATGATAATAATTCTGGCGTACTGCATTTTGAGACATACACTCTGTCAAATCAGGTATACCAACATCTATTTAACTACATCTGATGTTCTAATCACAAAACGTTATTATTTGCCAACATGTGCCATGGTTAAACTGAAACTGATAAGATATTTTGTTGTTCATTGCAAAAATCATTAATGAAAACAAGCTAAAATTGTATTGTAAAATACATTTGATCTATAGCCTTTCTCAATGAGCATTGGTATAAGGTAAGGAGAGCCACGATATTCTTCCTTACAGACTCGAGTTTTAAAAGTTTAACCTTTTACAATAGAACTGTAGAACACATAAATAGACCTTAGCAATAGTTTCGTATAACTTAGTTCTTTGTATAAGAGCGCTAGTATTTGCCACTCATTTCATTATATTTAGATAGTCAGTTGATCATTTGCCAAGTAACTTCAAATCGTATATCCGAGTAACAAGAAATAACATCTGAACTATCTATTTTCTATACTTAATTTTTGTTATAGGTGTGGTTTTCAGCTGATTTTGAGGGGTTTCACAAAACAAAAAATATTTTATAGATAACCCAGTTGAGGAAACATAAATATGCACATTTCTAAAATATTTAATATCAATTAACTGATTTAAGTTCATAAAGACAATTATGAAACCTGATTATTTGATAAATTTAGGGAGGTTAATTTAAGGGGAAACCTCATTTTTGGACACAAATTAATAAAGCCAATCCTGTCCTCTGCAGAGCATGTGAATTTAAGTAAAACTCCATAAGCTACTCTGTTACTCTTATACTTAGCTGCCTCACTTGAAATCATTCTAAACTCACTTTTGCTTATTTGCCAGTCATACTTAGCCCTAGAAACCAAATATTTTTTACTGTTTAACTTACTTTCAGCAACAAACTTTGATCTTATCTGAATGACTTACAACATGATTTAAGGTAGAGATGTTACGCCCTTCAACATATCCACAGTATATATATGTATAATAGGAAAAGACAGCAAAAGGATGATACAATTTTGTTTGATTTCATGGAGGTATATGATGACATTTTCCATCAATGTTTATGAAAACAAAATTACTTGCTTTTCCATTGTGTTCAACAGGGCGCAGTTTTACCAAAACATGTATTTAAGATATCAACTGCTTATACCAAATATATGAAATTATATGGCCATCAAAATTGAAAGCAACGGTTAAGTTTATTTTATATGTTTACATAATGTGTCTCTTTACATTTCGCTGAATTAGGACTGTGCACTTATGCTTATAATTACATTCTACTGGCCCTCGATTCTCAAGTTCAAGACATTGAGTGTACATACTCTAGTCATGTGTTGGCATATTTTATATTGAAATGATATCTTGACAAAACTTGGAACATGATAAAATTAAATTTCGAAAGTGAATTGATACAAAACATGTAGCTGAAATCCGAGAGTGCCGTGTAATAAAACTGGATTCCCAACCTCTATTTCGATATACGAACAAAGCCATTCGTAGTATCAACGTAATCAACGTTAATCATATTAACACATACAATCTTTCAGATTTAGATATATGAAAATCTAATTACTGTGAAAGCGTTTATATCAGGATACCCTCAGTTTTGGCGGTGATATGATACGCAACATCGTAAAGTGACGATGGAATTAAATAAAAAAAAAGCGAATACACCATAATCATATAAGCATAATATCATCAAATTCCAATCAAATCGGAATTAACGATGGGATTCCGCGATAGTGAAACTGGTTTAAGTCCTTGTCCCTACCCACAATAGTTGTTTTTCTACTGACTGTTCCAAGGCGGTTCTTATGTTGCTTTTCTTTGTTTATTCGTTGGTGGTTTCGGAGCCGATTCTTCCGAGGGCGGGGCGCCGTTTTTTTATTTGAGTCTGTGTATATCCAATGGTGCAGTTTCCACCAAGGTTTGTGCTTTAAACCCCCGGGGGTTTACTCTGCTGACCGTTCTAAGGCGGTGGTCCCGGTGTTAGTCTTACTCTTTGTTGCTTTGTGGTTTATTCTACGAGGCTATTTATTTTATGTCTTAACCTTGTGTTATTTTGTTCTTGTGTTTTTCAGTCCTTTTAGCATTGCGATTACCTCGCTTGGGGAACAGAGAGCTAATCTTAATGCTTTTCGTACGTTTGTTCGATTTGAGCTTGTTTGGTTTTATCGGTTTCCTCTTCCTCTTGGTGCCTGGAGAGGGCTGCGGTTTTTGATTGTGGCATTCCCTGGACTTTCCTCTTACCTTTTCTTGTGATAGGCGGGACGATTTTGATTTTATTGTGGTCAGTTTCCCTTTCCTGGGTGGCGGCGTCCCCCGACGTGCCTCATATCGGGTGTGCATATCACTTGAAATCATTTTAAACCTCACTTTCGCTTATTTACCAATCTTACATTACCTTAGAAACCAAATATTTTTTACCGTTTAACTTATTTTTAGCAACAAACTTTGATCTTATCTGAATGACTTACAACATGATTTAAGGTAGAGATGTTACGCCATCCAACTTATCTCTACAGTATATACTATATAATAAAACTAGATAGACAGCAAAAGGATGATACAATATGTTTGATTTCATGGAGGTATATGATGAAGTTTTCCATCAATATTTTTGAGGTATAGAGTGTTTATGAAAACAAAATTGCTTGCTTTTCCGCTCTGTTCAACAGGGCGCAGTTTTACCAAACGTGTATTTAAGATATCAACTTCTTACACTAAATATATGAAATTATATAGTCATCGAAACTGAAAGCAACGGTTAAGTTTATTTTACATGTGTACATAATGTGTCTCTTTACATTTCGCTGAATTAGGACTGCGGACTAATGCTTATAAATTACATGTTACTGGCCCTCGATTTTCAAGTTCAAGACTTTAGGTGTACATATTCTAGTTATGTGTTGGCATATTTTATATTGAAATGATATCTTGACAAAACTTCGAACATAATAAAATTAAATTTCGAAAGTGAATTGATACAAAGCATGTAGCTGAAATCCGAAAGTGCCGTGTAATAAAACTGGATGCCCATCCTCTATTTCGATATACAAACAAAGACATTCATAGTATCAACGTTATCAACGTTAATCATATTAACTCATACAATCTTTCAGATTAGATATATGAAAATCTAATTACTGTGGAAGCGTTTATATCAGGGTACCCTCGGAGGTGATATGATATGCAACGTCGTAAAGTGACGATGGAATCAAATAAAAAAAAAAAGCGAATACACCATAATTATATAAGTCATGCCCAGGCAATAACTTTGCATAATATTATCAAATTCCAATCAAATCAGAATTAAGGATGGAATTCCGCGATAGCAAAACTGGTTAAAGTCCCCGTCTTTACCCATAGTATTTGTTATCCTACTGACTGTTCCAAGGCCGTTCATATGTTGCTGTTCTTTGTTTATTCGTTGGTCCTTTCGGAGCCGATTCTCCCAATGCCGGGGCACTTTTTTTGGATTTGAGTCTGTGTATATCTAGTGGTGCAGATTTCGCCAAGGTTTGTGATTGACAGGACAATTTTGATTTTGGTGTGATCGGTTTCCCTTTTCTGGGTGGCGGTGTCCGCCGATGTGCCTCATAAGGGGTGTGCATATCTCAACTTATTAGATTCGCCAGAGTATCTTCATATCTTAGTGACTTTGGCTGCCGTAATAAAGCCCTTGCTGTCAAACGTCTTCGGCAGGGCTATCGTTATTTGAACTTCGCGGGGCGTTTTCGAAATTTTGTCGCAGACACGTGCCTTGCTGGAAAGGTGTGGCGTCGGTCTGGAAAAAAAAGGTAAAAGAAAAGTCCAGGGAGTGCCACAATCACAAACCGCAGCCCTTCCCAGATACCAAGAGGAAGAGGAAATCGACAAATCCAAACAAGCATAAATCGAACAAACGTACGAAAAGCACTAAGATTAGCTCTCTCTTCCCCAAGCGAGGTAATCGCAATGCTAAAAGGACTGAAAAACACAAGAACAAAGTAGTTGCGGTCATGATACCAAAGCCGTAATCCAAACTCATAAATCCATAAACGAATGACGAATCAGAATGTTCAGACCAACAGACATGGCCCCCAGAACAAAAGGTGTAATCAAAATGACACAAGGTAAGACATAAAACAAATCGCCTCGTAGAATAAACCACAAGGCAGCAGACAGTAAGACTAACACCGGGACTATCGCCTTAGAACGGTCGGTAGAGTAAACCACCGGGGTGTGTGGGGGGGGGTAGGGGGGGGGTTAAAGCACTTTTACAGCTAGCCAACTTCACCTTGGTCCCGATGTTACTCTTAGTACAGAAACATAAAACATTCGGTTCGCATAAAGGCTCCCAGCTCAGTCAATGCATCAAAGCGAAAACATAAAAATCAAATTAATCACTATAATAAACAAAGACGAGTACTCATGGCTAATTCTACTGTATGCCAGAGTAAATGAAAACCAATACGTTGAACCACGGCGGGCCAAGCCAAAGACATGAAAACACTTCTGCAACAAGGTATAACGGAACCAGAATTTTACCGTGACTTAGTGTACAGATTTAGAGGGGCTGTGGGAGGGTCAGGCTTTTCGGAACAATTCGGAGAACTGGTTGGTCGTTGTAGGGTAATTGGCTGTGGCCAGGATATTATGCGGCGGACTGCGTGCCTAGTTGTCGGTCCAGTCGTTGTTGGTGGCTGTGCTTCGTTCTTTGGTTGCGCGACGGCGGTTCGGGCCTCGGGCTCGGTGGCGGCCTCTTCGTGGAACTTAAGCCAGTGGGTTGGGCTTGGCGGTGTGTCTTTGGCTTGAACGGCCGTTTTCGTTTACTTTGGCACGCGGTGGAGTTGCTTTGAGTGCTCGTCTTTGTTTGTCGTGGTGGTTGGTTTGGTTTTTTGGTTTTCGCTTTGGTGCGTTGACTGGGTTGGGTGTCTTTTGTGTATTTCTGTTGGGGTAGCGTCGGGACCTGGAGTGGGGTTGGTTGGCCGTGGGGTTGTTTTGGACCCTCCGGTGGTTTGTTCTACTGACTGATCTAAGGTGGTCGTCCCGGTGTTAGTCTTACTCTTTGTTGCTTTGTGATTTATTCTACGAGGTGATTTGTTTTAAGTCTTGCCTTGTTATTTCTTTTTTTTTTTTTTTTTTTTTTTTTTTGTATTTTCAGTCCTTTTAGCATTGCGACAACCTCGCTTGGGAAGAGATAGCTAATATTAGTGCTTTTCGTACGTTTGTTTGATTTGCGCTTGTTTGGTTTTGCCTGTTTCCTCTTCCTCTTCTTGTCTTGTGATTGTGGCAGTCCCTGGACTTTTCTCTTACCTTTTTCGTATTTAGCCTTTGTTTTGTCATTGTTTGGTCCTCTCTCTCTCTCTCTCTCTCTCTCTCTATTTTAGTTTGTGCATCGGGAAGGCTGAACTACGTGAGTGTGGCATTTCCTGTGTATCTTCATTTATACTTATTTCACGTTGTCCCTGTCTCACGAAAAGCAGTCCTATATTACTAAAGCATTTTATTCAACGGCTCTTGGTATTTGGACGACTTACTAAATATTGATAATGATTAATTTGAACAGTTGATTGACAGAATTTATCCAAAAGAACTTCAGTTAAATAAAACTAATACCTCTAATACTAAAAACCGTTTCTGGATTCAAATTTTATCAATATCTAATGACACACTACAAAACTTTATGATAAATAGAATAAATTTATTGTTATTGTAAATTTTCCATTTTGGATGGTGATAGCCCTCGTGATACATTATATGATGTACGTATTTCTCAGCTAAGTCGTTTTGCTAAAGCATCTAGTCAAGTCGGTGACTCTAACAATCGAAAGAAAAAAATTAACTGCTAAAATTTTTAAAGTGACAAATATTTACTTAGCTGCCCTATCATAATTAGCCTCAATATACATTTCTGATACCATAGCGCACATCAAAGGCTTATCTTATCAAAATGATTATGAGGTGAAGTCTTCTTAGGTGGGGCCGTGTAAGGGTAATTGTATATAATTTGAAGTGCTCAATATATTACTCGTGAAGCAAATAAAGTCATTTGACATTTAATTTGTTGAATTGTATTGTTTCTCTTTATTTATTTATTGATTCTTGTTCTTTTTTCATTATTTTTGTTGTTGTTTTGATAGGTTTTTTAATAAAAAAAAAAACTTTTCTTGCGCATAGTACAAAAATGAAAAAAAAAACAGAAATAGACGGAAGTACAAATACAAAAGTAATTAATAACTCTTCAAAATCAGTTCATTGTTGTCTCAAAACTAAACATGTTAGCTTCAATCAAATTGAATCTGCAAATGTTTTGTGTTGAGACTAAGAGTTCACTAGTAAAGAACAACAACGGAATACTAAATAATCTTTATTAATGAAAAAGAAATAATGGAATTATAAGAAAAAATTCTGATTTATACTTATTGTTTTCTCACTTTACCTTATTTACCGAAATGTTCCTAACTTTTCGGACAGACAGGTCTAGTCAAACAGTGCAAACCCAGATCAGACTGAGAAGGGCTGCGGTTTGTGATTGTGGCACTCCCTGGACTTTTCTCTTACCTTTTTTTTTTTTAGTTTGATCAGACTTATTTTGATCAGGGTCTTCACTGTCTGCCATTCAGTCTGCAGCTTTGGCCATATATGTACATGGGAAAACATACTGTTCTTTCTTTTTTTTCAATTATTACAGCACTTGTTCAGGTGTCCGAATTCTTAAGACTTTTATGGTATTTCATTTTACATAATTCATATGCCTTTTTTTGTTTATTTGTCTTTTCAAGTCTATAAAACATATTCAATTGCGTACTTGATCAAGAGTAAGCAATTACTGAATTTTCTTCAAGAATAGCATTGCAAAATTAATTATGTTTTGACAGTTCATTGTTCAAGTTATCACCTGAAATATAGATATTCCAATTATGAATTTCACAAAAAAGGTAAGGGAAAAGTCCAAAGAGTGCCACAATCACAAACCACAGCCCTTCACAGACACCAAGAGTAAGAGGAAACCGACAAAACCAAACAAGCACAAATCGAACAAATGTACGAAAAGCACTAAGATTAGCTCTCTCTTCCCCAAGCGAGGTAATCGCAATGCTAAAAGGACTGAAAAACACAAGAACAAAATAACACAAGGTAAGAAATAAAACAAATCGCCTCGTAGAATAAACCGCAAAGCACGAAAGAATAAGACGAACACCGGGGCCACCGCCTTAGAACGTCAATAGAGTAAACCACCGGGGGCTTTAAAGCACTTTTACGGCCAGCCAACTTCACCCTGCGTCCCGATTCCACTCTTAATCACAACTAACAAAACAGAAAGCAAAATGGGCAGCTATTGAACGTGACCAAAATGCTAGCATCACAATACAACTAGTAACAAGACACGCATTTTGACAAAAAGAAACTAATCCTACCGATGGAGCACTATATAATAAATATGGTAGGAAATAAAAAAAAAATTGTATCCAAATTCTGCATAGTTATTTGCACACATTGTTTTGTGCAATCACACAAACTGACTTTTCCGAAAGACAGTTATTTTACAAAATAGTTTGTATGTTAAGTGAAGATTCAGATCAGCTGCACATTCATGCCATAAAATTTCTCTTTTGTTTTTCGATAAATAAATAGATAAATACTATCTATCTTACTTTTTTCGTATTTGATCCACAGAAGCAGATAAAGAGGGCATTTGATGATAAATTAGCATATACGTATACGTATCTGTATTTTTCTATGTGGGTATTCATTAGAACTGCATTGACGAGGCGATTCTAATAAATAACAATCAGATATATTTTATGAAATAATATGGGAAAAAAACATCCTTATCACTAAGTTACCTACCTTATCTGTTTCGCTGTTACTTCATCATAAAATTTGCTGATATAAAATCTAATTACCCCTTATCAGGTTCCTATCTGAAAGGCAAAGGTTTCTTTTCTTTAATATGCTTAGAGTCATTAGTGTGTTATGCAATCTAAATTGTGTCTATAAGTAGGGCTACCGGTATCGCCGTCATTCTGTGTTAGTGACCAAACATGATGAGTCGGTCCTTAGACTACATGAAGGCCCTCCCTAATCTGTTTCAAAAGGCTGGCGTCTGACTATAAGTATTTTTGGTCTGGCCCATCCTGGTCCGGCTTGTTGTTTTCTTGTGTTCTGTCTTCAGATCGCCACGGAATCATTTGCTTTGTTTCCTGACAGTGTTTGTGAGTACATGAGTTTCACTGTGATGTTTCACGAATGAGGTAAAAGACCCCTATGTCGACCGAACATGTTTGAAATTTGCAGCTTCGAGATGAGCTGTTAGTAATTTGGAGCTTCGATATGAGCTGTTTGTAATTTGTTGCTTTAAGTTTCCTAGTACAGTCGAACTACAATGGCTCAAACATCTTTGGTACCATGAAAATTTGTTCGAGATGGGGGTAGTCCCAGACATTAAGGGTAAATCATAACGCCAGGTCAGTAGGCAAATGGATATAATCTAGGGATGTCTTTTTTATCTTCTGTATAATAATGGTAATACTCCAGGTAGAATGTAATCCTCTGTTGATGAGTTCCCAACCGCCTCTGAAACAGTGAAAACAATAAAACTCCTGTCATCTGGCAAGGCTCTAGTATCAGATGAATTGCCTGAAGAGATCTACAAAGCAGGAGGTCCTCCAGTTGCAGAGAAACTTACAGAGTTATTTCACATTATGTGGAGAAAAGAAGCCATCCCTGAAAAATTCAAGAATGCAACAATTATCCCCTATTCAAATGGAAAGGGAATCCTCGTCTGTTGACAATCATCGAGGCATCTCTTTATTGTCAGTTGCTGAGAATTCCTTGCAATATCCCTATTGAACCGATTGAATGAAAATCTTGAACAGTCAGTGCTTCTACCAGAAAGCCAATGTAGATTCAGGAAGGACAGAGGAACAATTGACATACTCTTCACACCAAGACAGCTTCAAGAGAAATGCCAGGAACAGAATGTGGACCTCTACATGACCTTTATCGACCTTACCAGATCAATTGACGCAGTCAGTCGTGAGGGATTTTGGATAATTATGGCAAACTTTGGCTGTTCTGCCAAAACGGTGCGGCAGTTTCAAGATGATATGCTTGCAATGGTCCAAAATGTTGACGAGTTTTCTGATCCATTCCCGGTGACAAATGGAGTTAAGCAAGGCTGTGAACTAGCTTCAACACTTCAGCATGCTCACAGATGCTTTCCACTATGGTGACAATGATATACCTATTAGGTATCGCTTTGATAGGAAGCTTTTCAACCTAAGAAGGTTGAAAGCTAAATCCAAGGCACAGACAGAGGTCCTAGATGAGTACCTCTTTGCTGGTGACAAGGCAAAGGGTGTTCCAATAGAAAAGATGCAAAAAGGTGTGGGTCAAGTATTTGATTCATGTTACAGTTATGATCTTACAATCAGCATCAAAAAGACTGAAATGGTATATCAGCCAGCACCAGGAAAGCCTTACAAACGGCCTACCATCACAGTGCAAGGCAAGCGATTGCAATTGGTAGACAAGATCACCTACCTTGGAAGCACAGTGTCTATTGTTGTGCACATTGATGATGAAGTCAAAGCCAAGATTGCCAGAGCTAGGTCAGCATTTTACCAACTACCTGGAAGTATTTTGGATCAAAGTGGAATCAGACTAGACAAAAACTGAAAATCTACAGAATCTTATTCAGGATTCCGGACACAGAAGTCCTGAAGAGGGCAGGGATGCAGAGTGTACATCTCTGAAATTGGCACAAGTAGTTGCGGTCATGGTACCCAAGCCGTAATCCAAACTCATAAATCCATAAACGAATGACGAATCAGAATATTCCGACCAACAGACATGGACCCCAGACTAAAGGGTGTAATAAGGCGTCCGCGGATAGTAAGCATTACTTGGTAAGCAAGCTTCGCCCACTATGCCCATAGGCCTGAACGAAGGAAATATCGGTAGAAGCGTATGTCCGGGATTTGGGAAATCTACTTAAGGCGCGTCACTGGCAAAAACGTCAGAAACAATTCTGGAAACTGCCACATTGTAGGGATTGACCAGATCATGATGTCTCCCATAGAACTTCTTGCTACCAGTTTGATGTTTTTATAGCCCTGGCTCAACAACTCTGTAGTGAGCACTTTCCCACGCTCCATGAAATCCTGATAATTTGAACAGGTTCTGGCATAACGGATTAACTATGAAACGTAACCGCCGTATGCTGGAGCAGAAGGGATATTACTGCTCAGGAATGGAAAGTTAACAATGGGAACATTGAAGTAATCCCGTTTGTCGTAAAGCCTAGTAGTAAGCTTCCCATTGTCAATGTAGAGATAACAATCCAAGTATGAGGAGGAGGCTGCAGTCTCCAGTGTTTCCTTTATTTCAAGTTCACGTGGATAGATGAATTCTAAATACTCTGCAAATTTTGTGTTTTTCAGAGACAATACATCATCTATATATCTATAGGTGAAATTGAATTGTTGTGCGAAGTGTTTCTTGCCTGCTTGGAGGAGACTTTGTACAAACTCCGCCTCATACGAGTATAAAATAAGTCGGCAAGTAACGGTGCACAATTAGTACCCATCGGTATGCCGATTGTTTGCTGAAATATCCGTAAATAAGATGGACAGATCATGTTACCAGAATGCCTGATGAACGTTTCCAAAGAAAATACTCTATGAAGAACTACAAGTAAGAACATGCTCCCATGGTAGTTAGAAGAAGCAATACAAAGATACCCTCTTTCCCAACAGGGTGCTCGCAGTGCTAGACAGAATCCCCTTAATACAGTTGAACCTCAAAATCTCGAACATCAGTAGTATATAAAAGGGGTCTCTGGCCCACCCGGAAAAAATCAATTAAAATTTTTTTCCCGAGGGCCAGAAGCGCCATCCTCAAAAATGATTTTTATATATTATCATACACCGTCACTCCCGAAAATCGTTTGCCAGAAAACTTTTCACACTATCATAAAAACTTAGAAGGTTATGAGTAACTCTGAACAATTAATACGCCCGTGTGCTAATGATGTCTTGCCATCTTCTAGAATGTATCGTTTATTGTCAAAACAAGAAAGGCTGCACTTTGTTATTTCGTAACTCTTTATTTTATGATTATGCGATCTAATTGCTTTCATGGAATGCATCTTTTGTGTAGAATTAAACAAAGTATCTCGTTAATCATCAAAATGCATTTTATTTCTGACAATCCCTTTTACAATGTCTTTACATTTTTTTTTATACATTTATCGTCAAGGCGGTATGAATACATTTTACTTCTTCTACTAACAAACTCTTTGATCGGTACTCCAGCGGCCTCATCTTTCATTTTTCCAGTTGTTTTTTTTTTATTTTCTTCAGAATAATATTTGATATTTTTTGGACAATCACTAGTATCAAAATATTTTTTTCTTTACTTTTTCATATAAATCTTTGTAGACATCTTCAGTTTGTTTTTCATAAAACAAACTATCAGTATCTGTAAACATTAATCGTATATTTTTTATCATACTTGTTTTACATGTCATTGTAATGGAAATCGAACCTTGATAGTTTGGACAGTTCAAGTATAGCCATTCCAACATAAATAGGCATATTTAAAACTAATTGGTGATGAGTCAGCCGCCGTCAACAGTTGGATTCAAATGGATCAAAAATGATAAATGGGACGATAGATTTACAAAGAAAGAAGGCATTGGATATTTTGTCGAATGCGATTTCGAATATCCCGGAAATTTACATGACTTACATAATGATTATCCTTTTGCTCTAGAAAAAATAGTTGTACAAGAGAATGGCTATCATCGTATTGCAAAAATCAAAAAAAAAAAAAAAAAAAAAAAAAAAAAAAGAAAAGAAAAAGAAAAGAAAAAGAAAAGTTTAATCTGGCAAGTGACAAAACGACAAGATTGATTCCAACTCTCTTTAATAAAAATAAATATGTATTGCAAATTAGAAATCTTGAATTATACTTAGAACTTGGCTTAAAACTTACTAAAATCCATAAAGTGCTTCAATTTAATGAATTTCCTTGGTTAGCAAAACATATTGCTTTTAGTACGACTATGAGATCAAAAGCCAAAATTGATTTTGAAAAAGACTTTTATAAGTTGAGTAATAACGCCATCTTTGGAAAAACTATGGAAAATTTGAGAAAGAGAATAAATATAAAACTCACTAGCAGTGAAATATCTTTGAAAAGCATGCTACAAAAGCTACTTTCATATCTGGTAAATGTTTAATGAAAGCTTTAAAAAACAATTAGTTTTAAATAGGCCTATTTATGTTGAAATGGTTATACTTTAATTTTCCAAACTATTAATGTACGATTTCCATTACAATAACATATTAAACAAGTTTGATAAAAAAAAAATATACGATTAATGTTTACAGACACTGACAGTTTGTTTTATGAAATAAAAATTGAAGATTTCTGCAAAGATTTATATGAAAAAGATCAAAAATATTTTGATATTTGTGATTATCATAAAATAGCAAATATTATTCAGAAGAAAACAAA
Source organism: Anodontia alba (assembly GCA_964016985.1). NCBI lineage: Eukaryota > Metazoa > Mollusca > Bivalvia > Lucinida > Lucinidae > Anodontia > Anodontia alba. Next base: position 48,698,683 of record OZ024821.1, read on the forward strand.
AAAGTAATTGGAAAAATGAAAGATGAGGCCGCTGGAGTATCGATCAAAGAGTTTGTTAGCCTAAGAAGTAAAATGTATTCATACCTCCTTGACGATAAATGTATTTAAAAATGTAAAGGTACTGTAAAAGGGATTGTCAGAAATAAAATGCATTTTGATAATTACCGAGATATTTTGTTTAATTCTACACAAAAGATGCATTTCATGAACCAACACAAACCACGCATTTTATAAGAAATATCTTAATTGTTGGTTTAAAGACGGACTCCCAATGTAACGCCATAAATTTTAATATGGTAGAATTTAATATCTGGCGGATCCCCTAGGGTCGATGTGAGAATTTTTACCGGACTTTGCTTCCAGTAAAATGAATAGTTGCATATGCCAAACTAGACTTTTCACGTGACCTTTCACATTTTTCACAGTATTTAATTGTATGCTTCTTGATGGCGGTGAGGCAAGAAGTTAGTAATTAAAAAAAAATCAGTAATAGTGCAGGAAAACTAGTGCATCACGAAAACACGCCTATATAATTTTGACCCCCTGAAACCCCACTTTTATATAGTAAAACTGGGGTTTGCAGGGGTATACATTATTTTTCTTATTTCTGCTCAAAACATAGATCGTGGGTACTCGTTAGAACCGCCTCGGCGAGGCGGTTCTAACGAGTACCCACAATCTATGTTTTGAGCAGAAATATGAAAAATATCAGAGATTTTTTGTCTGAAAATTTTCAGTTTTTGGAGGTGAAATTTTCTATATATTTGAATAGGCGTGTTTTCGTAATGGTCTGTCCGGGTAATCTTCAATACTTGCTGCAAATTGGGCAATATGACTATTGTGATCATCTGTACATTATACACCGCGGTGATTTATTCTACTGACGTTGTCCCGGTGTTAGTCTTACTTTTTGTTACTTTGTAGTTTATTCTACGATGTGATTTGTTTTAAGTCTTGCTTTGTGTTATCTTGTTCTTGTATTTTTCAGTCCTTTTAGCATTGAGATTACCTCGCTTTGGGAAGAGATAGCTAATCTTAGTGCTTTTCGTACGTTTGTTCGATTTGCGCTTGTTTGGTTTTATCTGTTTCCTCTTCCTCTTGTGTCTGGGATGGGCTGCGGCTTGTGATTGTGTCACTCCCTGGACTTTTTTCTTACCCTTTTTTATATATATATATAACTAGTGGATGTCTGAATGTAGAGGTAATGTACAGTTTAGAAGTTCACGTATATTGCAACAGTGACACAGTGCCTTAGCTCTTCACAAAAATTATATCGGTATGGGATAAGTCAGTATATATAGGCTCTAACGAGTACCCACAATCTATGTTTTGAGCAGAAATATGAAAAATATCAGAGATTTTTTGTCTGAAAATTTTCAGTTTTTGGAGGAGAAATTTTCTATATATTTGAATAGGCGTGTTTTCGTAATGGTCTGTCCGGGTAATCTTCAATACTTGCTGCAAACTGGTGTGATCATCTATACATTATATCCCGCGGTGGTTTATTCTACTGACGTGGTCCCGGTGTTAGTCTTACTTTTTGTTACTTTGTAGTTTATTCTACGATGTGATTTGTTTTAAGTCTTGCTTTGTGTTATATTGTTCTTGTATTTTTCAGTCCTGTTATGTTCGATTTGCGCTTGTTTGGTTTTGTCTGTTTTTCTTCTTCCTCTTCGTGTCTGGGATGGGCTGCGGCTTGTGATTGTGTCACTCCCTGGACTTTTTTCTTACCCTTTTTTTATATATAACTAGTGGATGTCTGAATGTAGAGGTAATGTACAGTTTAGAAGTTCACGTATATTGCAACAGTGACACAGTGCCTTAGCTCTTCACAAAAATTATATCGGTATGGGATAAGTCAGTATGTATAGGCTCAGAAAACTTCGCACTTAAGCTTTGTTCAGTTCTGTTAGTCTGTCCATTGCTCTCACGTACCATTCATTTTAGAACCTACCGAAACATAATATAGGAATATAGGGATTAAACATGTTTTTTCATGCAATAACAGTCGCCAGGTCTCGAGGAAAGTGTTGAAAACCGAGGCCGGAGGCCGCGGTTTTCAACACCTCCCAAGGGACCTGGCGAATGTTGATGCATTGAAAAACAATGTTCGATCGCTATTATTGCATAGTAACTGAAAACATTTGCTACATTTCGCGTTATTTCTTGCACTATTTTGTTTCGATTTTTCACCGATGTTTCGCGAACGCAATTTCCACGGACTATGCTCGTTCTAGGGCCGAGCAGTACACATCTCGTAACGGTAGCAAAACTGTGGCCCCCGTACCATCATACTGAAAGTTGCGTAGCCGTGCATTAACAGCGTGTGAATTGCCTTGTTAATACACGGATTTTCGCCGGTTAATGCACGGCTGTTAATAACGTGCGACACTGTTTTTTATGCAATAATACACAGTCCATCTGTGTACTGATTGAGGCATATGCTGTAAGAAGATACACAGACAAGACATCAACAGCCAATCTTACATTCACTTTATATAGTGAACCCTCGTTACAACGACAGCATTTGTTCCCAAAGGCGTTGCCATTAAAATGAAAATGAGCAGATTAATATATAAGAAAGGTCTTTTTTTTTTTGTCTTTTTTTTTTTTTTTTTTTTTTTCTTATAGGACATATGGTTTAGAAATTTGTTAGAATCTCCTCACTTGTTCTAATAAATATCCAAAACATAAAATTCTTCAAAGTATTAAATACAATATTCTTGCATAATTAGTGACTAATTGTTACATTTTAAACGAGGTTTTCCTGACAGTCAAATTGTCATTATAACGAATTTTGTCGTTGTATCGAGTATCGGTATAAAGAGGGTTGTCTGTAGTGTACTTGTTCTAAATATTCCGACAGCATGCCTGAATAAACAATTGTTTTAATGGTCTGTACTAAAGGTCGTTCAGCCAGTATCTTTATCCCATTAAAAACTGAATAAACTCTCCCTAACTATATATTGGAAGAGTCCATTGTCGATCTTAGGTATGTCAGGATATAGGATGTAGATGTTCTTAAAGAAAATGATTGAATTATTTGCAAACAGAGAAAACCCTCATGGCGTGCGGCGTCTGATTTGGATCTGCACTGTTTGCCAGTTACCTATTTAGGGGTCTCCAGTCTTCAATGGGCTAAGGAAATTTGATCCCATTGGTAGATTTTGTTTTTACAAGGGAGACAATTTTGTGACGCTCTTCACATCACTACCCTTCTGAAAAGGGCTCTATTCAAAAGAGAAAGAAAGTCTTGTTTCAAAGTCGTGTGGACACCATTTTCGGAAGCAAGGTAAACCAGTTTTGATATTGTTGTCTTCCCTGAACGTTTGTTTAGTCCCCCTTAAACACGTGTTTGTCGGACAATGGCCTATCAGCTAATGTTATTTGTTTATACATACCTGACATGAAATCACGTTTTTTTTTTGTTTTTTTTTTTTTTTTGGGGGGGGGGTGGGTTTTTTTTGTACCTTGTATCTTGTATATCTAAGTTGGTACAATTTAGAAAAAAAAACTACGGCAAGGACTTATGGAGTCCAAATGTTGGGTAATTATGGATTGGCTTGAGTTTCCTGCAGCCTGATTTATGTCTTCATTAGAGCTTTATTACAGCCATGTCAAGCAATGATATGCATTACCAAACGGCCGTATCGTTAAAATTTCGATCATTAAATATGGCATATACGCTAATATTTTTGCTGAAAAAAATGTGATTTGCAAAAGCTACTGTCATTTTTTCAGCAAAAATAACTGTGAATTAGATATTGTACTTACTAGAACAGTTAATATTTTGACCACTAACGAGCTCGTTAACTTAACGATGCTTTGAACAACTGGGCCCAGATACCTACTTCGGTATATTTTGTGATCGCAGCAGCTGTTATTAAGTGTCTGTATGGAGGAAGTAAAACGTCGCCGCGTTCGTCGATACAGTGACATCAGTAAGTTTTCTTGAATGTTCTGATCCTTTAGAACTACTAGCTCATATATTATATATGAAAACAGAATTCTGCTCAAAGCTGTTAGTGGGAGTGAAGGATGTTGCGTTTTTCATTATTCCTCATGAACAGAATCAAACAGAGCTTGCTGTTTTCAGATGGTTAATTTTTCTGTATTGTCAGAGGATGCGTACTTCGGAATAGTTTAACCTAGCGAAGCACATACACATACAATGTGCTGACGGAAAATTCTCTCTCTCTTTCTCTCTCTCTCTCTACGCGTAATTGTGTGTGTGTGTGTGTGTGTGTGTGTGTGTGTGTGTGTGTGTGTGTGTGTGTGTGTGATAACATCTCTTTTACCAATATGTTTCTCTACGCGTAATTGTGTGTGTGTGCGTGCGTGCGTGCGTGCGTGAGTGTGGTGTGTGATAACATCTCTTTTACCTATATGTCAGTCATAACACGATGACATCTGTATGTGACAAGAAACTTAATTATTTTACCTATTTTTAATGAAACCTTATTAAAATACATGGCATGGCATTCTATTTAATTATACTGAGTAAGCCCAGGTTTCTCAAAGCTGACAGTTATGCGAAAGACAAGCTACATTGAAACATGAAAAAGAAGCCATTGTGATTCAGAAAAAAACTGGCTGTAATACAGGTGTTAACAGAGGTCATTTTATTCATAGGAGCCAATCACAAAAACTAAGAAAACATAATTATCTAGACAAAGTGCCCAGTGGGGCACGTATAGCCACGACCAGTGCTACAGCCAGTTTTTAAAGAGCACAAAGTATGTAGCTTTGACTCTGGAGATGGCAGTTGTCTGCTATATGTTATAACATTGAAAAAATACAATCACACATAATATGAAGCCATTGACTTCAAAGATCAGGGACAGGTGAAGGGATTGAGCTAAATAAACCTTTAGCCCTATAACTATAACCATATAGTAGTGAAATCAATCAGTCTTTATAATATAAGCAAAAATGACATTTGTAAGAAAAGTCTGTGACCTTGACATAAAAGCCATGCCCCAGCTTGGGGATGGTGCCAAGAAAAACTTTATACCTATATATACTATCATGTTTAATATTAATGAAACCAAGTAAAGGGTCTTCATAATATAGCTATATAAATTTTAATGAAAATTTTAAGGTCACCTGCCTACTCAATGCCCTCTACATATCGGTAAAGTATCACAAAAATATCTTAAAGAATTTTTAGAGTTATTGCCCGCACAAGATTTAAATAATAACCAAGGGTGAAAACTGCATAATGCAGTCAGAGTGTCATTCTTGAATGTGATATGCCTACTCAATGTCCTATACATACTGGGGAAGTATCATGAAAATATCTTAACATGTTTTGAAGTTATGGTTCGCACAATTTTTTTACAATTCTGGAGACAAGGGGAGATAACTCATGGACCAAGTCAGTTAGAGTTATCTTTCTTGTACCTGACACCCTATCAAATGCCCTCTACAACCTGACAGTTTCATGAAAATAGCTCAAAGGGTAGTTAAGAGTTATGGGGTGCACAATAATGCGTTTATGGACAGACAGATGGCTGGATGGACAGATGGATTCCATGCTGATAGCTATATCCCCAACACCTCTCGGTAGGAGGATAACCAAATTGACAAAAGGTCTTGATGGTATAGCTATATAAACTTAGATGCAATTTTATTTTACTTTTATATGAAATTTCTATGTCTGTGACCTTGACCTCAACGTCATACTCCGGGATGGGGATGATGCTGAGTAAAACTCTAGACCTATATCTACCAACATGTCAAATATAAATGAAATTCCTCAAAGGGTCTTGATGGTATAGCTATATAAACTTAAACACAAAAAAAACTTTTACTTTTTTATGAAAATTCTAAGTCCGTGACCTTGACCCCAAGGTCACCCCGAGGTGGGGATGGTGCTGATACAAACTTTAGACCTATATCTACCATCATGCCAAATATGAATGAAATCCATCAAAGGGTCTTCAAAATATGAGGTCTTATAAACTTTAACGCAAAATCTTTGACCCTAAAACAAAAATAATGTATGAACAAATAATGCTTCAACGGACGGACGGACAGACGAACAGATTTCTTGCTGATAGCTATATCCGCTCAACCTTTCAGTTAGGGGATAATGAAATTTAACAAGAGGTCTTGACGATATGGCTATATGAACTTAAAAGCAAAAATTTTTTACTTTTATATGAAAATTCTAAGTTCGTGACCTTGACCTCGGTCACACCCGGGTTGGGGATCATGCCGAGTAAGATGCTAGGCCGATATCTACCAACATGTCAAATATAAATGAAATTCCTCAAGGGTCTTGATAATATAGCTATATAAACTTAAACAGAAAAAACTTTGATTTTTTTATGAAAATTCTAAGTCCGTGACCTTGACCCCAAGGTCACCCCTGGGTGGGGATGGTGCTGATAAAAAGACCTATATCTACCATCATGCCAAAAATGAATGAAATCCATCAAAGGGTCTTCAAAATATGAGGTCTTATAAACTTTAACGCAAAAAACTTTGACCCTAAGACAAAAATAAAGTATGAACGAATAATACTTCAATGGACTGACGGACAGACGAACAGATTCCTTGCTGATAGCTATATCCGCTCAACCTTTCAGTTAGGGAATAATGAAATTTAATAAAAGGTCTTGATGATATGGCTTATTAACTTAAACGCAAAAATTTTTACTTTTATATGTAAATTCTAAGTTCGTGACCTTGACCTCGGTCACACCCGGGGTGGGGATCATGCCGAGTAGGACGGTAGGCCGATATCTACCAACCTGTCAAATATAAATGAAATTCCTCAAGGGTCTTGATGATATATCTATACAAACTTAAACACAAAAACTTTGATTTTTTTACGAAAATTCTAAGTCCGTGACCTTGACCCAAGGTCACCCCCGGGTTGGGGATGGTGCTGACAAAAACTTAAGACCTGTATCTACCATCACGCCAAATACGAATGAAATCCATCAAAGGGTCTTCAAAATATGAGGTCTTATAAACTTTGACGCAAAAACTTTGACCCTAAGACAAAAATAAAGATGAACGAATAATGCTTCAATGGACTGACGGACAGACGAACAGATTCCTTGCTGATAGCTATATCCGCTCAACCTTTCAGTTAGGTAATAATGAAATTTAATAAAAGGTCTTGATGATATAGCTATATAAACTTAAACGCATTTTTTTTTACTTTAATATGAAAATTCTAAGTTCGTGACCTTGACCTCGGTCACATCCGGGGTGGGGATCATGCCGAGTAAGACGCTAAGCCGATATCTACCAACATGTCAAATATAAATGAAATTCCTCAAGGGTCTTGATGATATAGCTATATAAACTTAAACACAAAAAACTTCGACTTTTTTACGAAAATTAAAGTCTGTGACCTTGACCCCAAGGTCACCCCCGGGGTGGGGATGGTGTTGATAAAAACTTTAGACCTATATCTACCATCATGCCAAATATGAATGAAATCCATCAAAGGGTCTTCAAAATATGAGGTCTTATAAACTTTAACGCAAAAACTTTGACCCTAAGACAAAAATAAAGTATGAACGAATAATACTTAAATGGACTGACGGACAGACGAACAGATTCCTTGCTGATAGCTATATCCGCTCAACCTTTCAGTTAGGGGATAATGAAATTTAATAAAAGGTCTTGATGATATGGCTATATTATATTAAACGCAAAAATTTTTACTTTTATATGAAAATTCTAAGTTCGTGACCTTGACCTCGGTCACACCCGGGGTGGGGATCATGCCGAGTAGGACGCTAGTCGATATCTACCAACCTGTCAAATATAAATGAAATTCCTCAAGGGTCTATCATCTAGCTATATAAACTTAAACACAAAAACTTTGACTTTTTTACGAAAATTCTAAGTCCGTGACCTTGACCCCAAGGTCACCCCCGGGGTGGGGATGGTGCTGATAAAAACTTAAGACCTGTATCTACCATAATGCCAAATATGAATAAAAAATCCATCAAAGGGTCTTTAAAATATGAGGTCATAAATTTTAACGCAAAAACTTTGACCCTAAGACAAAAATAAAGTATGAACGAATAATGCTTCAATGGACTGACGGACAGACGAACAGATTCCTTGCTTATAGCTATATCAGCTCAACCTTTCAGTTAGGGGATAATGAAATTTAATAAAAGGTCTTGATGATATGGCTATATAAACTTAAATGCATTTTTTTTTTTACTTCTATATGAAAATTCTAAGTTCGTGACCTTGACCTCGGTCATATCCGGGGTGGGGATCATGTCGAGTAAGACGCTAAGCCGATATCTTCCAACATGTCAAATATAAATGAAATTCCTCAAGGGTCTTGATGATATAGCTATATAAACTTTAACACAAAAAAACTTCGACTTTTTTACGAAAATTAAAGTCCTTGACCCCAAGGTCACCCCCGGGGTGGGGATGGTGTTGATAAAAACTTTAGACCTATATCTACCATCATGCCAAATATGAATGAAATCCATCAAAGGGTCTTCAAAATATGAGGTCTTATAAACTTTAACGCAAAAACTTTGACCCTGTGACGAACGAACGAACGAACGTACGTACGAACGAACGGACGGACGAACGGAAAAGCGAAAATTATATACCCCAACATACTTCGTATGTCGGGGGTATAAATATATCGAAAGTATTGACATAGCGCATGTCTAACCGAGTACGAGTAAACAAGGATATTTTAAAGACATTTAGCCTAATCTGGGAACAATATAGTAGTTAAGTAGCTAATAGTTTATTATAGCGTCACACATCAGAATAAAACATTACATATACATACATAAAACAACAGCATTTGACATCCAGCCAGATATGGCTTATGAGACACTTACACATGTATATACATAGTCACACATAAACTTACTCATTTACATTTTTATATATTTGAAACTATCGTGACTGTTATAGCCACCTATTGTAAATGGACGGAGAATAATATCATAAAATACGTACAGAAGTATATACGCTTAAGGCTTAAGCATTACCAAAAGTGTCATTTTTTTAATTTGTACATATCACTATATTCTTTATCATTAAAGGTACATTTTGTGTTTTTTGAAGACTATAAAGAACCATGGGAGGACGAGACACGTGCATCAAACACTGACCTGTGTTCGATGCAATTGATTCGTTTAACTACAATTTAGCATTATATGTGTTGACACCGTTAACCCTTCTCATGCTGAATAAATTAAGATGCCACGCCATTTCTAATTTCCAGCCAATCAGATTACTTGATCCGAGTTTTTGACAGAAATTCACATACTTAATGCCAAACAGTGCAGATCCAGATCAGTTGGCTTCATTAGAAGCCAACTGATCTGGATCTACACCGTTTGCTAAGACAGGGCATGACGTGATTAGCAAGAGAAGGGTTAATCTTACATACTGGACAAAGTAAAAATAAAAAATAAACTGTACAAATAATTGTACTTTTCGGGGCATTATATAATAAAAATTTTAATTCACTTCACATAAACATAATCCATCAACCCAACACCGCCAGGCCCTCAAGGAACCCAAACCCCCACCCACTGCATTCGCACACCTCTTTTGAGCACTGGACTATACAAATGCAGCAGCATTGACTACGCAAAACAAAAGGCTGGCCCTAAAAAGGTATACATCAACAGCAAATATTGTCTGTTTGTTGCTGGTGTCGTGGTCGGTTTTTTTTTTTGTTTTTGTTTTTTTCGTTTTGTTTTTTTTTTATTTTGAGTGTTGATTTTTTACATTATTTTTTATTTATTTATATTTTTGTTGTTGCTGTTTTGTTGTTGTTTTGTTGTTTGTCTATTTATACAGTTGTACATTGTACACAAATTTCTGACAATTCAGAATTCGAATAGAATGTATTTCAAACTTCCAAATGATTTGAAATCCCATCAGGATACAACTATATGAAGACATATGCTAATGTTGGAACAAGATACAAGATAAAAAAAAATATTCTGCTTTTATTATTTATTTATATATTTATTCATTTGTACATACATTTATTCTGACAATATAGAAATTCAAAAAAAAGAGTGTATTTCACACTTCCTACCGATTTTAAAGCCATTAAGGATGCAAAAAACTAGTGGCATATGACAATGTTGACAAGAGTACAATTAAATATACAAAATGACTATGTTACCGGACAACAAACAGATTTACTAAAAGCAAATACAGAAACAGTTTTCACCTAACGTTCTGACTTTGAGAACTGAATAAAGAGAAATATGATGTTACCGGGTTGGCGTTTACAGTGTTATACAGAATACAAAGTTCTTCATTTTAAGCCATTATAGCCCATAATTGTACATACCTGTAAAGTACGTTGTCTCTTAACCCTAGTCCTGCTGAACCTGGATATACCCTGCCTTTGCAAACAGTGTAGATCCAGATCAGTTGGCCAACTGATCTGGATCTGCACTGTTTGCCATTCAGTAAGTGAATCTATATCAACAACCTTGATCAAGTAATCTGATTGGCTGAAAATTAGAAATAGGTGTGGCTTCTTTTGGTGCCTTGGGAAGGTTGTGCTGCGTGATTTGGCCTTTTCTGAATAAATTTGATTAAATTTTATACTTTTTAAATCAAACATTTACCTTTCATCACCGTATTAGACCATTCCTTAAAAGTACAGACGACTTTAGACAAATAAAAACCATGTGTGTCTTTATCATATCTGGTAAATAAAACACAATGTATATATATATATATATATATATATATATATATATATATATATATATATATATATATATATATATATATATATATATATATATATATATATATATATATATATATATATTATTCCTTACATATATTCGTTTATTTACACTTTCCGAAAAGCTTATGCATCAACAACGCATAATATAAACCTGTTCATAACTGAATGTTATACGGCCATTAGTAGGCTGGATAATAATTTCAGCAGATGGTATTTTAATATATTTTTCTTATCATTCCCAGAAAGTAGTATTTGGCATTTCATGCAAATTGACTCCTAAGGCAATTTGCATGAAATGTGAAATCCTATTTTATGGGAAAAATAAGAAAAAAAAAAGACATTCAACAATTTCTCGGCTGTTGAATCTGCCTAAAGCATGGTACCTGTTAATCACACAAAGTACTTCACATCCCAATGACTTTTTTTTTATAACTTTTAACACCATCTGCAAGATCACCGGACGACAAATGGATGATTGTTTTTCTTCAGGTTGCCTGAAAATTGACCATTGCATTCAGAGACACAATTCTGTGACTTTCCGTTTACCGGCCGCACATGGGACCCTTCTGAAAAAGGTATAATAGAAAAGGAAAGGGGTCTAACCTACAAGATTTAGTCCCCACACTCTCCTTTAGAATTCAGGCGAACATTCTTTTCTAGAATAGACCCCATTTCAGAAGGGAAGCCAAACAATATTTTGACAGCGTTACCTCACATCTCACCATAATTAAAATATAAACTGCTAATAAATTATATGAACTTACCATACCGTATTATCTAAATATTTAGACAGCTTACCATACTAACTATGGACAAGTTCATTTAGACAAATAAAAACCGCTGTATTTAAACACTGTTGGTTGAGGGGCGTCTGATCTAGGTCTACACTGTCTATTCAGACCAGTCTGTTTTATAATTTTGGTATATACGTTACTACACAATAAATAAATTGATTTTTTTTTTATTATTTTATTCCTGACCTATTGTACGCGATTTCCCATTTTCCAAACAGTGTATATAAGATCAGGATCTGCACTATTCCCCTCCTTAACGCTAAGCACCTTGGTAAAATTTTCTGCAGACGATATTTTGAAATATTTTTCTTATTTTTCCCAGAAAACAGGGTTTGACGTTTCATGCAAATTGTTCTTATTTTCCCCAGAAAATAGAATTGGACATTTCATGAACATGGATGAAAGATTTTCTGAATTTTCTCAGAAAACATGATTGACATTTCATGCAAATTATCTCCATAGGACACGATTTGCTTAAGATGTCAAATGCTGTTTTCCGGGAAAATAAGAAAAATATCATCAATTTGTCGCTTGCTTAATTAGCACAGAGAGTGGTACATTACGAAAACACGCCTATTCAAATACACTTCAAATTTTACCACCAAAAACTGAAAATTTTTCAGATAAAAAACTCTGATATTTTTCATATTTCTGCTCAAAACATAGATTATGGGTACTCGTTAGAACCGCCTCGATGAGGCGGTTCTAACGAGTACATACAATCTATGTTTTTGAGCAGAAATAAGAAAAATAATGTATACCCCCTGTAAACCCCAGTTTTACTACATAAAAGTGGGGTTTAAGAGGGTAAAAATTACATAGGCATGTTGAAAAGTTTAAGTTGTTAATAAAGAAGTCTAGCTCCAAATATGGAAGAATCCACTATAGAAGTCCAATCAAAAATTGGTTAAAAGTAGCTTTTCTAAAAAAGTAGCTTTTCAAAAAAAGGAGCTTTTCAAAACAAAACATGTAAAACAAAACAAAACATGTATTTTAACGCGGTAAGCTGGGTAATAATTTCAGCAGATGACATTTTAAAGATGTTTCTTCTTTATATGTATAAGTCTGTTTTCGGGGAATTAAAAGGAAAATATTTTCAATTTGTCGGCTGCTGATTTTGAAATGTTTGTTATCCAATGGTTGTTATCAAAGCATGATTGGTAAGTATTCCAGTAGAGGACATTTTGAAATATTAGTCTTATTTGTTAAAACAGGCTTTGACATTTCAGGCAAATTGTCTTTTAAGGCGACAATTTGCAAGAAATGTCAAATCATGTTTTTTGGCGAAAACAAGAAACATATCATCAACATCGCCTACTGAATTTACCCAGAGCGCTGTAAAAGTTAAAATGGTCATTATCCAATCGGTACGATTTGTGGGGAACTTTGCATGCAAGATTTAGTTTGCTGGTTCCAGATCCCAGATCGGCATGTACTCTCAAAAGCGTTTCCTTTGGCATCGCAAAATATATATTTAGCAGGTTCAAGCGGGTAGGGAAAATAAGCATGCTCTTCATGATTGTGAAGACAGGGATTGGAGATGTTTGCCACTTCCGAACCAAGCAGCACATTGTGTACATATTTATACACGCACGTGTGAGTGTCTTGATTCCAGAGTTTTCTGCTACCACAGCTTAAAACTTCCGCCACACCAAAATGGTTGCACTGAATAAAAGTTTCTGGATCTGCGCAAGGGTCACTGTAGAACATTTTGTCATTCAATATGGCGTCAGGTGTGCACGGATTGGTATACTTGCAACCGGAAGTAAACCGAATACAGTTAGTCTGGCTCACGGGACATAAACCAATAAAGCGGGTTTCGTGCTGATCACACATGATAAATTTGCCAGTATCGAGTGGGTGTGGAAAGTACTCCACAGTGTGGGTATTGTGGTTACATAAATCCAGATCGGACGGATCTGAAAAAGAAAACGTATGTCAGTCATATCTGCTCGTTTACCCAATATACCGTATTTTGCCTATTACGACATTTTTATTCCTCACCGAAATTGTCCTGAAATTTGGACAAGTCAATATACTATCCGTTGATGTGTGTAAAAATTGCTAGATGAATTGCAAACAGTGTAGACCCTGCCCTAATCAGACGCTGAATTCTGCGGCGTCTGATCTATGTCTACAGTTTGTTCATGCATGTGTGTTCGAATACTTAGAATAAATGCGGTATAGACCTTGTAACTTACATATGGTAAAGTTATCGTTAAGCTCATGGCAGTGACATATAGCTGGGCAGGTATTTCTAACTGTCTGCTTTGCGTATGTTTCTACAGCTGGTCGTACGCAGTTTTATACAGAGCAGCTAATGACATTTATAATGGCAAATGATTATGTCATAATTACCCAAATAATTCGGTCATTTTTCTGTACTTTTACTAAACTTTGAACAGGTACATGTAAAGAGAATGACTGCACAGTCCAGGCAGGCAACTAAACCCCCATGGGAGCAAACTCTATCCTTTTAGAGTAGACCCCTTTTCAGAAAGGGACTGTTATGCAAAAGAGCAAACACAAAGTCACAAACATCGTCTCCCTTTAAAACGTTTTGGAAAATCTCTATCCAGCTCCTTTAATTACCTGGACCCAGTTGTTCAAAGCTTTGTTAGCTTAACATGCAATGTTAGCTTAACAAACTCGTTAACTGCTTTAGCTGAGGTATTTTCAAATACATTGATATTTTTGCTGCAAAAATGTGAGCAGGTTTTGCAATGCAAAATCTACTCACATTTATTCTTGAAAAAACTATCAATGTATTTGCCATATATTAAATTTTAATGTCACGTTAGCTAACAACGTCATTAAGTTTTGAACAAAGATGACCAGGTAAAATGGTTGCTGCTGAACTGTCAAGCAGTGCAGCTCATTTTACTTCTTAGAGACAGTTCGATTTTTTATCTACACTGCTTACTCATGCATGTATGAGAGAATATTTCGAATTAATGCGATAGTCTTCTATCATTTGGAGTACTCTATAGCTGGCTCTAGAATTCTGACGGATTTTATATCAGCAGACATTAGTTTGTTCATTCATCTTTTGAAATTATAAGACGTTTATAAAAGTGTCTTCATTGGTTTATTCACATCTGCAAGAAGATCTGTCCGAACCTGAATTTTATGGTGACATAAATCATATCAACAAATTCGGAAATACTGTTGGCAAACTTATTTTTCGGAACAATTTAAAAAGATTGTCACTAACTACAAAGACATACTAGATTACAACATGGATATTCTGCGGCAAAGTACATGTATGGCTGTTAACCTAATTATAGTTGATAACTTTGCTTCCCTCTTTAATTGCACGACGCATTACGAAAACATACCTATATAATTTTGACCCCCTTAAACCCCACTTTTATATAGTAAAACTGGGGTTCACAGGGGTATACATTATTTTTCCTAATTCTGCTCAAAAACATAGATTGTGGGTACTCGTTAGAACTGCCTCGTCGAGGCGGTTCTAACGAGTACCCACAATCTATGTTTTGAGCAGAAATATGAAAAATATCAGAGTTTTTTATCTGAAAAATTTTCAGTTTTTGGAGGTGAAATTTTCTATATAATTGAATAGGCGTGTTTTCGTAATGGGTAGGTCGGTCGTCAAACTAAATGACGGATCCCTCCTCAATCTATTCAGATGGTTGTAGACTGACTATTAATGTCTGTGTTCGGGCCTATCGTGGTCCTTTTTGCGGTTTTCTTGTGTTCTGGCTTCAGACCGCCATTGAGCCCTTTGCTTTGATTCACAGATGAAGTAGAGGACCCCTGTGCGGACCAGAATACGTTCGATAAGGCTGTTATTCGTGACTGTAGCATTTCTTGGGTATCTTTACTTATATTTTCATAGCTCTTGATAAGATTTTTTTTTCAGTTCGAAAGTATTGTTATTTTTCTTTCTTATTTCTCTACAAAAACATATGTTGTGGGTACTCATAAGAAGCGCCTTGCATTTCTCCACAAAAACATATATTGTAAGTACTCATTAGAAGCGCCTCGGCGAGGTGCTTCTAATGAGTACCACAACATATGTTTTGTGGAGAAATAAGAACCATATTTACCTGATACCGACATAAGCAAAGCAAAATGCCAATTTTAAACTTTTTGTTTGCTTGTTATCTCTTAGTATGTTTGTTCATTTTCGTGTGTTCGTTTTGTTTCCGATGTCGTGCTGTTTTGTATTGACATTTCATGTAATTAAAGCTGTATCCGATGGTTTTGGTTGGTTTTGTTTCATGATTGCGTCCTCAAGGGTATCTCAAGTTATTTTAACTGATGAAACATGAGGCTATATGCCAGTATATGGGGCAGTAAGATCTAAAATACAAAGGACGAAAACTTTGCGGCTTGGGTAACAGCACTTATATTTTAGTCTTATTATTTGCGAGTTTGAAAAACCCCGAGAACATCGACTTACCTCGCTTATTGTAGTGAAATGCAAGCTATTATTAACGCTTAGCGTTTCTGCAGATGACATTTTGAAATATTTTTTCTTGTTTTTCCCAGAAAATAGAACTTGACATTTCATGCAAATTAAGAGATAATTTACAATTTACATGAAGTGTCAAATCCCATTTTCTGGGGAAAAAAAAGAAAATGTATAATTAATTTGTCTTCTGTTGAATTTACCCATAGAGTGGTGAATGGAGCCACAAACTATTACACAGTAGTTCCACTGGGCCTCAGATAACTTATATTACATGAAATATAATTACCTCGAACAAGGACGATATCATGTGTTGCCATGGACATGTCTAAGGACGTACACTCGCGTACCACACCCCCAACAACGCAGGTTCCATTAACACCTGAAATACAAAGAATTAAACATGTAATATCTTCCGGTTTTGTCAGTTATACAATGTAAGCAATCTATTACAGGCTGAATACATACAGTGGAGAATCACAGAATTCATGCATTAATTCTTAACGGCTTTTCGTTTAAACTAGTTGTTGATATTTCATGCAAATAATCTCCTTTACTTGCAAGAAACAAAAATACCAAGCCCAATTTTTTTCAGGAAAACAAAACAATATCAGTCATCTTTCATCTATTGATGGGGGTGGTCGGGTGGTGCGAAGGTGCTGTGTATCTTACATCACCGGGGCGTCCAACTGATATTGGCTTACAGTTGGGCAAGGCCTGCTATCCTTGTAGTGGGTAAGGGTAGAGGGGGAATGTTTTTATTTCTTCTGTTTCTTCACTTTCATTCCTGTTCCTCTTTCTTCCCTGTCCCTCTCTTTCATCTCCTCTACTCTCTCTTCTATCTCTTTTCTCCCTTTCTCTAGGAGACGACACAAAATAACCCTCAAGGGTTGACGTGTCGTTAAACCCCAACACAATCAATCATCTATTGATATTGCTTAGAGCATGTTAAAGCATAAAGAAATACTTATCAATTATACTTTTACTTACAGCGCCACAAAAGTAAAATCAAAGCACTGAGAGTGCTGATGGGGCGATTGTTTGTGAACTTTGGATAGTGTAAGGCAAATGTTGCAGCTGGTTGGCAGTTTAAATCAGGCGTAAAGAATACAGTAGTTTAAGTCGGGATTTTTCTAACTCAACTTGTTTCTGAATTCCAAGCTGTCGCTTGTGTAAACCTGTCTGTGTAATGAGAACAAAAGACAAAGCAGAGGAATCAAGTATTTCCTTATCAACCAAAAACTGAACTAGAATATTTTTTTTATTTTATGTTTTAACATGGGCTTATCGACGGTAGTCAATTCATTTTAACAGCTCCTGCGCAGGCGCAGCTATGACAGTATGAAGTCAAATGTGATTGCATTTTGCTAGTTTTGTTAGTTTATCAATCTAAGATTCTATAGGCCTATATGTATTTTTTTTTTCAAAATTCAATACTTGTTTCTTTTTTTGTTTATTTTTTTAGCTCAAACTTGTTTAAGCACAAGAAAATGTTCGATTAAAACTAGAAAATGAGTGACGCCTCTAGCATTTTTTTTTCTAGAATGTTCTTTGATACTATATGAGGGTAAAAGATTTTCATATGGGTATCTTTGTGTAAACAAAAGTGTATCGGAATTTCCCTTTTTATTTATAGAACGGCAGATCCTGGAACAGGCCTAAAGCATACAGCATGATTTTTTTTTTTTACTTTTCAAAGAAAACAAGTCTTGATATTTTATGTGAATGACAATTCACATGAAATATCAAGACTTGTTGTCTTTGAAAAATTAAAAAAAATGTCGTCTCCTCCTACAATTTTTGCTTGGCGTTTTAAGGGTTGAAATAACAATTTGCCTGCTACATCGAGAAAATGGGGTTTCAGAGTGCTGAATACGCACAATGAATCTAATTGGGAAAGCCCGTCTATTTATAGACCAGAAGCAAACGCTTGAATTCGCAAGATCTCAGGTGATCTGGATTACCAGAGTGTATTTGCCCTGATAAGGGTGCATTCCACAGTTTCGCACATGTGAACCTTGCAAAAATTTAAATATTTAGGGGTAGGGCTAGAAATCAGTCTGAAAATACTTGCTGCTCTTTTTTTTTTTTTTGGCAAAAACTGAAGTTATATGCTTGTCAGTTATTGCTAACATTGAAAATAAAGACTTTTCTTAAGGACACATGACCTAAATATTAAAGACTGTATGTAAAATACGAAACTGTTGAATTCTGTCAGGTCTTAGGTTTTACCCTGTCATAAATAGAAGCATGCTTTTGGGTGGAGTGTACTGAAAAAACGAGGTGGCTTACAGGTATTCATTTCTGATTTAAAGTAATAATCTGTAGGTGCTCTGTCAAATTATCAACTGTTCCAGGGCAGTGCATTGTCCTGGAGTTGATGATAATCTATCGAGAACTGCTCTTTTTGCATAAAATTAGACGCAGTCGGAGGTAGGTGGGGTTTTGTTTACATTAGTGCAACAGCGGTGCATTGCAGTTACTCTTCTGATGGATAAATTATTATTTGGTATGTTGGCAATGTATTGATACAGTATTTAATGGACATGTTCTGTTATATTTTGTTTGCTTGCATTTCTTTTGTGTGACAGCTATGCACAAGTAGAAATGGAAAAAAAACCTGTGGAATGCACCCTAAAACCGGTTTTCTACAGTCCTCATAGACTGCTTCACTGTGTAGTTTTTATCAGACATATAATTTAAATAGAAGCTATGAATCAGTCTACAGTCCTCGTTGCACGAGGCCATTTGGAGCAGTCTATATTCATCCGCAACGTCATCAGCGTTTTCATTCATAACTCTTGAACACGGAGAATCCCTGTGTAAAATTTATTAGTATTGAAAAGTAAACAGAAGGACAAGTGCATTCATGAAATAAATTGATAGAACATACAAATTATAATATTCAGTTTCATTGGCAGTTTCATGTGGAACTTTTGAAACTGTTCTGAATATGAAGCA
The DNA here is from genome assembly GCA_964016985.1 of Anodontia alba. Taxonomy (NCBI): domain Eukaryota; kingdom Metazoa; phylum Mollusca; class Bivalvia; order Lucinida; family Lucinidae; genus Anodontia; species Anodontia alba. The sequence goes on from OZ024821.1 coordinate 48,717,611, forward strand.
ATATTTTCTCACGGATGTCTCTCGGCGGTGATTAGGCATTTAGTAAGGAAACTTTCACTCTACTGCCCAAAAAAAAAAAACAAAAGCGGTATACAAATAAACTCAGCAAAAAGTATTCTAACGATCAAAATACTAACAGATGAAGCTGTCTATCAAGCATAGGCTATATCCTAGCCTATATTTGCATGTAAAGGCTCTATGTTGTTATAACATTATGTAATACTCAGTAAAGTCAAAATGCAGTCTCTCTCTTTCTCTCTCTCTCTCTCTCTCTCTCTCTCTCTCTCTCTCTCTGTGTGTGTGTGTGTGTGTGTGTGTGTGTGTGTGTGTGTGTGTGTGTGTGTTGAACGTACTTACCTGTAAAAGTATTTCCTTTTTTAATCTGGACGTTGAAATTCCCTGTACACGTGTCCGAAGATTCATTTGCTTGGATTGTAATAAACATAGAATCAATCCCACGCATATATAGAACGGGGCTTGAACTTGTGGTTGAGGTCAGCTTAAGGCCATGTCCAGTAGCATCTGGTCGCGTGTAGGCTTTCGAAGCAAATATATTGATAGCTCCGGCTGATGGCAAGACCTGCAAGTTTATAATGGAATTATAAATACAGTAAAGTATGACGTAAATATCGACAAGGAGAGTAGGCTCAATAATTTTACACACTTACGTTATGGTAAATTTTCCGCCATTATTTACAAGAAAGACACTTTTTTGCGACTTCCTAATAGGAAGTCGCAAAAAAGTGTCTTTCTTGTACCCTACATGCCAAGCCGCCTTCTGTAAAGAAGTCTACTCTAAAATGGAAGAATCTCTTCTTGGAGTCTAAATGGAAAGCATTTGCTCCCGAGAAGAATAAATTCGTTCCTTTTAAACAGACCAACTTTCAGAAGGAAGACAAAATCGATCTGACAAAGTTGTTTCCCCTGGAAGTGTGCAATTTTATGATAACACAGGAATTAGTCAAACATTTAATAATATTATATTTACTGGTAATGAAATACAAGAAATCCGCGGAAAGCGATGTCGCTTCTGCGGGGATTAAGTCATAGAAGTTCCTATTTGTATTGAAAAAAATCTAGTTTGCAGTATTCAAGAAACTGATGGGTTAGTTTGTAAGAAAAATGGACAAAGTAGAAAATTTGGAATATTGGCTTGCAAAATTTGATCATTAATCAAGGCCAGTAACTCAGCTGAAAATTGACGAAAAATGTCATGTGACAATCCCAAGCTAGGTATTGTTAACAACCTTATGTATGCAAAATATGATCCTAATCCATCAATTTTTCACAAGGTATTGAGCGGAAACCAATTTCGGGCATAAATCAAGGGCCTCTAACTCTGCTGAAATGAATCTGAGATTTATGTGCAAATAATATGCACATCTTCAGACCATGACCTAATCATCTGTAAAGTTTCAAAAATATTGGCCTAAAACTGCAGGAGGAGTTGCGCTGACGAAACACCCACTGACTATAAGGGTTTTAGGTAAAAACTGACTAAGTTAACAAAAAGGAAAAAGTTGAAAAAAAATCTGAGAATTATGAGCAAACAATATGCACATTTACACACCATGGCCAAAACATCTGTGAAGTTTCAAAATGATTGGCCAAAAACTGTAGGAGGAGTTGCGCTCACGAGACACCCACTGACTATAAGGGTTGTAGGTAAAAACTAAGTTAACAAAGCGAAAGAAGTTGAAAAAAATCTGAGAATTATGAGCAAACAATATGCACATCTACACACCATGGCCAAAACATCTGTGAAGTTTCAAAATGATTGGCCAAAAACTGTAGGAGGAGTTGCGCTCACGAGACACCCACTGACTATAAGGGTTTTAGGTAAAAACTAAGTTAACAAAGCGAAAGAAGTTGAAAACAAATCTGAGAATTATGAGCAAACAATATGCACATCTACACACCATGGCCAAAACATCTGTGAAGTTTCAAAATGATTGGCCAAAAACTGTAGGAGGAGTTGCGCTCACGAGACACCCACTGACTATAAGGGTTTTAGGTAAAAAACTGACTAAGTTAACAAAGCGGAAAAAGTTGAAAAAAAATCTGAGAATTATGAGCAAACAATATGCACATCTACACGCCATGGCCAAAACATCTATGAAGTTTCAAAATGATTGGCCAAAAACTGTAGGAGGAGTTGCGCTCACAAGTCAATTGTTGACGAACGGACGAACGGACGGGTCACGGCACGCCTATATCGCAGGTGCGACAATAAAACACACTGACCGAATTCGGTAAATGTGTGTGCATTCATTCGTGTCTGCGCTGGAGCTAGGGCACGTATTCTCTCGTCACTTTTTTCTTCTTTCGTTGTGCCGCCTCACTGAAATGTCAAGTCCATGGCGACAGATCTGACATTTCACCCTGTAACATTATCCAGATAGGAGCCCAACCACTCCTATTTCTAAGTTATTTGGTTAAAAAGCGCTAATATCATTTTTATCATTGGTACAATTAGGCGGGACCGTCGAGTACTGGCTGAACATCGTTATTTATAAATCACTCAGAGACAGAGCTGGTCCAACCGCCAGTGAGCATTTGGTTGCTCTATATCTGATCTTATTGCAATGGATGTGTGGACCTTGATGAATGACAGAACGAACATTTTGTAGCTTAAATGTTGGATCAATGGGACTGGATACATTTGGGGAAACAACTTTTGTAACTTCCTGAGTGATTTCCTGCACATGAAGCCCTTTCTGAGACGGGATATACATGTACTCTGAATGAAAAGTATTTGCTCCCAATGGAAACAAATTCTTTCCTTTTAGTGTATATCACATCTCAGAAAGGATGGTATTTACTCTGCAAGGAAAGAATGTGCTCCCTGTGGGAGTAAATTCTTTCTTTTTAGAGTAGACCCCGTCTCAAAAAGGAGGCTAACAATTTTGACAGAGCTGCCTGCCCTGTGAGCGTATCAATTCCCTTTAAGTCATATTCTCGACACATCTGCTTTGAATTTGTTAATAATGAACATGCTCACCTGAATGCTCGTGGAATCTGACGTGTCTGCAATTTTTAGGTGGACAGTTTCTGAACAGGAGTAAGTATTCAAGCCATTCTTTAGTTGAACAGGTGCTGAAAAAGGGAAATATCTTTATATTTGTTGTCTGTATTCGTGTTTTAAATAGAGAAAGGATATTATATTATTGAAAACTCTCTCTCTCTCTCTCTCTCTCTCTCTCTCTCTCTCTCTCTCTCTCTCTCTCTCATTTTTTGAGCTCGTATAACTAAAGGCCCGCCCATTGGCGCTCTGCAGATGATATGTAAGAGTAATACCGTCTGGAAAACCTGCAAGGGAAGGAACAAAGAGTTACTATAACCTTTACAATTCTATTGGCGAACTCAGCAGGCGACAGACGGATAATATTTTTTTTCTTATTTTTCCCCAAAACAGGGTTTAACTATCCATGCAAATTGTCTCCAATGGGGACAATTTGCACGAAATGTCAAAACTGCTTTCTGGAAAAAATAAGAAAAAAAAAATCCAAACTGTGGGCTGCTGCTAATTAATTTGCAGCCCATTGTAGGTAAGCATTCCTGCCTGCGACCAGAGTCGGAGAGGAAGGAATTTTATTATTAGAATAATATTTTCTTAAACGCTCTGTATGCTGGGTAATACACTCTGCAGACATTTTGAAATATTGTTTTCTTATATTCCCAGAACACATGATTTGCCTTTTCGTGCAAATTGTCATATTTTACATGAAATCATCAAAGCCCATTTTCTGGGGAAACAAAATAGAAAATTATCATTAATTTTTCGTCTGCTGAAATAGCTCAAGAGTGGAATAGGTTATGATCACCTCATCCGACAGTAATAAGGATCCATCCATCACGAAAACAAGCCTGTATCATTTTGACCCCCTTAAACCCCACCTTTTTATTGTAAAACTGGTGTTTACAGGGGTATACATTAGTTTTCTTATATCTGCTCAAAATCATAGATTGTGGGTACGCGTTAGAACCGCATCGTCGAGGCGGTTCTAACGAGTACCCACAATCTATGTTCTGAGTAGAATTATGAAAAATATCAGCATCTTTTATCTGAAAATTATCATTTTCCGAGGAAAAAAATTCAGTTTAATTGAATAGGCGTGTTTTCGTAATGCATATTAAATTGACAAGTAACCTAGACCGGAACCGTACGAGGTAATCCGAATGGGCAGCCCTAATCACCGGTACCTAGTGCCCTGCGAAAACATAGGCGTAGCGCTCCTTACGCACATCACGCGTAAGAAAAATATTTGCAATAAAGAAACATGAACTACTATAACATATTTTGCTTCTTTACTCGTACCATAGGGACTATTCTTAAAGGAAATAATTTATCTCTTCCAAAATATGAGCTAATCCCATAGAGAGCGAATTCTTTCCTTTTAGAGTAGACCCTATTTCGGAAGTGAAACTAGGGAGAATTTTCAAGATTATTGCCAGGTGTGCGTAAAAGTAATTCCTTTTTTTTTGCTTCGCCCTTGGAAAACACGGTGTTGCAAAGGCTTTGAATGGACTCTTCGATATGCATCACGAAAACATGCCTATATAATTTTGACCCCCTTAAACCCCACTTTTATATAGAAAAACTGTGGTTTACAGGAGTATACATTATTTTTCTTATTTCTGCACAAAAACATAGATTGTGGGTACTCGTTAGAACCGCCTCGTCGAGGCGGTTCTAACGAGTACCCATAATCTATGTTTTGAGATGAAATATGAAAAATATCAGCATTTTTTTTATCTGAAAATGTTCAGTTTTTGGTGGTAAAATTTTCAATATGTTTGAATAGACATGTTTTTGTAATGGTTGTTACATGTCGAACTACTTGCCAACAACAACATTAGGTACGGAAATGTCACTACATGAAGAGGGGTCTGTATCCCCTCGGTAAATTTACCACTATTTTTACAAAGGAGATAACTTAAATGACTTCCTGTTTGCTTTCATGCACACCAGGGCCCTTCTGAAAAAAGACCTACTCTAATAGTAAAGAATTCTTTCAATTTCAGTCGACCCCATTTCTGAAGGAAGGCGGTAACAATTTTGATAAGAGTTGCCTGCCCCTGAGAAGGATTCATGATAATCATATAATGAGGAAAGGGCCCTTATGCCATATGCCAACAGCGAAGGTCAAGATGAGCGTGTGCATCCGTGCAGTCTGATCTGAACATTCTCTATTCGTCGACATATACAGTCGAACCTCGATATCTCGAACACCGATGGCTCGTTTACAATGGCTAATTCGAACTCGTTTTTGAGTCCCTACGTTCTTCCGATAGCTCAAGAAAACAAATATTTAGGGAAATTTTCTTATCGTAAAATTGTATTTTGTGTGTACTCATTAGAATCGCCTCATTGAGGCGATTCTGAGTACACTCAACATACAATTATTGTGTAGAAAATCGAAAAAAAATCTCAAAATTATCGTCATTTGCTTCCTGACTTGGCACCATAACTAACCCTCTCGAACCATCCATGTCTCGAACAATTTTCTATGGTCCCAAAGATGTTCGAGCCATCGAAGTTCGATTGTACTATAGTATCCATTGATTCTGTAAGCGGACAATGAAAGCCCAGTCAACCTGCAGAAATGCTTAAGCTGATCAGGGCCTGCGTTGTCCGAAAACTGCATAAAGGTCCTTTTCGTGCGTTGCGCATCAATTATGTTTCTGTCACTAAGGTGTTATTGCATGCTTTGAATGGAGTAGCATCAAAATACTCAGTTCAACAATTACTTTTTCATTATTTTTCAGCTATTTTAACGAAGAAAACCTCCACACTAATAATTCTGTGGGAGAGGGAGATGGTCACTTGAAAGTCGGGAGTTCCTGTTCTGAATTTTAGCGGCCTGTTCCAATTTATTGCAAATAAAGTCGAAAACACATATAAACATTCACTATATGCTCACTATATATATATATATATATATATATATATATATATACATATGTGTGTGTGTGTGTGTGTGTGTGTGTGTGTGTGTGTGTGTGTGTGTGTGTGTGTGTGTGTGTGTGTGTGTGTGTGTGTGTGTGTGTGTGTGTGTGTGTGTGTGATACAAATGTATTATGTTAAAAATGGACAAAAGCGACAAAAGGCATATACATTTTTTATCTTAAGTCGAAACGATAAACGATTACATCTAGAATGGTAATAGCTATGAATACTGATGATAATTAACACTCTGCATACTAGGTAAAAATTTCAGCAGACGACATTTTTTTTCTTACTTTTCCCAGAAAATAGCCTTTGACATTTTATGCAAATTGTCTTGTACGGAGGCAATCTGCATATGCAAATTGTCTCGTACGGAGGTTATCTGCATGAAATGTCAAAGCCTATTTTGTGCGAAAAATTAGAAAAATATCGTCAATCTGTCGTATGCTGAATTAACACAGAGTGGCAAATGTTAACTTGACTAACGGAGTAAAAACAACTTACCATTACATAGAGACTCCTGAATTTCATGTGAATTCTTTTCTAGGGCAGCATATGTCCGCACAATTAGTGTGTTTTTGCATCCGGTTTCTGACACAAGTGCATTCAGTTGGTCTCTGCTGGTGGAGTTTCCGTTGACATCAACCTCGATTATAGCCAATGAAATTCCGTTTTCAGCTAACTTGTTGGCTTCGTCTTTTGCATACGAATATTGAGTTATGCCATCGGTCATTAAAAGAACTGCGCGTGCTGCAGAAGAACGGGCTCCAAGGGTACTGTTGAACATTGTTTGACGAATAAATTCTAGCATGTCACCAGTAAACGTTGGCCCTGGCGTGTATGTTAATGCCTGAAGTTGTGAGATAGTCTTAGCATTAGACGGGCCGCACCATGCGAAAACATATCATCGGGCATATGCGGATAGCGAAGGCCCAGTCTGATCAGGACCTTCACTGTCTGCTAACATAATCATTATATACTATAGAATGTATGAATGGAGGACAAAGGCCCTGTTGATACTTTGCGCATGCGCAGAATGAAATAAATGCGCATTTTGCGTATGTTTGACGGCATGTTTTCGCTTGACGAGGCCCAGACAAAGTTACTTGACATGTGCGACGCGCGAAAACTTAAATTAACCGTGCACATTCAACATGGTCCGATTACAGTCTTTTCTGTTCATCTATGTATTGATTAAGTTTAATGAATAGTTACATGTGGAGATTTTATTGCCATTTTTTCACAAGGGAGACAACTTTTGTGACTTCCTGTTTAAGAAGAGGTCTACTCTATAAGAAAAGAACTGGCTTCCTGTGGGAGCAAAATTCCTTCCTTACAGAGTAGACCCCTTTTTCAGAAGGGGACAAACCCAATTTGACAGTTACCTCCCCTGAAAATCGATCATTCTCCTTAATTCTGTAAGCAGGCAAAATGAGTCGATGTGCAGACTGATCGGGGCCTTTGTTGTCCCAATTTGTGACTCAAATCATATACAGGGGTTTTAACTTTTTATGTTGACTTTAGTTTAAACTTTTATTTTATTTGTATACATATAACAATACGTTTACAACGAGACATGCAAAAACATCAATACATACAAATGAGATCCAGAAGAAAGTCTGACTTTACGTTGACTTTAAATGGGACACGTCAAGCAAAAAGGTGCTTTCAAACATGCACAAAATGCGTGTATTCAGATAAGCCTGCGCATGCGAAAATTTTCGTCCGGGCCTTTGCTCTCAATTCATACATTCTGCAATATCCAATGATTTTGTAGGCGGACAGTGAAGGCCCTGATCAGACTGCGCATTCGCGCAGTCTGATCAGGGCCCTTGCTGTCCGCATCTGCCTGAAGACATTTCGCATGGTGCGGTCCAAATAGGAGCAGACAACACTTTAAGGAGACTGAATATATGTGTTGGCTTTTCCGCCAATATTTACAAGGGAGGCTACTTTCCGTACTTCCTGTATACTTTACTGCAAACAAAGATCCTTCTGAAATGGGGTTTACTCTAAAGGTTAGAAAGTCTCCTTTTAGAATAAACCCCTTTTTGGAAGAGGAATGAAAACAATTTTCATCGAGTGGGCTCCTAAAAGTGGATCCAATTGTGTTTTTGACACCCTTCGGAAAAAATCGATCTGACCTGTGCAATTTCTATAGTAAACTACTATAAGAAAACATTTTGCTTTTCATTATGAAAATTAAGTTATTGATGTTCCATAATAATATTGTGAAAATTTCAAAAATTTTGAATAAAGGGAATTTGTTGAAAATCTGCACAAGTTTACCTGCCCTACCAAATTTTGTAAATGCAGCCATTTTTGCTATGGGGAAAAAGGAAATATTCGACTTGTTTTCAAAAGCCAGTTTATAGAACAAAACTTTTTTGTGTATACATGGTTACGACAAATGGTTTTACATTAAATGAATCATAACAAAAGTTTGCAAAGTTACTTCTTCTGTGTTCGAGTAAAGCGCCAGGTAAAAAAAAAAAAAAAAAAAAAATGATTTCCTGAAAGATGAAAGGACAGTAGACATCTTTTTCTAATTCAGCTTTACCACTCTCTGGACTTATTCAGCAGACGACAAATTGACGATTGTTTTCTTATAATTCCCAGAAAACAGATTTTGACATTTCATGCAAATTGTCTCCATTTGCCAGAAAATAGGATTTGGCATTTGATGCAACGTATCAATTACAACGTATCAATTGAGGGTACAATTTGCATGAAGTGTCACAGCCTATTTTATGGGGAAAAATAAGAATGAATGATCAATTCATCCTCTGAATGTGTCCAGAGAGTAGGAAATGTTAACGAATTTGTTGCCCCGAGAATAAAAACAGTTGAACTTCAATGGCTTGAACATCTGAGGGACCATGTGAATTTATTCTAGACATAGATATTTCAAGTTACTGAGGTTATTTCAAGCGCCAGGAGGCAAACAGAGATAATTTTCGAATGTCTTTTCAATCTTTTAAAAAATAATGGTTTCTGGAGTGTATCCATTAGAATAGTATCGATGATGCGACTCTAAATCTACATCGGGCCGTCATCGGCCCGTCAGCTACCCTGACGGGCCGATGACGGCCCGATATAGATTTACATAGAATGCTGACATACAACGTACAGTTTCATGATAAAACATCCCTAAATATGTGTTTGGGTAGTTACAGCCACTGAGGGTTATCCGAAGCGCTAGGTCAGGAGGCAAACGGAGATAATTTTGGAATTTGTTTTCGATCCTTTATAAAAATAATGATTTGAGTGTACCAATTAGAATCGTATCGATGATGTGATCCTAATGAGTACACACAACGTACATATTCATGATAAAATATTTCTAAATATATTTGTTTTCCTGAGATATCGTAAGAATTTCCTAGGCACTCAAACACGAGCTCGAATCAGCCACGATAAACGAGCCATCGATGTTCGAGTCATCTAAGGCCAGGCATAAAAAAAAACACTTTATTTGCAGTTGCCGACCCATGAATTTTTCTTAGGGTAGGTAGGTCGGCCTTTTGTTTTTGTGTTGTTGTTTTTTTGTTGTTTTTTTTTTCGTTTTTTTTTTTTTTTTTTTTTGTTTTTTTTTTGTTTTTTTCAAAATGTGAAAATAGCCCAAATACTACAACATTCTACATAAAAGTTTACACACTGGTACAGTAAATACCCATACTACTGAGATAACAATATCGTACAATTTGAACAAATCTATTTTCCCCACAAATGGTATACCCAAAATGTGCAGGTGGAAAGTCAAACAGTGTAGACCCAGATCAGACTGCTCCTTGGAGCAATCTGATCTGGATCTGTACTTTTTGCTCAGACCTGTTTGTCCTACTATTAAGTGATCATAGTAAATTTGCCATTTAGGAAAAAAGTGCTGTCCCAAGTGGTCAAAAAAAAATATTTTTGGGAGGGAGGATTTTAGTTGGTAGGCAGGCAACTGCAAACAAACACATTTTTGGCCCAAGTTTTACCGTATACTGTGTATATATGGCATTTTCAAATAGCGATTGAGTCGTAATTTACAAAGGCGCTGTATCTACATTTAAAAGCTATTTATTTTCAGCATATTTTTTATTGGTTTTTATTGTATACTTATACTAATTATGTATAAATTGAGAGGCACCACTCTTCAAAATTTACAATAACCTAGTTCGGTAAATGTGGCTTGTACTACATATATTTGTATCATTATTTGCCTGTACATATCTTATGACTAAGTTTTCTGTTATTTGTGTTCATTTATGAAAACAAAATAAATAAAATAAAATAAAATTTATATAATTATCGAGGGCAAAACGTCAATATGTTGTTTCATGGTAACGTGATACACGAAAATATTTAACACATAGTATTACGAAAATTTCGGACACAGAGTTTTGAAAAGGTATTTCTGAAAATATTGCATATGCAAACAGTGCAGACCCGTATCAGACTGCTCCTAAATGAACAGTCTGAACAGGGTTTACACTGTTTGCCATTCCACTAGTAAGTACATTTGCTTAAAAATAAAAATTTAGGCCAAAACAGTGTGGAATAAAGTGTGTTCAAAATTTTAGGACATTTTCCGTACATATTAATTACCTTTAAAGCATTCAACAAAGTAAAACCAGGTCGATCGCTGTTCAGGTACCAGCCAGCCTTTGGCATCAACCTTTTGGTCACCAGTCCAACCCGAGTTGAATTCTGAGAAATTGAAAATGATCTCAAGAAAGTCTGAAGAAACAGCTGGATTCTTGCTAGTTCTACAGGAGGCAAATGGGCAAAATCCAGGGCAATTATCAGGTCGAGTCTTTCTGTATGTCTACAATCTGAAATATAGAGTTGTTAAGGAGGAGTATTCAATGATAATAGGAGAAAGCAGTCAGTTAACTCCCTTGGTTACTTTCTGTAAATAACCAGGTCCAATTAATTGGATTCCTCTGCTTTTATCATTAGTGTGACCATTAAGTATCACTTCCTTTTTCTTCGTAAATCTAATTTTAACAAGGTCCTATGCCAACACAGCTTCCAAAATATTTAAAGGAAACATTTTCTGTGCAATGAAATATATAATATTAATTCATCTTCCATGTGGATAAGGAGAAATGTAAGGTTAAGAATTCGTTAAATTCCACTGATGACCTATGATAAAAGCAGAGGATTCCAATTAGAAGGACCTGGTTAGTATGGTTAATATTTGATTAACCTTGGACTTTACCTGTCAAGGGAGATAATAGAAATACTGCTGCTATCTCTCATTCTATGATAATTTTCTCTAATTCTCCATTAAAACATATGTTGTAGGTACACATTAGAAGCGCCTCGTCGAGGCGCTTCTAATGAATACCCACAACAATGTTTTATGGAGAAAGAAGAAAACAAATCATCAGATACTCCTCCTTTATAATTCCTCTGACTACAACTTTGTAATACTATTTTTATGATAACTCTGGGATGACCTTTTCTACTTCTCAAAAAAAAAAAAAAAAAAAAAAAAAAAAAAAACAACATATAAGCGGTGGGCATCTTTAACTTCAAAGAGCTGACCATCGCCATCCACTAGAATATCCTTTATCTAACAATTGTAATATTTTACTAATGATCCTTAAAATGTGAACAATTGAATGCCAACTACAGTTGACTCTCCCTATCTTGACTTCGCTATCTCGAATAACCGCTTATCTCGCTTATCTCTGTTGAAACAGTAAAATCAAACAACTGGTAACGATTAAAATATTGTGGAAAAGAGAAGAAATTGCTCCTATGTAGCCATTTGTCCTTTTTCTACAATATTTTCAATATATGACTGACTTCAGGAGTCAAATAACTTGTTCATTTGTGAAATGTGTTTGTTCGATTTATTTTTTTTCTCTATTCTGCAAATCTGATATATCCCAGTACGGTTACCTCGAAGTATTTCAGAGTCCCTTGGACCGAGATAAAGAGAGTTGACTGTATTCAACTAGAGCATGATTCTGACGTCTTTACAAAGAAGTGATCTGACCACAGTAAAACTTTTGTTACGCAAGCCAAAGAGTGGTTGCTTAAGACAGATGCTTGCTTAATATTGATAATTTTATACTTATCTTTCATGGTTCCTGAAAAAATAGATCAGACCGGTGAAATTGATGTCGCACCTGCCCCCTCAGACCCCCTCCTTCCCCCCACCCCCCCCCCCCCCCCACAACACCCCCCCCCCCCCCCACACACACACACACACCAAAAAAAAAATGTTTATTTACCAACAGTCTGTACAATTTAATAAAATCTGAGGTAAGAAAATGACAAAGTTAAAGTGGAAAAAGTGACAAAAATAAATTTAAATCTTATCCAAATCACGTGGACTTCTGCAGACCCGGGAGAAAACATGTGCAAAGTTTCAAATAGACCGGTTTAAAATTGTATGAGACGTTGCAATCACAAGGTACCCACTGTCTATACATCTGAGGTCAGAAAATGACAAAGTTCAAAAAGCAGACAAAGTGACAAAATTTAGGCAAGCATTATATGAAAAGCACATGCACGTCTTCAGGCTATGAAGAAAAGATGTACAAAGTTTCAAAAAGATTGGTATAAAACTGAATGAGGAGTTGTGCTTACGAGGTACCCACTGTCTATATACTGAAGGTGAGAAATGACTAAGTTCACAATGTGGAAAAAAGTGAAAAAAAAAATGCTCTAACAATTATACCCAAACACATGCACATCCTCATACCATGAAGAAAACGCATGCAAAGTTTCATAATAATCGGTACACAACAGTAAGAGGAGTTGCGCTTACAGGAGGTACCAACTGTTTATATATAAAGAGTGAGAAAAATGATTTGTTCCAACTGTTTGTATATAAAGGGTGAGAAAAATGACTAAGTTCAATGTGGAAAAGTGACAAAAATAATGTAACAATTATACCCAAACCACATGCACATCTTCATACCATGCAGAAAACACATGCAAAGTTTCAAAACAATCGGTACAAAACTGTAAGAGGAGTTGCGCTCACAAGAGGTACCCACTGTCTACATATTGAGGGGCCGGCCTCGGTGGCTCAGTTGGATGCGCGTCCGACTGGAGACCAGGAGGCCGCGGGTTCGACCCCCGCCGAGGTCGGCAACATTCTTTCGTGGAGATTGATCATGAAATATTTTCTACGGTCATTCTCTCCCTTCCGCTGATTCAAGAAGGGCAGTTGTCAGTTTCTGGCGAAAGAATGTGCACAATACTGGTTAACCGCTTTGAGGACAAAGCCTGCCCAGTAAACGTGTGGTTAGGTAAACTGACCGCGCTCGACATGACCCCATTGGGTTGACTGGGCCGTAAAACCTCAACACAAACAAACAAACATATTGAGGGTGAAAAATGACTAAGTTCACAATGTGGAAAAAGAGACAAAAATAATCTAACAATTCTATCCAAACCACATGCACATCCTCATACCATGAAGAAAACACATGCAAAGTTTCAAAATGATCGGTACAAAACTGTAAGAGGAGTTGCGCTCACAAGACACCAGGGTAAATGTTGATGGATGGACGGACGGATGAACGGACGGAAACTTGCACGCCTAAGTCGCCCTGCTAAATCAGGTGCGACACAAACTGACGGGTGACTGCTTATTACAGGTGGACTTTAAGACGGGTTTGACTGTACAGAGCGCATGCTATTATACCAGCACTACTTTATAAATGTTATTTCTTAATGTTCTTGCTGCATAACTTTTTTCAACAATGTATAGTAAACTGTCTGCTTATGGGGACAAAACACATATGGTAGATTTTGCCGAATTTTATACATCTTCTGTGTCTTAGTGTTTGCATTACTGTTCACCTAATCCCTTCTACAAAGTGGTCTACTCTAAAATGAAAGAATTTGCACTCACAGGGAGCAAATCCTTTCCTTTTAGAATGGGTCCCTATTCAGAAGGGAGGCAAAACAATTTTGAAAGAGTTGCCAAAGTGTATCCATTGCCCATCATATCGTACCTGTCCTATAGTTTGATCAGGACGGATCCACCCAATTTTGGTATAGATCAACGCGCTGGCTGAATAGCAAGCAATGAGATCCCTGATCAAACTGCAAACGGTGTGATCAGGATATATACTGATTGCTCAGATATGTCTGTTCGAAAACCTAGGGCATGTTTTTACTGTCTTACTTGTTTGGATAGCCTGTGAATCCAAGAAGAAAGTGCCAGCATTGTTGTTTGGCCTGAGGCTTCCCCAAATTGTGGCTTGGATTTCTGGATTATCTGGAAGTGTCCGTATGTTTAACGACCTGATATATAAAGCTGCTGCGAGACCTGATTTCAGTGGAGTACGCAAGTCCTCCCACGTGACTTTTGACCAATCGATAAAGAGATTCTGCTTGATGGTGTCGTAATCTGACTGGAGACTTCTCTGATTTTTGGTACGTTTGAACATCGTCTCATCAATCTACAGAAATCAATGTTGCTGAATTTTATATATTTATTCTACAAGTATTAGCTTTCACAAAAAAAAGCTTTGTCTACACTTTGCATTTGATGTGTGCTAAGCGCAGAGCAAGCTTGTTTGTGTAACCTAATACTTGCTTATATTAACGTTGAGCAGTCCATGGAAAATAATATTGGACCAATCCATGACCTTTCATGAAATGCTTCCGGAGCAATAACAACTATTAAGATTGTCTACGCCAGTGGGCGGAGACAATAATTGTTTCTTACTCATTTCAATAAGAAAAAGGAAAATAAACCAGATTAAAGACCAAAATTTGAAGTGTTAAGACTGTAACGTTTTCTGTGCTAAATTGTTTGGCTGAACATGAGGAACGTTCAGAGCCCTTGTTGCCCGATATGAGATCCGTGGATACCGCAGAATGCAACATATTTTTCTTATTTTTGTCCACGAAAATATGCTTAGAAATTTAAAGCAAGTTCTTCGATTTCATGAAACGCCAAATCCTATTTTCTCGGAAAAATAAAAAAAAAAAAAAAAAAAAAAAAACATATCATCATTTTGCCGTCTGCTGAATTAGCTCAGAGAGGGGTAAACGTTAAGTTACTTACATTCCAGATACCACCATGGTAGCCTGTCCGGTAAGTCAAAGTGTTTGTACCATCTCTAGTTTCAACGTATGCCATACGCCGCAGGAACAAGCCGTTGTCTAGCAGACACGTCTGGCTGATTGTGTCAACTACGTGTTCCACTACCTGAAATACAGTTAACCATTATAGCGCCAAGCGAAATTGTAGCAGACAACAGACAAATTTATAATTATTATCTGTCAGAACAAAAAAAAACTTGACATTTCATGTGAATCGTCTGTCTGCCTAGCAGACGATCACATAAAATTGCGTCTTATCTTCTCTGAAAAGTAATTTAAAAAAAAAAATATTTCAAAATGTCGTCTGCTGCAGTTGTGACTGGCGCTTTAAGGGTTAATTTAAATATTTTGTGTTGGAGCAAGTAAAATACAACATTTATCGTATTTGGACATACAGGCCTGAACAGACAGGGTAGACCCAGATCAGACGCCGCAGAACGAAACTGACGTTTTCACCAAAATGAAAAAGCAAACAATCAAACAATTATATGTATATTCAAGTGTGGGAAAATACGAAACAAATTTTTCAAAATGTCGTCTAGCCGTTAATAATACTATAAGTCGCGTCATAACTACCATTATTAGCACGCCTACCAAACGAATGAATTGCTTAACCATCGGTTAAGAACGTGAAAAAAATTAGAGCGACATCGGTTAGGCATTCGATGACTCAAAAAAAGGTAAACAAACTTTGCATTTTCTGTGTTTCATGCGCGAAATAAATGTTTTGATAAAATTATTTGAAAAAAAAAAAAACGGGGATTTACATTCAACCGACATATGATATCAGCATCTGTGTAGAAAATTTCAGACCACCTACTTCACACATATTAGCTGAAGTATTTTTGGCGTACTGAAGGTGTACCAAAAGTCATAGAAAACACGTGAAAATTCGTGGTGTTCATTGTTCTTTACGCTTTGCGCTTTGCTAGTTCAGCATATGATCACGCACATACGGTAGACACATATGATTATTTGTGTTATGGACATTTTGGTTGTCAATGCAGCACTGTTGAGAAATCGCCACGGTAAGGGTCGAAAATGAGTGGTTACACATTAGAGCTGTAAGTTTTGTTTTTATTTATTTAGATCTAATGCGTAACCACCCATTTTCGACACTTTCCGTCGCGATTTCACAACAATACTGCATTGACAACCAATGGTCTGAGATTTTCAAAGCGCAAATTAAATAAGGGACAATAAACACCACGAGTTTCCACCCAGCAAACATGTATATATGGGACCCATATGGGCAGAATCTGGGCATTTACATGTATCCCATTCGGGTCCTGCATGGGCCCCATATAGGCTTTTTTACCCATATAAGACCTATATAGGTCCCATATTGGTAAACTTTGACCAGCAAACACGTATATATGGGAACCATATGGGCAGATTCGGGGCATTTATCCCATTTGGGTCCTACTTGGGCCCCATATAGGCTTTTTTACCCATATAAGACCCTTATAGGTCCCATATTGGTAAAATTTGATAACTATAAAAATACATTCTAATATATGGGACCCCCGAGATAAAATTGAAATAATCCTGGAAAAGTGATATTTTCTAGATACATAATTGGGGCCCAAATGGCTCCCATGTGATACAGATATTGGACCTCTATGGTTCCAATGTTGACCTCCCATTACTGTATGGGACCCATATGGGTTCAATATGGGTATTAAGGGGAACAACTCTACCACTATTTAAACATAATATCAAAAAATAGTAAATTTCCTGATATAAATGCAAATAATAATGATCGTAATAAAATAAAAATAATAGTTTGTTCATTACAAAATGAAAGTATCTATTAAATTTATCTTAACTATTTTCCCGACATGGACGTCGATTCATGGTCATATTTTTATATTAACTCTTATGTCCCTATTATTTTTAAAATTGAGAGGTATATAGAAATACGCATGATGCCAACATTTCCAACTATTAAAAAAGACGCCTATATCTTTAAGGCAATGACTTGCACACGTACGTAAGTCTCTATCGGTTGGGACCTTACAGGTCCATCAAATGGGCAGGGACTGGGGACTTACAATCATTTGTGTAAAAATGTGTAAAAATTGTTTTTCTGGAAGATAAATGTGGGTTGATTTTTCCCATACTGGACCCATATAGTTCCCACATGGCTTTGCCCATGTGGGTCCAACATGGAACCCTGTTGCAAATCCCTCATGAGTCCCTTATGGGTTGCCCATGTAGGATCCATATAAATACCCATTTAGGGCCAATGTGGGTCCTATATTTATTTGCTTGCTGGGCACGTGTTTTCTATTGCTTTCGATACACCTTCAGCACGCGAAAAATAATTCAGCCAATATGCATGAAGCAGGTAGTCTGAGATTTACTCCACAGACGCCGATATCAATGGGCTGTTGAATGTAATTCTCCGTTTTTCAAATAATTTCCTTAAAACATTGTTAGCGCTCATGAAACACAGGAAATGCAAAGTTTGTTTACCTTTTTTGAGTCATCGAATGCCTAACCGCTGTCGCTCTAATTGTTTCACGTTCTTAACACGTTCATTCGTTTGGTAGGCGTGTTTAGCATATACAATAAATGTTAAATGTTAAAGCTGGTTGAAGGTTGACAGTAAAAAGTCTAGTTTCACATCAATCCATCAAGTAATCTCCAGTGGTGATGTTTGACACCCCAGGGATATCCGGGTGTCTCTTACACGTTGTTTCTGTTGAGTCTTTTTCATCTTTATTATAGGATTCAATATGTATCTGTGATTTATTTGTTGTCTGTAATGATTCATGGATGAGTTAGAAGACCTGCACGCGGATCGAACAAATATATATTTTTTATCACAATGAAGGCTAAGGGCGAGGGTTGGGAACCCTTAAAGCTACATTAAGCACCTTTCCCTCTCCCCAACTCCACTCCCCCACCCATAAACTACACACATCCAATCCACACACCCCCATCCCCACCCTCCCCGGTAATTTATTACTGACCGTTTCAAGGTGATACTTTCATTGAGGCAATTTTCGTTAAATTTTCTCGTGTTTCACTTACACATATGTTTCTTATACGTGACGATTATGTAAGTAAAAGATATATTCAGTTAAGTTTGGGTAACAGAGTTGCCACCATTATGGGAAAGGGCTGCCAACTCTGCTTGCCACCTGTTATTTTTGTTGCTGTTTAATTGTATTTGTCTGTCTTTCCCTTTGATGTTGAGAACTTGATGTGGATCTGATCGTATCATTCCTGAGTCCACTTATTTACGTTTCCAAAAATACAATAACCATGCAATGACTGGACCTTGAAATATTAACGTACAAGTCACACTGGCGTAATGGTTAGCCCTTTCAGCCTTGCAGGCCAAAACAATTACCATTTCAAACAGAGTAGATCCTGATGAGACGGCTCGTAACGAGCCGTCTCATCAGGATCAACACTGTTTACCACGATGTTTTCTATCTCATACCGGGACCCCAGTTTGCAACAGTGTACATGCCCAAATTCATAGATGGCAATTTGCATGAGATGTCGGGCCTTATTTTCTGGGAAAAATCTGACAAAAAATATTTAAAAGTGTCGTATGCTGAATTTTTTACATAGTATACTAAGCGTTAAGCTAAATTTAACCACAGTGTCAATCATCAACCCACCCCTTACATGTATCCCCTGACCCACAATACGACGAAGAATTACGATTTTTTTTTTTTTTTTTTTTTTTGTCGAGACAGCCTAAAACGATAAGCACACTTATTTTATGTTAAGCTCTGATCCTTTGAAAATACAACAATGTTATTACCTTAAAAACCATTCCCCGTGGTGCGATATTTCCATGCTTAAATTCATTATTTTTTGTTCAATTCATAATGAAATTGTATTTGCAAAAATTAGACAATAATTTGCAAATTCAAAGTAAACCTGACAATCACATTTTCAATTAGCACAATGATATTGTAATGCAGGGATGCAGAATTAAATTAGTGATTTGACTTTCTTCTGAATCCCTGTTCTATGATACTTGTAGTTATGACATCAACATGAATGTATAAGATGTTTGTGTGTACAAAGAAATAAAGTTTAAACCAAATTCATAGATGGAAGAGTCGACTACGGAAACTCAGCGGTGAAAGGGTTGACCAATATATATGTACCAAGAAGCAAATACATACCTGCGCTCCCGAGGTTTCTTTCTGATTCGCCCAGTCTTTGCTGCATTTGTTCACTAAGCTGTTCACAAGAATCAGAAGAATTGTAATAGGTAATGAATCCAGTAACTTCATTTTCTCTATTGAATATAAAAACAAACCAGGAAAATATATCGCTTTATATAACCTTGATGATTTCTACTTATTTTTTTAAAGGCAAAACGAAATAAAAAAAATATTAAATTCCAGAGATAACAAGGAAATCCACATAGATACACCAGAATCCGGACACACAAATAAAGCTGTTCAAAAGTTTGTGGTAATGAGTTGTGCGTAAGATTAGCAAAACTGGGCCTCTTTTAAACATAATACGACTTTCTGACACATGTGACCAGCGTAGATCTTGATCAACCTGTGCATGCGCAGGTTGATCTGAATCTACACCGTTCGCTAATAAGATGTTTATTGTCCAAACATTATATTCACGACAGCTGTATATTCTGATCAGACTGCGCTGAAGCACAAGCTGATCTGAGTCTACAATGGTAACATATGTGGTAAGGTCCTTTTTCTGTTTCGAGAGAGACAATCTTTCCTTTCGGGGGCCTATCGTAATCCGGCACTTAAACAAACTATTACTTTTGCATTTATTTGTGTCTCGATACAAGAATTTGAAAGTTTGTTTATAGCCGTTACATGAAAGTTTATTAACAGTGATCTTTTCATTGCTTACCGTCGGTTTGTAGATATCCACTTACATAACCTTTACCACTCTATGGGTTAATTCAGCAGGCGACAGTTTGAAATATTTTTCGTATGATTCCTAGAAAACAGTTTTTGACATTTCATGCAAATTGTCATCACTAGCGACAATTTGCATGAAATGTCAAATCCTGTTTTTCTCGAAAAAATAAGAAAAATACCGTCAATTTGTCGTCTGCTGAATTTGCACGGAGAATGGTAAAGGTTCAGATAAGCTCGTGGACCTCGAACACATTAGAGTCATTTTAGCCCAATTGTACATGTAAATACATGGTTAGAGTCTTTGATAATATTTTATAATCGTTGAGCCTTAACATCACGAAAACATGCCTATATAATTTTGACCCCCTTAAACCCCACTTTTATACATAGCCGGCCTCGGTGGCTCAGTTGGATGCGCCGTCCGACTGGAGACCAGGAGGTCGCGGGTTCAACCCCCACCGAGGTAGGCAACATTCTTTCGTGGAGATTGATCATGGAATATTTTCTACGGTCATTCTCTCCCTTCCGCTGATTCAAGAAGAGCAGTTGTCAGTTTCTGGCGAAAGAATGTGCACAATACTGGTTAACCGCTTGGAGGACTAAGCCTGCCCAGTAAACGTGTGGTTAGGTAAACTGACCGCGCTCGACATGACCCCATTGGGTTGACTGGGCCGTAAAACCTCAACACAAACAGTAAAACTGGGGTTTAGAGGGGTATACATTATTTTTCTTTATTCTGCTCAAAACATAGATTGTGGGTACTCGTTAGAACCGCCTCGTCGAGGCGGTTCTAACGAGTACCCACAATCTTTGTTTTGAGCAGAAATATGAAAAATATTAGAATTGTTTTTATCTGAAAATGCTCATTTTTTTGTGGTAAAATTTTCAGTATATTTGAATAGGCATGTTTTCGTAATGACAGTTCTACAGGGGCAAACTTCAGCGAGCCCCAATAAAATCATAGCGAACCGATTATATTTCATTATTAGTGATATAAAAATGGTCTTAATTTTACTGCATTCGTAAAAATCATGTGACTTTGCTATTATTTATTAAACATTTATCAAAACAGATTGCAGAAAAATGCATCTGGCTGTATTACTACTAGTGCCGTGGCATGCATTCGTAATATACTCGTACATTACTGCATGAGACTTATTGTCTTCTAACTCCCTTTTAAACACTTTTGAGAAAATCAAGTCTGAAATTTCTTCAGCTATTAAATGTATGTACCCTGTATTATAAAAACATCACATACATTTATATTGGACCGTTATTGGCCGATATCGGGCCGATAATGGTCCTACAGTGCTGGCTGGGGTTTTATTTTACATTACGAAAACATACCTATATAATTTGACCCCCCTTAAACCCCACTTTTATATAGTAAAACTGGGGTTTACAGGGGTATACATTATTTTTCTTATTTCTGCTCAAAAATATAGATTGTGGGTACTCGTTAGAACCGCCTCCTCGAGGCGGTTCTAACGAGTACCCACAATCTATGTTTTGAGCAGAAATATAAAAAATATGAGAGTTTTTTTTGTCTGAAAATTTTCAGTTTTTGTACATGTAAATACATGGTTAGAGTCTTTGATAATATTTTATAATCGTTGAGCCTTAACATCACGAAAAATTTTTGGAGGTGAAATTATTTTCAATATATTTGAATAGGCGTGTTTTCGTAATGATATGCAAAGTACACTTACCAACACGATGAGTGGGTGATGGTTTTAGGCAGCAGCATGTGACTGAAGAGAGCATAATAGCCCCTAAATGTTTTATGGACTCTTCTCTTTCCTTGGACAGGTTCATTTCTAATGAAAGATGTGTCCGATTTGTTTTATATATCATTTTTATTGAAATTCCCAAACTGTATAGACCCTGATCAGACGCCGCGTTCTGTGGCATCTGATCTGGATCTGAATCAGACCTACTTGCCAATGAGTGTTTTTTTGTTGTTGTTTTTTTTCTGTTTCTGCACTGATATTCACTGTTACCTTCATCCTGCTCTATTTCTCTCCTTCCACCCATCTCCTTTCTCCCTCTCTCTTGGAGACGACACAAATGACCCACAATGATTCATTACGAAACCACGCCTATTCAAATATATAGAAAATTTTACCTCCAAAAACTGAAAATGTTCAGCTAAAAACCTCTGATATTTTTCATATTCCTGCTCAAAACATTGATTGAAGGTACTCGTTAGAGCCACCTCGCCGAAACGATTCTAACGAGTACCCATAATCTATGTTTTTGAGCAGAAATAAGAAGAAAATAATGAATACCCAAGTCGGAAAAAATAAGAAAAATACAAACATTCTGTTGTCTGCTGAATTAGCCAAGAGAATGGTAAAGGTTAAACAAGCTTCAAGTTTATTTCATAAACGAGAATTTTCCAGTTTCAAGTACATATTACATGTTATATAAAAGTATAACTACGAAGACGATTTCTAATATTTATAGCTGATTTATTTGGAGTTTCACGGTCCAGTCACCACTGTTAAGGTCATGTCGAGCCGGCAAGTTAACCTACTCAAAATTTTCCTGAGCAAGTTTAGCCCCCTAAGCGGTTAACCGGTACTTTGTGCACATATTTTTTGCCAGTAATTGACAGCTGTCCTTCTTGAATCAAGCGTAAGGGAGGGTGGAGGAGGTGACAGTAGAAATGTTTTCTTGATCAATCTGGAAGAAATTTATGTGGCCAAGCTGGAATTCGAACTTGCAACCTCTAATCTGCAGTCAGATGCCCTACCGACTGTGCTACGGAGTCTGTTGATATTTATAATACGCTTGCAATTGCTCCTGAATTCTAACAAAAATACTTTAGTGAAACTGTGAATCTATTCTTCGACAGACTGATATTTATATTTTTTCTCCAAAAGGCTGTGATGTTTCATGCAAATTGTCTCCTCATGAAATATATATATATATATATATATATATATATATATATATATATATATATATATATATATATATATATATACACACACACATATATATATATATATATATATATATATATATATATATATATATATATATATATATATATATATATCAAAATGTCGTCTTCTTTAAAGTTTACCCAGCATTCTGATAAGCATTAAGACATTCTCGTTTTGAATCAACAATAAATTGCAGATTATTTGCAGCTCTGGAACCTAAAGCTGTACATAACCGAAAAATATAGTTCGCATTATCGCTAAGCACACAGGGAAAAAAAACCAACAGATGACATTTTTATTTTTTTTTCTCCAGAAAATAAGATTTGACATTTCATGGAATTTGTCTCCTTATGAGACGATTTTCATGAAATGTCAATGCCCATCTTCTGTGTAAAAATAAGATGTATATCATCAATTTATCTGTTGAACCAGCCAGGAATGGTAAAGGTTAATTTGTGTCAGACTGTACACTCGATTGCCAGTGTTCAAAGGGGGAGTGGAAACACTTGCAGGGAAGAGGGAGACAATTTTGTCAAATTGTTTTTGCCTCCCTTCTGAAACGGGATATTCTCTGGAAAGGGGATATTCTCTGGAGCACATGCTTTCGTTTTAAGTAGACTTTTTCGAGGTCTTGGCGTGCAGGAAATCAAAGAGGATGTAAAACAAGTGTCTCCTATGCAAACAAACTAATAGCGAAATGTCAACTAAGTTTATCTATAAAGTGACATAATACAGGTTTTCATGAGGAAAAGAAGTACAAAAACATTAATGAATAACCCGGATTTGACAAGCCGCGATAAGATACCTCTTTCATTATCTAAACGTGCGCATTTTTTTTTTTTTTTTTATCTTTTTCGATGTCAGTGTATTTTTTTTTTTTTTTTTTTTTTTTTTTTTTGCTTTTTTCTTCAGTTGTCGGTATTCTGTCGGTCATTAACGTTTGCAGCCCTATAGACCAAGACATCTGCTTTTGCAAACAGTGCAGATCATGATGAGACGGCTTATCGCGGCTTTTAAAATGTAGTGAAGCATTTTCTGCTCTTTATGACATTCCCAGGGTAATAATGAAGCACAATAATGTGAAAATTCGTCCTTACAAATTTCTATCCCATCCCGACACATTTTCAAAGCCGATAAACACATTAACCAATCTCTTCTACACAAGAATACCCCATTCTTAAACCCATATAATTTCACTATCCTATCTTCTCTTATCCTACAGTATTCTACACTACACAATTTGTGATCCTACCCTGCCCTTCAGTTCTCCCTATTCTGCCTCGCCTTACCATACGAGCTACCAAATGCCATACCCTACATCATAAGACTTTCCTTTTTTCTACTCATCGCTAACCGTCCCTTTTACAATGCGAAAGGTTATCCCAAACCTTAGTCTCATCTACCCTGTCTTCCACTGCCCAATACTTCCAAAGGAAGCCACAGTTATCCCTTTTATACGCACTATCTTAACCCGCGCTGTCCTTATTGTTACATTATGCACCTCGATCTAACCTTAACCCTAGTCCTGCTGAACCCGGATATATCCTGCCTTTGCAAACAGTGTAGATCCAGATCAGTTGGCTTCTGAAGAAGCCAACTGATCTGGATCTGCACTGTTTACCATTAAGTTTGTGTATTTAAAGCAAACATCCGGATCAAGTAATCTGATTGGCTGAAAATTTGAAGTGGGAGTGGCATCTTAATTTATTCAGCATGACAAGAGTTAACACAAACTGACCCTTCCTTTATCTGCCTCACCCAATCCGATCAGTACACTGTCCAGTTCTGCCTCGGATATGAGTATGTTAAGGGATACGGATGCACTTTCAGGGATGAGAACTATTTCAAAATTGTTTTAGCTTCCCTTCTGAAAAGGGGAGAATGTTCTCTCCTTAGGAGGAAAATCTTTCCTTTTAGAGTAGACCCCTTTTCATAAGGGTGTGGTGTACACTAAAACAAACAGGAAGTCAAAGAAGTCGGCAGAAAATTGACAAAATGTATCCAGTTCCCTTCTTATTTTATCAATTTTTTTTAATTTTTTTTTTATCTTTTTCGATGTCAGTGTATTTTTTTTTTTTTTTTTTTTTTTTTTTGGCTTTTTTCTTAAGTTGTCCATATTCTGTCGGTCATTAACGTTTGCAGCCCTATAGACCAAGACATCTGCTTTTGCAAACAGTGCAGATCATGATGAGACGGCTTATCACGGCTTTTAAAATGTAGTGAAGCATTTTCTGCTCTTTATGACGTTCCCAGGGTAATAATGAAGCACAATAATGTGAAAATTCGTCCTTACAAATTTCTATCCCATCCCGACACATTTTCAAAGCCGATAAACACATAAACCAACCTCTTCTACACAAGAATACCCCATTCTTAAACGCATATAATTTCACTATCCTACCGTCTCTTATCTTACAGTATTCTACACTACACAATTTGTAATCCTACCCTGTCCTTCAGTTCTCCCTATTCTGCCTCGCCATACCATATGAGCTACCAAATACCATACCCTATTATCATAACACTTTCTTTTTTTCTAGTCATTGCTAACCGTCCCTTTTACAATGCGAAAGGTTATCCCAAACCTTAGTCTCATCTACCCTATCTTCCACTGCCCAATACTTCCAAAGGAAGCCACAGTCATCCCTTTTATACGCACTATCTTAACCCGCGCTGTCCTTATTGTTACATTATGCATCTCGATCTAACCTTAACCCTTGTTCTGCTGAACCCGGATATACTCTGCCTTTGCAAACAGTGTAAATCCAGATCAGTTGCCTTCTGAAGAAGCCAACTGATCTGGATCTGCACTGTTTACCATTAAGTATGTGAATTTATAGCAACAATCCGGATCAAGTAATCTGATTGGCTGAAAATTAGAAGTGGGAGTGGCATCTTAATTTATTCAGCATGACAAGAGTTAACACAAACTGACCCTTCCCTTATCTATCTCTCCCCATCCGACCAGTACACTGTCCAATTCTGCCTCGGATATGAGTATGTTAAGGGATATGGATGCACTTTCAGGGATGAGAACTATTTCAAATTTGTTTTAGCTTCCCTTCTGAAAAGGAGAGAATGTTCTCTCCTTAGGAGAAAAATTTTCCTTTTAGAGTAGACCCCTTTTCATAAGGGTGTGGTGTACACTAAAACAAACAGGAAGTCACAGAAGTCGGCAGAAAATTGACAAAGTGTATCCAGTTCCCTTATTTTATCAATTTTTTTTTTTTTTTTTTTTTTTTTTTTTTTTTTTTTTAGATATTTGTATCTCCTGAAAACCTGAATACCGTATTCGATCTAATTAACGTACTGTGCGCTTGGGTGTTTTAAAAGCACTAAAAAAAACATTTAGTAAACTAACCACCTAATAAGGCACATGTTAAAGAAAATAAAATCAGCCGAGGCAATTCGACTGTGTACCAACAACATGTGACTTTAAAAAGAAGTAGATAAAAGTGCACGTACTGTAATCTAAAGAGTAAGAAATTGCTTGACTATGCGCTTTAGGGGTGTGTGCGATAATCAAATCGAATACGGTATATACATAATTTGATACTTGAACTGGTCTGATATTAGTCCAGTTTTGTCAAGTGGAACAAAACCTATAATGGTTGCCCTTAGAACAAAGAACACATCAAAGAATGAATATCAGGATCGGTTCACTGAGCCTCTTCAAACAACAGCACTGTGGTCTGCAGGGCTGCATACGCCCCCTCCCCCCCCCCCCCACCACATCCCCCAACCCCCATCCCCTCACCCGCCCTGCTTAATGAAAACTAGATTTTGCAATGTATCAGAACGGGCTCAATGATACTAAGGAAAAAAAAAATAAAAAACTGCACTATGGTGAAATACAGAGACTTTTTACGAAGGACACACGGCACTTAACACCAGCTATAGTCAAGTCAATTAAAATCTATATACAGTCGAACCTTTATAGCTCGAACACCGATGGCTCGTTTACCATGGTTAATTCGAACTCGTTTTTGAGTCCCTACGAAATTCTTCCGATAGCTCAAGAAAACAAATACTAAGGGAAATTTTCTTATTTTATCATGAAATAGTATGTTGTGTGTACTCATTAGAATCGCCTCATCGAGATGAGGCGATTCTAATGAGTACACATAACATACAATTATTGTGTAGAAAATCGAAAAGATTTCCCTAAATTATCGCCATTTGCTTTCTGACCTGGCGCTATGACTAATCCTCAGTGGCTCGAACAACCCATATCTCGAACTAACTTTCATGGTCCAAAGGCTGTTCGAGCCATTGAGGTTCGACTGTATGTTGCCCTTGGAAACAAAGAACACATTAAAGAACGAAACTCAGAGTCTCTGTCTCATGAAAGTTCATATGACAGCACTATAGTCTGTGTAAGGCTGCATACAACCCTCTAGCACTGGATTAAGAGGAACCTGATTTTCCAAGATACTACACTGCACTCAATGATCCTAAAGAAAATAAATAAAACACGCACCATGATGAGGTACAGAGACTTTTTTACGGCCGCTTTATGGCAATGAACACCAGCTGCAGTGAGGTCAGATTCAATCTATACAAGGTTGTCCTTGGAAATAAATAACATATAAATGAACGAAAATCCCAGTCTCGGTTTCACTGAGTATATGAAGAATATGACAGCAATATAGACTGCTGGGCAGCATACAGCCCCTTTTCTCTTGCGTAAAAAAGCTAGCTATAATATAATAATAAATATGAATCCAATACACTAATCTTTTCAAAAGTTATGGAACGGAAACCATTTTTCAAAGTTCAAAAAAGGCCACAACTCCCAAAATAATAGGTGGATTTTACTCTAAATCGGAATTGACCTATATTTTATGATTATATACTTGTGTATAAAATTTCAATTCAATATACCAATCCTTTCAAAAGATATTGCACGGAAACCATTTTTCAAAGTTGAAATGTTTTCAAAGTGAAAAAGGGCCATAACTTCCAAAATAATTGGTGGATTTTACCCTCAATCGAACTTGACCTAAATTTTATGATTATACACCTGTGTATAAAATTTCAATCTAATACACCAATCCTTTCAAAAGATATCGCACGGAAACAATTTGTGTTACGTACGGGACGGACGGACGGGACGGACGTACGTACGGACAGTGGTGATACTATAGGCCCCCCATTGAAAATGGCGGGGGCATAAAAAATGGTATGTGGTCTCAGCGAAGACTCAGATCAACCTTCCCAGTCTGATCAGTCTTTGTTGTTTGCATAAAGAACGGCATGGTCTTTAGTTACCCATCACGAAAGCATGCCTATATAATATTGACCCCCTTTAACCCCACTTTTATATAGTAAAACTGGGGTTTACAGGGGTATACATTCTTATTTCTGCTCAAAAACATAGATTGTGGGTACTCGTCACAACCGCCTCGTCGAGGAGGTTCTAACAAGTACCCACAATCTATGTTTTGTGCAGAAACATGAAGAATATCAGATTTTTTTATCTGAAAATTTCATTTATGGTGGTAAAATTTTCAGTATATTTGAATAGGCATGTTTTCGTAATGCCATAAAGCACACAGCGCGGACTGAGACGTGCTATTTTGTTGGTTAGCACCTCTAGCATGGAAAAACACGGAGTCTCATCACCAGAAAACCTGTCTTTAAAAAACTAAAAATCACTGAGATCCACAAATTTATTAGTAAAGGCAGTGGCTATTCGTACGGCCCTCAGATACGGACCCTCGCTAATCGTACAGTCCCGTACGATTAGCCGATATCGGCTAAACGTACGGTCCCGTGCGATTAGCCTATATTGGCTAATCGTACGGCTATTTTAGTTTGGTAACAAGAATGTGATAATGAGTATATCAAAATATATTTTGCGAATGGTCTTTAGTTACCCATCACGAAAACATGCCTATATAATATTGACCCCCTTTAACCCCACTTTTATATAGGAAAACTGGGGTTTACAGGGGTATACATTCTTATTTCTTCTAAAATGTGTATTTGGCGGTAAGAAAAATTGACTGAATATCTTTCAACAACACACATTTCCCTGTTTCATTCATAACTTTCTGTTGGATCATTTTGTTGTTTGCTTAAACGCTTAGCATATTTGCAATATTCTCTTTATCATTGGAGTCTAGGCGACGTTGCAGAGGCAAAGTTCTGAATCCTGCTTTATTCAATTCATGGTTGTGTAACTCATTTAGTGACCTCACTTCTAAGTCCTGCCAGTCGACTGTAGCACGGACCTTGATTTCAGCTTTGCACCCCATTTGAAATGTGCTGAAAATCCAAAAAGTAAAGGGTATTAACGGACGGACGGTGTTCCTATAACCATCGCTTCGCTTCGAGGCAAGGGATTAAAATGCAAAAACACTTGGCTCGAAATAAGTGAAATAATCTTGCAAGGGCTGTCAAACCAAAACCAAGAAAGTCAATGTGCGACAGTGACGAATCGGATCAGCCTGTGCATCTGTGCAGTCAGATCAGAATCTTCACTTGGGGTATACGACTGACCAGCTGGTCGCACAACGACCTTCAAACACTCAAATCAACCTGCGCATCTACTCTATGTGGCAAGGATTTTCGCAAATCTCTGGATAACAGGACAGACGGTCGTGTGAACGGACGGACAGACTAAGTCTATTCCTATAATCCTCGCTCTGCTTCGCCGCAAGGGATTAAAAATGCAAAAACGCTTGCCTGTGAACATTGATCTAAGTATCTGCATGTTGTGCAACGGAGATGACTCGGATCTGCCTGCGCATCCGTGCAGTCTGATCAGACATCGTTGACGGAAACTAGTCGCACGACATGCAAACACTCAGATCAACCTGCGAATCTACTCTATATGGCAAGGGTTTTCTCACATCTCTGGATAGCCCTGCGTTGACAGTAGACAAGCGATCAGTGAAGAGTGATCCGTCTGCACGCATGAGCGGGCTGATCTGAGTCTTCGATGGTCGCACATGTGTTTCTTGTATTTTTTGTTTCATGCGCTGGATCTTTTGTTATGATGGACAGACAATTGGTTTTCAAAGCAAACGCATTTTATTTCTTCAGAAATGTACACATACACCCAACTATCGGCATGCTCCGATTCATGTGACAGATAATATTTTCATCACGAAACCCCGCCTATATAATTTGACCCCCCCCGCCCCACCCACTAAACCCCACTTTTATATAGTAAAACTGGGGTTTACAGGGGTATACATTATTTACTTATTTCTGCTGATAACATAGATTGTGGGTACTTGTTAGAACCGCCTCGATGAGGCGGTTCTGACGAGTACCCACAATCTATGTTTTCAACAGAAATATGAAAAATATCATATTTTTTTATCTGAAAATTTTCATTTTTTTTTTTTTTGGTGGTAAAGTTTTCAGTAAATTTGAATAGGCATGTTTTCGTAATGTTCCACGCACTGTCTCATTGATTCCGTGGATCTTTGACAGCAGAAGCGCCCCTTTAAGTTCTGAATGCGGTATAATATTATGACGATTTTTATCCGCAAAAAGAGATTTTTTCTTAAGAAAATTTATTACTTCTGTTGCAAAGATAGTTCGTGGGAGCTTGTTTGAACTGCCTCGATGAGGCGGTACTAACACGTACCCGCAAACTGTTTTGAGCAACTGACTATCGTAGTCTCGAGACACTTGGAACACTTTTAGGATGATTAGCTAATACCGTACGAATAGCCACTGCCATTAGTAAAAAAAGCCATCAGAAGAGATGGCAAATCCCCCGACCAAACCGCCATTTCTAAATTTAGTGTATTTCAGTCGATATCATGGAAATATTGAAACAGGGCAAAGTAAAAAGATGCAAAGAAATAATGAAATGTGACCAAAATAATAAGTGAAAACAATAATAGGTGTACTGTTAATGGTTTTATTTTTGCGTGTTCTTTTATTTTTATTTATTTTATTTTTTTTAATTTTGTCAAAATCATCTAATAGTTGTGATAATGATGTGATAATTTGTAAAGGATACATAATATTTGCAAATACTTTGAATTTGTGAGTGTACATATTCAAAAATAATAGCAAAAATAAATGCCTTGTAAAGGTAAAGGAACTTACTGTATGTTTATTGGGGTAAAAAATCAACAGAATAAAAGTTGTCCTTCTTGCATGCCACACACCTTCTTGACATGATTTATGTCCCTACCAAAAAGTTTCAAGTTATCTCAAACAGTATGGGAGTTATGGCCTGCACAAGATTTCGGCATCAGGGGAGATAAGTACATAATGGAGAAAGTGAGAGTACTCTTGAACACGACATGCCCACTCGTCCTTATCTATGCCTCTACCAAATATTAACAAAATATTTCAAACCACATACTCAAGAATTTGTCTTAAGAATTGATTCAGGAAAGGTAGCTAGAAAACAACCACAGCAGAGGTTGTGTGAGAGTTGTCTCTCTTGCATGTGACATGCCTACTGGTCCTCCTCTATCTCTACCAAATATTATCATATTATCTCAAACAGTATAGGAGTTATGGCCTGCACAAGATGTCGGCTTCAGGGAAGATAACTACATAACGAAGAAAGTGAGAGTTGTCTCTCTTGCACGAGACGTGCCTAATGGTCATCTTCACTTCTACCAAACATTATCAAAATATGTCTAAGGGTATCAAAGTTATGGAGCGCAAAAGATTTGGGTTTCAGGGGAGATAACTACATAAAGAAAAAAGTGAGAGTTGTCTCTCCTGCACACGGCACGCCTTCTGGTCCTCCTCTTCATTTCTACCAAATATCAAAATATGTCTAAGGGTATTAAAGTTATGGGTTGTCTCTCTTGCACATATGTTTATGCCTACTGGTGCACCTCTTCATCCCTACCTAATATTATCATGTTACCGCAAACAGTATGGGGGTTATTGTCTGCATAAGATTTCGGCTTCAGGGGAGATAACTATTTAACAAAGTGAGAGTTGACTCTCTTGCATGTGACACGCCTACTGGTCCTCCTCTTCATTCCTACCAAATATTACCAAAATATGTCTAAGGGTATCAAAGTTATGGAATGCACAATGATGAGTCTATAATTTCTGCTTCAGGGAAGATAACATAAAGTGAGAGTTGTCTCTCTTCCACGCAATACGCATACTGATCCTTCTCTTCATCCATACCAAATATTATCAAATTATCTCAAACAGTATGGGAGTTATGGCCTGCACAAGATTTCGGCTTCAGGGGAGATAACTACATAACGAAGACAATGAAAGCTGTCTCTCTTTTGCAAGCAACACACCTACTGGTCCTACAATATTTCGGCTTCTGGGGGGATAACAACATAACAAAGACACTGAGAGTTGTCTCTCTTGCAAGCAGCACACCTACTAGTCCTCCTCTTCATTCCTACAATATTTCGGCTTCAGCGGGGATAACTACATAACAAAGACACTGAGAGTTGTCTCTCTTGCAAGCAACACATCTACTAGTCCTATAATGTTTCAGCTTCATTGGGAATAACTACATAACGAAGACGCTAAGAGTTGTCTCTCTTGCAAGCAACACACCTACTAGTCCTCCTCTTCATTCCTACCATATACATGTATTACTAATATATGTCTAAGAGTATCAAAGTTATGGAGCGCACAAGGACGAGTCTACAATTTCTGCTTCAGGGGAGATAACTAAATAACAAATAAAGTGAGAGTTGTCTCTCTTGCACGCAACATGCCTACTGGTCCTCCTCTTCATCCCTACCAAATATCAAATTATCTCAAAACAGTATGGGAGTTATGGCCTGCACAAGATTTCAGCTTCAGGGGAGATAATTACATTACAAAGACAGTGAGAGTCGTCTCTCTTGCACGCGACACGCCTACTCGTCCTCCTCTACATTCCTACCAAATATTACCAAAATATGTCTAAGGGTATCAAAGTTATGGAGCGCACAAGGATGAGTCTAGGGGAGATAACTACATAACGAATAAAGTAAGAGTTGTCTGTATTGCACGCGACACGCTTACTGGTCCTACTCTTCATCCTTACCAAATATTATCAAATCTCAAACAATATGGGAGTTATGGCCTGCACAAGATTTCGTCTTCAGGGGAGATAACTACATAATGAAGAGAGTGAGAGTAGTCTCTCTTGCAAGCACACACCTACTGGTCCTCCTCTACATTCCTACCAAATATTATCAAAATATGTCTAATGGAGCACACAAGGATGCGTCTACGGACGGACGCCATGCTGATCGCTATATGCCCCACACCTATTGGTCGGAGGATGAAAAACTGCACAATTTACAAAACAAATACGCATCATAATTCAATATCACTGTTTTCTCTTCACAAGTCTGTCTATTAAGTGTGACTTTTTTGGAAACGTTTTTTGACCACATGGATCCCTCAGGGTTAGTTGACACAGCAACATGCTATTATTGCTTAATATTACATAAGGCCTGATGGAATCTTGGAAACATCCGCAGCTTCTTTTGAAAGCTGCATAAAAGCTTTGCTTTCATGTTTGACATAGTCAGGTCTTTGCAAAAAGTAAAAACGCAGGTTTTGCGCAGCTCCAAAGGCTGCGGTTTTTATCTTTATTTATTTATTATTTTTTTTAATGTTACGTAAGTTAGGAAAAATAAAAGATGCAGCTTTTCCGAAGCAACTAACTTTGGAGAAAAAAAAAAAAAAAAAAAAAAAAAAAACACACACACACACACACACAAAAAACACAGCTACCAAGTTAAATATGCAGTTTTTCAGCAGTTTAAAGAAAAAGACACAGCTTTACCGCAGCTGTCTTATAAAATTCGCCGGTTTACGCTGGTCTAAAACAAATCTGCAGCTTTTCAGCAGGTTCTTAAAAATACGCAGAAAAGTTGCGGAAAAGGCCTCTTTTCCGCAGCTTTTACACAGAGCTGTGTTTCATTTTCGCAAGGGTAGAACCGGCTTAAGCGGAACTCAACTTTCCAATGTACCAGAATAGGCTCAATGATCCCAAGGAAGATGAAAATAAAAACTACACTATGATAACGTTGTATGAGGTGCCACACGCGCTAAACACCTGCTGCAGTGAAGTTCAATGCAAGAATTCCGAAGAACGTGGTGTCGCACCTGCTGGGGTGGGAATAGGGGGGGGGGGGGGGCAAGGCAGTTTGGACTCCATTAATACGTATAAAATAAAGGTCACGGACACCGGGTCAAGGTGCGCGCTGCGTGAGGACGTCGAGGAAAAACAATATGCAAGGTTTGAAGGTCCTAGCAACTATAGTTGATGAGATCGCAAGGGTTAACGCAAAATTTGTCAAAGTCACTGAAGCGTAAAATATAGGTCAATGTGCGTGCTGGGTGAGGATATCGAGGAGAAATACTATGCAGGGTTCGAAGGTTCTAGCAACTATAGTTTATGAGATCTCAAGGGTTGATGTGAAATTTGTCAGTCACTTGAGTGTAAAACATTGGTCAGGGTGCGTGCTGAGTGAGGATGTCTAGGAGAAACACTATCAGCAAGGTTTGAAGGTTCTAGCAACTATAGTTGATGAGATCTCAGGGGTTGACACGAAATTTGTCAAAGGCACTGGAGCTATAATATAGGTCTAGGTAACCCGGTCAGGGTGCATGCTGAGTGAGGATGTCGAGGAGAACCACTATGCAAGGTTTGAAGGTTCTAGCTACTATAGTTGATGAGATCGCAAGGGTCAATGAAACTGTTGACGGGCGGACGGAAAACAATCAAAGCATCGCTCCTCTCAAATACCTGAAAGTCAAACCTATTTTATGCTCTATTTAGAAGATACATTTCTCTTGAATGCCTGGCCGGATTTAGTTGGTGCTTCAGATGATGTCAGAGGATATTTTAAAATTTTGTTCAGTCCAACCCATTGAGAGAGAGAGAGAGAGAGAGAGAGGCAGGCATGTGTGAAAGAGGGAAGCAGGCAGGCATTTTGCATGTTGCCAAAACCTATTTTCTGGAGAAACTGAGAAACAAATTCAATGTTGTCTGCTGAAACTTTTACCCAGAATGCTAAGCAGTAATTGGATAAGTGTTGTGTTAGTGGTGATTTTTTAAGTCTTCCGATTACAATCTATGTTGTTTTATCCATTGCTTTAAAGCATGTGTTGTGGGTATTCATCTAAACTGCCATGACAAGTGTTCCTTTATTAGGTGGATATTTTTTTTTCAATTTTTCTATTCAGTATATTTGAAAAAAACTAGTAATGTGTCAGTATGACACAGATGCCCTGGCCCAGGGTCATCCTCACCCACAAAAAATGAAGTTGAAAAAAAGGCCATAACTCTCTTAATAATTGGTAGATTTTACCCTAAATCGAATTTGACCATGTTTAATGATTATTTACCTAGGTATAAAATATGAATCCAGTACACAAATCAATCTTTTTTAAAAAAAATATCGGTAGGAAAACATCGTTTGATGGTGGAAAAGGGCCATAACTCCAATAATAATGGGTTGGTTTTACCCTAATTGGAACTTGACCTCTATTTTATGATTATATCCTGTGTGTTAAATATGAATTCAATACACTAATGTTTTCAAAAGATATCAAACTGAAACTATTTCAACGTTGAAAAAGGGCTGTAACTCCAAATATAGTTGGTGGATTTTACCCTAAATCAAACTTGACCTATATTTTATAATTATATGCTTGTGTACAAAATATGAATCCAATTCACTGATCTTTTCAAAAGTTATGGAACGGAAACCATTTTTCAAAGTTTAAAAAGAGCCATAACTCCCAAAATAATTGGTGGATTTTACCCTAAATCCAACTTGACATACATTTTATGTTTATATACCTGTGTATAAAATTTGAATCCAATACACTAATCTTTTCAAAAGATATCAAACGGAAACCATTTTTCAACTATTTTTCAACATTGATAAAGGGCCATACCTCCAAAAATAATTTGTGGATTTTACCCTAAATCGAACTTGACCTATATTTTATAATTATATGCTTGTGTATAAAATATGAATCCAATTCACTCATCTTTTCAAATGTTATGGAACGGGAAACCATTTTTCAAAGTTGAAAAAGGGCCATAACTCCCAAAATAATTGGTGGATTTTACCCAAAATCGTGCTTGACCTACATTTTATGATTATATACCTGTGTACAAAATTTCAATCCAATACACCAATCCTCACGTAAACCATTTTTCAAAGTTGAAAAAGGGCCATTACTCCCAAAATAACATATGGATTTTACTCTAAATCAAACCTGACCTACACTTTACGATTATATACCTGTGTACAAAATTTCAATCCAATACACCAATCCTTTCAAAAGATATTGCACGGAAACCATTTTTCAAAGCTGAAAATTTTTCTAAGTTGAAAAGGGCCGTAACTCCCAAAATAATTGGTGGATTTTACCCTAAATCGAACCTGACCTACATTTTATGATTATATACCTGTGTATAGAATTTCAATCCAATACACCGGGATAGCTCAGTCGGTAGCGAGGTTTGTCTCACGACTAGCTACACATCTCTGCCATGTAGGTTCGAGTCCAGCTGGGGACACGATGACGCGGTATGTGTGAATGGTTGGCAGTTCTCTCCCGGTTGCGGTGGTTTCATAGGGTATTTCCCAGTCCCTATACAACTGGAAACTACCCGGGCTTTCCTCCACCATCGAACTGTCCTCTGAAATAATAGTCAGATATGACTGATTCAGAGTAGTTGGAAGAAAAAAAAAATACACCAATCCTTTCAAAAGATAAGTGTTACGTATGGGACGGGATGGACAGACGGGATGGATATATGTATGACAGCAGTGATACTATATGCCCCGCTCCCCCGCAAATTTAACAAATATCTAAACAAATGTTTCTTGAAATATTAAATATTCTTGCATAATTTCTGATCAACTGTCACATCTTGAGTGAAGGTTTCCTTCCTGTCTTATTATCATTATAACAAATTCTGTCATTGTACCTGTCATTGTATTGGGTTTAGGTACAAAGAGGGTTGACTGTAAAACATACAAATTGAACACAATTTAAGTCTTAATAGTTTCTTAAAACAAAAAATATCAGTCATGACATATTAAAAAACCCTGCTTTTTGTGCAGTCTGATCACGGTTTTCTCTGTCCATTTCAAGAATCACTGGATACCATAGAATATACTAACATATAACAAGGATCCTGATCTGATCTTGGGAATGCAAAAACTGATTTGGGTGGCTGTTTGCAAATGGCACAAAGACACGTATCCCTATGATTCATCTGAGCCTTAACAAGAGAAAATAAAATAGTCCATGCAATCTGATAAATGACTCAGTTGTTAGCTTTTGTTTGTTTTATTCAGGTTTTACATCACTTTCAACAATCTTTCAGCCATATTGCTATGGTATCTTGGCGTGGCAGGGAGCTCAAGTTTCACTTTTAGAGTGCTGCCTTACTGAAATATCATGCCCCAGACATGACATTATTTGGTTTGTGTTGAGGTTTTGCAGCCCTGTCAACCCAATGGGGTCTTGTCAAGTGCAGTCATTTTACCTAACTACACTTTACTGAGCAGGCTTAGTCCTCTAAGCGGTTAACCAGTATTGTGCACATTCTTTCTCCAGAAATTTACAACTGACCATTTTGAATCAGCAGAAGGGAATGACATGATATTCCACCCAGTCACATTTTACTGACACTCGGCTGTCAAGTTCTGATTCCTAGCTCTACTTTCTTAACGCTGAGCGCCAAGCAAAAGAGCTGCTAGCACCATTTTTAAAGTCTTTAGTATCACTAAGCTGTGGATCGAACCAGCAACTTCCCTGTCAAAATGTGGTCGCTCTACCGATTGAGTGACTGTGCTGTTCTACAAATGTTAGCTGACAAACTCAGTGGACAGTGCAGAATGGAATAAACAGAAAAATCTGATCAGCCAAGCCCCAAGGTTATAAAACTTTTTTCTTGCTCACCTCAGCAGAGCATGAAATTTGTCCTGCTAATAAATTTTTAATTTCTAACAACTGCAAAAATTCTTTTTTGCTAAACATAGCTGGGCATGAAAAGTTCTCTTCTAATGAATTAATATAACAAGAGGACCATGATGGTCCTATATCGCTCACCTGACCAAACAGATTTGCATATTTACTGTTGAAGTTTCAGCCAAGTTCACTGCTCTAGGATTTTTGTATAAACTTTATAGCACTAACCACCCCAACCCCCCTCCACAACACCCCCAGCAATGTTTTTTTACAAATCTTGACGACTTGAACTGAATCTTAAAAGAGGGTCACCAAAGGAACATTTCTGCCAAGTTATATTGAAATTGGTCCAGTGGTTTAAAAAGTTTTTTATAGCTATAAAGCCCTACGCCCTAACGGCCATGTTTTTTGACGAATCATGAATAAGCCCTGCCCCCGGAAGCCATGTTTTTTGACGAATCATGATTACTTGAACAATCTTAGCAGAGGGTCACCAAGGAAACATTTCTGCAAAGTTATAATGAAATCAGTTCAGTGGTTTCTGACAAGAAGAGTTTTAAAGTTTTCTATAGATATATAAGGAAAATAAGCCCCGACTCCTGGCGGCCATGTTTTTTGACGAATCATGACGGCTTGAACAATCTTGATAGAGGGTTACATAAGAAACATTCCTGCAATGTTACATTGAAATCGGTCAAGTGGTTTCTGAAAAGACTATTAAAATTTTCAAAATAGATATATAGGAAAATAAGCCCCGCCCCCTAGTGGCCATGTTTTTTGACAAATCATAACGGTTTGAACAATCTTGGTAAAGGGTCACCAAGGAAACATTTCTGTGAAGTTATATTGAAATCAGTCCTGTGGTTTCTGACAACGATTTTTTCAAATTTTCTGTATAGATATATATGGAAAATAAGCCCCGCACCCTCTAGCGGCCATGTTTTTTGACAAATCATGACGGCTTGAACAATCTTGATAGAGGGTCACTAAGGAAACATTTCTGCCAAGTTATATTGAAATCGGTCCAGTCATTTATGACATGAAGATTTTTAAAGTTTTCTATACAGATATATATGAAAAATTAACCCTGCCCCCTAGCGGCCATGTTTTTTAATGAATCATGGTGGCTTGAACAATCTTGGTAGAGGATCATCAAAGAAACATTACTGCAAAATTATATTGAAATCCGTCCAGTGCTTTATGACAAGAAGATTTTTAAAGTTTTCTATATAGATATATAAGGAAAATAAGCCCCGCCCCACTGGCGGACATGTTTTTTGACAAATTCAAATGGCTTGAACAATCATGCAACAGGATCACCAAAGGAACATTTCTGCAAAATCATATGGAAATCGGTCCAGTGGTTTCGGACAAGAAGATTTTTAAAGTTTTCTATACAGATATATAGTGAAAATAAGCCCCGCCCCCTGGCGGCCATGTTTTTTGACAAGTCCAAATGGCTTGAACAATCTTGGTACAGGATCACCAAGGGAACATTTCTGCAAAATTATATGGAAATCGGTCCAGTGGTTTCGGACAAGAAGATTTTTAAAGTTTTCTATATAGATATATAGGGAAAATAAGCCCCGCCCCCTGGTGGCCATGTTTTTTGACGAATCCAAATGGCTTGAACAACCTTGGTAGAGGGATCACCAAAGGAACATTTTTGCAAAATTATATTGAAATCGGTCCAGTGGTTTGGACAAGAAGATTTTTAAAGTTTTCTATATAGATTATATAGGGAAAATAAGCCCCGCCCCCTGGCGTCCATGTTTTTTGACGAATCAAAATGGTTTGAACAATCTTGCAACAGGATCACCAAAGGAACATTTTTGCAAAATTATATGGAAATCGGTCCAGTGGTTTCGGACAAGAAGATTTATAAAGTTTTCTATATAGATATATAGGGAAAATAAGCCCCGCCCCCTGGCGGCAATGTTTTTTGACGAATCCAAATGGCTTGGGCAATCTTGGTAGAGCATCACCAAAGGAACATTTCTGCAAAATTATATTGAAATCGGTCCACTGGTTTCGGACAAGAAGATTTTTAAAGTTTTCTATATAGATATATAGGGAAAATAAGCCCTGCCCCCTGGCGGCCATGTTTTTTGACGAATCCAAATGGCTTGGACAATCTTGGTAGAGCATCACCAAAGGAACATTTTTGCAAAATTATATTGAAATCGGTCCAGTGGTTTCGGACAGGAAGATTTTTAAAGTTTTCTATATAGATATATAGGGAAAATAAGCCCCGCCCCCTGGCGGCCATGTTTTTTGACAAATCCAAATGGCTTGAACAATCTTGGTAGAGGATAACCAAAGGAACATTTCTGCAAAATTATATTGAAATCGGTCCAGTGGTTTCGGACAAGAAGATTTTTTAAAGTTTTCTATATAGATGTAAAGGGAAAATAAGCCCCACCCCCTGGCGGCTATGTTTTTTGACGAATCCAAAAGTCTTGAACAATCTTGGTAGAGGATCACCAAAGGAACATTTCTGCAAAATTATATTGAAATCGGTCTAGTGGTATCTGACAAGAAGATTTTTAAAGATTTCTATATAGATATATAGGGAAAATAAGCCCCCCCCACCCCCCCCTGGCGGCCATGTTTTTTGATGAATCCAAATGGCTTGAATAATCTTGGTAGAGGATCACCAAAGGAACATTTCTGCAAAATTATATTGAAATCGGTCCAGTGGTTTCGGACAAGAAGATTTTTAAAGTTTTCTATATAGATATATAGGGAAAATAAGCCCTGCCCCCTGGCGGCCATGTTTTTTGACGAATCCAAAAGGCTTCAACAATCTTGGTAGAGGATCACCAAAGGAACATTTCTGCAAAATTATATTGAAACTGGTCCAGTGGTTTCTGACGAGAAGATTTTTAAAGTTTTCTATATAGATATATAGGGAAAATAAGCCCCGCCCCCTGGCGGCAATGTTTTTTGACGAATCCAAATGTCTCGAACAATCTTGGTAGAGGATCACCAAAGAAACATTTCTGCAAAATTATATTGAAATCGGTCTAGTGGTTTCTGACAAGAAGATTTTTAAAGTTTTCTATACAGATATATAGGGAAAATAAGCCCCGCCCCCTGGCGGCCATGTTTCTTGACGAATTCAAATGGCTTGAATAATCTTGGTAGAGGATCACCAAAGGAACATTTCTGCAAAATTATATTGAAATCGGTCTAGTGGTTTCTGATAAGAAGATTTTTAAAGTTTTCTATACAGATATATAGGGAAAATAAGCCCCGCCCCCTGGCGGCCATGTTTTTTGACGAATCCAAATGGCTTGAATAATCTTGGTAGAGGATCACCAAAGGAACATTTCTGCAAAATTTTATTGAAATCGGTCCAGTGGTTTCTGACGAGAAGATTTTTTAAGTTTTTAGTTAAAAAATCTATTTTTAGCTCCTGTGACCTAGATTTGCAATGGACCGGAAGGGTTTGAACAACTTTGAAAGAGGATCAACCAAGGATCATTCCTGTGAAATTTGGTCAAAATCCAATCAGTGGTTTAGGAGGAGATGTTGTTTAAAGATTGTGAACGGACGGACAGACGGACGACGACGACGACGACGACGGACGGTGAGTGATCACAATACCTCACCTTGAGCCTGCGGCTCAGGTGAGCTAAAAATGCCTATTACTGTTGGCATTTTCATATTTATTAGCACAGAAAATTACATGCTCAGCTGATTTGAGCATGAAAGAAAAGTTTAGTATACTTGGGGCCTGTACACGATCATACTCAGACTAAATCACATCTTTGCTGTATGTATGGCTTAAGGGTTCTGGGTATACTTTCAAGGAAGGCAACTCTTTCAAAATTGATTTTGCCCCTTTCTGAAAAGAAGTCTGCTCCAAAAGGAAAGAATTTGCTGGAGCAAATTCTTTTCTTTTAGAGCAGACCCCTTTTCCAACGGGACTTGGCCATGGTGTAAAGAAAGGCAAACAGGAAATCACACAAAAGCTGTCTCCCACGTAAAAATGGAAAAAAAGAAATGGAGAAGAAACAACAAAGTGTATCCAATCCCCTTATCCCATTTTAATCAGGAAACCCCCAAAAGGGCAAATGATAAACAGTACAGACTTAGATCAGATGCAGCAGAATGCCACATCATTCTGGTCAGTGTCTACACTGTTTGCATTAAAAACAAGAATTTCTATAAAACAAAGTTTTAATAAAACTAACCAGACACCCTGCTATTGGAAATAGATTAGTCCACTCACTGTATATGGCCTAAACACAGTGCCAGTAAACAAATCAACTTGTTCAATTTTTGGGATATGTAGGGTAAGAGGTTCCTATACCTAAATATTTAGATTATTTTTGTACAGTTCTAACTGTCTGAACACCCAACCCATTTTAGACTGAATAATCTTCCCCCATAATATATACTGGAACAGTTCAATAACTCAATTTTAGTTATGTCCGGCTGAGTGATTTAGATATTCTTAGAGACAAATGGCTAAATTATTTGCAAACAGTGGAGACCCTGATCAGATGCTACATTCTTTGGCATCTGATCTGGGTCTACATTGTTTGCCTATTACCCTTTTGGGGGTCTCAGGACTAAATGGGTTAATATAAATAGGGCATGCTCAGAACAAAATATTAAGGGAAAGAGACAAAAAAAATTTTGGTGTTTTTAAAGAGAAATCTTTGGCGACTGTTGACTGTCAAAATTTGAAATTTCTATCTAAACCTCCATGTGTTTATTTGAAAAGTGAGAAGATAAATGAATAAAAAAACAGAAACACATTTTATAGGTTTATGCAATCAAAATTACATAGCTCTGGATCAGAGCATCCAGAAGAAATATTTGTTCCTATTTCTAGACGAAAACATATGTTGCAGGTATTCATTACAACCAAATAAGACCCACAATATGTAAGAAGAGGATATAATAACAATATTTTAAACTAGAAATGTGTCAGTATGACACAGGTGCCCCTGACCAGGGCCATGCTCACCCACAAGCAGGCATTTTGCAAAAAATGAAGTTGAAAAAAGGGCCATACCTCTCATAATAATTGGCAGATTTTACCCTAAATCGAACTTGATCATATTTTATGATTATATACCTGTGTATAAAATATGAATCCGATACACCAATCAATCTTTTTTAAAAAAATATCGGAAGGAAAACATTTTTGAAGGTGAAAAAGGGCCATAACTCCCATAATAATGGGTTGAATTTACCCTAAATCGAACCTGACCTTTATTTTATGAGTATATACCTGTGTGGTAAATATGAATTCAATACACTAATGTTTTCAAAAGATGACAAACTGAAACTATTTTCCAACGCTGAAAATAATTGGTGGATTTTACCCTAAATTGAACTTGACCTATATTTTATAATTATATGTTTGTGTATAAAATATGAATCCAATTCACTGATCTTTTCAAAAGTTATGGAAGAGAAACCATTTTTCAAATTTGAAAAAGGGCCATAACTCCCAAAATAATTGGTGGATTTTACCCTAAATGGAACTTGACCTACATTTTATGCCTATATACCTGCGTATAACATTTGAATCCAATACACTGATCTTTTCAAAGGTTATCGAACGGAAACCATTTTTCAACTATTTAGCAACGTTAAAAAAGGGCCGTAACTCCAAAAATAATTGGTAGATTTTATCCTAAATCGAACTTGACCTATATTTTATAATTATATGCTTGTGTATAAAATTATATGAATCCAATACACTAATCTTTTCAAAAGTTATGGAATGGAAACCATTTTTCAAAGTTGAAAAAGGGCCATAACTCCAAAAACAACTGGTGGATTTTACCCAAAATCGAACTTGACCTATATTTTATGATTATATACCTGTGTATAAAATTTCAATCCAATAAACCAATCTTTTCAAAAGATATCGCACGGAAACCATTCTTCAAAATTGAAAATTTTTCTAAGTTGAAAAAGGGCCCTAACTCCTAAAATAATTGGTGGATTTTACCCTTAATCAAACCTGACCTACATTTAATTATTATATACTTGTGCATAAAATTTCAATCCAATATACCAATCCTTTCAAAAGATATCGCACGGAGCAATTTGTGTTACATACGGGACGGACGGACGGATGTACAGACAGCAATGATACTATATGCTAAACCCCCCCCTCCCCCCCCACCCCCCCCCGGGGCATAAAAAAAAAAAAAAAATAAATAATAAAGAACATATTTTTCATTTA
Source organism: Anodontia alba (assembly GCA_964016985.1). Classification (NCBI taxonomy): domain Eukaryota; kingdom Metazoa; phylum Mollusca; class Bivalvia; order Lucinida; family Lucinidae; genus Anodontia; species Anodontia alba. The sequence goes on from OZ024821.1 coordinate 48,761,570, forward strand.
GAGAAACATGTTTTATCAACAGCTCTTTTGTAAATATCAAGCCAAAACCTATGACAAACATGCAGACCATAATGACCCTTAATATTGAGTCAGACAGACCTGATCAACCAGTGTTGACCAAGATCAGTTGCTGCAAAATGCAGCATCTGATAAGGGTCTACACTGTTTGCCATTCATCCAGCACTATTTTAGACACATCAACAGGTAGTATAATAAGTGCATCCAACCCGAACCGCAAAGCGGTTCTGCCTGCAGATGCACTACTATAGACTAACTATGTGACCAGTAATGTGTGTGACCCGAACTGTGATGGTCCAACAAACGTTTGGGTGGTTCGGTGCTTATCCTGAAAAACAATAAGCGTTCCATGATTTGGCAGAGGCTATTGACGCGGTGGCCCTGCGGATAATAGCCAATAACGCAAAATATTCCAATTGCAAGGGGCTGAATCAAGAGACATGATGTCAGACGACAGCTGCCATTTAGAATTTTGTCTCCACTTCGAATTCACACGGTTTTGGATATAATACGGTTCAAAGATGGATCCAAAAAAAGTATAGATTATATAGAAAAATGACCATAAATGGTCATTTTTCTATATAATCTATATATTTTTGTTTGGATATTACATGCTTGTTTAACTAATACAGCTTATGCTATGGATCCCAGCAATAGTGTTATAAAGAGGTTGTGGTGTACTGTGTTCTTAAGGCTAAACTGAGGTGAAAATATCCCCAGTAGATAAAATGGGAACGTGTGAGTATAAGAAATGGGAAAATTGTCAAACTAGTAGACAAAACGGGAAAAGACGAAATGGGAATGAACTCAGGAGATATCAGGCAGACAAGCTATATCAGGCTTATATTTGACAATCTAAGGGCTAAGCAGACCTTGTAAAATTGTCAAGGGCACCAAGGTTGTTGAAGAGATTCTGCCTCCTGGTTCTGGAAATATCTTGCAGCTTAGGAAGTGTCCTGCTGACTCCAATGCCTACACTGATGTCAAAGCTAATACCGGGATTCTGATCTAAAGAATATGTATCCTCACTTCTGATGGGGTGAGCTGAAAGGGCAGCTATAAGGACCCTGCACTACAACAAACACTGCTTAGACATATCAATAAACAATGCTTGCGACATATCCTCAGACAATGCTATCAGAAACTCATTACGAAAACATGCCTATTCAAATATATATAGAAAATTTCCTCTCCAAAAAATGCAAATTTTCATATAAAAAAATCTGATATTTTTCATATTTCTGCTCAAAACATAGATTGTGGGTATTCATTAGAACTGCCTCAATGAGGCAGTTCTAACGAGTACCCACAATCTATGTTTTTGAGTAGAAGTAAGAAAAATAATGTATACCCCTTTGATTTATTGATTATGTTGGGATTTAATGACATGTCAACCCTTGTGGGTCATTTTGTGTCATCTCCCAGGGAAATGAATAAAAGAGATAGAAGAGATAGCAAAAGAGATGAAAGAGAGGAACAGGGAAGAAAGAGGAACAGGAATGAAAGTGAAGAAATAGAAGAAATAAAAACATTCCCCCTCTACCTTTACCTACTACAAGGATAGCAGGTCTTGCGCAACTGTAAGCCAATATCAGCTGGATGCCCGGGTGACATGATACATGATACCTTTGCACCACCCGACCACCCCCAAATGTATACCCCTGTAAACCCAGGTTTTACTCTATAAAAGTGGGGTTTAAGGGGGTCAATATTATATAGACATGTTTTCGTGATGTAAAGGTGTGATGTGCAGACAGCCTGAGCACAATATATACTCCCTTAGCCCTACAAAGTCCATTTGCAAGTTTTGTGTTTGTGTTGAGGTTTTACGGCCCAGTCAACCCAATGGGGTCATGTCAGGCGTGGTCAGTTTACCTAAACACACATTTACTGGGCAGGCTTAGTCCTCTAAGCGGTTAACCAGTATCATGCACATTCTTTCACCAGAAACTGACAACTGCCCTTCTTGAATCAGCGGAAGGGAGAGAATGACCGTAGAAAATATTTCATGATCAATCTCCACGAAAGAATGTTGCCGACCTCGGCGGGGTTGAACCTGCGACCTTCTGGTCTCCAGTCGGACGGCGCATCCAACTGAGCCACCGAGGCTGGCCCATTTGCAAGTAATTCATAACTCCAGGTAGGGCACTTTGTTCATCAATAAAATACCGTATTTATCCTAAGTATTGGGACACCTTATCAACTTACCATACTTGTCCTAAAATTTGAAAAAAAAAAAAGTGTATTTTACTACATGCTGATATATCTAAAATATTGCTGTATGTATGACAAACAGTGTAGACCCTGATCAGATGCCATGTTCTGTGGCATCTGATCTGGGTCTACACTGTTTGCAAAGGCCTATCTTCCCCAATACATAGGGTATTATGGTATGTTTTTTCATATTTCTCCATATTTTTCTTAAACCTCCATCTTTCATACCTGTGTTGCCAGCAATACCATACAGACCCATAAGCAAGCACTTCTGCATTCACTGATGGACATAAACAATGCTTAAGCCTTGTCATGCTGAATAAATCAAGATGCCACACCCACTTCTAATTTTCAGCCAATCAGATGACTTGATCCAGGCTGGTGATACAAATTCACATACTTAATGATAAAGCCTCCCCTACTTTAAATATGGTTTTCACAGTGGGATCACAGCGTCGAAGTGGTGCCGAATCCACGACGACTCGATGTCATGACGTCGAGACGACGCCGATTTGGCATTGTGTGACCACTGGGTTAGTGTTACTTGATAATTTACTGGTGTATCAGAACATTACTCTTTTACGTTTTCCTTCTCTCTCTTCTCTCAGTGCCCCACCTTACTATTATCCAATTGTTAATCGTCATGCTTACCATGTTTATTGGCATACAACATTTGCTCACATGTAACTTATGTTATCTGAGCTTTGAATAAAAGTTTATGTGTAGTGTGTGTGTGTGTGTGTGTGTGTGTGTGTGTGTGTGTGTGTGTGTGTGTGTGTGTGATAAAGGCAGAGCATATCCGATCCAGCAGGGCCAAGGTTAACACTTAGTATCATGGAAAATTTAGCATTCGACAAACTGACTATATATATTTTTTTCTATTTTGCTCAGAAAATAAGATTAAACATTTCATGCAAATTGTCTCCTTAGAAGACAATTTGCATGAAATGCAAAATCTTATTTTCTGGAAAAAATAAGAAAAATATTTCAAAATGTCTGCTGAAATTTTAACACAGCTTGCTAAGCATTAAAGCAGCTTATGATTAAATGCCCATACATATTTCTCATTTTCTGAGATGATTCTTGCATGTATAGAGGAGAGTCCAGCACTAGTAACTGTGGCTAAGCATCAATTCAGTCTACACAAAATCCATAGAATTGCCAGACATGTCAGAAAAAACTCTGTTTGGTTCAGTAAAGTTTCTAAGAACTTCAAGGGCACTGTAATCATTTGTCTGACCAGCATCATACAGACTGTGAAAATATTTCACATAGTCTGTGCTTTTGAGTTCCTAATTTCTCAGAAGGAGGATTTTAGAAAATATCATCTTCTCCATAAGTGACAATGTCTCTTTTATCTTTATGTGACCCTTTCTGTGAGTTACTTGAGGCTGTAAAACAAAGAAATACATGTAATACTAACTGTGAGGTGTGAAAAAGTAGCTTGTTGAGTATTCAGAGAAAAATGTTCAGCTACCCTAATCATGCA